>CM068368.1:293559964-294759964 GCA_034769895.1 Magicicada septendecula
ATTTTAAACGTCTTCCTTTTGGGTTAGTAAACTCTGTGGCGGTTTTTATTAAGTGCATGGACCAGGTTCTGGGTGAAGAAGTGTTAGCCTTCACAACAGTATATGTAGACGATATACTAGTAGCTTCAACCACATGGGAGGAACATTGCCGACGTGTGGAAATGGTGTTAAGCAAGTTAGAAAAAAGCAACATTACACAGAAATTGAATAAATCAAAATTAATAACAAATCAATTACAATTCTTAGGGTTCATACTCTCTGAAAATGGAATATCCACATCCCCTGAAAAGGTGGAAGCTATTCAAAACTTCCCCAAACCTAAAAATATTACACAGCTACAATCATTCCTAGGAGTGTGCAACTATTACAGGAAATTCCAAAGGAATTACTCCCAATTAACAGCAAAATTTAAACACTTGCTGTCATCTAAACATAAATGGAAGTGGAAGGAGGAAGATGATGAGACATTCATTTTAATTAAAGAGAAATTTTTACAAAATATCCTGCGCCATCCTGATTTTGATAAACCATTTTTTATAAATTGTGACGCCAGTGATGTGAGCCTGGGTGCTGAGCTATATCAGGAAGATCCAGAAGGAGACCACCAAGTAATAAGTTTTGCCAGTCGAGTCCTAAATCAATGTGAAAGAAATTACAGTGTCACGGAAAAAGAATTATTGAGTGTTGTATTTGCCTGCAATAAATTCCGCACATATGTATTAGGTTATCCTTTAACAATCCGGTCCGACCACAAATCCATATCATTTATACAGAGATGCAAACTAAACCACGGCAGATTAACTCGTTGGATATTGGCTCTCCAGGAATACAACATAACATGGGAATATGTGCCAGGAAAACAGAATACTGTTGCTGACGCTCTATCTAGGGTAAACCTGGAAAATGGTACTTTTGAAATTGAAAGAGAGGACGTTGGGAAAATATACCTTATAATATCAGCTAGAGAAGAATTAGTAGAAGTGCTAACCAAAATTCAGGAAGAACAAGCAAAGGATCAGAGATTGTCCACTATACAAGAACGCCTCCGGAATAATGATAATATAATTATGCAATATTATCAAAATTATAAAGGATTAATTTTCATAAAGTCTCCTGTTGAAAAGAATAAATGGAAATTATACATTCCCAAATCTACAGAACCATTAATAATAAAAATTTACCATCAAATGTGGTAAATGGACACATGGGTTCCATCAAGGTAGTGAAGGCACTAGAGGAGCATGTATATATTAAGGGTTTGAACAAGAAGGTAAGGGAATTAATAAAACGATGTGGAATATGTCAAAGGGTTAAGGTAAACAATGAACGAAAGGAGGGAGCTTTAATAACTATTACTTCAGAAAGAAAATTGGAAAAAACGTTTCTTGACATTTGCGGACTTTCCCACGTAGTGGAGGCAGGCGCCGATATAAATACATTGTCATCATCTTGGACCATTTCACACGTTATACGAAATTGTATCCCATCAGCAAGGCATCCACCAATGTTATCATCAAGGTCGTCGCAGAAAAGTACCTTATAGACGTAGGCACTCCATATTCCATAATAACGGACCATGGAACCCAGTTCAAGGGTCGAAGATGGAAGTTAGAGATGTCCAATCGAGGAATTAAAACATACAAAACTTCAATCCATCATCCTAGTAGTAATCCAGCAGAAAGGGTACTCGGAGAGGTAGGACGAGTACTTCGTACTTATTGTTATGATAATCATAGTAAATGGAGTGAATTCTTACATGAAATCGAAACCTTTTTAAATATTGCTCATCACGAAACCATTGGTGTTACACCATACCAGATGATGTTTTCAAAACCACCACCTCGAGAAATTACCAATTTAATACCATTCCCTGAAGGACCTGAAGAAGAATTGGACCTTACCCATGTGTATAATAAGTTACTTCGTAAACTGGAAACCCGAAGAAAAAACAGGACGCTACCCGGAAAAATATTATTAAATACACCATCGGAGAAAAAATTTTGATAAGAAATCGTCAGCAACCAAGCAGTTTTTAAGGAATAGCAAAGAAATTGTTGCTATTATATGTTGGACCTTTTATAATAAGCCAGGACAATCAGAACAATACTTACATAGTATTGGATCCCGCAAATAATAGGGTGAAAGGTACATACAACCAGTCGGAAATAAAAAAGTATTATGAATAGTGGAACCAATTGGCCAGATACAAGTTGTGCGTTTATTTTTTACTAAACTTTGTTAAGACAAAATAAACTTCTTTCGAAGGGGGGGGTGTTATGTAACGTAACAGAGTTGAGGTCCCCAACGTTACATAAAAAATTGAATGAAACATGGTCAAGGACCATACCCTGAATTAAGGTTGCTCAGTAGTTAATGTATCTGAGAAGTGCCTCAAGTCAAAAGAGGCAATAATTAATGTTGAATATAAAAAACCATACCAATTAATAGTTAAATATAATAAATTATGCTTGTTTTTATAATGTAACATCTTAATGTTTACGGAATATTTATGTTATATTTTGAGTATGGTAGGAATGAACAGATGTTGTTTAATAGAAATACTTCATCAATGATTATGTTTATATTTATGTTAAATTTGTCTTTAGACAATCAAGTATAGTTACCAGTGTTAGGCATTATACTAAGTTTTAAGTATTGTCTAAAATTGAATAATGCTGTTGTTTTAATTAACATTTGTAAACTTGGCCAGGAGGGCAATCAGTGTTTAAGGTTTGACAAGTAGTTCTGACAATTATATTGTAAACTAATGAAGGGTTCCAGGACCAGTTAATTAATGTAATTAAGTAAACACCAGGAAACTAAAATTAATGTAATTAACCATTAACCAATAATTAATTGTACAGTAGGTCAGGTAAAAGAAAATTAAGTTAAAAAACCAATCAATGTTATAACAGTGTAAGAAAACCTATAGGCCTAAATTCCATATTTGTGAAAGGAAATTAATACCTTTTTAAGAAGTCCAGTCCAACGAAACTATGGTAAAACATTTACTGTTTAAGAAAGAAGGTTAGGTGAGAATCTGAGGTAATTTAGTATTATTCCAGACATGGAGTATTTTATTGAAAAAGAGTAGTAATATTCTATAATTCTGGCTCTAGGATATCTAGTTTCACCCAATGACGAAAAAACGTGGTTGTTAAGGCAACTGAAATGGACATGAGTTGTTGATATTTAATCATTCGTTCTGATTGTTACAAGCTATTAGGTTGAGATGGGCCGATACATTTAAAAAATATGAATAGTAAATTCGGAAGAAAAATGAATCAAAATTAAAAACCCTCTTTGAAAGATAATTCTATCTTAATACGGATAAGTAATAAACTAAATAGACTTCAGAATTGTAACTGAATACATTTAAAAAAGAATTGAAAACCCCTCACCTCATTCACCAAATAATTCCGCTGGAGTCGGTATCAAACCAATTCCTCCTATAACCAGAAGATCAGTTAAGAGAATTAAAGCCCGAACTAACGGAATTATTGAAAAAATAAGAAGACCTCATTTGGCAGAGTTAACCTTCATTTGAAGAAGAAGCCGGATACCATTTTCATTCCACCGGGATCGACTATTATCAAGATCATAGGAGAAAAACAGAAGTCCGAAGAATTCCTGAGAGCTTCCCAGTACACTCCATAATAAATTTTATTAAAAGCCAGAACACTTTTATTGGATGAAGATGAGTTAAACTGAGTCTTGTCAACTGTTTACAGACGTCCACGGCCAGTCGAAGTTTTCGTCGACTCGGTAAAAAACAACCTATTTTAATTTCACTATATTTAGAGTAAATAATTTTGTTTTGTAATACTTGAGTAACCTTAATTATGCATTTTACCTGGCCTTACTAATGGTTCCAAGAACTTTACGAACCCTGGGATAAGAACTATTTATTATTATTTTTCATTTGTATAAGCCTATAGAATTTGATTAAGTGATAATCGATATATTTTTGTGTGATCGATTTGATTATATTATTATTTTTGAGATAACGTGGACTGTGAATTAATAGAGAAAATTAATAAAGGATCTTTATTGTATGAGATAACGTTTGAAGTTATTGCAGAATAAATACTATATGTAGTGGTTGGAATAATTTACAAAAAGGTTGATTCAAATCCGATGAACAACTAACCTATAAGTACGCTTATTACAAGTAACAGCGCTAAATGCTTGCAGCTGGTGGAACGGGAGATTGCTGAACTAGCTTGTGTTTAGTACAAAATTTGAATAGAATTTTCTAACATCGAGTGACTAGGGTTGACAAAAATACCCATTACATTCAGTCAATACTCTATACATATCGCTAATATTACCCAACCACTGAAAACTGAGTTAAATCTATATTGTAGTATGATTATAAATTAAAGGAACATAATTATAATTTTGTTTGCGTAATAATATATTTTCAGGAGGTTTCATCGGTAACAACCTAATAGATATATTTATTAATAACACATTAATTAAGACAGGTAACAACATTACATTTTAATTGTTACAAATTGCCACCTTCAACGAGTTCTTTACAAATTGATGCTCACAACAAGGTCATCATTATCTTCTCTTAACACCGTCTAAAATCGTTTTATTACAAATTGGCGCAAACCAACGTGGAGCTTGATCAAACCCCGAAACCTAAAATAAATCTTATTGATCCCGAGTAAATCGTTTTATTACAAATTGACGACTCCAACGTGGGGCTGAAATAAAAAGGACTACTCATAACATTAGTTTTATTACAAATTGGCGCTCAACGAGTGGGCTTTAGTTAAGAAAAAAAAAATCATATTAACTGGTACTTAACTTGAGCAGGCAACCATTAGAGGCACAGGAATGCATAATACCAGAGGCAGATCGAAGAAGGGGGCAGAAGAGAAGGAGAAGGAAGAAAGTGGACGGGAACGAGAGATAGAAACATTTACGGACAGTGAAATGGAACAAACAATGGATGATAAAGAAGAAACTGAAGCAATTATCACAGAGAAGGAAATAGTTGAAGAGGATGCCCAAGGGGACCGACCAGATAAAACGGTAGCCAGAGAAGAACCAAATTGGCAAGAGATGATGAGATTTATGGCCGAACAATTTAGGAAACAGGAGGAAAACTCAAAACAAACCAAGGAGGAAACTAATGAGAGTTTAAGACAAACTAACAAAAAAATAGACAGTATTAACGAAAACTCAAAGAAACAAAATGAAATTTTGAGTGAGAATTTAATCAAATTAATGAATGAGAAATTTGACAAAAATAAAGAGGAGAATGATGAGAATAACCGGCTAATAAATGAAAGTTTAAACCAAATTAATGAAAGGTTTGACAGGAATGATGAGAGATTAAAGCAGATTCAGGAAAACAATAAACAAATAGATGAGAAAATTGAAAACAGTAATAAGGAGTTGCGGCAGATTATACATGAACAGAACCAAGCATTGAGGGAAGATATCAATGAAAGGGTTGCAAATGTCAATGAAACACTCAATAAAAGGTTAGATAATAATGAAGCAGAAGTAAGACAGCAAATAGATGAAATTAAGGGGAGTCTTGAAAAGACAGATGGAACCATAGTACAACTTGCAAGGGAAGTAGAGGCCAAAATTAATCATGGGGAAAATACCCACAAAACTATGATAAATCAAGTACAATTAGAAGCGCAAGAGAAATTGGATGAGGTGCAAATTAATATAGCTGGGAGAATTGAATTGGTAAATAATGAAATGACACAAATAAAAACCCAAGTAGTTCAAAATAAAGAGACTTTAGAAAATATAAAAAATCAGGAAATAAGTAATATAAAGGAATCAATAGAGATTTTACAAAATCGACCAATGTATCTAGCGCATCACATAGCCCCTGAGCATAAAGATAATATCAATTTTAAAATTGATAGGGGAAATCCCATAGAATTCCTGGAGAGAGTAGACGAATGGTTTAACCGAATTAAAGTAACTCGATGGAACGTAATAAAAAGTTATTTAGATGAATGTTTCAAAAGTATAAATGATAATTGGTGGTCGGCTGTCCGAAATGAACTTAGTGATTATGAGGAATTTAAAAGGACTTTTAAGTCAAAATACTGGTCAGATTCTGTACAGAACATGATTAGAGATAACATTACTAATGGGAGATTTAATTTTAATCAAGAGCAGTCACCAACTACTTACTTTTTGGGAAAGGTATGTTTAGCACGTCATTTGGAACCGCGGATACCAGAGGAGTGTTTGGTAAATAAATTGTCATACCATTTTGAAGAAGAGATAGTTCGTGCCAGACGCAGTGGACAAGTAAAGACCGTAGAAACAATGGAAACCTTATTAGCCAGTTACGAAATGGAAGACTATTATCAAAGGTCCCGACGGCAAGGTGAATATTACAACAATAGAAGGGAAGAGACAAATCAAGAGGCGCGTCCAGGTACAAATCGATTTAACAATAATAATTATCACAGAAGGGTGAATGACCAATTAGTGAACAATCGTTATCGTAACAATTATTACCCAAATAATCACTATACTAATCATGAGAATAACAGATACAGAACAGGCCGCAGAAATTGGGACAATGGGAGAGAGTATTGGAACAATAATCGTGCCAACAACGACCAACGAAATCAACCCAATAATCGAAGTCGAGAGGAGGATCTGCCTAGACACCAAGAAACCCATAGAGATTTTAGACCTGATGATGGCAACCCAGGAACCACTGCAAGGGACGATCGTCCGCAGGATAGGATGGAAAACTAAGTACAGCAGTGGAAGTATCTAGTAACCCCTCGCTGCTGGGATTGGAAGGGTATGTACAAAAGCATAAGGAAATTAATCAAATTATAAAAATTACAAGGAACAATTATTTAAAGGATATACGAAATGATTTAACGGAAGAAGTGTTACCGTCAGAGAATAAAACTGACAATCAAATTATATACATTATGGCTGAATTGCAGGGAGTTATGACAGAGATAGTAATTGATACTGGCGTGAATGTGTCGCTACTGGACAAGGTAGAATATAACCGAATAAGGGAGAAGTATAAGAAAAATATACCAACATTACCAGTTAACAACATGGTTATTATAGGTGCTACTGGCAGACCAAATAAAACAATACGGCAGCAAGTAATGATGGAAGTATCTAGTGGAGGTAAAACTATTCCTATGGTGTTTATGGTAGCCCAAGGACTACCATTTAAAGCAATGCTAGGGTGTGATATGCTGCGGCGCCACTCAGCTATTATTAATATGGGCAGAGGAAAAATAACCCTGTACCATGAAAATGGAGAATGGTCAAGTGAAATAGTGGATCATAAAAATGCCACTCACCAAAGACATTCTTTTACTTTGATACGTGATGATGAAATGGAATATAAAGCACCTTTTGAGGAATTAACCTGTACTAAAGAGAATGAATGGAAGGAAAAAATTGCAAGAGATTTATTTGTTTAAAACTGTCAATAATAATAATAGAGTAACACCTGAACAAAGGGATCAATTAATAAAGATTTATAACAGATATAAAAAAGTATTTTCGGATTTGCCAGGGAAAGCCAGGAATTTTATTTGTGAATTGTCATTTAAACGACCTATTAATTTTAACCGTAAATCATATCCTATACCACAATCCCTAAAACCAGCAGTGAGAAGGGAAATACAGAGTATGATGGAACAGGACATAATTGAATATAGTTCATCACCATACACCAGCCCTATAGTAGCTATAAAGAAGAAGGATGGTACAGTACGTTTATGTTTAGACGCCAGGGAAATAAATAAAAATATAATCAATGGTAGAACCTCACCAGGAGAAATTGAAGAGTTAATGAAGAAATTTAAGAATTGCAGATATATGAGCATATGGGATGCTGTTTGTGGATACTGGCAGGTGGAGTTACATCCCAACAGTAGGAATTATGTTGCCTTTATATTTGAAGGAAGAAATTATCATTTTAAACGTCTTCCTTTTGGGTTAGTAAACTCTGTGGCGGTTTTTATTAAGTGCATGGACCAGGTTCTGGGTGAAGAAGTGTTAGCCTTCACAACAGTATATGTAGACGATATACTAGTAACTTCAACCACATGGGAGGAACATTGCCGACGTGTGGAAATGGTGTTAAGCAAGTTAGAAAAAAGCAACATTACACTGAAATTGAATAAATCAAAATTAATAACAAATCAATTACAATTCTTAGGGTTCATACTCTCTGAAAATGGAATATCCACATCCCCTGAAAAGGTGGAAGCTATTCAAAACTTCCCCAAACCTAAAAATATTACACAGCTACAATCATTCCTAGGAGTGTGCAACTATTACAGGAAATTCCAAAGGAATTACTCCCAATTAACAGCAAAATTTAAACACTTGCTGTCATCTAAACATAAATGGAAGTGGAAGGAGGAAGATGATGAGACATTCATTTTAATTAAAGAGAAATTTTTACAAAATATCATCCTGCGCCATCCTGATTTTGATAAACCATTTTTTATAAATTGTGACGCCAGTGATGTGAGCCTGGGTGCTGAGCTATATCAGGAAGATCCAGAAGGAGACCACCAAGTAATAAGTTTTGCCAGTCGAGTCCTAAATCAATGTGAAAGAAATTACAGTGTCACGGAAAAAGAATTATTGAGTGTTGTATTTGCCTGCAATAAATTCCGCACATATGTATTAGGTTATCCTTTAACAATCCGGTCCGACCACAAATCCATATCATTTATACAGAGATGCAAACTAAACCACGGCAGATTAACTCGTTGGATATTGGCTCTCCAGGAATACAACATAACATGGGAATATGTGCCAGGAAAACAGAATACTGTTGCTGACGCTCTATCTAGGGTAAACCTGGAAAATGGTACTTTTGAAATTGAAAGAGAGGACGTTGGGAAAATATACCTTATAATATCAGCTAGAGAAGAATTAGTAGAAGTGCTAACCAAAATTCAGGAAGAACAAGCAAAGGATCAGAGATTGTCCACTATACAAGAACGCCTCCGGAATAATGATAATATAATTATGCAATATTATCAAAATTATAAAGGATTAATTTTCATAAAGTCTCCTGTTGAAAAGAATAAATGGAAATTATACATTCCCAAATCTACAGAACCATTAATAATAAAAATTTACCATCAAATGTGGTAAATGGACACATGGGTTCCATCAAGGTAGTGAAGGCACTAGAGGAGCATGTATATATTAAGGGTTTGAACAAGAAGGTAAGGGAATTAATAAAACGATGTGGAATATGTCAAAGGGTTAAGGTAAACAATGAACGAAAGGAGGGAGCTTTAATAACTATTACTTCAGAAAGAAAATTGGAAAAAACGTTTCTTGACATTTGCGGACCTTTCCCACGTAGTGGAGGCAGGCGCCGATATAAATACATTGTCATCATCTTGGACCATTTCACACGTTATACGAAATTGTATCCCATCAGCAAGGCATCCACCAATGTTATCATCAAGGTCGTCGCAGAAAAGTACCTTATAGACGTAGGCACTCCATATTCCATAATAACGGACCATGGAACCCAGTTCAAGGGTCGAAGATGGAAGTTAGAGATGTCCAATCGAGGAATTAAAACATACAAAACTTCAATCCATCATCCTAGTAGTAATCCAGCAGAAAGGGTACTCAGAGAGGTAGGACGAGTACTTCGTACTTATTGTTATGATAATCATAGTAAATGGAGTGAATTCTTACATGAAATCGAAACCTTTTTAAATATTGCTCATCACGAAACCATTGGTGTTACACCATACCAGATGATGTTTTCAAAACCACCACCTCGAGAAATTACCAATTTAATACCATTCCCTGAAGGACCTGAAGAAGAATTGGACCTTACCCATGTGTATAATAAGTTACTTCGTAAACTGGAAACCCGAAGAAAAAACAGGACGCTACCCGGAAAAATATTATTAAATACACCATCGGAGAAAAAATTTTGATAAGAAATCGTCAGCAACCAAGCAGTTTTTAAGGAATAGCAAAGAAATTGTTGCTATTATATGTTGGACCTTTTATAATAAGCCAGGACAATCAGAACAATACTTACATAGTATTGGATCCCGCAAATAATAGGGTGAAAGGTACATACAACCAGTCGGAAATAAAAAAGTATTATGAATAGTGGAACCAATTGGCCAGATACAAGTTGTGCGTTTATTTTTTACTAAACTTTGTTAAGACAAAATAAACTTCTTTCGAAGGGGGGGGGTGTTATGTAACGTAACAGAGTTGAGGTCCCCAACGTTACATAAAAAATTGAATGAAACATGGTCAAGGACCATACCCTGAATTAAGGTTGCTCAGTAGTTAATGTATCTGAGAAGTGCCTCAAGTCAAAAGAGGCAATAATTAATGTTGAATATAAAAAACCATACCAATTAATAGTTAAATATAATAAATTATGCTTGTTTTTATAATGTAACATCTTAATGTTTACAGAATATTTATGTTATATTTTGAGTATGGTAGGAATGAACTGATGTTGTTTAATAGAAATACTTCATCAATGATTATGTTTATATTTATGTTAAATTTGTCTTTAGACAATCAAGTATAGTTACCAGTGTTAGGCATTATACTAAGTTTTAAGTATTGTCTAAAATTGAATAATGCTGTTGTTTTAATTAACATTTGTAAACTTGGCCAGGAGGGCAATCAGTGTTTAAGGTTTGACAAGTAGTTCTGACAATTATATTGTAAACTAATGAAGGGTTCCAGGACCAGTTAATTAATGTAATTAAGTAAACACCAGGAAACTAAAATTAATGTAATTAACCATTAACCAATAATTAATTGTACAGTAGGTCAGGTAAAAGAAAATTAAGTTAAAAAACCAATCAATGTTATAACAGTGTAAGAAAACCTATAGGCCTAAATTCCATATTTGTGAAAGGAAATTAATACCTTTTTAAGAAGTCCAGTCCAACGAAACTATGGTAAAACATTTACTGTTTAAGAAAGAAGGTTAGGTGAGAATCTGAGGTAATTTAGTATTATTCCAGACATGGAGTATTTTATTGAAAAAGAGTAGTAATATTCTATAATTCTGGCTCTAGGATATCTAGTTTCACCCAATGACGAAAAAACGTGGTTGTTAAGGCAACTGAAATGGACATGAGTTGTTGATATTTAATCATTCGTTCTGATTGTTACAAGCTATTAGGTTGAGATGGGCCGATACATTTAAAAAATATGAATAGTAAATTCGGAAGAAAAATGAATCAAAATTAAAAACCCTCTTTGAAAGATAATTCTATCTTAATACGGATAAGTAATAAACTAAATAGACTTCAGAATTGTAACTGAATACATTTAAAAAAGAATTGAAAACCCCTCACCTCATTCACCAAATAATTCCGCTGGAGTCGGTATCAAACCAATTCCTCCTATAACCAGAAGATCAGTTAAGAGAATTAAAGCCCGAACTAACGGAATTATTGAAAAAACAAGAAGACCTCATTTGGCAGAGTTAACCTTCATTTGAAGAAGAAGCCGGATACCATTTTCATTCCACCGGGATCGACTATTATCAAGATCATAGGAGAAAAACAGAAGTCCGAAGAATTCCTGAGAGCTTCCCAGTACACTCCATAATCAATTTTATTAAAAGCCAGAACACTTTTATTGGATGAAGATGAGTTAAACTGAGTCTTGTCAACTGTTTACAGACGTCCACGGCCAGTCGAAGTTTTCGTCGACTCGGTAAAAAACAACCTATTTTAATTTCACTATATTTAGAGTAAATAATTTTGTTTTGTAATACTTGAGTAACCTTAATTATGCATTTTACCTGGCCTTACTAATGGTTCCAAGAACTTTACGAACCCTGGGATAAGAACTATTTATTATTATTTTTCATTTGTATAAGCCTATAGAATTTGATTAAGTGATAATCGATATATTTTTGTGTGATCGATTTGATTATATTATTATTTTTGAGATAACGTGGACTGTGAATTAATAGAGAAAATTAATAAAGGATCTTTATTGTATGAGATAACGTTTGAAGTTATTGCAGAATAAATACTATATGTAGTGGTTGGAATAATTTACAAAAAGGTTGATTCAAATCCGATGAACAACTAACCTATAAGTACGCTTATTACAAGTAACAGCGCTAAATGCTTGCAGCTGGTGGAACGGGAGATTGCTGAACTAGCTTGTGTTTAGTACAAAATTTGAATAGAATTTTCTAACATCGAGTGACTAGGGTTGACAAAAATACCCATTACATTCAGTCAATACTCTATACATATCGCTAATATTACCCAACCACTGAAAACTAAGTTAAATCTATATTGTAGTATGATTATAAATTAAAGGAACATAATTATAATTTTGTTTGCCTAATAATATATTTTCAGGAGGTTTCATCGGTAACAACCTAATAGATATATTTATTAATAACACATTAATTAAGACAGGTAACAACATTACATTTTAATTGTTACAAATTGCCACCTTCAACGAGTTCTTTACAAATTGATGCTCACAACAAGGTCATTATTATCTTCTCTTAACACCGTCTAAAATCGTTTTATTACAAATTGGCGCAAACCAACGTGGAGCTTGATCAAACCCCGAAACCTAAAATAAATCTTATTGATCCCGAGTAAATCGTTTTATTACAAATTGACGACTCCAACGTGGGGCTGAAATAAAAAGGACTACTCATAACATTAGTTTTATTACAAATTGGCGCTCAACGAGTGGGCTTTAGTTAAGAAAAAAAAAATCATATTAACTGGTACTTAACTTGAGCAGGCAACCATTAGAGGCACAGGAATGCATAATACCAGAGGCAGATCGAAGAAGGGGGCAGAAGAGAAGGAGAAGGAAGAAAGTGGACGGGAACGAGAGATAGAAACATTTACGGACAGTGAAATGGAACAAACAATGGATGATAAAGAAGAAACTGAAGCAATTATCACAGAGAAGGAAATAGTTGAAGAGGATGCCCAAGGGGACCGACCAGATAAAACGGTAGCCAGAGAAGAACCAAATTGGCAAGAGATGATGAGATTTATGGCCGAACAATTTAGGAAACAGGAGGAAAACTCAAAACAAACCAAGGAGGAAACTAATGAGAGTTTAAGACAAACTAACAAAAAAATAGACAGTATTAACGAAAACTCGAAGAAACAAAATGAAATTTTGAGTGAGAATTTAATCAAATTAATGAATGAGAAATTTGACAAAAATAAAGAGGAGAATGATGAGAATAACCAGCTAATAAATGAAAGGTTAAACCAAATTAATGAAAGGTTTGACAGGAATGATGAGAGATTAAAGCAGATTCAGGAAACAATAAACAAATAGATGAGAAAATTGAAAACAGTAATAAGGAGTTGCGGCAGATTATACATGAACAGAACCAAGCATTGAGGGAAGATATCAATGAAAGGGTTGCAAATGTCAATGAAACACTCAATAAAAGGTTAGATAATAATGAAGCAGAAGTAAGACAGCAAATAGATGAAATTAAGGGGAGTCTTGAAAAGACAGATGGAACCATAGTACAACTTGCAAGGGAAGTAGAGGCCAAAATTAATCATGGGGAAAATACCCACAAAACTATGATAAATCAAGTACAATTAGAAGCGCAAGAGAAATTGGATGGGGTGCAAATTAATATAGCTGGGAGAATTGAATTGGTAAATAATGAAATGACACAAATAAAAACCCAAGTAGTTCAAAATAAAGAGACTTTAGAAAATATAAAAAATCAGGAAATAAGTAATATAAAGGAATCAATAGAGATTTTACAAAATCGACCAATGTATCTAGCGCATCACATAGCCCCTGAGCATAAAGATAATATCAATTTTAAAATTGATAGGGGAAATCCCATAGAATTCCTGGAGAGAGTAGACGAATGGTTTAACCGAATTAAAGTAACTCGATGGAACGTAATAAAAAGTTATTTAGATGAATGTTTCAAAAGTATAAATGATAATTGGTGGTCGGCTGTCCGAAATGAACTTAGTGATTATGAGGAATTTAAAAGGACTTTTAAGTCAAAATACTGGTCAGATTCTGTACAGAACATGATTAGAGATAACATTACTAATGGGAGATTTAATTTTAATCAAGAGCAGTCACCAACTACTTACTTTTTGGGAAAGGTATGTTTAGCACGTCATTTGGAACCGCGGATACCAGAGGAGTGTTTGGTAAATAAATTGTCATACCATTTTGAAGAAGAGATAGTTCGTGCCAGACGCAGTGGACAAGTAAAGACCGTAGAAACAATGGAAACCTTATTAGCCAGTTACGAAATGGAAGACTATTATCAAAGGTCCCGACGGCAAGGTGAATATTACAACAATAGAAGGGAAGAGACAAACCAAGAGGCGCGTCCAGGTACAAATCGATTTAACAATAATAATTATCACAGAAGGGTGAATGACCAATTAGTGAACAATCGTTATCGTAACAATTATTACCCAAATAATCACTATACTAATCATGAGAATAACAGATACAGAACAGGCCGCAGAAATTGGGACAATGGGAGAGAGTATTGGAACAATAATCGTGCCAACAACGACCAACGAAATCAACCCAATAATCGAAGTCGAGAGGAGGATCTGCCTAGACACCAAGAAACCCATAGAGATTTTAGACCTGATGATGGCAACCCAGGAACCACTGCAAGGGACGATCGTCCGCAGGATAGGATGGAAAACTAAGTACAGCAGTGGAAGTATCTAGTAACCCCTCGCTGCTGGGATTGGAAGGGTATGTACAAAAGCATAAGGAAATTAATCAAATTATAAAAATTACAAGGAACAATTATTTAAAGGATATACGAAATGATTTAACGGAAGAAGTGTTACCGTCAGAGAATAAAACTGACAATCAAATTATATACATTATGGCTGAATTGCAGGGAGTTATGACAGAGATAGTAATTGATACTGGCGTGAATGTGTCGCTACTGGACAAGGTAGAATATAACCGAATAAGGGAGAAGTATAAGAAAAATATACCAACATTACCAGTTAACAACATGGTTATTATAGGTGCTACTGGCAGACCAAATAAAACAATACGGCAGCAAGTAATGATGGAAGTATCTAGTGGAGGTAAAACTATTCCTATGGTGTTTATGGTAGCCCAAGGACTACCATTTAAAGCAATGCTAGGGTGTGATATGCTGCGGCGCCACTCAGCTATTATTAATATGGGCAGAGGAAAAATAACCCTGTACCATGAAAATGGAGAATGGTCAAGTGAAATAGTGGATCATAAAAATGCCACTCACCAAAGACATTCTTTTACTTTGATACGTGATGATGAAATGGAATATAAAGCACCTTTTGAGGAATTAACCTGTACTAAAGAGAATGAATGGAAGGAAAAAATTGCAAGAGATTTATTTGTTTAAAACTGTCAATAATAATAATAGAGTAACACCTGAACAAAGGGATCAATTAATAAAGATTTATAACAGATATAAAAAAGTATTTTCGGATTTGCCAGGGAAAGCCAGGAATTTTATTTGTGAATTGTCATTTAAACGACCTATTAATTTTAACCGTAAATCATATCCTATACCACAATCCCTAAAACCAGCAGTGAGAAGGGAAATACAGAGTATGATGGAACAGGACATAATTGAATATAGTTCATCACCATACACCAGCCCTATAGTAGCTATAAAGAAGAAGGATGGTACAGTACGTTTATGTTTAGACGCCAGGGAAATAAATAAAAATATAATCAATGGTAGAACCTCACCAGGAGAAATTGAAGAGTTAATGAAGAAATTTAAGAATTGCAGATATATGAGCATATGGGATGCTGTTTGTGGATACTGGCAGGTGGAGTTACATCCCAACAGTAGGAATTATGTTGCCTTTATATTTGAAGGAAGAAATTATCATTTTAAACGTCTTCCTTTTGGGTTAGTAAACTCTGTGGCGGTTTTTATTAAGTGCATGGACCAGGTTCTGGGTGAAGAAGTGTTAGCCTTCACAACAGTATATGTAGACGATATACTAGTAACTTCAACCACATGGGAGGAACATTGCCGACGTGTGGAAATGGTGTTAAGCAAGTTAGAAAAAAGCAACATTACACTGAAATTGAATAAATCAAAATTAATAACAAATCAATTACAATTCTTAGGGTTCATACTCTCTGAAAATGGAATATCCACATCCCCTGAAAAGGTGGAAGCTATTCAAAACTTCCCCAAACCTAAAAATATTACACAGCTACAATCATTCCTAGGAGTGTGCAACTATTACAGGAAATTCCAAAGGAATTACTCCCAATTAACAGCAAAATTTAAACACTTGCTGTCATCTAAACATAAATGGAAGTGGAAGGAGGAAGATGATGAGACATTCATTTTAATTAAAGAGAAATTTTTACAAAATATCATCCTGCGCCATCCTGATTTTGATAAACCATTTTTTATAAATTGTGACGCCAGTGATGTGAGCCTGGGTGCTGAGCTATATCAGGAAGATCCAGAAGGAGACCACCAAGTAATAAGTTTTGCCAGTCGAGTCCTAAATCAATGTGAAAGAAATTACAGTGTCACGGAAAAAGAATTATTGAGTGTTGTATTTGCCTGCAATAAATTCCGCACATATGTATTAGGTTATCCTTTAACAATCCGGTCCGACCACAAATCCATATCATTTATACAGAGATGCAAACTAAACCACGGCAGATTAACTCGTTGGATATTGGCTCTCCAGGAATACAACATAACATGGGAATATGTGCCAGGAAAACAGAATACTGTTGCTGACGCTCTATCTAGGGTAAACCTGGAAAATGGTACTTTTGAAATTGAAAGAGAGGACGTTGGGAAAATATACCTTATAATATCAGCTAGAGAAGAATTAGTAGAAGTGCTAACCAAAATTCAGGAAGAACAAGCAAAGGATCAGAGATTGTCCACTATACAAGAACGCCTCCGGAATAATGATAATATAATTATGCAATATTATCAAAATTATAAAGGATTAATTTTCATAAAGTCTCCTGTTGAAAAGAATAAATGGAAATTATACATTCCCAAATCTACAGAACCATTAATAATAAAAATTTACCATCAAATGTGGTAAATGGACACATGGGTTCCATCAAGGTAGTGAAGGCACTAGAGGAGCATGTATATATTAAGGGTTTGAACAAGAAGGTAAGGGAATTAATAAAACGATGTGGAATATGTCAAAGGGTTAAGGTAAACAATGAACGAAAGGAGGGAGCTTTAATAACTATTACTTCAGAAAGAAAATTGGAAAAAACGTTTCTTGACATTTGCGGACCTTTCCCACGTAGTGGAGGCAGGCGCCGATATAAATACATTGTCATCATCTTGGACCATTTCACACGTTATACGAAATTGTATCCCATCAGCAAGGCATCCACCAATGTTATCATCAAGGTCGTCGCAGAAAAGTACCTTATAGACGTAGGCACTCCATATTCCATAATAACGGACCATGGAACCCAGTTCAAGGGTCGAAGATGGAAGTTAGAGATGTCCAATCGAGGAATTAAAACATACAAAACTTCAATCCATCATCCTAGTAGTAATCCAGCAGAAAGGGTACTCAGAGAGGTAGGACGAGTACTTCGTACTTATTGTTATGATAATCATAGTAAATGGAGTGAATTCTTACATGAAATCGAAACCTTTTTAAATATTGCTCATCACGAAACCATTGGTGTTACACCATACCAGATGATGTTTTCAAAACCACCACCTCGAGAAATTACCAATTTAATACCATTCCCTGAAGGACCTGAAGAAGAATTGGACCTTACCCATGTGTATAATAAGTTACTTCGTAAACTGGAAACCCGAAGAAAAAACAGGACGCTACCCGGAAAAATATTATTAAATACACCATCGGAGAAAAAATTTTGATAAGAAATCGTCAGCAACCAAGCAGTTTTGAAGGAATAGCAAAGAAATTGTTGCTATTATATGTTGGACCTTTTCTAATAAGCCAGGACAATCAGAACAATACTTACGTAGTATTGGATCCCGCAAATAATAGGGTGAAAGGTACATACAACCAGTCGGAAATAAAAAAGTATTATGAATAGTGGAACCAATTGGCCAGATACAAGTTGTGCGTTTATTTTTTACTAAACTTTGTTAAGACAAAATAAACTTCTTTCGAAGGGGGGGTGTTACGTAACGTAACAGAGTTGAGGTCCCCAACGTTACATAAAAAATTGAATGAAACATGGTCAAGGACCATACCCTGAATTAAGGTTGCTCAGTAGTTAATGTATCTGAGAAGTGCCTCAAGTCAAAAGAGGCAATAATTAATGTTGAATATAAAAAAACCATACCAATTAATAGTTAAATATAATAAATTATGCTTGTTTTTATAATGTCACATCTTAATGTTTACAGAATATTTATGTTATATTTTGAGTATGGTAGGAATGAACTGATGTTGTTTAATAGAAATACTTCATCAATGATTATGTTTATATTTATGTTAAATTTGTCTTTAGACAATCAAGTATAGTTACCAGTGTTAGGCATTATACTAAGTTTTAAGTATTGTCTAAAATTGAATAATGCTGTTGTTTTAATTAAGATTTGTATACTTGGCCAGGAGGGCAATCAGTGTTTAAGGTTTGACAAGTAGTTCTGACAATTATATTGTAAACTAATGAAGGGTTCCAGGACCAGTTAATTAATGTAATTAAGTAAACACCAGGAAACTAAAATTAATGTAATTAACCATTAACCAATAATTAATTGTACAGTAGGTCAGGTAAAAGAAAATTAAGTTAAAAAACCAATCAATGTTATAACAGTGTAAGAAAACCTATAGGCCTAAATTCCATATTTGTGAAAGGAAATTAATACCTTTTTAAGAAGTCCAGTCCAACGAAACTATGGTAAAACATTTACTGTTTAAGAAAGAAGGTTAGGTGAGAATCTGAGGTAATTTAGTATTATTCCAGACATGGAGTATTTTATTGAAAACGAGTAGTAATATTCTATAATTCTGGCTCTAGGATATCTAGTTTCACCCAATGACGAAAAAACGTGGTTGTTAAGGCAACTGAAATGGACATGAGTTGTTGATATTTAATCATTCGTTCTGATTGTTACAAGCTATTAGGTTGAGATGGGCCGATACATTTAAAAAATATGAATAGTAAATTCGGAAGAAAAATGAATCAAAATTAAAAACCCTCTTTGAAAGATAATTCTATCTTAATACGGATAAGTAATAAACTAAATAGACTTCAGAATTGTAACTGAATACATTTAAAAAAGAATTGAAAACCCCTCACCTCATTCACCAAATAATTCCGCTGGAGTCGGTATCAAACCAATTCCTCCTATAACCAGAAGATCAGTTAAGAGAATTAAAGCCCGAACTAACGGAATTATTGAAAAAACAAGAAGACCTCATTTGGCAGAGTTAACCTTCATTTGAAGAAGAAGCCGGATACCATTTTCATTCCACCGGGATCGACTATTATCAAGATCATAGGAGAAAAACAGAAGTCCGAAGAATTCCTGAGAGCTTCCCAGTACACTCCATAATAAATTTTATTAAAAGCCAGAACACTTTTATTGGATGAAGATGAGTTAAACTGAGTCTTGTCAACTGTTTACAGACGTCCACGGCCAGTCGAAGTTTTCGTCGACTCGGTAAAAAACAACCTATTTTAATTTCACTATATTTAGAGTAAATAATTTTGTTTTGTAATACTTGAGTAACCTTAATTATGCATTTTACCTGGCCTTACTAATGGTTCCAAGAACTTTACGAACCCTGGGATAAGAACTATTTATTATTATTTTTCATTTGTATAAGCCTATAGAATTTGATTAAGTGATAATCGATATATTTTTGTGTGATCGATTTGATTATATTATTATTTTTGAGATAACGTGGACTGTGAATTAATAGAGAAAATTAATAAAGGATCTTTATTGTATGAGATAACGTTTGAAGTTATTGCAGAATAAATACTATATGTAGTGGTTGGAATAATTTACAAAAAGGTTGATTCAAATCCGATGAACAACTAACCTATAAGTACGCTTATTACAAGTAACAGCGCTAAATGCTTGCAGCTGGTGGAACGGGAGATTGCTGAACTAGCTTGTGTTTAGTACAAAATTTGAATAGAATTTTCTAACATCGAGTGACTAGGGTTGACAAAAATACCCATTACATTCAGTCAATACTCTATACATATCGCTAATATTACCCAACCACTGAAAACTAAGTTAAATCTATATTGTAGTATGATTATAAATTAAAGGAACATAATTATAATTTTGTTTGCCTAATAATATATTTTCAGGAGGTTTCATCGGTAACAACCTAATAGATATATTTATTAATAACACATTAATTAAGACAGGTAACAACATTACATTTTAATTGTTACAAATTGCCACCTTCAACGAGTTCTTTACAAATTGATGCTCACAACAAGGTCATCATTATCTTCTCTTAACACCGTCTAAAATCGTTTTATTACAAATTGGCGCAAACCAACGTGGAGCTTGATCAAACCCCGAAACCTAAAATAAATCTTATTGATCCCGAGTAAATCGTTTTATTACAAATTGACGACTCCAACGTGGGGCTGAAATAAAAAGGACTACTCATAACATTAGTTTTATTACAAATTGGCGCTCAACGAGTGGGCTTTAGTTAAGAAAAAAAAAATCATATTAACTGGTACTTAACTTGAGCAGGCAACCATTAGAGGCACAGGAATGCATAATACCAGAGGCAGATCGAAGAAGGGGGCAGAAGAGAAGGAGAAGGAAGAAAGTGGACGGGAACGAGAGATAGAAACATTTACGGACAGTGAAATGGAACAAACAATGGATGATAAAGAAGAAACTGAAGCAATTATCACAGAGAAGGAAATAGTTGAAGAGGATGCCCAAGGGGACCGACCAGATAAAACGGTAGCCAGAGAAGAACCAAATTGGCAAGAGATGATGAGATTTATGGCCGAACAATTTAGGAAACAGGAGGAAAACTCAAAACAAACCAAGGAGGAAACTAATGAGAGTTTAAGACAAACTAACAAAAAAATAGACAGTATTAACGAAAACTCAAAGAAACAAAATGAAATTTTGAGTGAGAATTTAATCAAATTAATGAATGAGAAATTTGACAAAAATAAAGAGGAGAATGATGAGAATAACCGGCTAATAAATGAAAGTTTAAACCAAATTAATGAAAGGTTTGACAGGAATGATGAGAGATTAAAGCAGATTCAGGAAACAATAAACAAATAGATGAGAAAATTGAAAACAGTAATAAGGAGTTGCGGCAGATTATACATGAACAGAACCAAGCATTGAGGGAAGATATCAATGAAAGGGTTGCAAATGTCAATGAAACACTCAATAAAAGGTTAGATAATAATGAAGCAGAAGTAAGACAGCAAATAGATGAAATTAAGGGGAGTCTTGAAAAGACAGATGGAACCATAGTACAACTTGCAAGGGAAGTAGAGGCCAAAATTAATCATGGGGAAAATACCCACAAAACTATGATAAATCAAGTACAATTAGAAGCGCAAGAGAAATTGGATGGGGTGCAAATTAATATAGCTGGGAGAATTGAATTGGTAAATAATGAAATGACACAAATAAAAACCCAAGTAGTTCAAAATAAAGAGACTTTAGAAAATATAAAAAATCAGGAAATAAGTAATATAAAGGAATCAATAGAGATTTTACAAAATCGACCAATGTATCTAGCGCATCACATAGCCCCTGAGCATAAAGATAATATCAATTTTAAAATTGATAGGGGAAATCCCATAGAATTCCTGGAGAGAGTAGACGAATGGTTTAACCGAATTAAAGTAACTCGATGGAACGTAATAAAAAGTTATTTAGATGAATGTTTCAAAAGTATAAATGATAATTGGTGGTCGGCTGTCCGAAATGAACTTAGTGATTATGAGGAATTTAAAAGGACTTTTAAGTCAAAATACTGGTCAGATTCTGTACAGAACATGATTAGAGATAACATTACTAATGGGAGATTTAATTTTAATCAAGAGCAGTCACCAACTACTTACTTTTTGGGAAAGGTATGTTTAGCACGTCATTTGGAACCGCGGATACCAGAGGAGTGTTTGGTAAATAAATTGTCATACCATTTTGAAGAAGAGATAGTTCGTGCCAGACGCAGTGGACAAGTAAAGACCGTAGAAACAATGGAAACCTTATTAGCCAGTTACGAAATGGAAGACTATTATCAAAGGTCCCGACGGCAAAGTGAATATTACAACAATAGAAGGGAAGAGACAAATCAAGAGGCGCGTCCAGGTACAAATCGATTTAACAATAATAATTATCACAGAAGGGTGAATGACCAATTAGTGAACAATCGTTATCGTAACAATTATTACCCAAATAATCACTATACTAATCATGAGAATAACAGATACAGAACAGGCCGCAGAAATTGGGACAATGGGAGAGAGTATTGGAACAATAATCGTGCCAACAACGACCAACGAAATCAACCCAATAATCGAAGTCGAGAGGAGGATCTGCCTAGACACCAAGAAACCCATAGAGATTTTAGACCTGATGATGGCAACCCAGGAACCACTGCAAGGGACGATCGTCCGCAGGATAGGATGGAAAACTAAGTACAGCAGTGGAAGTATCTAGTAACCCCTCGCTGCTGGGATTGGAAGGGTATGTACAAAAGCATAAGGAAATTAATCAAATTATAAAAATTACAAGGAACAATTATTTAAAGGATATACGAAATGATTTAATGGAAGAAGTGTTACCGTCAGAGAATAAAACTGACAATCAAATTATATACATTATGGCTGAATTGCAGGGAGTTATGACAGAGATAGTAATTGATACTGGCGTGAATGTGTCGCTACTGGACAAGGTAGAATATAACCGAATAAGGGAGAAGTATAAGAAAAATATACCAACATTACCAGTTAACAACATGGTTATTATAGGTGCTACTGGCAGACCAAATAAAACAATACGGCAGCAAGTAATGATGGAAGTATCTAGTGGAGGTAAAACTATTCCTATGGTGTTTATGGTAGCCCAAGGACTACCATTTAAAGCAATGCTAGGGTGTGATATGCTGCGGCGCCACTCAGCTATTATTAATATGGGCAGAGGAAAAATAACCCTGTACCATGAAAATGGAGAATGGTCAAGTGAAATAGTGGATCATAAAAATGCCACTCACCAAAGACATTCTTTTACTTTGATACGTGATGATGAAATGGAATATAAAGCACCTTTTGAGGAATTAACCTGTACTAAAGAGAATGAATGGAAGGAAAAATTGCAAGAGATTTATTTGTTTAAAACTGTCAATAATAATAATAGAGTAACACCTGAACAAAGGGATCAATTAATAAAGATTTATAACAGATATAAAAAAGTATTTTCGGATTTGCCAGGGAAAGCCAGGAATTTTATTTGTGAATTGTCATTTAAACGACCTATTAATTTTAACCGTAAATCATATCCTATACCACAATCCCTAAAACCAGCAGTGAGAAGGGAAATACAGAGTATGATGGAACAGGACATAATTGAATATAGTTCATCACCATACACCAGCCCTATAGTAGCTATAAAGAAGAAGGATGGTACAGTACGTTTATGTTTAGACGCCAGGGAAATAAATAAAAATATAATCAATGGTAGAACCTCACCAGGAGAAATTGAAGAGTTAATGAAGAAATTTAAGAATTGCAGATATATGAGCATATGGGATGCTGTTTGTGGATACTGGCAGGTGGAGTTACATCCCAACAGTAGGAATTATGTTGCCTTTATATTTGAAGGAAGAAATTATCATTTTAAACGTCTTCCTTTTGGGTTAGTAAACTCTGTGGCGGTTTTTATTAAGTGCATGGACCAGGTTCTGGGTGAAGAAGTGTTAGCCTTCACAACAGTATATGTAGACGATATACTAGTAACTTCAACCACATGGGAGGAACATTGCCGACGTGTGGAAATGGTGTTAAGCAAGTTAGAAAAAAGCAACATTACACTGAAATTGAATAAATCAAAATTAATAACAAATCAATTACAATTCTTAGGGTTCATACTCTCTGAAAATGGAATATCCACATCCCCTGAAAAGGTGGAAGCTATTCAAAACTTCCCCAAACCTAAAAATATTACACAGCTACAATCATTCCTAGGAGTGTGCAACTATTACAGGAAATTCCAAAGGAATTACTCCCAATTAACAGCAAAATTTAAACACTTGCTGTCATCTAAACATAAATGGAAGTGGAAGGAGGAAGATGATGAGACATTCATTTTAATTAAAGAGAAATTTTTACAAAATATCATCCTGCGCCATCCTGATTTTGATAAACCATTTTTTATAAATTGTGACGCCAGTGATGTGAGCCTGGGTGCTGAGCTATATCAGGAAGATCCAGAAGGAGACCACCAAGTAATAAGTTTTGCCAGTCGAGTCCTAAATCAATGTGAAAGAAATTACAGTGTCACGGAAAAAGAATTATTGAGTGTTGTATTTGCCTGCAATAAATTCCGCACATATGTATTAGGTTATCCTTTAACAATCCGGTCCGACCACAAATCCATATCATTTATACAGAGATGCAAACTAAACCACGGCAGATTAACTCGTTGGATATTGGCTCTCCAGGAATACAACATAACATGGGAATATGTGCCAGGAAAACAGAATACTGTTGCTGACGCTCTATCTAGGGTAAACCTGGAAAATGGTACTTTTGAAATTGAAAGAGAGGACGTTGGGAAAATATACCTTATAATATCAGCTAGAGAAGAATTAGTAGAAGTGCTAACCAAAATTCAGGAAGAACAAGCAAAGGATCAGAGATTGTCCACTATACAAGAACGCCTCCGGAATAATGATAATATAATTATGCAATATTATCAAAATTATAAAGGATTAATTTTCATAAAGTCTCCTGTTGAAAAGAATAAATGGAAATTATACATTCCCAAATCTACAGAACCATTAATAATAAAAATTTACCATCAAATGTGGTAAATGGACACATGGGTTCCATCAAGGTAGTGAAGGCACTAGAGGAGCATGTATATATTAAGGGTTTGAACAAGAAGGTAAGGGAATTAATAAAACGATGTGGAATATGTCAAAGGGTTAAGGTAAACAATGAACGAAAGGAGGGAGCTTTAATAACTATTACTTCAGAAAGAAAATTGGAAAAAACGTTTCTTGACATTTGCGGACCTTTCCCACGTAGTGGAGGCAGGCGCCGATATAAATACATTGTCATCATCTTGGACCATTTCACACGTTATACGAAATTGTATCCCATCAGCAAGGCATCCACCAATGTTATCATCAAGGTCGTCGCAGAAAAGTACCTTATAGACGTAGGCACTCCATATTCCATAATAACGGACCATGGAACCCAGTTCAAGGGTCGAAGATGGAAGTTAGAGATGTCCAATCGAGGAATTAAAACATACAAAACTTCAATCCATCATCCTAGTAGTAATCCAGCAGAAAGGGTACTCAGAGAGGTAGGACGAGTACTTCGTACTTATTGTTATGATAATCATAGTAAATGGAGTGAATTCTTACATGAAATCGAAACCTTTTTAAATATTGCTCATCACGAAACCATTGGTGTTACACCATACCAGATGATGTTTTCAAAACCACCACCTCGAGAAATTACCACTTTAATACCATTCCCTGAAGGACCTGAAGAAGAATTGGACCTTACCCATGTGTATAATAAGTTACTTCGTAAACTGGAAACCCGAAGAAAAAACAGGACGCTACCCGGAAAAATATTATTAAATACACCATCGGAGAAAAAATTTTGATAAGAAATCGTCAGCAACCAAGCAGTTTTGAAGGAATAGCAAAGAAATTGTTGCTATTATATGTTGGACCTTTTATAATAAACCAGGACAATCAGAACAATACTTACGTAGTATTGGATCCCGCAAATAATAGGGTGAAAGGTACATACAACCAGTCAGAAATAAAAAAGTATTATGAATAGTGGAACCAATTGGCCAGATACAAGTTGTGCGTTTATTTTTTACTAAACTTTGTTAAGACAAAATAAACTTCTTTCGAAGGGGGGGTGTTATGTAACGTAACAGAGTTGAGGTCCCCAACGTTACATAAAAAATTGAATGAAACATGGTCAAGGACCATACCCTGAATTAAGGTTGCTCAGTAGTTAATGTATCTGAGAAGTGCCTCAAGTCAAAAGCGGCAATAATTAATGTTGAATATAAAAAACCATACCAATTAATAGTTAAATATAATAAATTATGCTTGTTTTTATAATGTAACATCTTAATGTTTACAGAATATTTATGTTATATTTTGAGTATGGTAGGAATGAACTGATGTTGTTTAATAGAAATACTTCATCAATGATTATGTTTATATTTATGTTAAATTTGTCTTTAGACAATCAAGTATAGTTACCAGTGTTAGGCATTATACTAAGTTTTAAGTATTGTCTAAAATTGAATAATGCTGTTGTTTTAATTAACATTTGTAAACTTGGCCAGGAGGGCAATCAGTGTTTAAGGTTTGACAAGTAGTTCTGACAATTATATTGTAAACTAATGAAGGGTTCCAGGACCAGTTAATTAATGTAATTAAGTAAACACCAGGAAACTAAAATTAATGTAATTAACCATTAACCAATAATTAATTGTACAGTAGGTCAGGTAAAAGAAAATTAAGTTAAAAAACCAATCATTGTTATAACAGTGTAAGAAAACCTATAGGCCTAAATTCCATATTTGTGAAAGGAAATTAATACCTTTTTAAGAAGTCCAGTCCAACGAAACTATGGTAAAACATTTACTGTTTAAGAAAGAAGGTTAGGTGAGAATCTGAGGTAATTTAGTATTATTCCAGACATGGAGTATTTTATTGAAAAAGAGTAGTAATATTCTATAATTCTGGCTCTAGGATATCTAGTTTCACCCAATGACGAAAAAACGTGGTTGTTAAGGCAACTGAAATGGACATGAGTTGTTGATATTTAATCATTCGTTCTGATTGTTACAAGCTATTAGGTTGAGATGGGCCGATACATTTAAAAAATATGAATAGTAAATTCGGAAGAAAAATGAATCAAAATTAAAAACCCTCTTTGAAAGATAATTCTATCTTAATACGGATAAGTAATAAACTAAATAGACTTCAGAATTGTAACTGAATACATTTAAAAAAGAATTGAAAACCCCTCACCTCATTCACCAAATAATTCCGCTGGAGTCGGTATCAAACCAATTCCTCCTATAACCAGAAGATCAGTTAAGAGAATTAAAGCCCGAACTAACGGAATTATTGAAAAAACAAGAAGACCTCATTTGGCAGAGTTAACCTTCATTTGAAGAAGAAGCCGGATACCATTTTCATTCCACCGGGATCGACTATTATCAAGATCATAGGAGAAAAACAGAAGTCCGAAGAATTCCTGAGAGCTTCCCAGTACACTCCATAATAAATTTTATTAAAAGCCAGAACACTTTTATTGGATGAAGATGAGTTAAACTGAGTCTTGTCAACTGTTTACAGACGTCCACGGCCAGTCGAAGTTTTCGTCGACTCGGTAAAAAACAACCTATTTTAATTTCACTATATTTAGAGTAAATAATTTTGTTTTGTAATACTTGAGTAACCTTAATTATGCATTTTACCTGGCCTTACTAATGGTTCCAAGAACTTTACGAACCCTGGGATAAGAACTATTTATTATTATTTTTCATTTGTATAAGCCTATAGAATTTGATTAAGTGATAATCGATATATTTTTGTGTGATCGATTTGATTATATTATTATTTTTGAGATAACGTGGACTGTGAATTAATAGAGAAAATTAATAAAGGATCTTTATTGTATGAGATAACGTTTGAAGTTATTGCAGAATAAATACTATATGTAGTGGTTGGAATAATTTACAAAAAGGTTGATTCAAATCCGATGAACAACTAACCTATAAGTACGCTTATTACAAGTAACAGCGCTAAATGCTTGCAGCTGGTGGAACGGGAGATTGCTGAACTAGCTTGTGTTTAGTACAAAATTTGAATAGAATTTTCTAACATCGAGTGACTAGGGTTGACAAAAATACCCATTACATTCAGTCAATACTCTATACATATCGCTAATATTACCCAACCACTGAAAACTAAGTTAAATCTATATTGTAGTATGATTATAAATTAAAGGAACATAATTATAATTTTGTTTGCCTAATAATATATTTTCAGGAGGTTTCATCGGTAACAACCTAATAGATATATTTATTAATAACACATTAATTAAGACAGGTAACAACATTACATTTTAATTGTTACAAATTGCCACCTTCAACGAGTTCTTTACAAATTGATGCTCACAACAAGGTCATCATTATCTTCTCTTAACACCGTCTAAAATCATTTTATTACAAATTGGCGCAAACCAACGTGGAGCTTGATCAAACCCCGAAACCTAAAATAAATCTTATTGATCCCGAGTAAATCGTTTTATTACAAATTGACGACTCCAACGTGGGGCTGAAATAAAAAGGACTACTCATAACATTAGTTTTATTACAAATTGGCGCTCAACGAGTGGGCTTTAGTTAAGAAAAAAAAAATCATATTAACTGGTACTTAACTTGAGCAGGCAACCATTAGAGGCACAGGAATGCATAATACCAGAGGCAGATCGAAGAAGGGGGCAGAAGAGAAGGAGAAGGAAGAAAGTGGACGGGAACGAGAGATAGAAACATTTACGGACAGTGAAATGGAACAAACAATGGATGATAAAGAAGAAACTGAAGCAATTATCACAGAGAAGGAAATAGTTGAAGAGGATGCCCAAGGGGACCGACCAGATAAAACGGTAGCCAGAGAAGAACCAAATTGGCAAGAGATGATGAGATTTATGGCCGAACAATTTAGGAAACAGGAGGAAAACTCAAAACAAACCAAGGAGGAAACTAATGAGAGTTTAAGACAAACTAACAAAAAAATAGACAGTATTAACGAAAACTCAAAGAAACAAAATGAAATTTTGAGTGAGAATTTAATCAAATTAATGAATGAGAAATTTGACAAAAATAAAGAGGAGAATGATGAGAATAACCGGCTAATAAATGAAAGTTTAAACCAAATTAATGAAAGGTTTGACAGGAATGATGAGAGATTAAAGCAGATTCAGGAAACAATAAACAAATAGATGAGAAAATTGAAAACAGTAATAAGGAGTTGCGGCAGATTATACATGAACAGAACCAAGCATTGAGGGAAGATATCAATGAAAGGGTTGCAAATGTCAATGAAACACTCAATAAAAGGTTAGATAATAATGAAGCAGAAGTAAGACAGCAAATAGATGAAATTAAGGGGAGTCTTGAAAAGACAGATGGAACCATAGTACAACTTGCAAGGGAAGTAGAGGCCAAAATTAATCATGGGGAAAATACCCACAAAACTATGATAAATCAAGTACAATTAGAAGCGCAAGAGAAATTGGATGGGGTGCAAATTAATATAGCTGGGAGAATTGAATTGGTAAATAATGAAATGACACAAATAAAAACCCAAGTAGTTCAAAATAAAGAGACTTTAGAAAATATAAAAAATCAGGAAATAAGTAATATAAAGGAATCAATAGAGATTTTACAAAATCGACCAATGTATCTAGCGCATCACATAGCCCCTGAGCATAAAGATAATATCAATTTTAAAATTGATAGGGGAAATCCCATAGAATTCCTGGAGAGAGTAGACGAATGGTTTAACCGAATTAAAGTAACTCGATGGAACGTAATAAAAAGTTATTTAGATGAATGTTTCAAAAGTATAAATGATAATTGGTGGTCGGCTGTCCGAAATGAACTTAGTGATTATGAGGAATTTAAAAGGACTTGTAAGTCAAAATACTGGTCAGATTCTGTACAGAACATGATTAGAGATAACATTACTAATGGGAGATTTAATTTTAATCAAGAGCAGTCACCAACTACTTACTTTTTGGGAAAGGTATGTTTAGCACGTCATTTGGAACCGCGGATACCAGAGGAGTGTTTGGTAAATAAATTGTCATACCATTTTGAAGAAGAGATAGTTCGTGCCAGACGCAGTGGACAAGTAAAGACCGTAGAAACAATGGAAACCTTATTAGCCAGTTACGAAATGGAAGACTATTATCAAAGGTCCCGACGGCAAGGTGAATATTACAACAATAGAAGGGAAGAGACAAATCAAGAGGCGCGTCCAGGTACAAATCGATTTAACAATAATAATTATCACAGAAGGGTGAATGACCAATTAGTGAACAATCGTTATCGTAACAATTATTACCCAAATAATCACTATACTAATCATGAGAATAACAGATACAGAACAGGCCGCAGAAATTGGGACAATGGGAGAGAGTATTGGAACAATAATCGTGCCAACAACGACCAACGAAATCAACCCAATAATCGAAGTCGAGAGGAGGATCTGCCTAGACACCAAGAAACCCATAGAGATTTTAGACCTGATGATGGCAACCCAGGAACCACTGCAAGGGACGATCGTCCGCAGGATAGGATGGAAAACTAAGTACAGCAGTGGAAGTATCTAGTAACCCCTCGCTGCTGGGATTGGAAGGGTATGTACAAAAGCATAAGGAAATTAATCAAATTATAAAAATTACAAGGAACAATTATTTAAAGGATATACGAAATGATTTAATGGAAGAAGTGTTACCGTCAGAGAATAAAACTGACAATCAAATTATATACATTATGGCTGAATTGCAGGGAGTTATGACAGAGATAGTAATTGATACTGGCGTGAATGTGTCGCTACTGGACAAGGTAGAATATAACCGAATAAGGGAGAAGTATAAGAAAAATATACCAACATTACCAGTTAACAACATGGTTATTATAGGTGCTACTGGCAGACCAAATAAAACAATACGGCAGCAAGTAATGATGGAAGTATCTAGTGGAGGTAAAACTATTCCTATGGTGTTTATGGTAGCCCAAGGACTACCATTTAAAGCAATGCTAGGGTGTGATATGCTGCGGCGCCACTCAGCTATTATTAATATGGGCAGAGGAAAAATAACCCTGTACCATGAAAATGGAGAATGGTCAAGTGAAATAGTGGATCATAAAAATGCCACTCACCAAAGACATTCTTTTACTTTGATACGTGATGATGAAATGGAATATAAAGCACCTTTTGAGGAATTAACCTGTACTAAAGAGAATGAATGGAAGGAAAAATTGCAAGAGATTTATTTGTTTAAAACTGTCAATAATAATAATAGAGTAACACCTGAACAAAGGGATCAATTAATAAAGATTTATAACAGATATAAAAAAGTATTTTCGGATTTGCCAGGGAAAGCCAGGAATTTTATTTGTGAATTGTCATTTAAACGACCTATTAATTTTAACCGTAAATCATATCCTATACCACAATCCCTAAAACCAGCAGTGAGAAGGGAAATACAGAGTATGATGGAACAGGACATAATTGAATATAGTTCATCACCATACACCAGCCCTATAGTAGCTATAAAGAAGAAGGATGATACAGTACGTTTATGTTTAGACGCCAGGGAAATAAATAAAAATATAATCAATGGTAGAACCTCACCAGGAGAAATTGAAGAGTTAATGAAGAAATTTAAGAATTGCAGATATATGAGCATATGGGATGCTGTTTGTGGATACTGGCAGGTGGAGTTACATCCCAACAGTAGGAATTATGTTGCCTTTATATTTGAAGGAAGAAATTATCATTTTAAACGTCTTCCTTTTGGGTTAGTAAACTCTGTGGCGGTTTTTATTAAGTGCATGGACCAGGTTCTGGGTGAAGAAGTGTTAGCCTTCACAACAGTATATGTAGACGATATACTAGTAACTTCAACCACATGGGAGGAACATTGCCGACGTGTGGAAATGGTGTTAAGCAAGTTAGAAAAAAGCAACATTACACTGAAATTGAATAAATCAAAATTAATAACAAATCAATTACAATTCTTAGGGTTCATACTCTCTGAAAATGGAATATCCACATCCCCTGAAAAGGTGGAAGCTATTCAAAACTTCCCCAAACCTAAAAATATTACACAGCTACAATCATTCCTAGGAGTGTGCAACTATTACAGGAAATTCCAAAGGAATTACTCCCAATTAACAGCAAAATTTAAACACTTGCTGTCATCTAAACATAAATGGAAGTGGAAGGAGGAAGATGATGAGACATTCATTTTAATTAAAGAGAAATTTTTACAAAATATCATCCTGCGCCATCCTGATTTTGATAAACCATTTTTTATAAATTGTGACGCCAGTGATGTGAGCCTGGGTGCTGAGCTATATCAGGAAGATCCAGAAGGAGACCACCAAGTAATAAGTTTTGCCAGTCGAGTCCTAAATCAATGTGAAAGAAATTACAGTGTCACGGAAAAAGAATTATTGAGTGTTGTATTTGCCTGCAATAAATTCCGCACATATGTATTAGGTTATCCTTTAACAATCCGGTCCGACCACAAATCCATATCATTTATACAGAGATGCAAACTAAACCACGGCAGATTAACTCGTTGGATATTGGCTCTCCAGGAATACAACATAACATGGGAATATGTGCCAGGAAAACAGAATACTGTTGCTGACGCTCTATCTAGGGTAAACCTGGAAAATGGTACTTTTGAAATTGAAAGAGAGGACGTTGGGAAAATATACCTTATAATATCAGCTAGAGAAGAATTAGTAGAAGTGCTAACCAAAATTCAGGAAGAACAAGCAAAGGATCAGAGATTGTCCACTATACAAGAACGCCTCCGGAATAATGATAATATAATTATGCAATATTATCAAAATTATAAAGGATTAATTTTCATAAAGTCTCCTGTTGAAAAGAATAAATGGAAATTATACATTCCCAAATCTACAGAACCATTAATAATAAAAATTTACCATCAAATGTGGTAAATGGACACATGGGTTCCATCAAGGTAGTGAAGGCACTAGAGGAGCATGTATATATTAAGGGTTTGAACAAGAAGGTAAGGGAATTAATAAAACGATGTGGAATATGTCAAAGGGTTAAGGTAAACAATGAACGAAAGGAGGGAGCTTTAATAACTATTACTTCAGAAAGAAAATTGGAAAAAACGTTTCTTGACATTTGCGGACCTTTCCCACGTAGTGGAGGCAGGCGCCGATATAAATACATTGTCATCATCTTGGACCATTTCACACGTTATACGAAATTGTATCCCATCAGCAAGGCATCCACCAATGTTATCATCAAGGTCGTCGCAGAAAAGTACCTTATAGACGTAGGCACTCCATATTCCATAATAACGGACCATGGAACCCAGTTCAAGGGTCGAAGATGGAAGTTAGAGATGTCCAATCGAGGAATTAAAACATACAAAACTTCAATCCATCATCCTAGTAGTAATCCAGCAGAAAGGGTACTCAGAGAGGTAGGACGAGTACTTCGTACTTATTGTTATGATAATCATAGTAAATGGAGTGAATTCTTACATGAAATCGAAACCTTTTTAAATATTGCTCATCACGAAACCATTGGTGTTACACCATACCAGATGATGTTTTCAAAACCACCACCTCGAGAAATTACCACTTTAATACCATTCCCTGAAGGACCTGAAGAAGAATTGGACCTTACCCATGTGTATAATAAGTTACTTCGTAAACTGGAAACCCGAAGAAAAAACAGGACGCTACCCGGAAAAATATTATTAAATACACCATCGGAGAAAAAATTTTGATAAGAAATCGTCAGCAACCAAGCAGTTTTGAAGGAATAGCAAAGAAATTGTTGCTATTATATGTTGGACCTTTTATAATAAGCCAGGACAATCAGAACAATACTTACGTAGTATTGGATCCCGCAAATAATAGGGTGAAAGGTACATACAACCAGTCGGAAATAAAAAAGTATTATGAATAGTGGAACCAATTGGCCAGATACAAGTTGTGCGTTTATTTTTTACTAAACTTTGTTAAGACAAAATAAACTTCTTTCGAAGGGGGGGTGTTATGTAACGTAACAGAGTTGAGGTCCCCAACGTTACATAAAAAATTGAATGAAACATGGTCAAGGACCATACCCTGAATTAAGGTTGCTCAGTAGTTAATGTATCTGAGAAGTGCCTCAAGTCAAAAGAGGCAATAATTAATGTTGAATATAAAAAACCATACCAATTAATAGTTAAATATAATAAATTATGCTTGTTTTTATAATGTAACATCTTAATGTTTACAGAATATTTATGTTATATTTTGAGTATGGTAGGAATGAACTGATGTTGTTTAATAGAAATACTTCATCAATGATTATGTTTATATTTATGTTAAATTTGTCTTTAGACAATCAAGTATAGTTACCAGTGTTAGGCATTATACTAAGTTTTAAGTATTGTCTAAAATTGAATAATGCTGTTGTTTTAATTAACATTTGTAAACTTGGCCAGGAGGGCAATCAGTGTTTAAGGTTTGACAAGTAGTTCTGACAATTATATTGTAAACTAATGAAGGGTTCCAGGACCAGTTAATTAATGTAATTAAGTAAACACCAGGAAACTAAAATTAATGTAATTAACCATTAACCAATAATTAATTGTACAGTAGGTCAGGTAAAAGAAAATTAAGTTAAAAAACCAATCATTGTTATAACAGTGTAAGAAAACCTATAGGCCTAAATTCCATATTTGTGAAAGGAAATTAATACCTTTTTAAGAAGTCCAGTCCAACGAAACTATGGTAAAACATTTACTGTTTAAGAAAGAAGGTTAGGTGAGAATCTGAGGTAATTTAGTATTATTCCAGACATGGAGTATTTTATTGAAAAAGAGTAGTAATATTCTATAATTCTGGCTCTAGGATATCTAGTTTCACCCAATGACGAAAAAACGTGGTTGTTAAGGCAACTGAAATGGACATGAGTTGTTGATATTTAATCATTCGTTCTGATTGTTACAAGCTATTAGGTTGAGATGGGCCGATACATTTAAAAAATATGAATAGTAAATTCGGAAGAAAAATGAATCAAAATTAAAAACCCTCTTTGAAAGATAATTCTATCTTAATACGGATAAGTAATAAACTAAATAGACTTCAGAATTGTAACTGAATACATTTAAAAAAGAATTGAAAACCCCTCACCTCATTCACCAAATAATTCCGCTGGAGTCGGTATCAAACCAATTCCTCCTATAACCAGAAGATCAGTTAAGAGAATTAAAGCCCGAACTAACGGAATTATTGAAAAAACAAGAAGACCTCATTTGGCAGAGTTAACCTTCATTTGAAGAAGAAGCCGGATACCATTTTCATTCCACCGGGATCGACTATTATCAAGATCATAGGAGAAAAACAGAAGTCCGAAGAATTCCTGAGAGCTTCCCAGTACACTCCATAATAAATTTTATTAAAAGCCAGAACACTTTTATTGGATGAAGATGAGTTAAACTGAGTCTTGTCAACTGTTTACAGACGTCCACGGCCAGTCGAAGTTTTCGTCGACTCGGTAAAAAACAACCTATTTTAATTTCACTATATTTAGAGTAAATAATTTTGTTTTGTAATACTTGAGTAACCTTAATTATGCATTTTACCTGGCCTTACTAATGGTTCCAAGAACTTTACGAACCCTGGGATAAGAACTATTTATTATTATTTTTCATTTGTATAAGCCTATAGAATTTGATTAAGTGATAATCGATATATTTTTGTGTGATCGATTTGATTATATTATTATTTTTGAGATAACGTGGACTGTGAATTAATAGAGAAAATTAATAAAGGATCTTTATTGTATGAGATAACGTTTGAAGTTATTGCAGAATAAATACTATATGTAGTGGTTGGAATAATTTACAAAAAGGTTGATTCAAATCCGATGAACAACTAACCTATAAGTACGCTTATTACAAGTAACAGCGCTAAATGCTTGCAGCTGGTGGAACGGGAGATTGCTGAACTAGCTTGTGTTTAGTACAAAATTTGAATAGAATTTTCTAACATCGAGTGACTAGGGTTGACAAAAATACCCATTACATTCAGTCAATACTCTATACATATCGCTAATATTACCCAACCACTGAAAACTAAGTTAAATCTATATTGTAGTATGATTATAAATTAAAGGAACATAATTATAATTTTGTTTGCCTAATAATATATTTTCAGGAGGTTTCATCGGTAACAACCTAATAGATATATTTATTAATAACACATTAATTAAGACAGGTAACAACATTACATTTTAATTGTTACAAATTGCCACCTTCAACGAGTTCTTTACAAATTGATGCTCACAACAAGGTCATCATTATCTTCTCTTAACACCGTCTAAAATCGTTTTATTACAAATTGGCGCAAACCAACGTGGAGCTTGATCAAACCCCGAAACCTAAAATAAATCTTATTGATCCCGAGTAAATCGTTTTATTACAAATTGACGACTCCAACGTGGGGCTGAAATAAAAAGGACTACTCATAACATTAGTTTTATTACAAATTGGCGCTCAACGAGTGGGCTTTAGTTAAGAAAAAAAAAATCATATTAACTGGTACTTAACTTGAGCAGGGAACCATTAGAGGCACAGGAATGCATAATACCAGAGGCAGATCGAAGAAGGGGGCAGAAGAGAAGGAGAAGGAAGAAAGTGGACGGGAACGAGAGATAGAAACATTTACGGACAGTGAAATGGAACAAACAATGGATGATAAAGAAGAAACTGAAGCAATTATCACAGAGAAGGAAATAGTTGAAGAGGATGCCCAAGGGGACCGACCAGATAAAACGGTAGCCAGAGAAGAACCAAATTGGCAAGAGATGATGAGATTTATGGCCGAACAATTTAGGAAACAGGAGGAAAACTCAAAACAAACCAAGGAGGAAACTAATGAGAGTTTAAGACAAACTAACAAAAAAATAGACAGTATTAACGAAAACTCAAAGAAACAAAATGAAATTTTGAGTGAGAATTTAATCAAATTAATGAATGAGAAATTTGACAAAAATAAAGAGGAGAATGATGAGAATAACCGGCTAATAAATGAAAGTTTAAACCAAATTAATGAAAGGTTTGACAGGAATGATGAGAGATTAAAGCAGATTCAGGAAAACAATAAACAAATAGATGAGAAAATTGAAAACAGTAATAAGGAGTTGCGGCAGATTATACATGAACAGAACCAAGCATTGAGGGAAGATATCAATGAAAGGGTTGCAAATGTCAATGAAACACTCAATAAAAGGTTAGATAATAATGAAGCAGAAGTAAGACAGCAAATAGATGAAATTAAGGGGAGTCTTGAAAAGACAGATGGAACCATAGTACAACTTGCAAGGGAAGTAGAGGCCAAAATTAATCATGGGGAAAATACCCACAAAACTATGATAAATCAAGTACAATTAGAAGCGCAAGAGAAATTGGATGGGGTGCAAATTAATATAGCTGGGAGAATTGAATTGGTAAATAATGAAATGACACAAATAAAAACCCAAGTAGTTCAAAATAAAGAGACTTTAGAAAATATAAAAAATCAGGAAATAAGTAATATAAAGGAATCAATAGAGATTTTACAAAATCGACCAATGTATCTAGCGCATCACATAGCCCCTGAGCATAAAGATAATATCAATTTTAAAATTGATAGGGGAAATCCCATAGAATTCCTGGAGAGAGTAGACGAATGGTTTAACCAAATTAAAGTAACTCGATGGAACGTAATAAAAAGTTATTTAGATGAATGTTTCAAAAGTATAAATGATAATTGGTGGTCGGCTGTCCGAAATGAACTTAGTGATTATGAGGAATTTAAAAGGACTTTTAAGTCAAAATACTGGTCAGATTCTGTACAGAACATGATTAGAGATAACATTACTAATGGGAGATTTAATTTTAATCAAGAGCAGTCACCAACTACTTACTTTTTGGGAAAGGTATGTTTAGCACGTCATTTGGAACCGCGGATACCAGAGGAGTGTTTGGTAAATAAATTGTCATACCATTTTGAAGAAGAGATAGTTCGTGCCAGACGCAGTGGACAAGTAAAAACCGTAGAAACAATGGAAACCTTATTAGCCAGTTACGAAATGGAAGACTATTATCAAAGGTCCCGACGGCAAGGTGAATATTACAACAATAGAAGGGAAGAGACAAATCAAGAGGCGCGTCCAGGTACAAATCGATTTAACAATAATAATTATCACAGAAGGGTGAATGACCAATTAGTGAACAATCGTTATCGTAACAATTATTACCCAAATAATCACTATACTAATCATGAGAATAACAGATACAGAACAGGCCGCAGAAATTGGGACAATGGGAGAGAGTATTGGAACAATAATCGTGCCAACAACGACCAACGAAATCAACCCAATAATCGAAGTCGAGAGGAGGATCTGCCTAGACACCAAGAAACCCATAGAGATTTTAGACCTGATGATGGCAACCCAGGAACCACTGCAAGGGACGATCGTCCGCAGGATAGGATGGAAAACTAAGTACAGCAGTGGAAGTATCTAGTAACCCCTCGCTGCTGGGATTGGAAGGGTATGTACAAAAGCATAAGGAAATTAATCAAATTATAAAAATTACAAGGAACAATTATTTAAAGGATATACGAAATGATTTAACGGAACAAGTGTTACCGTCAGAGAATAAAACTGACAATCAAATTATATACATTATGGCTGAATTGCAGGGAGTTATGACAGAGATAGTAATTGATACTGGCGTGAATGTGTCGCTACTGGACAAGGTAGAATATAACCGAATAAGGGAGAAGTATAAGAAAAATTACCAACATTACCAGTTAACAACATGGTTATTATAGGTGCTACTGGCAGACCAAATAAAACAATACGGCAGCAAGTAATGATGGAAGTATCTAGTGGAGGTAAAACTATTCCTATGGTGTTTATGGTAGCCCAAGGACTACCATTTAAAGCAATGCTAGGGTGTGATATGCTGCGGCGCCACTCAGCTATTATTAATATGGGCAGAGGAAAAATAACCCTGTACCATGAAAATGGAGAATGGTCAAGTGAAATAGTGGATCATAAAAATGCCACTCACCAAAGACATTCTTTTACTTTGATACGTGATGATGAAATGGAATATAAAGCACCTTTTGAGGAATTAACCTGTACTAAAGAGAATGAATGGAAGGAAAAATTGCAAGAGATTTATTTGTTTAAAACTGTCAATAATAATAATAGAGTAACACCTGAACAAAGGGATCAATTAATAAAGATTTATAACAGATATAAAAAAGTATTTTCGGATTTGCCAGGGAAAGCCAGGAATTTTATTTGTGAATTGTCATTTAAACGACCTATTAATTTTAACCGTAAATCATATCCTATACCACAATCCCTAAAACCAGCAGTGAGAAGGGAAATACAGAGTATGATGGAACAGGACATAATTGAATATAGTTCATCACCATACACCAGCCCTATAGTAGCTATAAAGAAGAAGGATGGTACAGTACGTTTATGTTTAGACGCCAGGGAAATAAATAAAAATATAATCAATTTTAGAACCTCACCAGGAGAAATTGAAGAGTTAATGAAGAAATTTAAGAATTGCAGATATATGAGCATATGGGATGCTGTTTGTGGATACTGGCAGGTGGAGTTACATCCCAACAGTAGGAATTATGTTGCCTTTATATTTGAAGGAAGAAATTATCATTTTAAACGTCTTCCTTTTGGGTTAGTAAACTCTGTGGCGGTTTTTATTAAGTGCATGGACCAGGTTCTGGGTGAAGAAGTGTTAGCCTTCACAACAGTATATGTAGACGATATACTAGTAACTTCAACCACATGGGAGGAACATTGCCGACGTGTGGAAATGGTGTTAAGCAAGTTAGAAAAAAGCAACATTACACTGAAATTGAATAAATCAAAATTAATAACAAATCAATTACAATTCTTAGGGTTCATACTCTCTGAAAATGGAATATCCACATCCCCTGAAAAGGTGGAAGCTATTCAAAACTTCCACAAACCTAAAAATATTACACAGCTACAATCATTCCTAGGAGTGTGCAACTATTACAGGAAATTCCAAAGGAATTACTCCCAATTAACAGCAAAATTTAAACACTTGCTGTCATCTAAACATAAATGGAAGTGGAAGGAGGAAGATGATGAGACATTCATTTTAATTAAAGAGAAATTTTTACAAAATATCATCCTGCGCCATCCTGATTTTGATAAACCATTTTTTATAAATTGTGACGCCAGTGATGTGAGCCTGGGTGCTGAGCTATATCAGGAAGATCCAGAAGGAGACCACCAAGTAATAAGTTTTGCCAGTCGAGTCCTAAATCAATGTGAAAGAAATTACAGTGTCACGGAAAAAGAATTATTGAGTGTTGTATTTGCCTGCAATAAATTCCGCACATATGTATTAGGTTATCCTTTAACAATCCGGTCCGACCACAAATCCATATCATTTATACAGAGATGCAAACTAAACCACGGCAGATTAACTCGTTGGATATTGGCTCTCCAGGAATACAACATAACATGGGAATATGTGCCAGGAAAACAGAATACTGTTGCTGACGCTCTATCTAGGGTAAACCTGGAAAATGGTACTTTTGAAATTGAAAGAGAGGACGTTGGGAAAATATACCTTATAATATCAGCTAGAGAAGAATTAGTAGAAGTGCTAACCAAAATTCAGGAAGAACAAGCAAAGGATCAGAGATTGTCCACTATACAAGAACGCCTCCGGAATAATGATAATATAATTATGCAATATTATCAAAATTATAAAGGATTAATTTTCATAAAGTCTCCTGTTGAAAAGAATAAATGGAAATTATACATTCCCAAATCTACAGAACCATTAATAATAAAAATTTACCATCAAATGTGGTAAATGGACACATGGGTTCCATCAAGGTAGTGAAGGCACTAGAGGAGCATGTATATATTAAGGGTTTGAACAAGAAGGTAAGGGAATTAATAAAACGATGTGGAATATGTCAAAGGGTTAAGGTAAACAATGAACGAAAGGAGGGAGCTTTAATAACTATTACTTCAGAAAGAAAATTGGAAAAAACGTTTCTTGACATTTGCGGACCTTTCCCACGTAGTGGAGGCAGGCGCCGATATAAATACATTGTCATCATCTTGGACCATTTCACACGTTATACGAAATTGTATCCCATCAGCAAGGCATCCACCAATGTTATCATCAAGGTCGTCGCAGAAAAGTACCTTATAGACGTAGGCACTCCATATTCCATAATAACGGACCATGGAACCCAGTTCAAGGGTCGAAGATGGAAGTTAGAGATGTCCAATCGAGGAATTAAAACATACAAAACTTCAATCCATCATCCTAGTAGTAATCCAGCAGAAAGGGTACTCAGAGAGGTAGGACGAGTACTTTGTACTTATTGTTATGATAATCATAGTAAATGGAGTGAATTCTTACATGAAATCGAAACCTTTTTAAATATTGCTCATCACGAAACCATTGGTGTTACACCATACCAGATGATGTTTTCAAAACCACCACCTCGAGAAATTACCAATTTAATACCATTCCCTGAAGGACCTGAAGAAGAATTGGACCTTACCCATGTGTATAATAAGTTACTTCGTAAACTGGAAACCCGAAGAAAAAACAGGACGCTACCCGGAAAAATATTATTAAATACACCATCGGAGAAAAAATTTTGATAAGAAATCGTCAGCAACCAAGCAGTTTTGAAGGAATAGCAAAGAAATTGTTGCTATTATATGTTGGACCTTTTATAATAAGCCAGGACAATCAGAACAATACTTACGTAGTATTGGATCCCGCAAATAATAGGGTGAAAGGTACATACAACCAGTCGGAAATAAAAAAGTATTATGAATAGTGGAACCAATTGGCCAGATACAAGTTGTGCGTTTATTTTTTACTAAACTTTGTTAAGACAAAATAAACTTCTTTCGAAGGGGGGGTGTTATGTAACGTAACAGAGTTGAGGTCCCCAACGTTACATAAAAAATTGAATGAAACATGGTCAAGGACCATACCCTGAATTAAGGTTGCTCAGTAGTTAATGTATCTGAGAAGTGCCTCAAGTCAAAAGAGGCAATAATTAATGTTGAATATAAAAAACCATACCAATTAATAGTTAAATATAATAAATTATGCTTGTTTTTATAATGTAACATCTTAATGTTTACAGAATATTTATGTTATATTTTGAGTATGGTAGGAATGAACTGATGTTGTTTAATAGAAATACTTCATCAATGATTATGTTTATATTTATGTTAAATTTGTCTTTAGACAATCAAGTATAGTTACCAGTGTTAGGCATTATACTAAGTTTTAAGTATTGTCTAAAATTGAATAATGCTGTTGTTTTAATTAAGATTTGTAAACTTGGCCAGGAGGGCAATCAGTGTTTAAGGTTTGACAAGTAGTTCTGACAATTATATTGTAAACTAATGAAGGGTTCCAGGACCAGTTAATTAATGTAATTAAGTAAACACCAGGAAACTAAAATTAATGTAATTAACCATTAACCAATAATTAATTGTACAGTAGGTCAGGTAAAAGAAAATTAAGTTAAAAAACCAATCAATGTTATAACAGTGTAAGAAAACCTATAGGCCTAAATTCCATATTTGTGAAAGGAAATTAATACCTTTTTAAGAAGTCCAGTCCAACGAAACTATGGTAAAACATTTACTGTTTAAGAAAGAAGGTTAGGTGAGAATCTGAGGTAATTTAGTATTATTCCAGACATGGAGTATTTTATTGAAAAAGAGTAGTAATATTCTATAATTCTGGCTCTAGGATATCTAGTTTCACCCAATGACGAAAAAACGTGGTTGTTAAGGCAACTGAAATGGACATGAGTTGTTGATATTTAATCATTCGTTCTGATTGTTACAAGCTATTAGGTTGAGATGGGCCGATACATTTAAAAAATATGAATAGTAAATTCGGAAGAAAAATGAATCAAAATTAAAAACCCTCTTTGAAAGATAATTCTATCTTAATACGGATAAGTAATAAACTAAATAGACTTCAGAATTGTAACTGAATACATTTAAAAAAGAATTGAAAACCCCTCACCTCATTCACCAAATAATTCCGCTGGAGTCGGTATCAAACCAATTCCTCCTATAACCAGAAGATCAGTTAAGAGAATTAAAGCCCGAACTAACGGAATTATTGAAAAAACAAGAAGACCTCATTTGGCAGAGTTAACCTTCATTTGAAGAAGAAGCCGGATACCATTTTCATTCCACCGGGATCGACTATTATCAAGATCATAGGAGAAAAACAGAAGTCCGAAGAATTCCTGAGAGCTTCCCAGTACACTCCATAATAAATTTTATTAAAAGCCAGAACACTTTTATTGGATGAAGATGAGTTAAACTGAGTCTTGTCAACTGTTTACAGACGTCCACGGCCAGTCGAAGTTTTCGTCGACTCGGTAAAAAACAACCTATTTTAATTTCACTATATTTAGAGTAAATAATTTTTTTTTGTAATACTTGAGTAACCTTAATTATGCATTTTACCTGGCCTTACTAATGGTTCCAAGAACTTTACGAACCCTGGGATAAGAACTATTTATTATTATTTTTCATTTGTATAAGCCTATAGAATTTGATTAAGTGATAATCGATATATTTTTGTGTGATCGATTTGATTATGTTATTATTTTTGAGATAACGTGGACTGTGAATTAATAGAGAAAATTAATAAAGGATCTTTATTGTATGAGATAACGTTTGAAGTTATTGGAGAATAAATACTATATGTAGTGGTTGGAATAATTTACAAAAAGGTTGATTCAAATCCGATGAACAACTAACCTATAAGTACGCTTATTACAAGTAACAGCGCTAAATGCTTGCAGCTGGTGGAACGGGAGATTGCTGAACTACCTTGTGTTTAGTACAAAATTTGAATAGAATTTTCTAACATCGAGTGACTAGGGTTGACAAAAATACCCATTACATTCAGTCAATACTCTATACATATCGCTAATATTACCCAACCACTGAAAACTAAGTTAAATCTATATTGTAGTATGATTATAAATTAAAGGAACATAATTATAATTTTGTTTGCCTAATAATATATTTTCAGGAGGTTTCATCGGTAACAACCTAATAGATATATTTATTAATAACACATTAATTAAGACAGGTAACAACATTACATTTTAATTGTTACAAATTGCCACCTTCAACGAGTTCTTTACAAATTGATGCTCACAACAAGGTCATCATTATCTTCTCTTAACACCGTCTAAAATCGTTTTATTACAAATTGGCGCAAACCAACGTGGAGCTTGATCAAACCCCGAAACCTAAAATAAATCTTATTGATCCCGAGTAAATCGTTTTATTACAAATTGACGACTCCAACGTGGGGCTGAAATAAAAAGGACTACTCATAACATTAGTTTTATTACAAATTGGCGCTCAACGAGTGGGCTTTAGTTAAGAAAAAAAAAATCATATTAACTGGTACTTAACTTGAGCAGGCAACCATTAGAGGCACAGGAATGCATAATACCAGAGGCAGATCGAAGAAGGGGGCAGAAGAGAAGGAGAAGGAAGAAAGTGGACGGGAACGAGAGATAGAAACATTTACGGACAGTGAAATGGAACAAACAATGGATGATAAAGAAGAAACTGAAGCAATTATCACAGAGAAGGAAATAGTTGAAGAGGATGCCCAAGGGGACCGACCAGATAAAACGGTAGCCAGAGAAGAACCAAATTGGCAAGAGATGATGAGATTTATGGCCGAACAATTTAGGAAACAGGAGGAAAACTCAAAACAAACCAAGGAGGAAACTAATGAGAGTTTAAGACAAACTAACAAAAAAATAGACAGTATTAACGAAAACTCAAAGAAACAAAATGAAATTTTGAGTGAGAATTTAATCAAATTAATGAATGAGAAATTTGACAAAAATAAAGAGGAGAATGATGAGAATAACCGGCTAATAAATGAAAGTTTAAACCAAATTAATGAAAGGTTTGACAGGAATGATGAGAGATTAAAGCAGATTCAGGAAAACAATAAACAAATAGATGAGAAAATTGAAAACAGTAATAAGGAGTTGCGGCAGATTATACATGAACAGAACCAAGCATTGAGGGAAGATATCAATGAAAGGGTTGCAAATGTCAATGAAACACTCAATAAAAGGTTAGATAATAATGAAGCAGAAGTAAGACAGCAAATAGATGAAATTAAGGGGAGTCTTGAAAAGACAGATGGAACCATAGTACAACTTGCAAGGGAAGTAGAGGCCAAAATTAATCATGGGGAAAATACCCACAAAACTATGATAAATCAAGTACAATTAGAAGCGCAAGAGAAATTGGATGGGGTGCAAATTAATATAGCTGGGAGAATTGAATTGGTAAATAATGAAATGACACAAATAAAAACCCAAGTAGTTCAAAATAAAGAGACTTTAGAAAATATAAAAAATCAGGAAATAAGTAATATAAAGGAATCAATAGAGATTTTACAAAATCGACCAATGTATCTAGCGCATCACATAGCCCCTGAGCATAAAGATAATATCAATTTTAAAATTGATAGGGGAAATCCCATAGAATTCCTGGAGAGAGTAGACGAATGGTTTAACCAAATTAAAGTAACTCGATGGAACGTAATAAAAAGTTATTTAGATGAATGTTTCAAAAGTATAAATGATAATTGGTGGTCGGCTGTCCGAAATGAACTTAGTGATTATGAGGAATTTAAAAGGACTTTTAAGTCAAAATACTGGTCAGATTCTGTACAGAACATGATTAGAGATAACATTACTAATGGGAGATTTAATTTTAATCAAGAGCAGTCACCAACTACTTACTTTTTGGGAAAGGTATGTTTAGCACGTCATTTGGAACCGCGGATACCAGAGGAGTGTTTGGTAAATAAATTGTCATACCATTTTGAAGAAGAGATAGTTCGTGCCAGACGCAGTGGACAAGTAAAGACCGTAGAAACAATGGAAACCTTATTAGCCAGTTACGAAATGGAAGACTATTATCAAAGGTCCCGACGGCAAGGTGAATATTACAACAATAGAAGGGAAGAGACAAATCAAGAGGCGCGTCCAGGTACAAATCGATTTAACAATAATAATTATCACAGAAGGGTGAATGACCAATTAGTGAACAATCGTTATCGTAACAATTATTACCCAAATAATCACTATACTAATCATGAGAATAACAGATACAGAACAGGCCGCAGAAATTGGGACAATGGGAGAGAGTATTGGAACAATAATCGTGCCAACAACGACCAACGAAATCAACCCAATAATCGAAGTCGAGAGGAGGATCTGCCTAGACACCAAGAAACCCATAGAGATTTTAGACCTGATGATGGCAACCCAGGAACCACTGCAAGGGACGATCGTCCGCAGGATAGGATGGAAAACTAAGTACAGCAGTGGAAGTATCTAGTAACCCCTCGCTGCTGGGATTGGAAGGGTATGTACAAAAGCATAAGGAAATTAATCAAATTATAAAAATTACAAGGAACAATTATTTAAAGGATATACGAAATGATTTAACGGAAGAAGTGTTACCGTCAGAGAATAAAACTGACAATCAAATTATATACATTATGGCTGAATTGCAGGGAGTTATGACAGAGATAGTAATTGATACTGGCGTGAATGTGTCGCTACTGGACAAGGTAGAATATAACCGAATAAGGGAGAAGTATAAGAAAAATATACCAACATTACCAGTTAACAACATGGTTATTATAGGTGCTACTGGCAGACCAAATAAAACAATACGGCAGCAAGTAATGATGGAAGTATCTAGTGGAGGTAAAACTATTCCTATGGCGTTTATGGTAGCCCAAGGACTACCATTTAAAGCAATGCTAGGGTGTGATACGCTGCGGCGCCACTCAGCTATTATTAATATGGGCAGAGGAAAAATAACCCTGTACCATGAAAATGGAGAATGGTCAAGTGAAATAGTGGATCATAAAAATGCCACTCACCAAAGACATTCTTTTACTTTGATACGTGATGATGAAATGGAATATAAAGCACCTTTTGAGGAATTAACCTGTACTAAAGAGAATGAATGGAAGGAAAAATTGCAAGAGATTTATTTGTTTAAAACTGTCAATAATAATAATAGAGTAACACCTGAACAAAGGGATCAATTAATAAAGATTTATAACAGATATAAAAAAGTATTTTCGGATTTGCCAGGGAAAGCCAGGAATTTTATTTGTGAATTGTCATTTAAACGACCTATTAATTTTAACCGTAAATCATATCCTATACCACAATCCCTAAAACCAGCAGTGAGAAGGGAAATACAGAGTATGATGGAACAGGACATAATTGAATATAGTTCATCACCATACACCAGCCCTATAGTAGCTATAAAGAAGAAGGATGGTACAGTACGTTTATGTTTAGACGCCAGGGAAATAAATAAAAATATAATCAATGGTAGAACCTCACCAGGAGAAATTGAAGAGTTAATGAAGAAATTTAAGAATTGCAGATATATGAGCATATGGGATGCTGTTTGTGGATACTGGCAGGTGGAGTTACATCCCAACAGTAGGAATTATGTTGCCTTTATATTTGAAGGAAGAAATTATCATTTTAAACGTCTTCCTTTTGGGTTAGTAAACTCTGTGGCGGTTTTTATTAAGTGCATGGACCAGGTTCTGGGTGAAGAAGTGTTAGCCTTCACAACAGTATATGTAGACGATATACTAGTAACTTCAACCACATGGGAGGAACATTGCCGACGTGTGGAAATGGTGTTAAGCAAGTTAGAAAAAAGCAACATTACACTGAAATTGAATAAATCAAAATTAATAACAAATCAATTACAATTCTTAGGGTTCATACTCTCTGAAAATGGAATATCCACATCCCCTGAAAAGGTGGAAGCTATTCAAAACTTCCCCAAACCTAAAAATATTACACAGCTACAATCATTCCTAGGAGTGTGCAACTATTACAGGAAATTCCAAAGGAATTACTCCCAATTAACAGCAAAATTTAAACACTTGCTGTCATCTAAACATAAATGGAAGTGGAAGGAGGAAGATGATGAGACATTCATTTTAATTAAAGAGAAATTTTTACAAAATATCATCCTGCGCCATCCTGATTTTGATAAACCATTTTTTATAAATTGTGACGCCAGTGATGTGAGCCTGGGTGCTGAGCTATATCAGGAAGATCCAGAAGGAGACCACCAAGTAATAAGTTTTGCCAGTCGAGTCCTAAATCAATGTGAAAGAAATTACAGTGTCACGGAAAAAGAATTATTGAGTGTTGTATTTGCCTGCAATAAATTCCGCACATATGTATTAGGTTATCCTTTAACAATCCGGTCCGACCACAAATCCATATCATTTATACAGAGATGCAAACTAAACCACGGCAGATTAACTCGTTGGATATTGGCTCTCCAGGAATACAACATAACATGGGAATATGTGCCAGGAAAACAGAATACTGTTGCTGACGCTCTATCTAGGGTAAACCTGGAAAATGGTACTTTTGAAATTGAAAGAGAGGACGTTGGGAAAATATACCTTATAATATCAGCTAGAGAAGAATTAGTAGAAGTGCTAACCAAAATTCAGGAAGAACAAGCAAAGGATCAGAGATTGTCCACTATACAAGAACGCCTCCGGAATAATGATAATATAATTATGCAATATTATCAAAATTATAAAGGATTAATTTTCATAAAGTCTCCTGTTGAAAAGAATAAATGGAAATTATACATTCCCAAATCTACAGAACCATTAATAATAAAAATTTACCATCAAATGTGGTAAATGGACACATGGGTTCCATCAAGGTAGTGAAGGCACTAGAGGAGCATGTATATATTAAGGGTTTGAACAAGAAGGTAAGGGAATTAATAAAACGATGTGGAATATGTCAAAGGGTTAAGGTAAACAATGAACGAAAGGAGGGAGCTTTAATAACTATTACTTCAGAAAGAAAATTGGAAAAAACGTTTCTTGACATTTGCGGACCTTTCCCACGTAGTGGAGGCAGGCGCCGATATAAATACATTGTCATCATCTTGGACCATTTCACACGTTATACGAAATTGTATCCCATCAGCAAGGCATCCACCAATGTTATCATCAAGGTCGTCGCAGAAAAGTACCTTATAGACGTAGGCACTCCATATTCCATAATAACGGACCATGGAACCCAGTTCAAGGGTCGAAGATGGAAGTTAGAGATGTCCAATCGAGGAATTAAAACATACAAAACTTCAATCCATCATCCTAGTAGTAATCCAGCAGAAAGGGTACTCAGAGAGGTAGGACGAGTACTTCGTACTTATTGTTATGATAATCATAGTAAATGGAGTGAATTCTTACATGAAATCGAAACCTTTTTAAATATTGCTCATCACGAAACCATTGGTGTTACACCATACCAGATGATGTTTTCAAAACCACCACCTCGAGAAATTACCAATTTAATACCATTCCCTGAAGGACCTGAAGAAGAATTGGACCTTACCCATGTGTATAATAAGTTACTTCGTAAACTGGAAACCCGAAGAAAAAACAGGACGCTACCCGGAAAAATATTATTAAATACACCATCGGAGAAAAAATTTTGATAAGAAATCGTCAGCAACCAAGCAGTTTTTAAGGAATAGCAAAGAAATTGTTGCTATTATATGTTGGACCTTTTATAATAAGCCAGGACAATCAGAACAATACTTACATAGTATTGGATCCCGCAAATAATAGGGTGAAAGGTACATACAACCAGTCGGAAATAAAAAAGTATTATGAATAGTGGAACCAATTGGCCAGATACAAGTTGTGCGTTTATTTTTTACTAAACTTTGTTAAGACAAAATAAACTTCTTTCGAAGGGGGGGGGGGTGTTATGTAACGTAACAGAGTTCAGGTCCCCAACGTTACATAAAAAATTGAATGAAACATGGTCAAGGACCATACCCTGAATTAAGGTTGCTCAGTAGTTAATGTATCTGAGAAGTGCCTCAAGTCAAAAGAGGCAATAATTAATGTTGAATATAAAAAACCATACCAATTAATAGTTAAATATAATAAATTATGCTTGTTTTTATAATGTAACATCTTAATGTTTACAGAATATTTATGTTATATTTTGAGTATGGTAGGAATGAACTGATGTTGTTTAATAGAAATACTTCATCAATGATTATGTTTATATTTATGTTAAATTTGTCTTTAGACAATCAAGTATAGTTACCAGTGTTAGGCATTATACTAAGTTTTAAGTATTGTCTAAAATTGAATAATGCTGTTGTTTTAATTAAGATTTGTAAACTTGGCCAGGAGGGCAATCAGTGTTTAAGGTTTGACAAGTAGTTCTGACAATTATATTGTAAACTAATGAAGGGTTCCAGGACCAGTTAATTAATGTAATTAAGTAAACACCAGGAAACTAAAATTAATGTAATTAACCATTAACCAATAATTAATTGTACAGTAGGTCAGGTAAAAGAAAATTAAGTTAAAAAACCAATCAATGTTATAACAGTGTAAGAAAACCTATAGGCCTAAATTCCATATTTGTGAAAGGAAATTAATACCTTTTTAAGAAGTCCAGTCCAACGAAACTATGGTAAAACATTTACTGTTTAAGAAAGAAGGTTAGGTGAGAATCTGAGGTAATTTAGTATTATTCCAGACATGGAGTATTTTATTGAAAAAGAGTAGTAATATTCTATAATTCTGGCTCTAGGATATCTAGTTTCACCCAATGACGAAAAAACGTGGTTGTTAAGGCAACTGAAATGGACATGAGTTGTTGATATTTAATCATTCGTTCTGATTGTTACAAGCTATTAGGTTGAGATGGGCCGATACATTTAAAAAATATGAATAGTAAATTCGGAAGAAAAATGAATCAAAATTAAAAACCCTCTTTGAAAGATAATTCTATCTTAATACGGATAAGTAATAAACTAAATAGACTTCAGAATTGTAACTGAATACATTTAAAAAAGAATTGAAAACCCCTCACCTCATTCACCAAATAATTCCGCTGGAGTCGGTATCAAACCAATTCCTCCTATAACCAGAAGATCAGTTAAGAGAATTAAAGCCCGAACTAACGGAATTATTGAAAAAACAAGAAGACCTCATTTGGCAGAGTTAACCTTCATTTGAAGAAGAAGCCGGATACCATTTTCATTCCACCGGGATCGACTATTATCAAGATCATAGGAGAAAAACAGAAGTCCGAAGAATTCCTGAGAGCTTCCCAGTACACTCCATAATCAATTTTATTAAAAGCCAGAACACTTTTATTGGATGAAGATGAGTTAAACTGAGTCTTGTCAACTGTTTACAGACGTCCACGGCCAGTCGAAGTTTTCGTCGACTCGGTAAAAAACAACCTATTTTAATTTCACTATATTTAGAGTAAATAATTTTGTTTTGTAATACTTGAGTAACCTTAATTATGCATTTTACCTGGCCTTACTAATGGTTCCAAGAACTTTACGAACCCTGGGATAAGAACTATTTATTATTATTTTTCATTTGTATAAGCCTATAGAATTTGATTAAGTGATAATCGATATATTTTTGTGTGATCGATTTGATTATATTATTATTTTTGAGATAACGTGGACTGTGAATTAATAGAGAAAATTAATAAAGGATCTTTATTGTATGAGATAACGTTTGAAGTTATTGCAAAATAAATACTATATGTAGTGGTTGGAATAATTTACAAAAAGGTTGATTCAAATCCGATGAACAACTAACCTATAAGTACGCTTATTACAAGTAACAGCGCTAAATGCTTGCAGCTGGTGGAACGGGAGATTGCTGAACTAGCTTGTGTTTAGTACAAAATTTGAATAGAATTTTCTAACATCGAGTGACTAGGGTTGACAAAAATACCCATTACATTCAGTCAATACTCTATACATATCGCTAATATTACCCAACCACTGAAAACTAAGTTAAATCTATATTGTAGTATGATTATAAATTAAAGGAACATAATTATAATTTTGTTTGCCTAATAATATATTTTCAGGAGGTTTCATCGGTAACAACCTAATAGATATATTTATTAATAACACATTAATTAAGACAGGTAACAACATTACATTTTAATTGTTACAAATTGCCACCTTCAACGAGTTCTTTACAAATTGATGCTCACAACAAGGTCATTATTATCTTCTCTTAACACCGTCTAAAATCGTTTTATTACAAATTGGCGCAAACCAACGTGGAGCTTGATCAAACCCCGAAACCTAAAATAAATCTTATTGATCCCGAGTAAATCGTTTTATTACAAATTGACGACTCCAACGTGGGGCTGAAATAAAAAGGACTACTCATAACATTAGTTTTATTACAAATTGGCGCTCAACGAGTGGGCTTTAGTTAAGAAAAAAAAAATCATATTAACTGGTACTTAACTTGAGCAGGCAACCATTAGAGGCACAGGAATGCATAATACCAGAGGCAGATCGAAGAAGGGGGCAGAAGAGAAGGAGAAGGAAGAAAGTGGACGGGAACGAGAGATAGAAACATTTACGGACAGTGAAATGGAACAAACAATGGATGATAAAGAAGAAACTGAAGCAATTATCACAGAGAAGGAAATAGTTGAAGAGGATGCCCAAGGGGACCGACCAGATAAAACGGTAGCCAGAGAAGAACCAAATTGGCAAGAGATGATGAGATTTATGGCCGAACAATTTAGGAAACAGGAGGAAAACTCAAAACAAACCAAGGAGGAAACTAATGAGAGTTTAAGACAAACTAACAAAAAAATAGACAGTATTAACGAAAACTCGAAGAAACAAAATGAAATTTTGAGTGAGAATTTAATCAAATTAATGAATGAGAAATTTGACAAAAATAAAGAGGAGAATGATGAGAATAACCAGCTAATAAATGAAAGGTTAAACCAAATTAATGAAAGGTTTGACAGGAATGATGAGAGATTAAAGCAGATTCAGGAAACAATAAACAAATAGATGAGAAAATTGAAAACAGTAATAAGGAGTTGCGGCAGATTATACATGAACAGAACCAAGCATTGAGGGAAGATATCAATGAAAGGGTTGCAAATGTCAATGAAACACTCAATAAAAGGTTAGATAATAATGAAGCAGAAGTAAGACAGCAAATAGATGAAATTAAGGGGAGTCTTGAAAAGACAGATGGAACCATAGTACAACTTGCAAGGGAAGTAGAGGCCAAAATTAATCATGGGGAAAATACCCACAAAACTATGATAAATCAAGTACAATTAGAAGCGCAAGAGAAATTGGATGGGGTGCAAATTAATATAGCTGGGAGAATTGAATTGGTAAATAATGAAATGACACAAATAAAAACCCAAGTAGTTCAAAATAAAGAGACTTTAGAAAATATAAAAAATCAGGAAATAAGTAATATAAAGGAATCAATAGAGATTTTACAAAATCGACCAATGTATCTAGCGCATCACATAGCCCCTGAGCATAAAGATAATATCAATTTTAAAATTGATAGGGGAAATCCCATAGAATTCCTGGAGAGAGTAGACGAATGGTTTAACCGAATTAAAGTAACTCGATGGAACGTAATAAAAAGTTATTTAGATGAATGTTTCAAAAGTATAAATGATAATTGGTGGTCGGCTGTCCGAAATGAACTTAGTGATTATGAGGAATTTAAAAGGACTTTTAAGTCAAAATACTGGTCAGATTCTGTACAGAACATGATTAGAGATAACATTACTAATGGGAGATTTAATTTTAATCAAGAGCAGTCACCAACTACTTACTTTTTGGGAAAGGTATGTTTAGCACGTCATTTGGAACCGCGGATACCAGAGGAGTGTTTGGTAAATAAATTGTCATACCATTTTGAAGAAGAGATAGTTCGTGCCAGACGCAGTGGACAAGTAAAGACCGTAGAAACAATGGAAACCTTATTAGCCAGTTACGAAATGGAAGACTATTATCAAAGGTCCCGACGGCAAGGTGAATATTACAACAATAGAAGGGAAGAGACAAATCAAGAGGCGCGTCCAGGTACAAATCGATTTAACAATAATAATTATCACAGAAGGGTGAATGACCAATTAGTGAACAATCGTTATCGTAACAATTATTACCCAAATAATCACTATACTAATCATGAGAATAACAGATACAGAACAGGCCGCAGAAATTGGGACAATGGGAGAGAGTATTGGAACAATAATCGTGCCAACAACGACCAACGAAATCAACCCAATAATCGAAGTCGAGAGGAGGATCTGCCTAGACACCAAGAAACCCATAGAGATTTTAGACCTGATGATGGCAACCCAGGAACCACTGCAAGGGACGATCGTCCGCAGGATAGGATGGAAAACTAAGTACAGCAGTGGAAGTATCTAGTAACCCCTCGCTGCTGGGATTGGAAGGGTATGTACAAAAGCATAAGGAAATTAATCAAATTATAAAAATTACAAGGAACAATTATTTAAAGGATATACGAAATGATTTAACGGAAGAAGTGTTACCGTCAGAGAATAAAACTGACAATCAAATTATATACATTATGGCTGAATTGCAGGGAGTTATGACAGAGATAGTAATTGATACTGGCGTGAATGTGTCGCTACTGGACAAGGTAGAATATAACCGAATAAGGGAGAAGTATAAGAAAAATATACCAACATTACCAGTTAACAACATGGTTATTATAGGTGCTACTGGCAGACCAAATAAAACAATACGGCAGCAAGTAATGATGGAAGTATCTAGTGGAGGTAAAACTATTCCTATGGTGTTTATGGTAGCCCAAGGACTACCATTTAAAGCAATGCTAGGGTGTGATATGCTGCGGCGCCACTCAGCTATTATTAATATGGGCAGAGGAAAAATAACCCTGTACCATGAAAATGGAGAATGGTCAAGTGAAATAGTGGATCATAAAAATGCCACTCACCAAAGACATTCTTTTACTTTGATACGTGATGATGAAATGGAATATAAAGCACCTTTTGAGGAATTAACCTGTACTAAAGAGAATGAATGGAAGGAAAAAATTGCAAGAGATTTATTTGTTTAAAACTGTCAATAATAATAATAGAGTAACACCTGAACAAAGGGATCAATTAATAAAGATTTATAACAGATATAAAAAAGTATTTTCGGATTTGCCAGGGAAAGCCAGGAATTTTATTTGTGAATTGTCATTTAAACGACCTATTAATTTTAACCGTAAATCATATCCTATACCACAATCCCTAAAACCAGCAGTGAGAAGGGAAATACAGAGTATGATGGAACAGGACATAATTGAATATAGTTCATCACCATACACCAGCCCTATAGTAGCTATAAAGAAGAAGGATGGTACAGTACGTTTATGTTTAGACGCCAGGGAAATAAATAAAAATATAATCAATGGTAGAACCTCACCAGGAGAAATTGAAGAGTTAATGAAGAAATTTAAGAATTGCAGATATATGAGCATATGGGATGCTGTTTGTGGATACTGGCAGGTGGAGTTACATCCCAACAGTAGGAATTATGTTGCCTTTATATTTGAAGGAAGAAATTATCATTTTAAACGTCTTCCTTTTGGGTTAGTAAACTCTGTGGCGGTTTTTATTAAGTGCATGGACCAGGTTCTGGGTGAAGAAGTGTTAGCCTTCACAACAGTATATGTAGACGATATACTAGTAACTTCAACCACATGGGAGGAACATTGCCGACGTGTGGAAATGGTGTTAAGCAAGTTAGAAAAAAGCAACATTACACTGAAATTGAATAAATCAAAATTAATAACAAATCAATTACAATTCTTAGGGTTCATACTCTCTGAAAATGGAATATCCACATCCCCTGAAAAGGTGGAAGCTATTCAAAACTTCCCCAAACCTAAAAATATTACACAGCTACAATCATTCCTAGGAGTGTGCAACTATTACAGGAAATTCCAAAGGAATTACTCCCAATTAACAGCAAAATTTAAACACTTGCTGTCATCTAAACATAAATGGAAGTGGAAGGAGGAAGATGATGAGACATTCATTTTAATTAAAGAGAAATTTTTACAAAATATCATCCTGCGCCATCCTGATTTTGATAAACCATTTTTTATAAATTGTGACGCCAGTGATGTGAGCCTGGGTGCTGAGCTATATCAGGAAGATCCAGAAGGAGACCACCAAGTAATAAGTTTTGCCAGTCGAGTCCTAAATCAATGTGAAAGAAATTACAGTGTCACGGAAAAAGAATTATTGAGTGTTGTATTTGCCTGCAATAAATTCCGCACATATGTATTAGGTTATCCTTTAACAATCTAATTATTGCAGAATAAATACTATACGTAGTGGTTGGAATAATTTACAAAAAGTTTGATTCAAACCCCTTATTACAAGTAACAGCGCTAAATGCTTGGAGCTGGTGGAACGGGAGATTGCTGAACTAGCTTGTGTTTAGTACAAAATTTGAATAGAATTTTCTAACATCGAGTGACTAGGGTTGACAAAAATACCCATTACATTCAGTCAATACTCTATACATATCGCTAATATTACCCAACCACTGAAAACTAAGTTAAATCTATATTGTAGTATGATTATAAATTAAAGGAACATAATTATAATTTTGTTTGCCTAATAATATATTTTCAGGAGGTTTCATCGGTAACAACCTAATAGATATATTTATTAATAACACATTAATTAAGACAGGTAACAACATTACATTTTAATTGTTACAAATTTCCACCTTCAACGAGTTCTTTACAAATTGACGCTCACAACAAGGTCATCATTATCTTCTCTTAACACCGTCTAAAATCGTTTTATTACAAATTGGCGCAAACCAACGTGGAGCTTGATCATACCCCGAAACCTAAAATAAATCTTATTGATCCCGAGTAAATCGTTTTATTACAAATTGACGACTCCAACGTGGGGCTGAAATAAAAAGGACTACTCATAACATTAGTTTTATTACAATATATATATTGCAACGATACAGACATATGCTGTATTGAACATTGATTTAAATAAATATAAAATTTGTAAAATTATTATAAGTGTGGGGTAAATGGACCGGTCTGGGATTGTAAAAAGTTTCATTGTTATACTAGGGGAGAAATTAACCTGTTCCAACAGCCAAAGAACACCTGCTCGATTGTATGTGTTTTACGCGTGTATCTTGTGTGTGTTAGTGATGCATGTACAGACAGGAATCTCAGCTACCCTCCCCAATTAATTACTAAAATAATTATTTTAATTCACTGTGTGAAAACTAATTAGTGTATAAACAAACAAAAGGCACCAAAGTGTGTGTAAATTTTATAGGTATCCACAGTAAGAAAATGACGTTAATAGGACACACTAAGCGAAGGCAGTGCGAAATAAATGTGCCAAAAATACGCAAATTACACTAAGACGCTCAAATTAATACAGTGAGTGCTTAATCAAATTAGCTATGATTTGTGCTATCTCAATTCCATACAAAACATTGCCATTTGCAAATATATGAAAAGGTTCGGGAGTGGGGGCTATCATGTGATCTGCAGGTCTCGACAGGATAATTTCGGAACCAACAGGTGCAGAATCTTGAGAGGGTATAAATTAAGGGTTCGAATGGAAGCCCTTCTCTTCTTTTCAAAACATAGTTGCAGTCGGACATGCTGTCCGTCGGCAGAACAGTTTTATTTTATTATAAGTCTCATCTACGACCAAATAAAGACGTTCAGTAATTATGTTTACACTATTTCGGGAAATGTAGAGTACCGGGACCATTTAGATCAGCAAGAGTATCAACAGAGAAGCTACAAGAGTGACGCGAGATGCTAGACGTTAGGAGATGCTTTTTAGACGCCTAACAGCCGAAGGAGATCCACCTCGTAGCAGACAGTAATTCTCTGGGACAGACCACACACTGCTGGAGAACAACGCTGGACTCTGGACATATCCAGGACCATGCCAAGCCAGGAGTAATGGAAACCCAACTCTGGACAACGCTGGAACCCGTCAATAAGTCGTAAGGTCATCAAAACTCGAGGTGACATGCGTAATGCATTTATAAATGATTTTTTTTAAAGAGCTCGTAAAGTCTATATAAAGAGACAATGAATTAAAACAAAAAAGTTTATAATTAGAAAGAATGTAATAGAGTCTTATATAAATGTTTTAGTCATAAGAATGAGCGATCGCATATAGATAAATATTGAAGAAAAAAAAAGAGTTTAATTTTGAGATAGTATTTTTTTTTTATCAAAGTAAAATAATTGAAATGATTTGATATTTGCATTGTGTAGAAAAGAACAATTTAAATTTTGAATACGAAACAAATGCCAGTCTGAGAGTAAACAATATAATTTAAAAAAAAAAAAAAAAAAATTAGTCTGAGCAAGCTGAGGTCAGATCTGAGTTAAATGAATTCAATTAAAATAAAACTTAATTACATTTAAATTTTATTTCTTTTATTAAATCAATTTGAATAAATGTCTAGATTAAGATTATTAACATGTCTAGATGTAAGAGTGTTTTAAATGTGTGTAACACCGTATAGCTTAAGAGATGAACTTAATAATGAGTGATATCTTTGATCGGAGATTATTAACAATGTTTTATTATTTATAATGCTTGTTAAAACAATAAACATGAAATTTTAACTACTCATAATTTTACTACTCTTATTATAGTTACACCTGGTATTGGTATAATTCACCCAAACCATCAAAATTGTACAGGAAAATCTGGAGAGTTCGGGCAGCTTGAATCAACAAGAAGTACAGGAACTTATCATGCTATTAAGAGTAATATTAAGCCAGAACTATTTTACGTTTGATAATAGGTTTTTTGCCCAGGACGATGGACTTGCAATGGGTTTGCCACTTAGTGGTTTTTTGGCTGACCACTTCTATCTTAACCACTTCTTTGAAAATGAATACGTATCATCTCATAAGAATAGGTTTTATAAAAATATCATTTCATACACGCGGTATGTAGGTGATACATTTCTTGTATTTGATGGCACATGTAGGCAGGCAGAAATTTTGAATAAATATATAAATAGTATACATCCAAACATAAAGTTTACACTTGAGTTAGAGAACGAACATAGCTTAAATTTTCTTGACCTGATGATACAAAACATAAATAACCACCTTAAATTTAAAATCTACAGAAAGCCGACCATTACTTACGGACATTACTATCCATGCGTCCTCATTTCATCCATTCGCTCAGAAAATGGTGTCTTTTAACTCCTTCGTCAACAGGCTATTGAAAATTCCATTGGAGCCGGAGGACTACTGTGAAGAACTCAGTACTACAAAGTACATAGCGATGGCCAACGGTTATAACAGCGTGATTGTGGATAGGTTAGTAAAAAAGCAAAAAAAGAACCTGCATAGGAATAATAATGAAACACACAATAGGGTTCAGAAGTACATAGCAACTGAATATACGAATCTTTTACCCCATACTATTTATAATGTTTTTAGAAAGTATGACTATACAGTATCTTTTAAGACAAATAACAGCATTTTAAAAACTTTAAGGCCAAAATCCAATAAACCAGTTGAAAGCTGTTCAGGGGTGTATAAAATAGAATGTGAAGTATGTAATAGTTTTTACATTGGACAAACAGGCAGAAAATCTTTAGATAGATATAAAGAGCACCTGCCTAGGGGCAACATCAGGAACATCAAATCACACTTTACCATGCATATCATCGATCACAGCCATACCTATTCCAGTTTTAGAAATAATTTCAAACCACTGCATTTCTGCAAAAAGGGTAAACTCATGGACGCACTGGAGGAGTTTGAAATTTACAGAGCCTCTACAACACACAATGATCAGCTTCTGAACGAGAAACTCATTCAAATCAAACGAACTGTATGATACTGCTATACGCATGCTGAAACAGCACGACAAATAGGTACAGACCGAACAGATTTGTCAGTCGCTCGCGGGGTCGGTAGTGATGCACATCATGAGATAACGCGAGTGGGGAAATCGACTGAGTAGTGAGATGTGCATGACCTTTATATTTTTTATCTATTGATGTGCTCTACATGAGTGAAAAGTTTATCCACCTGATGATGGGACTTTAAGTCCTGAAACGCGTAGTGTATATTGAGAACGCAAAGAAGTTGCAAAGAAGGAAACCAAAAAGGTAATTCTAAAATTTATTTAATTATATAAGCAACTTGGAGACCACAACAATTATGTAAATAAATTAAAAATAAATATTTTAATAATAATTCACTATGGCAGCACCAGAAGGCTTGAATATGGAAGCACTTCAAACCATGATGCGTGCCTGGGTGGACGAATAAAGTACAAACCAAAAAAAAGAAAATAGAAGAGTTAAAAGAATTTAATACAAAGCAAATGCAAAAGAATAGGGAAGAATCTAAAGCTGAATTCAAAGAATTAAAGAGGACTAATAAAGAATTTAAAGCTGAATTAGCGAAAACTAATGAACAAATACAAAAGAATAGAGAAGAAAGTAGGGCCGAATTTAAAGAGTTTAAAGAGTAACTGACTACAAAACTCGAAGAAATAAATACGCGTATAGCGGCAGTAGAAATTACAATTAAAACAAAACAATATGAACAAACAATTGTAACTGAAAATAAGAGAGAACAGACGTTCATAATTACTGAAAATAATTCTACTGCAATAATTAACACTATGGGAGAATGCAAAATAAAAATTAAACAATCATACCGTGTTGGCGAAAATATCCAAATTTTGGTTACACACACAGTAGTAGAACAATTAAAAAAGTAACACAATTGAAACAAAACACACGCGACGAGGGTATGCACAGCAATTATCGATCGAACGATAATTATAATGATAATCACAATAAACAATAATTATAATAGTAAACACTACAGTGATTATTATTATACAACAAGGCGAAGCATGAAGAAACGACGAACAAAAATATGTTCCACTGTTTATATAGACCGCATACAAACTACTAAAGAATGCGTTCGGCAAGAAGGGCGCAGCAGTGAGAATGAGAGAGAAGAATATAGAAAGAGAGAGAGAGGTTATTTGTGGCTATCAACTAGAGAAAAATTCTCACTCTATAGACAAGTGGATCACGCGATAAATACGCACAATAACGAGACGGAAATGTTAAGTGTCGGCGAGTATACTGCACGTCAAGGAACAATATATTTCCTGTAGAGAGACACAATGCAATTGTTAAATTTGAGAGGGGTGTAAAATCAAACGACATAACGAACTCAATGCTCTATTGTAATGAATAATTATTTTTAAAAGAAAAATATTACTGTTAATTATTAATGTTAGAAAAGTTGTTAAATAATAAGGAATAATATGTGTAAAAAGGTTAGAAATTATATTTAAGAAAATGTTATAATTGAAAAGAAAATGTAAGGAATGTTAGTATTCAAAGAAAAATGGTAAGGAATGTTATTATCGATGTTGTTATTAATATGAAGAAAGGGTTAGAAATGAGAAATAAATGTTATAATTGCCAGAACGGCTGATCAAGCGAAAACTTCATACCTTAGTGGAAATTCAAGGACACAGAAGAAAGCGATAGTGAAAGTCAAGGGCAGAGATTACTTAGAGCTCAAATACTACGATTAATACATAAAGTGAGTTAAGCACATAAAAGTCTGGATATAGACGTGTTTCTAAGGCAGTCATCTGTAGCCGATAATGCGACACACTACGAAGCTAAAAAAAGTATTCTGTACAGAAGTGTATTTCAGCACATGGTAAGAATGAAGAAAATTATGAGTGATCAGGAAGGTAATGTTAAAGAAATGTAATAAAGGGTAATGAAAGTTAATGTATTATATTAGTAATGTAAGAAATGTAAAGAATGTTCAGGAAGATTAAAAACAAAAGTAAGAAGTGTCATGAGTGTCAATCAGCAAAAGGACCGAATCTACATACCTATGTGGAAATGCAGAGTATCTAGAAGGACCAGAAAGGAGAGCTAATTGCAGTGGATTTTTTTGGGACCACTTCCAAGATCAAGTCGTGGAGTGAAACACATACTTGTTTGTATTGATGTATTTTCCAAAGCCGTCCATCTGTATCCAATTATGCGACCCACAACTAAAGTTGTTTTGAAAATACTCTTGCAGAAATACATTCCTGCATATGGTAAAATGAAGAAGGTCAACACATCGCTCAGCTGTTATAATGGGGGTGAATATATATTGCATACCACCACAGCCGAGTGTTATACTGACCTACTCATTATTATGTGTCATTTAACTGATGTAAACTAAGGTTAAGCTAGTATAATATTATTTTTATTTGTCTAGAACAAATAGACAAAAATTTAATAAATAAATATTTATTAAATTTTTTTCTCAAGCAGAGGAATAATGCAATGAACGATATAGCCATATGCTGTATTGAGCATTGATTTAAATAAATATAAAATTTGTAAAATCATTATAAGTTTGGGGTAAATGGACAGGTCTGGGATTGTAAAAATGGTTCATTGTTATACTAGGGGAGAAATTAACCTGTTCCAACAGGCAAAGAACACCTGCTCGATTGTATGTGTGTTACACGTGTATCTTGTGTGTGTGTTAGTGATGCATGTACAGACAGGAATTTCAGCTACCCTCCCCAATTAATTACTAAAATAATTATTTTAATTCACTGTGTGAAAACTAATTAGTGTATAAACAAACAAAAGGCACCAAAGTGTGTGTAAATTTTATAGGTATCCACAGTAAGAAAATGACATTAATAGGACACACTACGTGAAGTCAGTGTGAAATAAATGTGCCAAAAGAATGAGCGATCACATATAGATAAATGTAGAAGAAAAAAAAAGAGTTTAATTTTGAGATAGTATTTTTTTTTATCAAAGTAAAATAATTGAAATGATTTGATATTTGCATTGTGTAGAAAAGAACACTTTAAATTTTGAATACGAAACAAATGCCAGTATAAGAGTAAACAAAAACAAAAACAAAAAAAAACAAAAAATTTGGTATAGTCTAAGCAAGGTGAGGTCAGATCTGAGTTAAATGAATTCAATTAAAATAAAACTTAATTATATTTAAATTTTATTTATTTTATTAAATTAATTTGAATAAATGTCTAGCTTAAGATTATTAACATGTCTAGATGTAAGAGTGTTTTAAATGTGTGTAACACTGTATAGCTTAAGAGATGAACTTAATAATGAGTGACATCTTGATCAGAGATTATTAACAATGTTTTATTATTTATAATGCTTGTTAAAACAATAAACATGAAATTTTAACTACTCATAAATTTACTACTCTTATTATAGTTACACCTGGTATGGGTATAATTATTTACAACCTGCATATACAAAAGGTATCGTTGTATAATTTTGGGTCCCAAAGAACGTGGGGCCACATAAATTACAGTATATCAAATTTATGTTATGTATCATTGTATAAAATTGGCGCTCCAAGGTCGTGGGGCTCCACAAATTTAAATTACATTATATAACTTGTGTTGTTATAATATATATATATATATATATATATATATATATATATATATATATATATATATATTATAACATCGCCAAATTCAGATCAATTTTGATAACTATAAGTATGTATAAACAATGCTAAAAAATAATATATTTTAATAAATAAATAATGAAGAGATTAAAAATATAAAATGTAATTAAGAAAGAAGGAGAAAGAGTTATAAACTAAAAGTGATTAATAAAGAAACTCAACGACTAGACTGACAGACAAACGACATCGACCCAACCCCAGAGATTGGCCAGCTAAGAACCAAAATAAAGTTAACAAGATGAGAAGTGAAGGAGAAGAAAAATGAGAACAAAGAGGGAACAAACCAACGATGAAGAAAATAAAATGAAACACGTTAAGAAAACACAGACAAGACATGGAGAATAGAGAATGGAGGAATAATGTAATCAAAAATAATAACGTAAATGAAACCGGTAAAGAACCAAAATAAATAATAAATGTTAGTATTGATTGAGTGACAATTGTAAATAGTCATTAATAAAACACGATAGCTAAAAATACACTAGCCAAAGAGTTAGAAGTACATATAAGTTGTTAATAGAGAAAGACATGATATTAATAAGTATATATAATATGTGTAGAGAAAGAGAAAGAGATTACAATAGTGAGAAGTAAACGGAAGTTAAAATAGTGAAAGTGAAATTACCCTACAGTGAAATGATAGAAAAAGAAACACTAAGTAAATTATGATAAACACAAAATAATTTAAAAGTGCAAGTGATAAATAAATAAAGATAGTGTCAGTAATAAAAATAGTAAAAATAGGGAAGGCTAAGATAAACTTAGTAAAATTAACCAATATTTAAGGTTTGATAGTGAACAATAACATTTAAGAAAGTTATTAAGAATAATGTTTAAAATAAACCATTGATTCAGTAATAATGAACACTGAAGAGTGATATTAACTGTAGTGATTATAAAATAATATTATTGTAGAACTTAAAAAGTATTGTAGAATTTAAAGGTGAGAATCACATGACAAAATAATAAGATAGTGTTGACATGGAAAAGAAAGCAATGTTTGAGTTAGAAAAGAGAAAACCGTTAGTAAATAATTAGCAAGAAATAATGAATAAAACAATTGTAACACAGTAAAATCACACAAAGACTGAACCAAAACACATCCATTGTAACTGAACCTCGTCGTTTACAAATGATTGTTTTTCTGTTCGTGTACAAAAAATAAAAATAATCTTAATTTATTTTAAAAAATTTCAAAAAAAAATTTTGTGTTTGGTTTTTTATGTTCAATATTTAATAAATAATTCTTGTAATGTGATCGTGTTGAAATTTTAAATTCCTTTGAGTTATTTTTATATATAATATCACTTGTGGTTTACTGTAAGTAAATTCAGCGTTAATTGGATCGTCTCGTTCACTAATCGATTTGCGATTATTCTTCTTTCTCCAATATATTACTTTCACTGGAGTAATGGCTGCCTTTCTTTCAGCTGATGTTGTTCACTAAACTCTATTTATAGTTTAGAAGTAAATTTAATACCAAAAAAAGTTGAATTACTATATTTTATTAACAATTATTGAAAAAAGATAGATTAAAAATCGATTACGTTATATTGTTCGACTCCTTCACAGGGCGAATCGATTGTTGTTACATATGTTATTTGATATAAATATTTTCAGGGTTCTTTAAACGGTTATGTTATATAGTCAGAGAAGGGGCAAGGCTCGAAAGTATAACATTACAATAAAAAATCTTAAAAGTTAATAATTACAAAGTTAGTTATGATATATAATGTTTATTAAGTAAAAAATCAGACCAATTGGCTGTGGCGACGAATCTTATTCCTTGTGGGCGCTTTGCATGCTGGGAACCATCATGGCCGCTCGCTTCGTGTTCTGTAAAACTGGAACCGTCATAGTGAAATTTTCTTACAATAAAGATGCCTTCACAACTGCTTCCTAGTCTCCGCAATAGTGAATAATGTTTCTTGGGTTGTTGGATTACCTCTCGTTCACTGTTCCGTTGTTCACTCGAGAAAATGTGTGTTTTACTTTTGAGATATTAGTGTTGTAAAAGTTCGTTTTAGTTGTCTGAAAATTATTAGTGTTGGTGGTTCAAATTGTTAATTCACTAGTTTGTGTGGTGTAGTCACATGTTTCTATGTTCGTTGTTGGTAATTTGCACTGTATTTATTGTTTAATAGTGTTCTGTCCAAATTCTCAAAATTTATAGTAGGCTATGTTTCAACTGTTATCCGCCATTAATCGTTCCGGTATACTGTTATTAGCACGAGCTTAATTCACCCGTACACTTTGAATGTTAATTAAGAACTGTTTTACTTCCTTCGTTTCTGAAATATCTTAGCCGATTTAATATTAGAAAAGTATTTTTCAAGTATTATCCACTTCCGATGCATTCAATTAAAGTACATTATATCATAGCATATATTTTGGTTATTAATTAATTTCATGTAATAGCAAATACATAATCGGTTTCTTTAACTCCTTCTGCTTAATTTGATATACAATAATCCATCTTTATAAAGTTTTTTATCAAAATTGCTATCTTTCTGTCATTTTGGAAAAGTAGGCTCAATATTCTGTTTCCTGTCCTTGTCCAAAATTTAGCCATCTTATGTGTTATAATTATGATGATAATAAATCTCAGATTGGTATAAATGTTTATCTTTCATCAATTTCTTGTAAATTTATCAATTGATCATCCTTTTAAATATAATTAATGAATTTCTGATTCCCTCTCTGAAATTGTTAGGTATCACATTTGCAAATTTTGAATAATTTTATACATCTTTTTATATTATTCCCTTAAAGTATACCTTTAGTTATAGTATTTGGTGATTGATTCACCTTATATAAATCTCATTAGTTTACTTGGTTTATTTTAACTTAATTACTCCAATATAATGTTATTGAAATTTCCTATCTGGCCTAGATTTTATGGTTTTACATATACTGTTTTGTGAATAATACTATGTCTATACCCCTTCTGACTTTCTGAAGTTAATATAATATTAATACAATCTCCTTAAATAACTATTGGAACATGTAGCATTGTATTCATGCTCATAATACACAAACAATGTTTAAAATTAATTATTGGTCTTTAAAGTCAGACATTTTAGTTTCAATTATTACTAATAACACATAACAAACATTTTATAAAATAGTATGGTATTCATACTGAGACTTTTTAGTCTGTAATAACACTGTAAGACATAATAAACATAAATATAATAATAATAAATCTTATTCTATACACCACCTTGAAATATGGTGTTCATAGGCTTTAACACAAACATAATCAGCCATTTAATTTTATTTTCCTTAAATTTAATTTGTTTACAGTCCTTTCTGTTTATTTTAAATTATTATTACATTTTAATCCCCTTGTCACTGTATTTATTCCCCACCTGCTCTCTTTATCATTCACATTTTAAAGAATGTTTTTTGATAAAAAGTGGCATCTTCTTTGAAACATTAGTAATGTTTTCATAAGAATACTTCCTAACATTTTATATTTGTATTTATAGCAAACATTAAAGTTGTTTAATTGTACATAGTTGAAATATCAGTTACACTTATACTTGAAGTTTATTTATTATATTGAAATAACTTTCACTGGTTCACTTATATTTTTGGTTCTTATTTACACTTGAGTTTTACAATACTCCAAGACCAAAATCTTAAAGATAAGGGACAATGAAGATTTGTTTATTTCATTACATAATAACTTTAGTGGGTGCACTTCTATTTACTACCCTAAATACTTTTGTTTATAACTATTTTTACATTTTTATATGAGGTTTTGGGCTGTTATACTTTCATGGGTGACATTTAATCTTTTTTGGAGTTTGTTATTCTTTGTAATAGTTTTTCCTTGGGTATATCTTGTAGTTCTTCCCATTCTACATTTTCTTCTCTTCACAATTCTTCCATCTTGAGTTCTCCAAGGTAATCTGGTTTTATGGTGCGTTGGTTTGTTCGGGGTATCTTCTTTACCTGCTCTTATCCTACCTAGGTTTTATCCTGATTTTATTTTAGTTTTTGTAGGATTTATTTCTCTTGATACATTTTTGTTGCATTATGATGATTAACTTTTATTTTTTCCTTTTATGGTGGTATTTTACTTTGATATTTAATTATTTTCATTTGAATTTTCTTTTTATTTAATGTAATTTATATTAAATTATGATCAGATTGGAATTATGATTTAGTGGATTATCTGTCATGCTACACCATAGATAGTAAACATAATTCTAAGAACAAAATAACGCTCTAGGACAAAATGAGATATAATGTGTATGAAGTAATCAAAAATCAGTAATGGCTACTTAGACTTGAAACAGGCCTAACGGTCAAACACCAACAAATACTAATTGTATAAAAATAGCCAAGTAATTAACAAATCCAAGGTAACAAATTAACCGAGGATGAATGGTAAATTTTATTAAAAACAAAATATTAAAATAAGGAGTGATGTAAACAGAGAAATGTAATTAGTAAATATTAAATTAATTGTAAGCTTATAAAACATGAATTAACCCAATATTGTGGGATACCAAAATAATCTTTGTGAGAAAATACAAATGACAGTGCTAATAATTAATACTTAAGAAGGAAGATAATGGAAGGAAGAAAGTCAGAAGATATATGAAGATTTGAAAGGAATTCAAATTTTGATAACAATGGATTTACATCAAGCTAGCCCAATCAGATTCCTTTGGTAACCATGGAAACCACGGTTGAAGACGAAATTACCATTGAATATGATTACTCAGAAAGTGACGCTCAGGAAAAACAGACGCCAGAATTCAGAACAACCAATTTTCTTATTTAAAATGTTTTAAAAGTCAAACAAAGTGTCCAAATTGAACGAGAAGGAGGCTGACTATCACTGAACGCAATTAACTGAGGGAGAAGACGTTTTATTTCCAGACGAAATGAATAATAAATGAATCTGAATACTTTGAAAAAGATGCCAGAAGCCCGAATAAATGAAAACTGAATTATATTGCGGGCACATTCCTTTGCTCCAGACCAACAGATTAATCACATGCTACGAAGCTGTTAAGTATCCAATCAATTATCTAAACTTCCGAAATAACGCACTTTGAATATTTCTCACTATATTCTGAAATATCACTGAATCAATTTTATTCTCTTTCAAAGATTAAATAAAAATATTAAGACACTGAGAATTTGTCAAATTATGAAGCTAACCTAGTATTAATGTACGAACCTTTAAAACACTTTTACTACACTTCAACAAACCATTTATAGTTACACATTATAATATTTAAGTAGCAACATTGTAAGGTTGTGTATTTTTATTATTGTCATTGCATCTGAGCCTTTTAACGTGATCAAAGGAATCCAACATTTGAACGAAAATATTTGTTTACCACTTTGGTAGAACGACATACTGTATGTTAGTCACGTTCAAAATTGATTGTAAAACCCAGAGAGAAAACGTCTCATAAAGAAATAACCAGTGCAAAATTATATAAGAAATCAAATATAGTTTGTGTCTATGAAAACAGAAATCACCAATCGTTAATAAATCAATACTGTGTATATAAAAATGTGTTTTATTTTCAGCAGGAAGGTGTATTCTTAATGTTATAAATTACAGCGAACGTCTCTGACGTGATAACTAGCGCTCAAGCAGTGAATAAGGCAACTGCTGGCTTGATCATACAACTCTATAAGCGGCGGGACAAATTGAATTCTTCACTCCGTCCGAGCAGAACCGCTTATAATAATACATTTTTAATTGTTTTAAATAAACAATTTGGCGCCACCCGGGAATTATACACTCCTAGTGAACCTCAGATCGGGACTACGATACCTGGTTATCCGTACGTTCGCTACGGACTCAAGCATCGTAAGTTACGTGACCGAGCGAGGACGAATTGGTAAGACACACATACACAAGTTACACTCTGACACACTTCAACATTTTACAGAATACTTTAAGGACGACGTTTACACGCTTGCAGAAGTAAGACGGACGGCAGTTCGGTTATAAATTGGCTTCCATCGCGGGGCTTGAACGAGACGGACGTCTCGCGATAGGTTATAAATTGGCGCCCAACGTGGGGCAAAATAACACGGCAGCTACACACACAAAAAGATTCACTATACATTGGCGACCAGCTGGTGGGACTAGAAGAAAGGAAGATACGAAATTCTAGCGGCGGTCACGAAAGGATATCAAGATGCACAAGAGGGAAACATCAAGAGAAACCCCACAGGAAATAAGAAAACGGCGGGAAAGGGTCAAACAAAATACAGAATTAGTCAATAAACAACCAGGACGCAAAAGGATGGAGATAATAAAGGAAAAAATAGAAAATGATAGTAAAATCGAGATGGAAGAAGGACCAAATAATGAAATAAGAAACAAACGAAAATTCCAGAAACAGAAAAACGATTCAGCTATGCGGAATGGATGACAACATTGTTTAAAAAATTCAGCAGAGATATGGAATACATCGAGAAAAATACCACTGACCATGAAAGAGCACAAATGAGTCGCGCGAATGCAATGGGAACGTCAAACGACAAAATGACATTGAGATATATTTATGACGAGATGTGGAAGTTAGACACCAAGTATAATGAAGAAGAGACTGTAGGGACAGCCCACAAAAAAGACGATAACAAAATGGAAGGAATGACTGAAGAAGATTGGGAAAGATGGGATGAAAACTGCACACAAATGAAAAACGAAAGAACGGGAGTATACGCACAGGTGACAGAGGAATATACACAGGAGGAGTATGAACAATGGAGACAGTCAATGAGACAACCAGAAAGACCAATACAAGACTCTGGATAAGAGTCATGTTTGAACTATCCAGAGAAGATATGTGTAATTGGAGGAAGGAACATAATCGAATAGAAGAGTTCGACGGAATACCAAGTAATAAAAACATGGGACAATCAAGTATTCAAAGAGCAGAAGAAATAGTCAAAGACGTGGAAGTGAAGCAACAGAAGAAAATGACAAAACAAATAGCCAATACGGAATTTATGAACGAGTTCAGAAAAGCTCTGGAAGGAATGACTAAGGAGAGTTGGCATAGATTTAATGAGGATCTCGAACAAATGAAGGAAAATAAAACGGGTCTATACGCTTTTCTTAAAAAGGACAGTGAGAAGACAACAGAAGAGATACCAAAAGGTAAAAACATTGAAAATTCGAACCAGGAAAAAGAAAATAAAGGAATGAAGAACCAAATCATTAAGAAGACTAAGAAAATACATCAAAGAAAACGAATCAACACCAGAGAAGAATTGGAGATGATGAAGAACGGACTACTTGAGACGTTTAATCTACCAATTACTGACCATGCGGAAATGATGAATTTTATGGAATGTAGGAGAACTCTGAAGGAAATTCTAGAAGGGGTTAACAATCCACCAGCGAATAAAAACTTCAGCAAACCTATCTTTAAAGGGAGGATATCCAAAGTTGAAAAGCATCACAACAAAACAATGTATGACCAATTAAGAAAGTCTATAAGAAAAGGGAAATTATCAGAGATAGAACTGTGAAATCAACCAATATCAATGAGAAAATCAATGACGGAGATACGATTCACTTCGTTGAGTAATAAACAACATCATCAAGTGACTGAGGTAGGCACTGATGCCAAGGAACACATGGTATTAGAAGAATGGCAGTACCAGATAGAAGATACTTATATCACATGGACAGAAATAGTGATGCACACCAGAGCAGTCCGAACAACGGAGGGAACTCATGTAATCATGGACCATGGATAAACCACATGCAGATAAACACTGGAATATGGGAATGATTTCCTGAGTACTGAACCAGCAAACCAATGGAAAAGAAGGAACATTGAATTAACTAAAATAATTGATCATCATCGAAGGGGAGAACATAGACAAATATTATGACAGCCAAACATGACTGAAAAAAAAAAAAAAAAAAAACGCTTATGTCCTCACTGATCCTCTAAGTTTGTAGGCTTCGGCCTTCAACCTCTCATTGGGGGGGTATTGTAACGGTACAGAATTGAGTGATAACCCAGTTTTAATTTAAATCAGTTTTAATTTTTAATTGTCAGCTTCCACCTGTGAGGTGCCTCAGTGCAACACAATGTTAGCATAAACAATGATGTCTAGACATATTACGTAATAGCTTGCCACAAGCAGTCTACCTTGTGAATCACAGTATGCAGATTGTCATCAGAGAGTGAACAACCAACAGTAGTAAGCAGCAGCCTACAGTGCAGTTTGACAAGTAAAACGGTGGCCTCGGGAGTGTAAGATAGGCCGAATTTAAAGTAGGCCTATCATGAACTAAGAATACCTAAACAATAGCGCGGCCAACCTACAACAATATCTCAGTGCGAATAAAATTATGTCGGCCGACTTTATCATATTTTATAACGTGGAACCAATAGATCAGTGAGAACCATAAAACAAAAACCGTAAAATCAGTACCAACAGTGGCGTGAGTGCGAGAGAACTCAGAAATCGGTCAACTAGTGAACTTGTGTCACGGTTATTACATGTGAACAATATGGGTGTTCATTGGAGTGAAACCATTATTAGGATGAGTACCAATTTTTAAAATTTTAATTATTATATTACAAAATTTACTTTTATAGGCACTTTAATAAGAAACAGAGCTCTCAAAGGGAGGGGAGTTTACTTAAATATTAACAAAAAAGAAAGAGTGTGTGTGTGGTAATATAGAGGTTGCATACTGGTTCATTTTCAATCAACTTATATGTACTTAGTAATGTCAATCATAATAGTATTTTAAACAAATTTTAACAAAGATACTGTCATTTGTAGAATGTAAAACAAGGGTGTGAGTTTCGATAAATAAAAATAAGTATGTAATTTAGACAGTATAAAATGCGTTGGCATAATCATTTCGCACTTCAACCCAGATAACCTTGTCTGCAGTTGATTTTTTCGTCTGTACGACCTTGGACAAGAACCCGAAGGCAAGATAAGATATTATAAATATTAATTCAAATAATTTGAGTAGTCTCACTACGAAGCTGTTAAGTATCCAATCAATTATCTAAACTTCCGAAATAACGCACTTTGAATATTTCTCACTATATTATGAAATATCACTGAATCAATTTTATTCTCTTTCAAAGGTTAAATAAAATATTAAGACACTGAGAATTTGTCAAATTATGAAGCTAACCTAGTATTAATGTACGAACCTTTAAAACACTTTTACTACACTTCAACAAACCATTTATAGTTACACATTATAATATTTAAGTAGCAACATTGTAAGGTTGTGTATTTTTATTATTGTAATTGCATCTGAGCCTTCTAACGTGATCAAAGGAATCCAACATTTGAACAAAAATATTTGTTTACCACTTTGGTAGAACGACATACTGTATGTTAGTCACGTTCAAAATCGATTGTAAAACCCAGAGAGAAAACGTCTCATAAAGAAATAACCAGTGCAAAATTATATAAGAAATCAAATATAGTTTGTGTCTATGAAAACAGAAATCACCAATCGTTAATAAATCAATACTGTGTATATAAAAATGTGTTTTATTTTCAGCAGGAAGGTGTATTCTTAATGTTATAAATTACAGCGAACGTCTCTGACGTGATAACTAGCGCTCAAGCAGCGAATAAGGCAACTGCTGGCTTGATCATACAACTCTATAAGCGGTGGGACAAATTGAATTCTTCACTACGTCTGAGCAGAACCGCTGATAATAATACATTTTTAATTGTTTTAAATAAACAATTTGGCGCCACCCGGGAATTATACACTCCTAGTGAACCTCAGATCGGGACTACGATACCTGGTTATCCTTACGTTCGCTACGGACTCAAGCATCGTAAGTTACGTGACCGAGCGAGGACGAATTGGTAAGACACACATACACAAGTTACACTCTGACACACTTCAACATTTTACAGAATAATTTAAGGACGACGTTTACACGCTTGCAGAAGTAAGACGGACGGCAGTTCGGTTATAAATTGGCTTCCATCGCGGGGCTTGAACGAGACGGACGTCTCGCGATAGGTTATAAATTGGCGCCCAACGTGGGGCAAAATAACACGGCAGCTACACACACAAAAAGATTCACTATACATTGGCGACCAGCTGGTGGGACTAGAAGAAAGGAAGATACGAAATTCTAGCGGCGGTCACGAAAGGATATCAAGATGCACAAGAGGGAAACATCAAGAGAAACCCCACAGGAAATAAGAAAACGGCGGGAAAGGGTCAAACAAAATACAGAATTAGTCAATAAACAACCAGGACGCAAAAGGATGGAGATAATAAAGGAAAAAATAGAAAATGATAGTAAAATCGAGATGGAAGAAGGACCAAATAATGAAATAAGAAACAAACGAAAATTCCAGAAACAGAAAAACAATTCAGCTATGCGGAATGGATGACAACATTGTTTAAAAAATTCAGCAGAGATATGGAATACATCGAGAAAAATACCACTGACCATGAAAGAGCACAAATGAGTCGCGCGAATGCAATGGGAACGTCAAACGACAAAATGACATTGAGATATATTTATGACGAGATGTGGAAGTTAGACACCAAGTATAATGAAGAAGAGACTGTAGGGACAGCCCACAAAAAAGACGATAACAAAATGGAAGGAATGACTGAAGAAGATTGGGAAAGATGGGATGAAAACTGCACACAAATGAAAAACGAAAGAACGGGAGTATACGCACAGGTGACAGAGGAATATACACAGGAGGAGTATGAACAATGGAGACAGTCAATAAGACAACCAGAAAGACCAATACAAGACTCTGGATAAGAGTCATGTTTGAACTATCCAGAGAAGATATGTGTAATTGGAGGAAGGAACATAATCGAATAGAAGAGTTCGACGGAATACCAAGTAATAAAAACATGGGACAATCAAGTATTCAAAGAGCAGAAGAAATAGTCAAAGACGTGGAAGTGAAGCAACAGAAGAAAATGACAAAACAAATAGCCAATACGGAATTTATGAACGAGTTCAGAAAAGCTCTGGAAGGAATGACTAAGGAGAGTTGGCATAGATTTAATGAGGATCTCGAACAAATGAAGGAAAATAAAACGGGTCTATACGCTTTTCTTAAAAAGGACAGTGAGAAGACAACAGAAGAGATACCAAAAGGTAAAAACATTGAAAATTCGAACCAGGAAAAAGAAAATAAAGGAATGAAGAACCAAATCATTAAGAAGACTAAGAAAATACATCAAAGAAAACGAATCAACACCAGAGAAGAATTGGAGATGATGAAGAACGGACTACTTGAGACGTTTAATCTACCAATTACTGACCATGCGGAAATGATGAATTTTATGGAATGTAGGAGAACTCTGAAGGAAATTCTAGAAGGGGTTAACAATCCACCAGCGAATAAAAACTTCAGCAAACCTATCTTTAAAGGGAGGATATCCAAAGTTGAAAAGCATCACAACAAAACAATGTATGACCAATTAAGAAAGTCTATAAGAAAAGGGAAATTATCAGAGATAGAACTGTGAAATCAACCAATATCAATGAGAAAATCAATGACGGAGATACGATTCACTTCGTTGAGTAATAAACAACATCATCAAGTGACTGAGGTAGGCACTGATGCCAAGGAACACATGTTATTAGAAGAATGGCAGTACCAGAGAGAAGATACTTATATCACATGGACAGAAATAGTGATGCACACCAGAGCAGTCCGAACAACGGAGGGAACTCATGTAATCATGGACCATGGATAAACCACATGCAGATAAACACTGGAATATGGGAATGATTTCCTGAGTACTGAACCAGCAAACCAATGGAAAAGAAGGAACATTGAATTAACTAAAATAATTGATCATCATCGAAGGGGAGAACATAGACAAATATTATGACAGCCAAACATGACTGAAAAAAAAAAAAAAAAAAACGCTTATGTCCTCACTGATCCTCTAAGTTTGTAGGCTTCGGCCTTCAACCTCTCATTGGGGGGGTATTGTAACGGTACAGAATTGAGTGATAACCCAGTTTTAATTTAAATCAGTTTTAATTTTTAATTGTCAGCTTCCACCTGTGAGGTGCCTCAGTGCAACACAATGTTAGCATAAACAATGATGTCTAGACATATTACGTAATAGCTTGCCACAAGCAGTCTACCTTGTGAATCACAGTATGCAGATTGTCATCAGAGAGTGAACAACCAACAGTAGTAAGCAGCAGCCTACAGTGCAGTTTGACAAGTAAAACGGTGGCCTCGGGAGTGTAAGATAGGCCGAATTTAAAGTAGGCCTATCATGAACTAAGAATACCTAAACAATAGCGCGGCCAACCTACAACAATATCTCGGTGCGAATAAAATTATGTCGGCCGACTTTATCATATTTTATAACGTGGAACCAATAGATCAGTGAGAACCATAAAACAAAAACCGTAAAATCAGTACCAACAGTGGCGTGAGTGCGAGAGAACTCAGAAATCGGTCAACTAGTGAACTTGTGTCACGGTTATTACATGTGAACAATATGGGTGTTCATTGGAGTGAAACCATTATTAGGATGAGTACCAATTTTTAAAATTTTAATTATTATATTACAAAATTTACTTTTATAGGCACTTTAATAAGAAACAGAGCTCTCAAAGGGAGGGGAGTTTACTTAAATATTAACAAAAAAGAAAGAGTGTGTGTGTGGTAATATAGAGGTTGCATACTGGTTCATTTTCAATCAACTTATATGTACTTAGTAATGTCAATCATAATAGTATTTTAAACAAATTTTAACAAAGATACTGTCATTTGTAGAACGTAAAACAAGGGTGTGAGTTTCGATAAATAAAAATAAGTATGTAATTTAGACAGTATAAAATGCGTTGGCATAATCATTTCGCACTTCAACCCAGATAACCTTGTCTGCAGTTGATTTTTTCGTCTGTACGACCTTGGACGAGAACCCGAAGGCAAGATAAGATATTATAAATATTAATTCAAATAATTTGAGTAGTCTCACTACGAAGCTGTTAAGTATCCAATCAATTATCTAAACTTCCGAAATAACGCACTTTGAATATTTCTCACTATATTCTGAAATATCACTGAATCAATTTTATTCTCTTTCAAAGGTTAAATAAAAATATTAAGACACTGAGAATTTGTCAAATTATGAAGCTAACCTAGTATTAATGTACGAACCTTTAAAACACTTTTACTACACTTCAACAAACCATTTATAGTTACACATTATAATATTTAAGTAGCAACATTGTAAGGTTGTGTATTTTTATTATTGTAATTGCATCTGAGCCTTCTAACATGATCAAAGGAATCCAACATTTGAACAAAAATATTTGTTTACCACTTTGGTAGAACGACATACTGTATGTTAGTCACGTTCAAAATCGATTGTAAAACCCAGAGAGAAAACGTCTCATAAAGAAATAACCAGTGCAAAATTATATAAGAAATCAAATATAGTTTGTGTCTATGAAAACAGAAATCACCAATCGTTAATAAATCAATACTGTGTATATAAAAATGTGTTTTATTTTCAGCAGGAAGGTGTATTCTTAATGTTATAAATTACAGCGAACGTCTCTGACGTGATAACTAGCGCTCAAGCAGCGAATAAGGCAACTGCTGGCTTGATCATACAACTCTATAAGCGGTGGGACAAATTGAATTCTTCACTACGTCCGAGCAGAACCGCTGATAATAATACATTTTTAATTGTTTTAAATAAACAATTTGGCGCCACCCGGGAATTATACACTCCTAGTGAACCTCAGATCGGGACTACGATACCTGGTTATCCGTACGTTCGCTACGGACTCAAGCATCGTAAGTTACGTGACCGAGCGAGGACGAATTGGTAAGACACACATACACAAGTTACACTCTGACACACTTCAACATTTTACAGAATACTTTAAGGACGACGTTTACACGCTTGCAGAAGTAAGACGGACGGCAGTTCGGTTATAAATTGGCTTCCATCGCGGGGCTTGAACGAGACGGACGTCTCGCGATAGGTTATAAATTGGCGCCCAACGTGGGGCAAAATAACACGGCAGCTACACACACAAAAAGATTCACTATAAATTGGCGACCAGCTGGTGAGACTAGAAGAAAGGAAGATACGAAATTCTAGCGGCGGTCACGAAAGGATATCAAGATGCACAAGAGGGAAACATCAAGAGAAACCCCACAGGAAATAAGAAAACGGCGGGAAAGGATCAAACAAAATACAGAATTAGTCAATAAACAACCAGGACGCAAAAGGATGGAGATAATAAAGGAAAAAATAGAAAATGATAGTAAAATCGAGATGGAAGAAGGACTAAATAATGAAATAAGAAACAAACGAAAATTCCAGAAACAGAAAAACGATTCAGCTATGCGGAATGGATGACAACATTGTTTAAAAAATTCAGCAGAGAGATGGAATACATCGAGAAAAATACCACTGACCATGAAAGAGCACAAATGAGTCGCGCGAATGCAATGGGAACGCCAAACGACAAAATGACATTGAGAGATATTTATGACGAGATGTGGAAGTTAGACACCAAGTATAATGTAGAAGAGACTGTAGGGACAGCCCACAAAAAAGACGATAACAAAATGGAAGGAATGACTGAAGAAGATTCGGAAAGATGGATGAAAACTGCACACAAATGAAAAACGAAAGAACTGGAGTATACGCACAGGTGACAGAGGAATATACACAGGAGGAGTATGAACAATGGAGACAGTCAATAAGACAACCAGAAAGACCAATACAAGACTCTGGATAAGAGTCATGTTTGAACTATCCAGAGAAGATATGTGTAATTGGAGGAAGGAACATAATCGAATAGAAGAGTTCGACGGAATACCAAGTAATAAAAACATGGGACAATCAAGTATTCAAAGAGCAGAAGAAATAGTCAAAGACGTGGAAGTGAAGCAACAGAAGAAAATGACAAAACAAATAGCCAATACGGAATTTATGAACGAGTTCAGAAAAGCTCTGGAAGGAATGACTAAGGAGAGTTGGCGTAGATTTTATGAGGATCTCGAACAAATGAAGGAAAATAAAACGGGTCTATACGCTTTTCTTAAAAAGGACAGTGAGAAGACAACAGAAGAGATACCAAAAGGTAAAAACATTGAAAATTTGAACCAGGAAAAAGAAAATAAAGGAATGAAGAACCAAATCATTAAGAAGACTAAGAAAATACATCAAAGAAAACTAATCAACACCAGAGAAGAATTGGAGATGATGAAGAACGGACTACTTGAGACGTTTAATCTACCAATTACTGACCATGCGGAAATGATGAATTTTATGGAATGTAGGAGAACTCTGAAGGAAATTCTAGAAGGGGTTAACAATCCACCAGCAAATAAAAACTTCAGCAAACCTATCTTTAAAGGGAGGATATCCAAAGTTGAAAAGCATCACAACAAAACAATGTATGACCAATTAAGAAAGTCTATAAGAAAAGGGAAATTATCAGAGATAGAACTGCGAAATCAACCAATATCAATGAGAAAATCAATGACAGAGATAGTATTCACTTCGTTGAGTAATAAACAACATCATCAAGTGATTGAGGTAGGCACTGATGCCAAGGAACACATGGTATTAGAAGAATGGCAGTACCAGATAGAAGATACTTATATCACACGGACAGAAATAGTGATGCACACCAGAGCAGTCCGAACAACGGAGGGAACTCTTGTAATCATGGACCATGGATAAACCACATGCAGATAAACACTGGAATATGGGAATGATTTCCTGAGTACTGAACCAGCAAACCAATGGAAAAGAAGGAACATTGAATTAACTAAAATAATTGATCATCTTAATATATATAATACTTTCACTTATGAACTTACTGTTGTCACTTCCCAAACGTTTCAAGATGTTGTTTCTCTTCTTCAGTGGGTTTAAGAGAAACAACATCTCGAAACGTTTGGGAAGTGACAACAGTAAGTTCATAAGTGAAAGTATTATATATATTATTAAATTAATAAAGTGAACGAAGAGGATGCAACAACAAGATAATTTTAATTGATCATCATCGAAGGGGAGAACATAGACAAATATTATGACAGCCAAACATGACTGCAAAAAAAAAACGTAAGAGATAAAAACAACCAAATTACTTTGAAATAAAAAGAGATAATAAGACAAACGAATAAGTTTGCTAATAAATAATAAAGAAAAGTATAAAATGAATTTCAAAATTCAAAAAAGTTATGTAAGGACAACTTACACAAATATTTCGATAATATTTTAGACCAATTAGAAAATGGAGAAATAAAGTTACCTAGAATCCATATAAAGTAAGAACCACAAACTTACTGTAATATTTAAATAAAAAATAATAATAAAGGAGTGAAGTTACAGACCATTCCTACAAAATAAGATTAAGTTACAATAATCTTTAGCCAAAATATGTGGCATAAAAAAAGCAAAACATACTACAAAGGAATAAGCCACAAAAATTCTTAACTAGTAAGAAGCACTAACTTACTATGATATTCAAAAAATTATGAAAAAAAATATCAATCAAAATGATCAACTTCCACAACTATTTAGGAAAAAGATGGGAAGTAAAATTAAACAAACCAATGATCAAAAAACGAAATAAATAAAATAAACATTCTAAGAGTTATAATATGAAATGAGATGAAACAAAGAGTAATTAAAAATGAATAAAAAATGTGAATTGTATCAATGAAAAGCAATGCTTCAAGTATTATCAAATAGTATCACTAAAGAAAGATGAAAAAATATATGACTCGAACTGAGCAATAATGAAAAACAAAAGTAAAAGATTCCTAACAAATATTATGATTATTATTACTATTATGAGTCACGAGATGACTGTATTGAAGATTCATTAATTGAGATTGACTGTTGAATAAGTCCAGCAATCATTTAACTGAGCAGGGATGATGTTCTCCTGATCTCAGAAAAAGAGTAGTTTTGAACGACGGAGTTAGGTAAGCCAATAGAGCCCATCCGAATCGATTTCAGCTACAAAGTAGGGATAGTTAGGGAAAATAAGATTTATAGGGAATAATTTATAATTAAAAATCAATAAGCTAGTTCGTAATAAGAGAAAATAATGAAGAAAAGACTCAGAAGAAAGGAAATAAAAGATACAGAATTAAAAATAAAACTGCACAGGAAGGAGGACAATTTAAGAAGAAAATGATACAATATAATTGATAAATTCATCAAACTTAGAATCACGTTTTATAAATGATCAATTTTGGTGGAAGGGCATTATATAACATCGCCAAATTCAGATCAATTTTGATAACTATAAGTATGTATAAACAATGCCAAAAAATAATATATTTTAATAAATAAATAATGAAGAGAATAAAAATATAAAATGTAATTAAGAAAGAAGGAGAAAGAGTTATAAACTAAAAGTGATTAATAAAGAAACTCAACGACATTGACCCAACCCCAGAGATTGGCCAGCTAAGAACCAAAATAAAGTGAACAAGATGAGAAGTGAAGGAGAAGAAAAATGAGAACAAAGAGGGAACAAACCAACGATGAAGAAAATAAAATGAAACACGTCAAGAAAACACAGACAAGACATGGAGAATAGAGAATGGAGGAATAATGTAATCAAAAATAATAACGAAAATGAAACCGGTACAGAACCAAAATAAATAATAAATGTTAGTATTGATTGAGTGACAATTGTAAATAGTCATTAATAAAACACGATAGCTAAAAATACACTAGCCAAAGAGTTAGAAGTACATATAAGTTGTTAATAGAGAAAGACATGATATTAATAAGTATATATAATATGTGTAGAGAAAGAGAAAGAGATTAAAATAGTGAGAAGTAAACAGAAGTTAACATAGTGAAAGTGAAATTACCCTAAAGTGAAATGATAGAAAAAGAAACACTAAGTAAATTATGATAAACACAAAATAATTTAAAAGTGCAAGTGATAAATAAATAAAGATAGTGTCAGTAATAAAAATAGTAAAAATAGGGAAGGCTAAGATAAACTTAGTAAAATTAACCAATATTTAAGGTTTGATAGTGAAAGTTAAAAAAATGATAGTTCTTAAAAACATTTAAGAAAGTTATTAAGAATAATGTTTAAAATAAACCATTGATTCAGTAATAATGAACACTGAAGAGTGATATTAACTGTAGTGATTATAAAATAATATTATTGTAGAACTTAAAAATGTATTGTAGAATTTAAAGGTGAGAATCACATGACAAAATAATAAGATAGTGTTGACATGGAAAAGAAAGCAATGTTTGAGTTAGAAAAGAGAAAACCGTTAGTAAATAATTAGCAAGAAATAATGAATAAAACAATTGTAACACAGTAAAATCACACAAAGACTGAACCAAAACACATCCATAGATAATAAACATAATTCTAAGAACAAAATAACGCTCTAGGACAAAATGAGATATAATGTGTATGAAGTAATCAAAAATCAGTAATGGCTACTTAGACTTGAAACAGGCCTAACGGTCAAACACCAACAAATACTAATTGTATAAAAATAGCCAAGTAATTAACAAATCCAAGGTAACAAATTAACCAAGGATGAATGGTAAATTTTAGTAAAAACAAAATATTAAAATAAGGAGTGATGTAAACAGAGAAATGTAATTAGTAAATATTAAATTAATTGTAAGCTTATAAAACATGAAATAACCCAATATTGTGGGATACCAAAATAATCTTTGTGAGAAAATACAAATGACAGTGCTAATAATTAATACTTAAGAAGGAAGATAATGGAAGGAAGAAAGTCAGAAGATATATGAAGATTTGAAAGGAATTCAAATTTTGATAACAATGGATTTACATCAAGCTAGCCCAATCAGATTCCTTTGGTAACCATGGAAACCACGGTTGAAGACGAAATTACCGTTGAATATGATTACTCAGAAAGTGACACTCAGGAAAAACAGACGCCAGAATTCAGAACAACCAATTTTCTTATTTAAAATGTTTTAAAAGTCAAACAAAGTGTCCAAATTGAACGAGAAGGAGGCTGACTATCACTGAACGCTATTAACTGAGGGAGAAGACGTTTTATTTCCAGACGAAATGAATAAATGAATCTGAATACTTTGAAAAAGATGCCAGAAGCCCGAATAAATGAAAACTGAATTATATTAATAATATATATAAACTTTCACTAATGAACTTACTGTTGTCACTTCCCAAACGTTTCGAGATATTGTTTCTCTTCTTCAGTGGGTGTATACTGATTGTCGATTACAGAATAACCATTACGGAAAAATTGTGTGTGTGGTGGGGGTTGTGGGTGGGAAGGGATTGGCGCTGAGGTTCGAATTGTGTGTGTGGATCAGTGTATCGAATAGTGTATATGATTTATAATGTATTTGTTCATTTAATATGTTGTTTGGTTGTAGTGTGTGATATCTGTATATTTCAAATTGTTCAGCTGTGTTTAGTTTTCTACTTTTAGGTAAGTAGTGTAATATTTCCATGTTGTGTTCTATGTTTGTGTAACTGTGGTTTTCGTTATGTAAATGTGTGGCAAATGTGGAATGTATGTAGTTTGTGGTGAGGGCTTTTAAATGTTCAGAAAATCTGGAAGAAAAAGATCTTCCCGTCTGGCCGATGTAGAATTGTTGGCAATCATTACAGTTTAATTTATAAACCCCTGTTTTGCTGTATGGGTCAATGTCTTTGTTAGTATTATTTATGTGTTTTCTAATGGTGTTGTTGGTTCTGTAGGCTACTTTATAATTGTGTTTCCTAAATGTGTTTGCTATTTTATGTGTACTGGAATTGTAGTATGTAGGTGTTATGTATTTGCTGGGTTGTGTGCTGTTGGTCAGATGTGTTTTACTTTTTGTGTTGAGGATTCGTTTGTGTAGGTTATTTATTAATTTGGGGTTGTATCCATTTTTGACTGCTATGTATTTAATTGTGTTTAATTCATCTTGGTAGTCATGTGTGTTTAGGGGTATTGAAGTGAGCCTATGGAGCATGTAGTTGAAAGTTGCATGTTTATGTTGAGTTGGGTGGTTGGATGTGTTGTGTATGACCATGTCTGATGTGGTGGGTTTTCTGTATATTTTGTATGTGTGTGTGTTGTTTGTTTTGGTGATTGTAAGGTCTAAGATGTTTATGCTGTTATTTAATTCTATTTAAAGTGTGAATTTTAATTTATGGTGTATAGTGTTAATGTATTTGTGGAAATTTTCTATTTGTCTTTTGTTGCCGTTGTAAAGGAGTAAAATGTCGTCAACATACCTGTGCCAATATATTATTTTATCGGTGTATTTGTTGTTGTTCAGTATGTGTTTCTGTTCTATGGTGTGTATAAATATTTTGGCTAGTATACCTGATATAGGGGAGCCCATGGGTAGTCCATCTGTTTGTGTGTAATACATGCTATTGTGTGCGAAATAATTTTTATCTGTGATAATTTTAGTTAGATGGATGATATCTTTTATGTGTGTTTCAGGTGTGTTATTTATTTTTAGTAATTGTTCTAATGTAATTATGGTTTCTTTTATGGGAACATTGGTGTATAGGTTTGTTATGTCGAATGAAGCAAGTGTGGAATTGTGGGGAATGTGTACATGTTGAGTTTTATTCACTAGATCTAAATTATTTTTGACAGTGGTGTTGTTTGTTAAATTTATGCTATTTCTGATCAATTTATTTAAATGTCTAGCTATTTTGTGTGCAGGTGCTTGTGTGTTGTTTATAAGTGGTCTGATGGGAATATTAGGTTTGTGTAATTTCGGTAATGCATTTAGTGTAGGGGCGTTTGGTTTAATTTGTTTTAGATATTTGATGTTGTCAGGTGATACTATGTGTTTTGTGTTATTTAGGGTTTTGTTTATTTGTTTGTGATATTTAGGGGTGGGGTCTTTATTTAAATTAGTGATGTTGTTTTCATTAAAAAATGTTTCAATTTTGTTATTTAAAGCCTGTTTTTCTATTATGACATTTATATTACCTTTGTCTGCTTTGAGTATGGTTAGGTTATGTTCTTGTAATTTACGTTTTATGTTTTTTAGTGTTTGGAATTCATTATTGTGTTGTTTATTTTCGTATTGTTGTGTGTGTTGTAATTTGCGCTTTATATCATAACGTATGGTATCATGGTCTTGGTTTATTGTGTGTTGTATGGCAGTTTCAGCGTCTGGGACTATGTCACGTGTATGTTTTCTATTAACGTTGTTAGTTGTATTGATAACTAAATTGTGTTTTAGACCTTTATGAATTATATTGCGGCCACATTCCTTTGCTCCAGACCAACAGATTAATCACATGCTACGAAGCTGTTAAGTATCCAATCAATTATCTAAACTTCCGAAATAATGCACTTTGAATATTTCTCACTATATTCTGAAATATCACTGAATCAAATTTATTCTCTTTCAAAGATTAAATAAAAATATTAAGACACTGAGAATTTGTCAAATTATGAAGCTAACCTAGTATTAATGTACGAACCTTTAAAACACTTTTACTACACTTCAACAAACCATTTATAGTTACACATTATAATATTTAAGTAGCAACGTTGTAAGGTTGTGTATTTTTATTATTGTAATTGCATCTGAGCCTTTTAACGTGATCAAAAGAATCCAACATTTGAACAAAAATATTTGTTTACCACTTTGGTAGAACGACATACTGTATGTTAGTCACGTTCAAAATCGATTGTAAAACCCAGAGAGAAAACGTCTCATAAAGAAATAACCAGTGCAAAATTATATAAGAAATCAAATATAGTTTGTGTCTATGAAAACAGAAATCACCAATCGTTAATAAATCAATACTGTGTATATAAAAATGTGTTTTATTTTCAGTAGGAAGGTGTATTCTTAATGTTATAAATTACAGCGAACGTCTCTGACGTGATAACTAGCGCTCAAGCAGCGAATAAGGCAACTGCTGGCTTGATCATACAACTCGATAAGCGGCGGGACAAATTGAATTCTTCACTCCGTCCGAGCAGAACCGCTGATAATAATACATTTTTAATTGTTTTAAATAAACAATTTGGTGCCACCCGGGAATTATACACTCCTAGTGAACCTCAGATCGGGACTACGATACCTGGTTATCCGTACGTTCGCTACGGACTCAAGCATCGTAACTTACATGACCGAGCGAGGACAAATTGGTAAGACACACATACACAAGTTACACTCTGACACACTTCAACATTTTACAGAATACTTTAAGGACGACGTTTACACGCTTGCAGAAGTAAGACGGACGGCAGTTCAGTTATAAATTGGCTTCCATCGCGGGGCTTGAACGAGACGGACGTCTCGCGATATATATATATATATTATAACATATATAATATATATATAATATATATTATATACATATTATTATATATATATATATAAACTCTCATTTATCTCAATAATAAATTGTAATCAGTAATTAACTAAAAATAAGTAAAAAATATGGAGAATAATGAGGATGAAGTCAGTTTGTCTGACTCAACTGTCATGAGTGAATCAGAAATTCCATCAAATCTTGTAGTCGTAAAAGAAATCAGTTTGACCAAGTCAGCTGTTATGGATGAAGTTGAGATTCATTAAACGCCAATCTCAGTTAAAAAATCTGATGATATTGATGTGATGAGGTATTTATGTAGCATGGTGTGCAGTATGAAATAAAGTTCAGAAAAGCAAAATGCAATGTTGTGTATCAAATTCGATGAACAAAACATTAAATTTAATGAGTTAAGAAATGATATCGATGAACAAAATATTAAAAGTGAAAGTAATTTTAATGATATGAAACAAAATAATGTTAAATTTGAAATTAATATGAATAAACGTCTAAATGAAATTGATGAACGTTTCAATACAATTAAAGAACAAGTGATAGAGTCAGTAAATGAACAATTTAGTAAACAGATTAACGAAGTTAAAGAAAATATGGAAAGTAAAATAGACGAGTGTGAATCTAACACTGTAGATAAGATTGAAGAAGTCAGTCATAATATTAAGATATATGAAACTAATAATAACCACAAAATTAATGAAATAGAGAGTAATTGTAAGCTAGAAATACAGTCAATACAAGAGAATGTGAATGTTATGGACAAACGTAGCATTCAGTTCGAATGTATTAATAATAACAAATTTATTTCGATGGAGCAAAGCATTGTTGAGGTTAAAAAGACGAGTTGCATGTGGCGATAAGCCAGAAACTGAACAACATTATGGAACGAGTAATGTTTACTCGTGATGTAAACAATGACGTGGAGTTAGAGTCATTTAGTTGCGATAATAGGGGGGTACACCCTATGCAATTCTTAAATCGGGTGCGAGAATTTAACAGGTTTAATAACAACAGCTGGGAAGCGCAGCTGTTAAAAATCATTAAATGTTTTAAGGGGAGTTCCGCGATATAGGCGGAGGTTCACACAACCGAGTGGACGGTTATGAGAATTTTGAAAGAGCTTTTCAGGATAAATACTGGTCAGAAGAGGACCAAGAGGTACTAAGAAGTAAAATAATGGGGTCGGGTAACTTCGGAACCATGGTAATAATGTAAAATTTATGTCATGAGAATATTTAATGAAGCGAAATACCTCGAACTGCCATTACCATTTCGGTCGTTCGTCGTTCGTTTGTAAGCATTTACCCCGGGAGGTCCAAATCACTTTTAATGACACGGGAAGTAGCGGAAATAAACGAACTTGAAAAGATTTTAGACATATTCCAGAATATAAGAGACCGGGAGATGGTAGGCATCCGAACCCCGCCAGGGGACACACAATAACGGAAATCATACTCAATCAAGGGGTCACCAGCCATACATAGAGCTGCGAGGGGAGATAATAATAATCGAAATTAGGGGTGGAAATGTCCGGGAGTGTCAGTTTGAAAATTATGCTACAAGAACGGTCTGTTATAGATGTAGAAAGGCGAAGAACTGTCAGCGGAACGAAACAAGCTCCCAACAGAGCAATCAACATCAGAGAGGAGAAGATTGTCGCAGCGGGGCGCCTAGAGGTAGTGGAAATGCCATCAGGAGTGGAGGCGGGTACACACAGGGTAGTGCTGCCGCTCAACCGGAAAACTAGAGCGGACAATGGGGAAGGGGACCCCACCATTGTCAACAGGTAGCAGCGTCGTCCAGGATGAGGGTAGCTATCGGAGTCAGCTGACGGACATATACAAACAATTACTGGAAGAGGGACAACCCCGATGTAGCGATCTCAGAGACAGGATTGACAGAGGTGATGATCACTATAGAAGGTAAGGAGGTGAAAACATTAGTAGATACAGGTAGCGAAATATCAGTATTTCTGAACACATATTAGAAGAATTAAAGGAAGTAAACAAAAATATTCCGTCTTTATCAGTTGCAGGGGTTACAATAGTAGGGGTTACAGGGGTTCGAAGTAAACGTGTAACCAAACAGGTTCAGTTAGTTAAAATGGTAATAAACGGGGCGAATATGAAAATACATTTTTAATAGTACGAGGGTTGAATTTGGAGGTTATTTTGGGTAATGATTTTTTTAATAAGGCATAAAGCAGTAATTGATTTCAATAAGCGGATGGTAGAGTTAGATAATGAAGTTAAACCAGTTAGGGTTAGTTTTGAACGGGTATTAAACAGTAAGAATCTCGGGAATAAAAGTAATACAAAAATGGGTCAGTAGTGGGGGCACAGAAGCAAGAGTGAATGTATGTAGAGAGAGAGAGAGAGAGAGAGAGAGAGAGAGAGAGAGAGAGAGAGAGAGAGAGAGAGAGAGAGAGAGAGAGAGAGAGAGAGAGAGAGAGAGAGAGAGATGAAAGTGAAGAGCGAATATGGGAGAACAGGGCACATAAGTTTTGTAGTGAGGATGGAGTTGTAGGGAATCCCCAACGTAAAGAGTTGTGGAGGGTAGTGGAAAGTTTTAAAGAGGTGTTTGCGGAGTTACCTGGTAGAGCCAGGAACTATGAGTGTGAGTTAAAGGTAAGGGAACACACCCTACGTACAGAGAAGTGATCCAGTGCCCTATTCTAAAAGAAGAACTGTTCAGGAGGAGTTAGATAAAATGTTGGTGGGGGATATAATTGAGAGGTCGGTGTCACCCTATTCAAATCCATAGTTGTTGTTATAAAGAAGGATGGGAGAGTGAGGGTTATGTCTAGATGCCCGTAGAATAAACCAGATCATAATTCCTGACCGGGAGTCACCCGAAGCAATAAATGAAATATTTCAGAAATTTAGTGGGGTTAAATACATGACATCGTTAGATTTAACCGCGGGTTATTGGCAGGTCCTGTTAGTGTTAGAAAGTAGAAAATACACTGCTTTCCTTTTCAATGGAAAAAAATTATCAGTTCAAACGACTACCATTCGGACTCAATACCAGTGTGGCAAGCTTTATAAAATGTTTAGACAAAATACTATAACCGAATAATTTATAATTTTTAACTATTTATGTTGATGACATTTTAATAGCATCGAGAATGTTCTCAGAACATATTGAGCATTTGGAATATGTGTTAGATAAATTGCAGAGAGGGGGATTGACCGTGAACTGGGAGAAATCTAAATTTTTACAAGAAATACACTTTTTGGGCTTCATTATTACACCTGAAGGGATTCAAGCTAACCCAGAAAAGGTAGAGTCAATCATGAGATTCCCCGAACCTAAGAACATTAAACAGTTACAAAGTTTTTTTGGGTTTATGCAATTTTTATCAGAAGTTTCAGAAAAATTATGCCCAGATAACCTCGAAATTAAGTGCGGTATTACAGAAAAATAAACAATGGAAATGGGGGGAAGCAGAAAGAGACACATTTAATGAGATAAAAGACAAATTATTGGACATGATCATGAACCATCCTAATTTCGAGCAAAAATTTTACTTGCAGACGGACGCTAGCAACGTTGCTCTGGGCGCGGAATTGTACCAGGAGGATGAAGACAAGGAACACCAAACAATAGCTTTTTCCAGCCGGACCTTATTAGCGGCTGAGAGGAATTATACCACCACGGAGAAAGAGCTGTTAAGCATTGTCTTCGCGGTTAAGAAGTTTTGAACCTATCTGCTGGGAAGTTAACAATCATCAGAACCGATTACAAGGCACTATCTTTTTTAAATACTAACAAATTGATGCACAGTCGACTAACCAGGTGGGTGTTAGCCTTACAAGAATATAATTTTTCCTGGGAATACATTAAGGGGGTAGAGAACAAGATACCTGACACTCTATCAAGGGTAGACATAGAGGGAAATAAAACAGGGAGGGATTTAAAAGAAATAGAAATTTTTAGACTCAGCCGGGAAGATAGACTTTTGGGGGAAGAATTGACAGACCTTAAAACAATGCAACGATCTGATGCCAAATTGAATAAAGTAATAGCGAGTTTAGAGTGCAATGTAGATAATTCCGCATTCAGCCAATATTTTAAAATACATCAAGGAAGTTTATTTAAGAAAGTAGAGGGGGGAGAGTGTGATTGGAGATTAGTTATACCGGAAGGGCTAGTAGATAAAATAGTATGGGATTGTCACAATAGATATGGGCACTTTGGGGCGAAGAAATGTGTAAACGTATTGAAGGAGTCATGCGTATTTAAAAATATGGAAAGGCGTGTTAGAAAATTACTCCAGGGGTGTGATTTGTGCCAGAAATCGAAAGTAGTCAACTATCGACTGGAGGGAGAATTAAAGTTTATTAAAGTAGAACGACCTTTCGATTTAGTTGCGGTTGATTTGTATGGTCCTTTACCAAAGGGTAGAGGGGGAGTAATGTATGTATTGTGGTATTGGATAGCTTTTCGAAATTTGTAAAACTGTATAGTGTCAAGAGGGCAACGAGCAAAGTTTTAAGTGAGAAGATAACGCGGGATTATATGACCAAAATAGGGAACCCAAGGTAATACTTTCGGATCATGGGCCCCAATTCATTAGTGGGAAATGGCGACAGACTTTGGGTTGGGAAGACATAATACCTAAACACACAGTGGTGTACCATCCACAGTCCAATCAGGCCGAAAGAGTGATGAGGGAAGTAGGTAGGATTTTTAGGGCATATTGCCATGCCAAACACAGCGAGTAGCCTATGTATGTGAATAAAATCGAGGATTGGTTAAACTGTACTACACATGAGTCTACCGGGTTCACGCCTTATGAGTTAGTAAAGGGGACACGCCCACAAAGAATTTTAGAACAGCTGTTCGATTATCCACCGGAAAGTACTACCATAGATAGGTGCGTACAGCTTCAACTAGCTAATGAAAATTTATTAACTAAGGGTGAGAGAAGGAAACAACGGCATGACGCGAAAGGTAAATGGACGAAGTATGAAGCAGGTCAACTGGTATTGGTAAGAAGACATAATTTATCAAATGCACAAGAGAAGGAGATTAAAAAATTCTTTTTATTGTATGAGGGTCTGTATGAAATAATAGAGATCAAGATGGACAACGCATACGTGTTACAAAATCAGGTAACACGAGAAATAGTGGGTACACACAACGCGACAAATCTAAAAATTTATTGGACAAAATAAATAGATGTATGACAAATGTATATAAATATGTAAATGTTTTCAGAAGGGACTCTCCCCCATTTTCAGGTGGTCACGGTATCACCGACCCTGACCGTGGAGTTTGACTTAGTAGGGGCGGGCCATGGTTGGAGTATACCTCAGAACTGGGTGGGACAATGATGGTCCTCCTCTGCAAACAAATTGGTGGAAGTAGAAATTTTGAAGTGTGAAGAACGGGGAGGACCCCTGCTAAGTTTGAGTGGACATTAAGGTCATAATCATTGTTTGGCACCACTCAAAAAAAAAAAAAAAAAAAAAAAAAAAAAAAGGGGGGGATTTTTTTATGGCCCTGTCTATAGTTTGTACTCATAATTATTAACATGTGAACATTAAACAGATGACTGACTGAAGCAAATAGAATAAAATAATGGTGAATCAACCAAATTGTTAATTTGTACCCGCTATTGTGGATAAATGTATAGTAAAGACATAGTAATTATAATGTGACGGAGAAAACTGTACGGTATTAGTTGACACTTTGTATGTGTTATAAGTTGTTATATAAATAGTGTTATAAGGTTTTAGTTTTATATGCAAATATGTTTTAACCGTGGATTCCCCATTTTCGGGCGGTCACGGCTTCACTGAACCCTGACCGTGGATTTGGCTTATTGGTAACAAGTTATGGACAGACTTATTGTACCCTGACCATAGTTTGTTATTTTCTAAATTGGTGTAACTTAGAAACTTAATTGGGGAGGAACAAGGGGAATCTAAATAACTTTGGAACAGCGGCTATCCACCAAATGGGGTGGTAGACCGTCTTAAGGGCTTGTAAATAATTATTTCAGTAGGATTACTGGTATCCTGTATACCAGTAATGCCGAATTTAATGTGAAGCCAAAGCAAGGACGGGGTAAATAATGTTTACCCCTAGCCGATCCAGTCCTTGTGGAAGCCACTGGGCGAGACAGTCCAGACATGGGGGGAAATAGAGAGATGGAAGGGTGGTGGCAACGTTACATGCTACAAGGGAGAAACTTCATTTATGCGAGTTTGTGTCATACTAAAACAGGTGAAAGTCCTTGAGGTCACCGACACTTTTGTAATGCGGGGTATCAGGGGTTAAGGGATATTAAAGGGGGGATATTAAACAATGATGTGGAAGGAGGATGGTAAATTGTTAATGAATAAATTCTTATTGAATGAGAAAAAGAATAGAATTTGTAATTATTGTTATGATACTGATAGTAACGAAGTAGGGGAGTAGATCTGTCCAATTCTCCATGTATCTGTAGTAGTAAATAATTTTTGATTTTTTGTATTAATCATGTGTATCGTATAAAGATAGCAGTAGTATCTGCATTAATGATGAGGAAAGTGAGAGATAAAATGAGATGTTTAAATGAAAAAGTAAGATGAAATTGTTGTTTACTTGAATTCAGACTGGAATTAGTAAATCATTTTGACGTTGGAATTGTAAATTACAGAAGTATGTTCATGTTAGATGTTGGGAAGAAAATGTATTATGTTATGTTAAAGACATATATATGTTAAAACAATATTATTTGTATATGTAGATAAATAAGATAAAAAGCCAGTACTTCGAAAAAGGCAAACCAGTACGGCTAAGAGGAAACCAAATCAGTTCAGGATATGGAATAATGAAAGGCCATTTAGTAATGTTTTATTGATTGTTTCAGAGTCTGGTGGTACTGTGGTGGCGACCCGTTGCTGGCCAGCTTGTCAGGGCAGGGGCGTCTAGTGCCTGTCTGGCTTTATGGTGTTGGGATCCTAAGTTAGGAAGTCCAGTAAATCATGCAGGTGTGGCCACAATCACTGGATCAGGGGGGTGAGTAACCCATGATTTTAATAAAAGAATAAAGGGGGTCATTTGAATAAAAGCTGATCCTTTTAGGTTTTGTCAATGAGAGTTTTTATGCTTTGGCATAAAACTTCTCATTGAGGGGGTATTGTGACGATACAAAACGGGAAGCATCATTTTAATATTGTGCAATAATACGATCTATGTAAAACTGAATAAAATACGACTTTAGAAATTGGAATGGTATGAATCAGCCAGTGTGACGTAGGCATTACCGTCTCAAAGACTGAATAACCAAACCTTATAAGGTAAGGGATTTTGTATTCTGTCTGATGTCACGAGAATATCACAAAGAGAACATGTGTTTTTGAATAACAAAACGCAATTCTGAAATTAATAAACTTCTAGATTCTTCGACGGAATCAGCTGAGAGGGGCAGCGGGGAGCGGGAGGAACCACATGACCAGCTCATATAGTATACGTTGACCGATCGCCATTACCCCAGTCTTCGAACAGCATCCAAAGGCCATACGGTGGTGTTGAACCCAGTCCGCGGACAAAGTCGATTTTGGCCTACAAAAGTGTGAAAATGTATTTAAAACAAGTATAAGTAAACCTCTGCAAGTATAAATGTAATTGGAAAATTTAATCAACAGTTTCGAACAGTTTAGTGAGTGTTGGAGCAAAAGTGAACTGCACGAGGAATGACGCAACATGGGGAATAACTTTTACAGCTAAGTACTTTCAAAAATAGGTCGACCAAACAACAGTTAATTACCATTTAACCAGTATTACAATCCTACAGTCAGATAATAATGAGATCTTAAAGTTAAGGGGGGTTTTAAGAGAGTGAGTGAGAGCGTGAAAGCGAGGTACTGGTTCGCCTTTATAGTATTAAGTAAGTGTAGTTTGTTCCAATAAGAATCATATGTGTACACTGTTGGGTGATTTGTTAATCACCAGCTAAATAGGGGTAACACCCTTGTAATTTCTAAATGGGAATAAATACAAATCACTATGTCACTATGACCACATTCAATGTAATTATTGTGCTGAAACCTAGTCTATTTGCTGCATCCAAATCTCGCCTAATCGAGCTATAGAATCTTCTGAGTTGAGGGAAATAAAATGTTTAAATTATGCAGGTGTTATATAATGCAAAGAGTGAAATGGTTGCATACGTTAACCTCAAACTGTGCTGGCGACCCTGTAACTTGCTGAGGAAGTGGAGGGTAAGTACGAAGAATAGATCGTGGAGATAAGTGAAAATAAGGTGGGTATAATTTGTAATAAAGAAAAGAAAGTTACAATTGGCGACACTTCCAGGATGTTTCAAAAAACAATTGAAAATTTACAAGGTAAATTGAAACTTTTTTCTATTTTTGCTGTCTGTTGCTAGGTTCTGGTAAGTTTGTTAGCCTTTCCTATAGGAAAACAAATTGTTTTGACACTGATATGTTATTATATCATCAACAAAATTTGCTAAAGTTAACCTTTATTTTAACTTTTAATTGAGAATTATGTATTGTGTTACCATCAGCTAGACGACAAAGTGTGGAACCACAATCTCCATCACCACAGCCACTGTCTAATCGATTAAGTTTGGCTTCATTTTGCTGTAAACTTCTTGCTGCAGTGAGAAGACATGCCTTGAAGACCTTAACTTCTTTATCACTAAATTCTTGGCCTAATATCTGTAAGAATTTTAATCTATTAGTAGATAAGAATATTATTAATTAAATTACCTCATCCTATTATTTTAAAATATCTGTATTACAATTACATGAGTTGATGTATGACATAGACAATACTGTTACGACGGTCTAACCGATCATCGTATGGTACAGTGGAAAACAAAATACAAGACACCAATTATAAGACACTAATCACCAACTTTAATTATCACAATTAAACAGATTGTAATCAACAAGATAGTCTCTTACAACAAATCAAATAAAAATTGTTCACATGCAATAAAATGTCAACTAACAATTGTATTACAATTGTCCTGCACGATTATAAAATACCGATCTGATGATGAGCTGAGAAGCTTGAAAGTGCTAATCGGAATAATTTGTCTATAGTGGTGTGCAAAAGTGATAATTCTGTTTGTGATTATAAAACACATAACACTTCGCAACAGTAATTTACTTTTCACTAATAACCACTTGAACGCACAGAGTATTCGCCCGACAATAACGGAATTGAGTGTTGCTGAGTGCTTGTATTTATACCCCACTGAGATTCCAGAATATTCGGTAATAGGCGTCTACTAGAAAACACTAGAACGTAATTCATTGCGGCCTTGAACACAGCATGCGCAGACAGGTATGGTCTGGACCCGATAGTTGACGCGTAATTGTCTTTCACCGCAAAGTAGCAGCATTATGCACACACACACACACACACACACACACACTACAGCTGGAATATACGAGAAACTTGTAGAACTTTCCGTATTGCGTGACACTCCCCCCTCCTTAAGCCTGTTTGTCCCGAACTGGCAAACCATCTCTGAAGTAATAATTAGCCAGGCGATCTAGGTGGACGACCTTGAACTTTCGGTGTCCTTCCTGTTGAATCCGATAAACATCATTGATTCTTTTTTTCACAGTGTAGGGTCCTTCCCAGATAGTCTGAAGCTTAGGTGAGTGACCAGTGGCGCTTTGGGTTGATCAACCAGACCTGATCTCCTTCTTGGAAACCCACAGTATTGCTGCGAATGTCATATCGAGTTTTCATTTTATCCCTGGCAATCTTCAGCCGTCCTCTTATCAAGAGATTCATTTCTCGCAGTTGGTTTTCTAATTGCGAGGAATAGTTCTGTGGCTCTTGGGACTTAGTCTCAGGTGATCCGAACGTCAAGTCCACAGGAAGACGAATCTCCTGCCCAAACACCAATTTTGCTGGAGTCATGCCGGTTGTGTCGTGTACTGATGACCTGTATGCCATGAGGAATAGTTGGTCCCAGTCTGTTTGGTTCTCGTCAACAACCTTCGAAAGATGCTGTTCAAGTGTCCTATTCAATCTCTCAACCATTCTGTCCAACTGAGGATGCAGAGGCGTTGTACTGGTCTTTTGAATTCTGAGTAGACGGCATAATTCTTTAAACACTCCTGATTTGAAATTTCTGTGTTGATCCATATGGATTTCCATAGGGGCTCCATAATGGCAACAGAAGTTGTGAACTAACTCCTTTGCCACATTGGTAACCTCCTGATTTGGAATTGATAGTCACCTATAACTGTGATATACCGGTTTCCATTGTAAGTAACTGGGAAAGGTCCACCAATGTCTATGGCAATTCTCTCAAAAGGCAGTCCAACGTTATAGTTTCTCATTTTTCCCCTGCTTCTGGTTTGTGGGCCCTTGCTCGCAGCAGATATTTCACATGTCCGAACCTATTCCCCTATATCGTGGCGAAGATGAAGCCAATAGAATTGCTTCCGTATTTTGTCAAGGGTTTTGTAACACCAAGATGGCCTCCAGACGTTCCATCATGCATCTCATTCAAAACAGACTGCACTTTGCTTCAAGGAACCATCAACTGCATGACCACATCTCGTCCATCTGCACTTTCCCAAGCCTTTTCAGCAATCCGTTCTCTAAGGTAAGGGATTCCCATTGTGCCCAGTAGCCCTTCAGCACTTCCAAACCATGGCAGATATCTTGCCAATCCGGACGGCAACCTTTCTCTTTTGCTGTCAAGATCAGTCCAATGTCTTCATCAGTCATCTGTTCTTGTCGACAATCTTGTGTTGTCCACCCATCTGCCAGGAAATCTGCAGTGAAGGCTTGAACATATTTGCTGGGGTTTTTTTCTTCCTTTCTGTGGCAACGTAGGCAGTCTTCCGGACATGGTCTCCATGGGAAACCATCCGCATTACCATGCAGGTGCCCCCGCCAATGTGGTACCCTTGCAGACGTTCGAGCCACCTTGCCAACTGCCCTTCCCGATTTTTAAATCTCAATAGCCATGCAAGCATGGTATAGTCGGTGCATAGTGAAAACTCCCTTCCATAGAGGCATTCATGGAAGTGCTCCAAAGCTCTGATGATTGCTAGCAGCTCTCTCCTTGCAACGCAATAATTTCTCTCTGGTTTAGAGAGTGTCTTGCTGTAATATGCTATTACTCATTCTTCATCGTTTTGCACTTGAGACAAAACTGCTCCTAGATCAGTATTGCTTGCGTTTGTGTCTATGATGTACTTCCCTTCGGAAGCTGGGAAAGCGAGAATTGTCTGTGACATAACGCAATTTTCAAAGTCCTAAATGCTTGATCATACTTTCTCAACCACTGGAAATTTTGTTTATTTTCCGGTAGCTCATGTAGTGGTTTAGCAATAGTAGCAAAGCCTTTCACAAAACGTCTGTAATATGAGCATAACCCCAGGACCCCAAAACTTCCAGTAGTCGAGGGAGTGCAATCAAGCATTCAGGACTTTGAAAATTGCATTATGTTCACAGCAAATTCTTGCTTTCCCAGCTTCCGAAGGGAAGAAAATCGTAAACACAGATGCAAGCAATACTGGTCTAGGAGGAGTTTTGTCCCAAGTGCAAAACGGTGAAGAACGAGTAATAGCGTATTACAGCAAGAGGCTTTCTAAACCAGAAAGAAATTATTGCATTTCAAAGGAGAGAGTTGCTGGCAATCGTCCGAGCTTTAGAGCATTTCCATAGATACATCTATGGGACAGAATTTTTCTACTGTCCATGTGCTTGCATGGCTCTTGAGATTTAAAAATCTGGAAGGGCAGTTGGCAAGGTGGCTCAAACATCTGCAACAGTACAACTTCAAGGTACAACATAGGCGGGATGCCTGCATGGTAATGCAGATGTTATATCTTGAAGATCATGCTTGGAAGACTGCCGACATTGCAAAAAGGAAGAAGAGAATGCAAGCGAACATGTTCATGCCATCATAGTAGATTTCCTGGCAGACGGCTGGACGACACAAGATTTTCAACAAGAACAAATGACTGATGAAGACATTGGACTGATCTTGACAGCAAAAGAGGAAGTCCACCATCCTGATTGGTAAGATGTCTGCCATGGTTCCGAAGTCTGAAGGGCTAATGGGCACAATGGGACTTTCTTATCTTTGAGAATGGATTGCTGAAAAGGTCATGGGAAAGTTCAGATGGAAGAGATATGGTCATGCACCTGATAGTTCCCCAAAGTAAAGTGCAATCTGTTTTGAAGGAGATGCATGATGGGACATCTGGAGGTCATCTTTAGCATTAACAAAACCCTTGACAAAATCATCATCATCATCTTCACTACACTGATTAGGCCCTAGTTGGCCTGTGCCGGAACCCATCTCCTCCTCGGTCTACCAACATCCATCTTTCCACTCAGCTTGTACTTGAGAGCTGCCATGAGACTAGACCCTGTCCTGGCAGGGTCGCCAGTGTGACAATAAAAAAGAGGCCGAAATATATTTAATACATAAAATTCACTGCCAGAACTTACCTGTACGCATATTCAATTACTTACCTGTTATTTGAATTTTACCAGAAGACCAAGGTCGCCACGATTATTTTTTATATAGGATAAAATATCGAAAACCTTTACACTCCACCTTAAATAAAAAGGACAATTTTGCAATCTGACCACACCCAATTAATAATTCAGAAAGATTCCGGAACGTTAGACGAATTTCACAACACAGAAATGAGAACGTGGTAATGACGAAATAACTTAGTCTAACACATTTTATCGGAAGTAACCGTTATTTTTAATGAGTGATTATTCAACAAACATGTGTACAGTTAAATTTTTTGTATATTGCTTGAAACTTTAGTACATTTTTTCCCTATGTTTTGTCTGTTTAGCACGTAATTATAACTTATGCAACTTAATGATTAATACTTACTACTAGACTGCCCAGCCTGCAATTCACTCACACATTTATACCTAATATTTATAAACCCCTCAACATCTTAGAAAATTCAGTTTAATTCGGGGAACCGCACTATCGCATTACCGGCCACGCACGTGGTTATTGTTCCGCGCTTCCGAAAATGTCTGTCTTGAACTGTTTTCACTGTCTCCTATGTAATAAAATTTTCACTGTGATGGTTTGATTAATCTCTTGGGTCCCGGTCGGTCCTTTTGAATTAATTACATTTTAGGAAACCTCGACCAACCGGGCCCGAAACGAAACTGTAGGTGTCTGTAGCGGTACTCTGCTTCTCGTTGACTGTTAACGTGGACAGCGAGCGGGAGGAAGCGGCGGTTCACTGCCACCTGATTTCGTTGGCGTTCATAGCTGATTGCTGTGGAGTTTCTCGGCGTCACTAACAGCGCACATGCTCGAGAAGTTAAGTGCGTGCGTCGTCACACATATACAGAGTTCTGAGAATTTAGGGTGGTACAAATTCCTTGCCGCGTTACACAATAGAAATTGCGCCTTGCCTTTGTTTCAACACTGTGTCTTACCACGTGTTCTGTTCCAATAGAGTTAATGTTTGCACAATAATTTTATAAAATCCCGCAAAAAATGAAATAAATAAAAATGCAAATACCCCATACTGTAAGAAATAAACTGACCCAATTTAGACACGTTACAATACCCCCTCAATGAGAATTCTGCTGTCCAGAACAGAAGAAATCTCATTGATAAACCCCGAAGAGGACCGGTGAGGAACTGGTGCCAACAACCCCCTGGTTCTTACTCTTCATGGGTACACGACCCCCCTGGCTTGGCGACTATGGATGCATCTGAACGAGATCACTGGACTTCTCCGTAAGAGATCCCAACACCGAGAAATCGAACAGACAAGTACCACAGCACACCTCACCTTCTAACATGCTACCCCCCAAAATCCTCAATCCCTGGCTTAGATTATGCCAGATCCTCAGCCGATATGTTTCCTCTTGTATGCAAGCTGGGCTGCCTTTAGCAGATACTGGGCTCACACACTCTCACATTACATATTCTACATCATATATCATAGAATTGAAAAATTTTTTAAAAAGTTCTTTAAATTACAACACGTTGTTTTCAGATAAAATTTTGTATAAAGTCTAAATTATTCTCTTCCTTGTTTTTTGTTTTTATCTAAAATAAGTGAATTTAAACATTTCTTATAATTAAACATATCCTTACCCTAACATGTGAATACTTAGTCTAACAATACAATTCAATACAAAATAAATCAATCAAATAAACATGGTTAAGACACAAATAATAAAATAATCAATACTTAAAACATTCATTAGCTGGCAGGCGAAAAATCAAGTTTTTTTTTTTTCTCAAAAAAGAATAGTTTCCAAAAAATTTTTTAAAATTCAAAAAAATCAAAGTTTATTTAAATGTTTCCTTCATATATAGAAATTATTTAAAACTTGTGTAAATTGATTAAATAAACAAATTGAATTGACTTCCTACTATTAACTTATATGACCTCACTGTCAGCTGATCGAAACTAGGTCAAGTCCACAACCTTGACCTACATGTTATGTACAAGTTATCTGAAAATACATTTAATATCTGCAACAATCTAACTTGAAACACAAAACATAATAAAATAAAACATTTAAAATAACAAAATATTATTATAAATAATAAGCAAATTGACATTTAAATTATTCAAAATAAACAATTCTTGATTTTACACTATTTTCAAATTCTATCAAAATTCTGTCACTGGTTGTAAATTGAAAAATTTAAATGTAAATTGATAAACCCCTAAGAGGACCGGTGAGGAACTGGTGCCAACAACCCCCTTGTTCTTAATCTACATAGGTACACGACCCCCCTGGCTTGGCGACTATGGACGCATCTGAACGAGATCACTGGACTTCTCTGTAAGAGATCCCAACACCGAAAAATCGAACAGACAAGTACCACCGTCCACCTCGCCATCTAACATGCTACCCCCAAAAAATCCTCAATCCCTGGCTCAGATTATGCCAGATCCTCAACCGATACGTTTCCCCTTTCATGCAAGCTGGGCTGCCTTTAGCAGATACTGGGCTCACACACACTCACATTACATATTATACATTGAAAAATTCTTTAAAATTTACTATTTCATCTAAGAAAAAAAAATTCAGAATTCAAAATAAAATATTGTATCAAAAAATTCTCTTCCTTATTTTCTGTTTTTACTTAAAATAAGTGAATTTAAACATTTCTTATAGTTAAACATATCCTTAACCTAACATGTGAATACTTAGAGTCTAACCATACAAATCAATACAATAACTCAATAAAATAAACATGGTAAGTACACACATAATAAAATAATCATTACTCAAAAATATTCATTAACTGGCAGGCGAAAAATCAAGATTTTTTTTTTTTTTTTTTTTTTTTTTTAAATAATCTTCCAAAAATTTTTTAAATTCAAAAAAAATTTTAAGTTCATTAAAATGTTTCCTTTACATGTAGAAATTATTTAAAACTTGTTTAAATTGATTAAATAAACAAATTGAATTGACTTCCTACTGCACAAGCTTAGTATGCATATGACCTCATCAGCTGATCGAAACTAGGTCAAGTCCACAACCTTGACCTACATACATTATGTATACTTTTCTGAAAATACATTAAACATCTGTAATATTCTAACTTGAGACACAAAATATAATAAAACAAAACATTTAAAATAACAAAATATTATTATAAATAATAAGCAAATTGACCTTTAAATTATTCAAAATAAACAATTCTTAATTTTACATGATTTCCAAATTCTATCAAAATTTAGTCACTGGTTATAAATTAAAATTTTTATATCTTTATTAAAAATCTCTCTCTTTGCTTGACAATCTGATTCTCCATTACTGTGGGTGATTTAAATATTTATCTCATTTATTGTACTACTTGATCTGTATACATATATAATCTTTCTCCCTTTGACTCTAATATTCATCAACTTCAACTCCCATGACACCCATCTCTATCGAAATATCTATCAAAACACTCTCTAACCCCAACTTATCCTTAAACTCATATCGCCACCTTCTCTCTATATATATAAAAAAAAATACTCTCTAGCCCTTTGTACTTGGGATACGTGTTTCCCCCCCAAAACTCATTTCCCTTATCTGGCCCCTGGATTCTACCTAAGGCGGCCCCGTCCCACTAAATCGGTCCCAATCCCGTCCCAACTTATCATTATGTTGCGGACTCCCACATTACACTACCCCCTACTACAAAATTGCCATCCCCAAAATCTCAATCTCATTACCTTACTACAACCACAACAAAATAACATTATCAATTATAAACAACAATATATCACTCAAAACTCCACATAAATTCTCCATTACTACTGTGTCAACATCAATACTTCTCAAAATTCTATAACATATATTAACTCAAAACACCATTACCTTACTTCAAAACAATATTTCGATCTTTACCACTTCAACTCTAACTTCAACTTGGACAGATCTATGTGTCCCATAAAATATTCATCACCCAAACACTATCTCTTATTAGCTTTCACAAATTGTTACTTTATTTCTCATTTTATCAAGTTATTTTTATCATTACTTTAAAACATCTGTAATACATTAAAACGTTACATTGAACATTAATTACTTGGAACATTTATAACCATTTTACCAGTGGCATCTTATTGCTGATCAGCTGATATCCCTAACACAATGAAAACACATCTCAAAATTGAACAAATTACATGAAATATATAGGTTTATCAATATTCGCTTCTGACCTCTTCGTTTCCCCCCTTTCTGATTCTGATAATTCCTGGTAACCGCCTGCCAGACGGTTTAATTATCTGCTTAGTTTAAAAAATACACACATAATGAAAACACATATTCTTATCAATACCTATATCTAACGTACAACAATAAAATCATACATTTAAAAGCATGCAATGAACACCTTATATTGAATGTCTGAGCAGCTAGTTATTTAACAGAGCACAAGCAATTTTATTGGATCACAATTTGAATTAGCAAAACTTTTTTTTTTTATGTTGTAAAATTTTAACTTCGTGACTCATCTGAGACACCTCCCGGCTACACACTCTATTGCAAATTATGGAGGACTGTAGCGCCCTTTCGCTTCTGCAAAGACGGCATATTTTGGAGTAATTTTACCTCTCCGTGTCTTTGCTTCGGCTGTTACATTTTAAAAGGTTCAGATATCGACATACCTTTGTTATATAGTTACACGCCCTTAATGCGGGTCTACCACCTGGCTTTGCTGTTCCTCCGCGAACAGAGTGGTAGCCGCTGTTCCATAGTACCGGGATTTCCCCTAATGTTCACCCCCCCCCATTTAATTTCTACTATATACCAATTTCAAGTCAGCTATGGTCAAGGGACTTAGTATGACCATAGCTGGCCGCTAGCCAAATCCACGATTAGTGCTGGTAAGGCAGTAATCGCCCAAAAAGTCGGGGAAATCTAACTTGCATTTCAGTGCCTGTTACACTCATCATTATTATGTGCGACACGATCGTCTATCAGTGTGCAAATTTAATTTACACTAAAAAGGTGTGTCGCACATTTTCGCCATTTTGGTCTCCGATGGAGGTAACACTCTCTGTTACCCCCAACCCATTTCGCTATCTACGAAAGCACAGGCCACCCCCGCAATAGCAACTTAATAACTAACTAATTAATATTTTATATACTTTCTAATATAATATTTTCATCAATAATCATTTAACTCATTCATAACTTTCTACCATTGGACTTTCTTAAAATTTTCAAAATTTATTATTAATAATTATTATGTATCATCTTTCAGCTTTTATTAAAATTTTTAATTATCATTTTTACTTGACACAATTATTTCAAATAATCTCACTATTGAATAAAAATCTTTTCATATAAGTTACCTGTAAACATTTTTGTTCTATATGATTCATATTGTAAAAGTTCTATACTTACAGTCCATTTAACATGATATATACAAAACATATTCACCATACCACATTACTTTCACCTCATCTCTGAAACATTTAACACAAATATTAGTTTAAATCAAACAATTTAGCCTTTAATCATCAAATTTCCATCTCGTAAAATAATTTATATTCATCAAAAAATTTAATTACACAACATTTAAATAATCCATCAAAATATTTAACATGTATCAAATCGTTTTAATTAATTTCATTATTAACAACACAAATTGTATTACCATCATAACAACTATTATTAGTCAATTACTGTTTTCAAAATTAATTCTGATATTTATTTAACTTGCAAATATTTCAATATTATTATTACAACAATCATCTTACGTACACACATTATTTACTTAACATTCCACAATGCACACAAATAAATTCACTATATTTTTATTTACAAACTCTTGTTATTAACTGTTCAGTTTTCCCGCACTTCATTGTCCAAGTCTGCCATGTCAGAACCATAAAACATAATGTTTATAACTGTCTTTTAGTGGTTTATAGTTTAACCTCCATCGTCCCAAATTAACCTTGGTTTTATACAACACTGTTGACTTTTATTGACAAACAACTGGTTACTTTGTGTGTCATAACCAGAACAACCAAATTCACTCATTTTACCAGAATACTCATTAAACCAGTCAACGTTAGGCATTTTTATTAAGTCTCCATCATTAAATCCATTCACTCTCGGGTTAATTACTTTTGTCAAATCATTATAGTCATCATTATTCAAATATACTTTTAAACTTTCATTCCATTCATCATACTTTCTATTCAAATAATACAATTCTGTTACTTTCTCCACATACAATTCTCCGTTTACCTCTCTCTCATCACAATACCAAATCATACTTTCAACATCATTATTACAGACAGAGGGTACACAATTACTCAACAAAAATAAACACTTCAACTCATCTATCAATACGGGACTCTTGCCCTTCAACAACAACACTTGTGAACTCATTAAATCATCATAAACATCATAAATAATAAGGGGAAAATTTGTCCTCTGTCCCCACTCTACCACAATATCATTCTTCCACACTCTCTCTACTTCATCAATACACATTAACATCTCATAGTCACATTCTACAAACTCATCAGTACTTTCATTATTTATTTTTACCGTATCAGTCTCCAATACTAATTCTTCAAATACTTTATTATTATTCTCATTATTTTCAACATTATTGTTATCACTTGTTATCTTACTCTCTACTACTACGTTTTTACCCATATCATTATAATTATCCTCTGTTTTACATTCAAAATTTTCAATTACCTTTTGTCTTTGTTTATCAAATTTTTCCACCACATTACTCTCTATTTTGTCAACTCTGTTATTCATATTTTTTACTGAATGACTCAACGCTTCATTTAATTCATTTGTCAATTTGATAAAGTTACTCTCACAGTTGATTTGTACTTTATTAATTTCAGTTCTAAGTTCATCAAATTTTACGCTGATACTCTGCTGAAACTGCATATTCTGTATATCTAACTTCTCATTTATACTGTTTTTAAATTCTTGCATCTCGTTTTTCTGTTCATCTAACTTTACATTAAAATCGCTACTTTGCCTATCCAATTTGTCATTCATTTTATTGTCACTAATATCAAGTCTAGCATTTATCATGTTATATAATCGTGTTAACATCTCATCTGTATCAGATTTTTTGCTTTGGACTGGCGTTAACTGACTTTCTGTTTTATCGTCAGTGAAACTGACTTCGTTATTATAATTTTTATTTTCTCTATTTGATTTTGGGGTCGTTTGGATCCCCGAATCATCTGTATTATTTGATTCATTCGTTTTGGTTACATTCGTAATTTTGTCGTCTTGCCCTACATTCGGTGTTGAATGTATTTCAAGACTATTCATAACAGCTGATTCGTCAAATTCAGCTGTTTCGCTTATCACAGTCGAGTCGGACAACTCGACTCCGTTCTCTGTATTTTCCATTATTATATTTTTAAATATGTAATTTATTTCTTATCTGTCTGAACAAATATTTTTTACTTATTTTACGTAACTTTACGTCTTTCCACTCAACCTCTCAATTACGCTTGTATCTTATTTGTAGGTATGGAATTTCATTTTATTTAATTCATTCCGGTTCGCGGTGCCATTGAACTGTTATTAATTAATGACATAATAAAATACACAATAAAATTGAATAAACTTCCACTTACCGTCTCTCAGTAGCCTCGGATTCAGGGTTGCGTCATACGAACGTTAGGATACAGGCGTAATTTTCAAGGTTGTGTGAATGATTTACACAACACATTTTTTATGAAGAGAATTACATTTTAATTTAATTTTGAATCATTTAAGAAATTGTTTATAAACTTTACCTCTGAAATAATTTTGTGAGAATGTATATTGCTTGTTATATGAAGATCATCCTTAATCTATCTTACTCTACGGCTTACCTTAATTTTTTACACACACACACTCACAAGACTGCCCAGCCTGCATATTTTGAACACACCCAAACACACAAAAGTTATAAATCCCTTAACACATTTTTTTTTTAAATGATATTCCCCCCCGTCGGCCACGCGGTCTTCTCGCACGCACTCATTGTTCTTGTAAAATTTTTTGTTATTGTCCGAAAATAGTTTATATGAGTTCTTCTTTGTAGTATCCGATTAATCGCACTTCGTCCTTTTATTTATTGCAATGAATTTTAATTTAGAAAAGTTTTATTTCTGAGCCCAGTTTGTCGGGCTGCCTGCGCAGGCGAGAGTCGGCAAAAGACTGCTAGCGTCTCTCAGTTCCCCACTCCTTGAGCATTTTAGTTGAGACGACGGACATCAATGCCTTCTATTTAATCGTCACTGCTGTGGCACATTCAACACAGGTGTTTTTTGTGTGGCGACTGTGGACGATATTTGTGAAGCACGGTTGACGTCACTAAAAGTGGGCAGTCCTTAGCAGCATTTCCTGAGGATCGGTAAGGAGACGATGAAAAAATTTGTTCTACAGACATTTTGGTTTTCGGGCTGAAGGCGTCATTCCGAGCTCGTACCTGTACTGCTCGTGGGCGCGTGGTCACACTCATGCACATTTCTGCGAATTTGAGGGTGGTACGAATTCCATGCCTAGTTACTCAACAGCAACTGCGTCTTACTGCTTTGTTTCAACACGGTTTCTTACCACGTGTTCTGTTCCAATAGAGTTAATGTTTGCACAATAATTTTATAAAATCCCGCAAAAATGAAATAAATAAAAATGCAAATACCCCATACTGTAATAAATAAAATGACCCAATTTAGACACGTTACACTGCCACTGGCAATCTGGTATCTGGCATTCGGGCCACATGTCCACACCATCTCCTCTTATACTCCTTAATCATCTAATTTAAAGACTGGATCTTTAAGTCTTGTCTAATGTCTTTGTTTCTTCTCCTATCCAGAAGGGAGAATCCTTGGACACTTCTCAGAAATCTCATTTCGGCAGCCTGAATTTTCCTTTCTTCCCCTTTACCGAGGGTTCATGTCTCACTTGCGTAAAGGAATGTCGGAACAGCTACTGTTTTATAAAATTTCTTACGGGTTTCCTTCCGAGTTTTACTTCGTAAATTTCTATGAATTGTCCCACAGATGGATCTAAACTTTGATAGTTTATTAACCCAATCGGTATCAACATTGTATGAGATGTTATATCCCAGATAATTAAAATCACAAACTTGTTCCAAAGTTTGATTGTCTACTACAATTTTTGTTCTAATGGGACTTTTACCTGGAAACGCCATGGTTTTTGATTTAGCGGCAGAGATCCTCAGCCCATAATTTCGCAAAATAGTATTAAATGTAAATATCGCTTTTTGTAACTGGTCTTCCGTTTCTTGTATTATTACTTTATCATCTGCTTACAGTAGGGAATTCACATAAATATTTCCTTGAAGTTGTATTCCTGAGTCAACCTTAGTCTTCCATAGTCGTAATACATCATTGATATAAATATTAAAAAGTGTTGGTGAAATAGGACACCCTTGTCTAACACCTTTATTTGTAGGAATATTCTCTGTCAACCTACCATTTAAATCTACAGTAATGGAAGTTCTGTTATATAGGCTTTGGGGCACTGCAATTAATTGTGTGGGAAAACCTCTTCGTTCCATGATATTCCATAGTAGTGATCACCTAACATTATCAAAAGCCTTCGCTATACCTACAAAAGCAAGATGCGTTTCCTGGTTGAACTCTCTTCTTTTCTCAATTATCAACAAGAGTAAAAATTGCATCTATACACGATCTTCCTTTTCGAAAGCCATTCTGTTCTTCTAACAATAATACCTCTGTAATTGGTTTAAATCTTCCATTTACTATTCTGGCGTAAAGTTATATGTTGTGTCGAGGATGGATATTCCTCTATAATTATCTGTACTTGTTCGATCCCCTCTCTTAAATAGTGAGATAACTCTTGCTCTTAACCATTCTTTTGGAACTGAGTGCTCCTTCCAGCACATATTCAGGAAATGTAATAGACGTAACTGCAATAAAATGCCTCCGTATTTCAAAAGCTCTATATTAATGCCATTCAATCCTGGTGAAGTGCGATTCTTAGATTCTCTCAATGCCTGCAGTAATTCCTCTAGAGTTACTGCATCAATACTCTCTGCATCACATTCCGTGAACACACCTTCTTCCTCATCCTCACTATACCAAAGTTGAGTATAATGTTTCTTCCATAATTCCACTGTAATTGGGTTGACAGACACCTCTTTTCTTTCCTTTCCATTCAACATCTTCATTATTTTGTAAGCCATAACTTGTCTACCATGAACATCATGTCCAATATTGGAAATGAATCTCTCCCAGGATTGTCTGTGCGCTTGCCTAACAATCGTTTTTGCTCTATTTCTGACTTCCTTATACGTTGCCGCATTCGTAGGAGATGGGGAATTTAGATATTTAAGATATACATTTTGTTTTTCAGCTACTGATTCTTCAATTTCCTCTGTCCACATTTCTAAAAACCTTTTCTTTACACCTATTGCTTCATTGGCTGCTTGCACTATTATCCGTTTCATATTTCTCCACTCTTCTTCTATACTGTTGTCTGAAGGTATGCTATTCAAGTGCCTATTTAACCTATCTTGATAAAGTCTTCGAATACTTTCCTGTTCGAGTAAATATACTTTAAAAACCTCTTTATTCTCCTGTCTTGTAGATGTTTTAATTTTCTTCCATTTCGTGTATAACCTTATTTGTGAGATTAACCCCTTGACAAAATACGGAAGCAATTCTATTGTCTTCATTTTTGTCACAACATAGAGGAATGGTGTTGGACATGTGAAATATGTGCTGCAAGCAAGGGCCCACAAACAAGGAGCAGGGGGAAAATGAGAAAGTATAACGTTGGACTGCCTTTTGAGAGAATTGCCATAGACATTTCTGGACCTTTCCCAGTTACTTACGATGGAAACCGGTATATCACGGTTATAGGTGACTATTTTACTAAGTGTGTGGAAGCTTATGTAATCCCAAATCAGGAGGTTACCACTGTGGCAAAGGCGTTAGTTCACGTCTTCTGTTACCATTATGGAGTCCCTATGGAAATCCATACAGATCAAGGGAGGAATTTCGTGTCAGGAGTGTTTAAAGAATTATGCCATCTACTGAGAATTCAAAAGACCAAGGCGGATGGAATGGTTGATAGTTTGAATAGGACACTTGAGCAGCAACTTTCGAAAGTTGTTGACGAGAACCAAATGGACTGGGGACCAACATATACCACTGTTCCTAATGGTGGTATATCATAGGTCATCAGTACACAAGACAACCGGCATGACTCCATCAAATTTGGTTTTTGAGCAGGAGATTCGTATTCCTGGGAACTTGATGTTCGGATCACCTGAGACTCAGCCCCAAGAGCCACAGAACTGTTTCTCGCAATTAGGAAACCAACTGCGAGTAATGAGTCGGTTGGTAAGAGGATGGCTGAAGATAGCCATTGATAAAATGAAAACTCAGTATGGCATTCACAGCAATAGTGTGGGTTTCCAAGAAGGAGAACAGGTTTGGTTGTTCAACCCAAAACGGCATCGTGGTCACTCACCTAAACTTCAGTCTAACTGGGAAGGACCTTACACTGTGAAAAAGGGAATCAACGATGTTGTCTATTGGAGTCAACAGGAAGGACAGCGAAAGTTCAACATTGTCCACCTAGATAGCGTGGCCAAGTATTACTTCAGAGACAATTGCCAGTTCAGGATGAACAGGACTAAGGAGGGGGCAGTGTTATGTAATACAGAACATTCTACAAGTATCTCGGCTATCCCAGCAGAGACCAGCTGTAATGTGTGTGTGTGTGTGTGTGTTTGTACACGCACACGCACGTGCGTGTACATATTTCTGCTATGAGATGAAAGACAGTTACATGACATTTATCATCTATCAAAAATCGATGCTATTCCAGACTCTACCGGTTGGCACACTGTGTTCAAGGCCAGACAATTTGCACAGTTCATAGTGGATTCTAGAACGCTTGTAATACGCAGTTTGCTCATCACGTCATCAAGAAAGTGACCGATTGCTCTGGCATTTTAGCGGGGTATGAATATAAGCATCCAGCGATAGGCAGTCAGTTTACGTCAGGCGATTACTCAGTGTGTTTAAGTGGTGATTTATTCAAGTGCGGTTTGAAGTACTGTGGCGAAGTGTTATTATTTTATAATTGTGCGTGACTTTATTAGTTGACATTATTATCGCGTGTGTACAAATTTAACTGAATTATTGTACAAGTATAATCGTGTTGAATAACTTGTTTATTTCAAACTGTTAATTGCGATTTTTTTAAACTGATGATTAGTGACTTATTTGGTGTGTTTATTTTGTTTTACACTGTACCATATGATGATCAGGAGACCGTTGTAACAATATATAAATGGCCCTGTAGAAGAATCTGGATTAGAAAATCAAGAAAAATTTATGTTGGTTGTTAAGAAAATGAGAAATATTATTTTAGATTCATGATAAAAGTGTTTGGTTTATATTAAGAATGGGTCTCTATAAACTCAAATAATTTATATATCATTCGCCTTCCCTAAACCATAACTGAGAGGGGGTAGCACATAAGAGTTTGCTTGCCACAGTGGTAAGCTGGAAATGCCACTGAAATATAGTATCATCACTAGCATTACATCTTGAACAATATTTATAATTTAATGTATCAATAAAAGGGACTCCATTATTCTGTGTGTGTGTGTGTGTGTATGTGCGCGCGCGCGCGCGCGCGCTGTTTGTGTGTAAAATAACTGGAACAAAAGTGTTCAAGTATATACCCATTACATGTTTTAAACTTATTTGGGAATACAAAATAATTAACTGATTTTTGTTTGTTTTTGTATCGGTCATCTAAGGACCACATGGCAATTTCAATTCTTTATTCTTTGTTCTTTTCCTTTTCTCCAATATTCTTTCATCTTTTCACTGTGTCTCTTCTTCTTGATTTATAATAAAAATTTTTACTTCCAATTTTTTACCAATTAAATAATGAAAGATTTTAAAGTTATTACCTCAACTGTCTTTTCTTTATCATGGACTATATGATTCTTTGTTTCTGGTGGAATGGATAATGGGTTTCCTGGCCAAGCAGGAGCATCAGTTGGTGTATCAAGATACTGTAACCACTTCCTGTTCGACTCTGATATACGTAAAAGTGATACCTGAATGCCACTCATGTCAAGAGATGTAAATAACATACCAGTATACATTCGTTCAATTGTTATATTCCTGTGACCTGCAAAAGGAAAAAGATCTTTGTACTTTGATGTACCCAATCCTTGTCTTTAACAATTTATAACATATTTTAAAATTAATTTACCTTCTTTTTGTATTGTATCGTGACTGTTGACATTTATATATGCATTTCAGGAGTATGCCCATCTTCAATACATGTCCACTTGAAGTTCCGTTAAATGTTAACATTAAAAAATGAAGTCACGTACATCCTGCACATGGTTTATGGTTTAAAAACGTTTTTAAAAAGTCACTTTTCACAAGCATTATGCTGCTTGTGCAGACTAGAACTGTCATTATGTATGTTCCTATTGCTTCCACTGTAGTTTTTAATGGCAACTGTATATTCAGACTCTTTGAAGTGCATCCATGTGTGTACTTTTTACGGAAATATGTAAGGTCTTGAGGTTTATGTTCAAATCTATATAACTGTGGTTATTTATCTATCTTTTGTATTTTTTTATATGTTACATTTTAGGTAGGCATTCTTTAAATCAGTTTTTAAATGGCCTTCCAGTTTTGCCCATATACAACATACTTTATTAATGCTGGTTTTCTCTTCAGTGACTTGGGTTTTGTCTGCAGTGAGTTAAAGATGTTATTTTTTGTTTTAAAAGTGATTTTTATATTAAACTTTACAAAAAAGTCAATAATATATTAGGCACCTCGAATGGTAATGTTAATAGGGTACAGATGAAACAATTAAATGCTGCTTTTTTTTTTTTGACAAATTAGAGAGTGAGATTTTGCAAGTATGGTTGGTATGTAGTTGTAATGGGTTTGGGATATTTGTTGTACTGGAATATTTCATCCTGTTTTGTGGTCATTAAGTGAAGAAAATTTGTTTTGTTTTCTGTTCGAGTCTCAAGTGTTGTACAGGCTAGACCCATACAGGTAATATAAATGTTTATGAAAAGACACTTCCAGAATATTTTTTTAAAACTTGACACATGTGCAGGGTGCATGTGACTTCATATTTTAATTTAAATATATAGTGAAACTTTAAGTGAATGTGTATGGAGGATGGATATTTGCTGTCAGGATAACATGTCAGTACAAACAGAAGGTAAAATTATATTAATGCGACTGGTACCATAATTATATGGAAATATTATGTCATGCATTTGTTGCAAATTATAAGGTACAGTCGCAACAAATGCAACTTCTTTTATGTTCTGGATATATCATAATGTTTTGTATAACATTATATCATAATTGGATATTTCAGATATATTATTGGTCCACATATCATGATGAACACAACAAAACCTTGTACCTCCCTAATGAAAATACCTAGTAATGAAAGATTTTAATCTAACCAAAAGTTGTAGTGGTGTATATTTAAATGTACTTAAATCAACAAATGTTATTAAATATTATAAAGTAATTGTTGAACAGAATGGAATACTACAAGTTATGGTGGGCACTCTACAGGTGGTATAATTACAGCAGTGGCGAGCATATATTACAGTGAATAAGCGTAAAGTTCCTAGAAGGAAATGGGATACAATGAGTTCCTTGATGTTCATAGTCAGTCTGTGAGTAATGATTGAACAAGTGTACAACGATTTTGCTATAATCATGTCTAATATTAAAATCAAGTAATGAATTAATCTCAAATCCTTTGTGAAACTGAAGATATTGCTGAGTGAAGACATAAAATCATTATATTCGAATACAGAATCCATCTTTGCAAACCATCTCATTGATGCAGACCATACATGCATAAACATTAACAATATGGAAATTCTACACATACACAAGAAAGGCCAAAAATTAGACATCCTCAAATGACTGGAAATATACAAACACAGATAACATATGGAAAAATATCCTAAACAAACGGACACAATTTACATCATACATACTATTTGAACACATTACTCAACACACACACACACACACACACACACATGATCTTTTGAACAACAGTATCATCATCTAAAACAGAATGGACATTGCTCCTAGTGGCAGCCTCTGATGAAGCATGGAATGAGCGAGAACTAGTTCAGGTAGTTAGGTAAAAATTCTGAAAAAAGTGTTTATCTAAAACGCTTCTATTCCATGTCAGAATAGTACATGTTATTTTAATAATATTGATATGTTACGGAGATCAAAATCCAAGAATATAATAAATTAATATTTATATTTATAAGTACAGTAATAAATATAGACATGTATAATTACTTTCTCTCATTAATTAATATTTTGCATTTTTAAGCCCTGAAATTAGGTACTTATAGGTTTTTGGGGGTGCTGATAATGATTCTGATGTCACAAATTACGTTCTGCACAAAAGGTGGTTTTTAAAGGGTTGAAGAGACTATAATCAGGGGGTGTAAGTATTAAACTTCGCGAGAATGCCGGTCAAAGCCTCGAAAGTGAGTACCTATAGGTTTGGGGGGGGGGTGCTGATTATGATTTTGATGTCAAGGGATACATCCGATGCAAGGGTTGGACTTTAAAGTGTTGAAAACCACCAATAAAGGGTTGAAAACATGAAACAACGCGAGGATGTACTTTGAAGTCCTGAAATTGGGTACCTACAGGTTTTTGGGGGGGTTCTGATTATGATTTTGACGTCATGGGATACATCTGACGCATGGGTTGGACTCAAAAGGGTTGAAACATATAAAAATGCGGTTGCAATATAATAAGACGCTCAGCTGATGCTCCAAAAAACACGTGTCAGCTGTAAGCAGTGAGCATCGTTAGATGTCGACGAACGTTGGTGGGGGAGCTTGGCGGGCTCGTGAATGCTGCGAGAGTTGTTTGTAGACACATAATGGAAAAGACCCCAATGTTTTTGCAAAATGGCATCTTTTTTTAGTTATTTGCAGATTAATGTTAAAAAACGCGTTTATTGGACAAAACTTTGAACCCTTGTAACTCGCAAACAACGCATTTTTTCGAAAAATTGTATACCACTTTTTTTGCTTAGAATTCCATTCTATATCGGGTCCCAAGGTTAATTGAATTTTTATTTTTTTACCCCCAAAAAAGGGATGAAAACAACCACTAAACTTAAGAGCGGGCCAAAAAATTTCCTTAACTTTATTCTATAACCTTTTATAAAGATATTGCAAAAAAAAATCAAACTGACTCAAATCAAACTAACCCATGGACACTGACTCAAATCGGCAGAAAATTCCTCACGTTACGTAATAGACTATACCAGGCAAATCAAATTTGTTTAGCTGTTTGTACTTTTTTTGACAGTGTCTTCTATATGCACTGTTGTAACCTGCTTTTTCAAATTTCTGGAAAACTTTTTACAGTGTAATTGTTGATATATGTTTGTGTTGTGATTTTGTTTTGTTTTTTATTTTGTTTTGTGTAGGAGTTTGTTAATTAGTGTTCTGTCATTACCATTGGCTTGTGTTAAATATTTAATTGTATTTAATTTGTCCTGATAGTCTCTCTGTCCTAGTGGAATGCTGTTTACTCTGTGTATAATGATGTATCTGAAAGCTAATAGTTTGTGTTGTGGGGGTGATTATATGTGTTATGTATCAATGTGTTAGTTGCAGTGGGTTTCTGTATATACTGAATTTGTGTCTGTGTTCCAGTTTTTTAATGGTAATGTCTAGGAAATTTACACTAGTGTTGTAAAGGTGATGTTTTACCAGATTTTGTTAAGGTGTGTTAGTAGCTGTTCACATTGTCTTGTGTTTCTTTCATATAGTAATATGATGTCACCAACATCAAATATTATTTTGTGTGAGTGTCTGTCAATGTTTGTGAGTATTCTTGTTTTTACAAGTGCTGTAGGGCGAGTTCAGCTAGTTCATCATTCTGAGGATAACATTTTGGTTGTAAGTAAAATAGTTAAGTGAAAACAGACAGAAAGACAAATATCAAATTGTCAAGTTAAGCTTTAGAGCTTACTTTGCTTATTCAGTGTAGCTTGTTACAAGTGACAGTCCAGTCATCTATTTTCAATTTGTTAATCCAGAATCTCTGTACACAGCAAGTCTATATGCATGTATGGCATGATGATTTGGCATTAGAGGAGCGCAGGAAATGAGTTCTTATTTAATAAAACATATTAATAACCATGTTCACAAAAAAACTAATATTACGGTCTGATGCCTGTGGGGAACAGAACTGAAACATCAAAGTAGTGTTAATGATAATGTACATCATTTCACAAGAGTGGCCTATGAATGAAATAGTTCAAAAGTTTGTGTTAGTGACATCAGCTGGGATTTCAATCAATTTGAGAACAAAAGGTGCTCAGTTTTCAACATAGCTTTAATGAAATTCTTAACATATGTAATTCTAGTAAACAAAATAAAAAAGTCATTTGAAGTTATAGAGATGGAACCAGACGACTTCTTTTCTAACATGCCTTTAGAAGACCTAAAGGAAGAAATATGATAACCAATTCGAAAGAACGATGAATGTAAAAAGAAGGTGAACTGACTGAACCTGGAAGAATTAAAAGAAAAAATAAACCCAGTTATTTTGTATTATAAGTATTTGCACAACAATGATAATGAGTTTTAGTCTGTGGGTCTTCAAAAGAAATAAACCTCCACCTGATTTCACAAACTGTGAACTGACTACACTGTACCCTAATGGTCACAGTATTCCTGAAGCAAAGTTGAAAGATATAAGTCATTTCATGATGTATGTACTATGAATTTACTATGATTTTTACTTAAATTTTTAGCCTGATTCTCTAAATATCTATGAAGTTATAGATTAATTTCCAAAAGTACTTGAGTTTGACAGAGGAAATAATACTGACTAAAAATAGTGCCAAATTTATCACCAATCATGTTTGAATATCCATATACAAGATCTATAAAATTGATTAATAAGACTAATTTAAATTATTAACAAATAATGTTACATATGAAAGTAATATCTAAAATGATGAAGTTTTTTATTTTTTACTATTTATTCTTTTTTCTCGTTTGTACAAAACAAGAAACTAATAAAAACCCTTTGTTCACACATTTTTCAACTATTTTCCAAATGTTTGGATAGTCCTTAACATGTATAATATTCAAAATTAATTATTTTCATCCATATTGATCTAAAAGTGTCCATTTCAACCAGACTGATCCAAGTGTAGGCCTATATATATTTTATGAGTTATATTCAACCAACATGAACTATGTAGTACATTCTAAAGTTCAATTAGTTTTTAAAAAGAAAGCAAGGCAGCTGTTGTTAACCCTCTATTGATTTTTCTATCTTGTAAGTGTACAGTAGAAGCCCTCTCGTCCGGCCACCTCGGGACCAGACCCTAGGCCGGATTACAAAATGGCCGGACAAACCGAAAGTACGCTATAATGATGAAATAACACTCTTTAATGAATGATCCATACAATAAATGACCCAATACAGTATATATAAATTACTAATAATTATAATTACTCACCCTTACTCCATAGTAGCAAGTAAAAAAACAAACAAGGAAAATTACTACAAACTCACAGAGACATTACTGGACTCTAATACTCTGAACCGATTTGCCCTTATCGAAACGCTGAAGGACTTTTGGTCCACAGTCACGAACGTGTGTTTTCGTTTCGCACTCATGTCAGAAAACGTTTTTATTTAGACAGATACATACAGTATTACTATATACACAGATATATTTACACAGACTATATACACAAAACTCACAATATATGACATACATCCGCACATGAACAAAAGCGCGAGTCAACTGAGCTACATATATTTTCCATTTAACAAGTTGGGTCCTGTCGCTGGAGGCTCGTCTAGCCTGTGTAACTCACCGTATGGTTGGCCAAACCATCCGACGGCCAATCCAACCGAGGCTGGACTAGAGGGTGTCTACTGTACTATAATTGTTTTGACAGAAACTTTAAACTATTAATTTTCTCTTGCCAAGAAATGAGTACTACCAAACTTTACATTGGATTTTCTAAATTTGTGTCTGTTCCTGCTTAGTTCAATTTGGTTTTACACTGGCCAACTATGCTAATCTTTCTCTTCATTGCAGTTATTTATTAAAGTTTTATTACTTTAAAAATATATATCCTTAAAACACAGCTGCCATCTATAGGCTACCTTTTTTGTTTACTATTTTTTTTTCTAAAACAAAGTAAACTTAAATTAGCTAACACGAGGTAGCAGAAATATATTGTCACATATGAAACTTATACGTTTGATTCTGTAGCAATTCTATCCTAACAATATGATATCTGGTTAGAAGTAATAACAATAAAAGTACTTACTCAACTGGTACTCCACTTCTCCGGCAATTATATATTGTTCCATTTGTGATGTACCTCCTAAATTATTTATCATTACACACACTGTTTCTCCATATTTTAGGTCAATGGTTAAAGCTATTTCCTTCAGTAGTATGTCTGCTATTTCCTTTGCTTTGCTCACCTGTAACAAGTAAGCAGTGGCATACCTAAATTTGGCCTTGGTGATGGAGGGAGGGGTCTGGTCGATTTGGCTTCATAAAATAGAAAAAAAAAACAAGTGAAGACTACTCAACATTACTGTCTTTAAAGAGGTTGAAAAATGTGTGATAACATCCTGAAATCAGTCCCATTAAAGTAAAAACACTATAAAAATGCATGTTATTGAAATATTGTTTATAAAATACTTATTGACTGATTGATTTTCCTATATCTCACATTTCAAACATATACTCAAATGCTGTGTAATAAACCCATTTGTAAATTTAAAAAAGTGTTTCTGCTATATTAGTTTACACAGCTGAAAAAATAATAATGTACGGTAGTCTAAAAATTCAGAGATTAACAAAATTCGTCAACTTTCTTCTACTATCTGAGGGGCTCTGGTCCCATTTACCCCTCCCCCCATAAATATCCCCCACCAGGTAAGTGTAGTTAAGTGAATGTGTAATATTATATTTTATGTTTTCTATAATTCTTTGGTTTTTATATAATTGAACATTATTATGCCTTATGTACATTTCACACAATTATTATCTGTTTTATCAAGTATCCTCTCCTGAAACTTCATCTTTGGATGTCAAAGAGTTGTCAACAGTCTGAACTTAGCAGAGATAAGTCTAACAAAAATTCCTTCAAGGAGAATAATTCAAATTTATATAGTATGAACAAATCATGAAACCTCAGAAATATTTTGAGATAGCTGCAGGAACTAAAAAGGGATGTTTATATTATTTAATTAATAACAAATTATTGATATTATATTCTTGGATTTTGTTGTCCATGACGTGTCCATTGATTAACTAATTATAAGTGTAACACTCAGAACATAAAGTTTTAATTGGTAAAAATGTAAAAGTTTTACATTATAGCCTGAACCAGTTTTATATAAGTTCGTAATCCACTGGGAGCGCTGTCTGTCTTGTTCTTGGTGAGGGCACCGTCTTTTGATAGATTGATGTTGTGTGTGTGGGGTGTGATATGATCGAATAATATGTGTGATTTGAATTGTGTCTGTTTGTTTAGGATGTCTTTTGTGTGCGTTTTTGTGTGTATGTATATTTCAAGTTGTTCAAGAATGTCTAGTTTTCAGCCTTTTGTGTGTATCTGTAGAACATTCATGTTGCAGTTGATGTTTGTGTATGTTTTAAATTTGTGAGCTATTTTATCATTGTGGTTATTGATGTATGATAGTGTTATGAATTTGTTGTTTTCTGTCTTTGTTTGTTGTTTGTATTGTGTTTTGTGTAGGAGTTTATTGACTATTGTTCTGTTGTATCTGTTAGATTCTGCTAGATATTTTATCATGTTTAGTTCATCTTTGTAGTCTTTTTCATCTAGTGGGATGTTGTTTAGTCTGTGTATCATAGTTCTGAAGGCAGCTAGTTTGTGTTGTATTGGGTGATTGGAGGAGTTATGTATTAGTGTTTCAGTTGTAGTGGGTTTTCTGTATATACTCAACTTATGTCTGTTTTCAAATTTTGTGATGGAGAGGTCTAGGAAGTTTGTTGTACTCATATTCAGCAGTGAAGGTTATGTTTTTGTGTATTTTGTTTAGGGTTTAGGCAAGCATATGATTCTATTAATGGGGACAAACTCTACACCATAATGCTTGAGTTTGGAATACCAGGCAAGCTGGTAAGATTAATGCAAGTGACCATGCAGCAGACTGAAGCCCAAGTAAAAGTGGATAGCCAACTAACTGAACCCATAAATATCACAAAAGAACTAAAGCAAAGAGATGGGTTAGCCTCAACACTATTTAATATTGCATTGAAATATGTAATTAGAGGCTTATCAATAAATAGCTCCAATCTGTTAACAAATAAAACTGTACTGATAGCCGCATATGCAGATGACATTAACATCATGTCAAGATGAATTGCGGGAGCTAAAGGAATATTTCTGGAGCTTAAAAACAAAGCCAAGGAAGTTGGGCTAGCCATAAATATAGATAAAACAAAAATGCTTATCCAAACAAGAAGGGACCAGGTTCATAACAACATTGAGATAGAGGAGGACACAATTGAAGTGGTGGACAATTTCATATATCTCGGAGTAAACCTAGCAAAGACTGGATCAGAGGAGCCGGAGATCCAAAGATGGACCACCATGGCTAACAAGGCATACTTCGCATTGCTGCCATCATTTAGGTCTGAGGGTGTGCACAGGGAAACAAAAATGAAAATATATAGGACTGTCATGAGACCGGTGATATACTATGGGTGTGAGGCATGGGCAATCACACAGAAAACAGCCGACATAGTAGACACCTTTGAAAGGAAAATCCTCAGATGCATTATAAGCCCAGTACAAGAAAATGGCTCATGGAGACTGAGATACAACAATGAACTGTATCAAATATATAAAGAGATACCAGTCTCAAAATTTATAAGAATGCAAAGATTGCATTGTGCCGGACATGTTATGAGAATGGAGGATGGCAGGAACCCCAAAAGGGCTCTGCCGGGTACATGGGAGGGAACGAGACTAGAGGCAGACTGAGGAAGAGGTGGCAAGATGGCGTTGCAGAGGACGCGAGGGACATGGGGATAAGAAACTGGAGGAGGGCTGCAATGGATAGAGTAGATTAGAGGCGGAGATTGGTGGAAGCCAGGGCTCGACTTGGGCTGTAGCGCCATAGGAGGAGGTGGTTTATGTGGGTTAGTAGCTGTTCGCATTGTCTTTTGTTTCCCTTGTACAGAATTATGATGTCACCAATGTATCTGTGCCAATATAGTATTTTATGTGAGCGTCTGTCATTGTTTGGGTGGATTCTTCTGCTAGTATACTGGATATGGGTGAGCCCATGGGTAGTACGTCATTCTGTGTGTAAAATTTACTCTTATGTGTGAAATAGTTTTGTTTTGTGATTATGTTAAGAGTTTCTGTTATTTCTGTGATAAGTTCTTCTGGTGTGTTGTTCTGTTTGAGTTTCTTTTGTAGGATGGTGATTGTTTTTGGAGATAGGGATGTTTGTGTATAGGTTTTTGATGACGAAGGAGGCTAGTGTGGCATTATGGGAGATGTGTATATATTTTTAAACTCATACTCACATACTGAATATATATATATATATTGTAACGTTACATAACCCGGTCCCAATAAATTAAATCATGATAACATAAAGGTCAGAAATGGGTAACCTATAACTAGCTCTTACTCAAGTTATTTTGAAACCATATAATTTAAAGTGAAGAGAATAAAAACCCCAAAATTCTAAAAGCATGTAAGGACATCTTACTCAAGTTATTTTGAAACCATATAATTTAATAAAAAATAATAACAGATTAGTCAATAAGAGTTATAAAGAATTGATGTAAAATGAAATAATAGGAAAAAGTAATATTTTTAATGGTAACAAACAGAAGAAAAATTAAATGAACAATAACAATTGATGGTAATGTGCTCAGATAAGAAGAATAAAGAATAATTTAATGACTCCAATGAAACTGAAGGAGGATGATAATTAATACAATAATTAGAATTTCTCGGAATTGAAGATTATATAAGAAGAAATGATGCGGAGAAATACGTCACAAGAAGTAAAGTCAAAAGAATTTTAACATAAGGCCTATCAATAATGTTATATGCTATTAGTTAATGGAAAAGAAGAAGGAATCAAGGAGAAGAAGAAATATATAAATAAATGTAAACAGCTACAGTATGAAGAATCCCAAAAGTGTTTAGTACTAGTCGCTAATTGACTACTACTTATAATTTTTTTTATTTTTATGTATTGACCGTAGAAATGTTCCGGCAATAATTTTTATGAGCAGGGATGATGTTCCCCTGGTCTCAGAAGGTGTAAGGTTGGACAGAGGAGTATGGACCCAGAGTGGCCACCCTACTGGTACCACCGCACAAGATAGGGAAAAATGTTAGGGAAATTGAATATTTAAGGGATAATAATTATAAAATAGATGAAAAGAGTGATATTAGATTCCAGAAGTATAGATGAAGAAAATAGAAGGAAGATAGCAGACCGAAGCTTAATTGATAAAGATAATTTATAGAAGTAAATAGAAATGAGTGTTAAACAAGTTTAATATGATTAGTGTGACCTGTCCTTATCAAATAAAATGTGGAAGTACCACTACCCAGAAATAAATAATTGATGAATTTGCCTCCAAGAGAGAGAGAGTTAAGTAAGAAAACAGCAATTACCACCAGTCTGAATTACCAGTCAGTTACAACCAGTTTAAAATGAAACACTATTATGAAGATAAAGCCAAGACTATTAAGAGAATGGAAATAATCAACAATTTATTTTAATAAACAAGTAATACCAAAATAAATTTGTTCTAGTGGGGGGGCTTTATGTAACGTTACATAACCCGGTCCCAATAAATTAAATCATGATAACATAAAGGTCAGAAATGGGTAACCTATAACTAGCTCTAAATTAAAGTATATCACTAAACATGATAAACAATTCGAGTGATATACGGTGCAAAGTGAGTTATAGTGTACCCATTGAGGTAAAAAAGTGAAAGTGAAGGTAACTTATTACAGAATTGTGCTGTAGGTTTGGGCATTATAAAACTATGAGAGTAGACTATAATACTACTAACTGATTCTGTATTTTATTTATTTATTGTAATATTTATATTGTATGGACAACCAATTGTTATACATAGGTTAATGTTATATTTTTTTAAATATTTGTGTTATAATATAGGATAACCCAGGGTTAGTTTTAAAAAACATAAACAAATGTTTAAATATCAAAGGATAAATAAAAATAAAAATAATACTATGAGGGAAATGGCAGCAGGAAGTAGTGCAGTGTAGGAATACTATGAGAGACTAATAAATAATATATATAAATTTATTTAAAGATAATAAAATTATCAAATACTTATATACAAGGTCATACGAAAATGAACAAAAACTTATTATGTAAACCAAATTGATAAAGAAACCGGAATGGAAAAGAATTATTTTTTGGTAAATAAAATATAAATTTATAATAATTACAAACTGCCTGTATAATAAAAATACTATGGGTTACTAAGAGTGACGAGAATAACAAGTATTGTTAATAATTTAAAATTGGGAATAAAACCATAGAGTTGAAAAATGATGCTACTACAATTATAAAAAAATAACCTTTTCTGGAACTTTGGAGGAGTGAAAATTAATACAAAATTAACAAGCAACATGACCACTATATAATCATCCATGATTTATCAAAATTAAATGGTTATACTCCTTAATAAACAGTGAAAGAAAACCTTCTGATGATTCAACCTGGTTTCGCCATAGTTCTAGTTGACGATCGAATATGCGCCAGACGGTAAATAAATTATAACTCAAGACGGACCTCACCAGAGAAAAAGCTAGAGGCTGGTATGATATTTGGTTCATATCATATCAAATATGATATTTTTATCACCTATTGCTTTCACAGAGTAGAAAATTTACTTATTTGGAGGAATTCTTACCTGGGATAATGAAGCATCAGAGGAAATTAGAGCAAGACTCAGAGCAGCAAATAAACCTTACTTTGGTGTTTGTACTGTCTGGCCGCAATTCGATGAATGAGCATTGTGTAAGGTGGGAGAAGCATGGCCCACCACCAGTAAGAACCATACGAAGAGAGGTAATATAAACATTTCATTTAATAGTTCAAGAAGAAAACGCATTCCGAATGTTGATATAGAACACGAAACTAGTCATTTAATCACATGTTTTTTTAAAGTAAACAAAAGCACGCTGCTCTCTTACGGCCATTCCTGGAACTACATACTAAACGAAAAATAAACAAATTTATTTAATTTTTTTTCGGTATCTGTAAAGCTTAGTAATTATCCATTTCTGACCTTCCCATAACAAAAAGAACTTACCCTGAACCCTGGGGAATTATTAAGAATTATATATTAATTGATGTTTTTGAAAATAGTGTAAAATTTGGTAAACAAAACCATATATGTTTTTTTCTTTAGACAATTCCATGTTCACTGTATGAAGTCGAGATTATGTTTTTATTTAAGGAAAGATCAATTGTGATACTTGTATTTTGGTGGCAGGAAACAAAAAACCAATAATATAAATAAATAATATTATTGAAAAATGATATTGAATAATAAAGTGTGTTATAATTTTTGTAGTGGGTAGTTGTAATAGATTTCAGCACAAAAACAGAAGAGATCAAAACATTGGATCAGATTTTGCTATAGTGTAGGCTGGTTAAACTAGGCGTGGAAACTTGTCTTACAATCAGCTGATTTAAATCACAGCGAACAATTTGAAAAAATCAGAAATCATCTAAACCGAGTGTAAATCATTGGTACTTACTCTCTCTTCCTCATAAGGCTGAACAACTTCCCTCCTTGACCCCAAATCACACACTCTCGATTTCTGTTTAGATTGAGTAACATTAAATAAAATACTTTATTTATTTTTTTTTAAATCTTCAGTTATTATAATTCATAAGTTGCGACTGCGGAGAGGCGGAAACTTTAACATCTCAAACCGCTACGTTACAGAATTGGCGCATAACAACATTGCGAGCTTAATTAAATAAGACGAACACTCAATAAGACACATACAAAGTTTTTGCTATTAACTCTCCTATATTAACAATAAAGCAGTACGTTACAATATATATATATATTGTAATGTTACATAAACCATGCCCAAATATGATAACACAATTACCATCGTTAAAACCAGTCATCACCCCATTCTAAAAGTCAGAAATGGGTATTATGTACCAAGCTATAAAAAACTTTGTACTACAAAACACTGTAAACAATAACAAAGTGAAATATAGTGTTCAAAGTGAAATATAGTGTACATAATGAGAGTGTAAACTTTTAAAAAAGAGCATCTCACAGATTGGTACTGTAGATGAAAAAACAATCAATTGTAGCAGTGGACTATATTGCTGCTGACAAATTTTGTATTTTTTTTGTATTTTGTGTAACTTTTTATTGTGTAGGCCACAAAGGTCTTGTACCTAGGATTAATCTTTGTGTTTAATATAATGATTTTGTTTAAATATAAGATAACCCAGGGTTAAATATAAAATAATAATAATATACAATACTACTATGTTAGAAAGATGGCATAGGAAAAATAGTCTAGAGTAAGGATACATTCAGTAAAGGATAAATTATAACTAAATCAAATTAAAAGAGATTAAAATATAAAAATACCAATGTACAAGCTTAAGGAAAAATATAAAGAAAAACCTTAGATAAATTAAATTCAATTACAAATAACATATAAAAAGGATTATTTTTCTAAAAAGAAGAAGTAAATTTATAATAATTAATAATAGCCTATATACTAAAAAGTATATAGATTCACCAATAAAAAAACCATAAAAAAATCTTGGTTACTACGAGTAACCAACTAACAAGATTTGAATTAATTGTTAAAACGTTTTGGAAGTGAACGTTTTGAAAAGTGTAATGCCTATAAAAATTTGAGAAATTAACGAATACTTTTTGGAATAAGTAGTGCAAAATTAATAAAACTGACGAGTGATGTCCACCTTATATTAGAACTCCTTCAAGTAGAACCATTCACGCCCTTAATTTGATGAAACTTTGAAAAATCAAACTACGAGATCCAGGCCTAGTCTACAGCACGTCGATATTTTGTTGAGATCGTTTCCAATTAAATTTAACTAAATTACATCTCAACTATAACTTCATAACACTAGAAACAGCACCATATCTTTAAACACTTCAGGAAAAGAGGTGAAAATAAACTTTATTATTTTAGTTAACCAAAAAATCAGCAGAACGGGTTCCTGTGAATTGCTAGCCGCCATTAAATAAATTTCGTGGTTTTAGTGAAGAAACATAACCTGCACTCTGGCGGATAACCTCAGAACTACATCCTACAAATTATAATAAATTAATTAATGTAAAGCTTGGTATTTAACAATATTCATTTCTGACCGTCTCATAGTACAAAGAACTCAAAAATAACCCTGGGAAATTAATAAATTATTTCTTTACTGTTTTTTTAATAAAAAATAAAAATATTTTTTATACATTATATGTTTAAAAAATAAGATCGAACTAACGTTGTGTTGTCAGTAAGAATCGATTATACCTTTCTGTTTTGGGAGAAGATAAAACAAAAATTTACCAAATAAATACAATGAATACTTTGTTATTTGAATAAAAATGTGTATTATTTTCAGTAGATGGTAGTTGGTTACAGATTGTCTGGAGACAGGGAAGAGAACGGACAACCAGAAAATATTAAATACCATTTGGTGTTAATTTAACCTCAAATGTGTTTGTAAATGTCACAATCAGCTGGTCTCATGAGCGGAGAAATTTAAATTAATTAATTGTATGCCAAGAGAATAATTCTTTTTGCACTCTCTTTCCTAACTACAGTCAAACAACTTTATTGAATTCACCCAAATAAAATCTAAGGGAAATATCTGCATAATCACACACACTCGATTTTTTGGAAACTTTGAACATAAATTATAACGAATTCTGTGACTCTCATTAAAGCGAGATTTTCGAAGAGCATAAATAGACGATAAGAAACCTTTTTAGGAAACGTCTACAAGACTCCTAGAGATTACCCGCGAGACGTTACAAGATGACGCTCATAGCGTGGGACAAATAAAACATTATTTCAATAAATAATTACAGTAATGATCGCAAGAGTGACGGGAAGAGCAAATGATACTATTTAAGACTCCTAGAGATTACCGCGAGACGTTACAAGATGGCGCTCAACTTAAAAGGGCTTTAATTAGGAAAGAAATTTTGAGATATACGAGAAATAATATAACAAAAAACCTAATTTTCGTCGGCAACTATGAGAAAACAAGAAATGCATAATACCAGAGGCAGATCGAAGAAGAGGGCAGAAGACAAGGAGAAGGAAGAAGGTGGACAGGAACGAGAGATAGAAGTAGTCACGGACAGTGAAATGCGCCAACAGACAGGTGATACAGAAGAAACCAAAGTAGTCACAAACACGGAAAAGGAAAGAGTTGAAGAGGATGCACAAGGGGACCAACCAGATAAAACGGAAACCAGAAGAGAACCAAATTGGCAAGACATGATGGAATTTATGGCCGAAAAATTTGACAAAGTAGATGAAAACTCAAGTAAACAAAATGAAACCTTGAGCGAGAAGTTTTATAAAATAGATGAAAATTTTAGGAAACAGGAGGAACAAAACAGACAAACCAATGAGAAAATAGATAGTATTCAGGAAAGTTTAGTCAAACAACTAAACGAAAAAATTGAGACCATTCATGGAAATATCAGAGAAACCATGAATGAACAAAACCATGAGTTGAGAGAAATAATTAATGGTCAAAGGGAAGACATTAATACCAAATTTGAAGAAAATAACAAAAATATAAAACAAATTCATGAGAAAATTGAAATGGTCAGTAATACACTTAGCCAAAGAGTAGGTGAATACAAGGAGGAGGCAGAAAAGAAAATAATTGAAACCAATCAAAGATTAGATAAAACAGAAGAGAAGATGGAACAAATTAAAACAGGAATAGATGCCCGAATGGACCGAGAGGAACAAAGTAATCAAGTTCGTATAATGGCCATACGCCAGGAAAATAATGATCAGTTAGATGGTATAAAAAGCAACCTAAACAGTAAATTCACAGATTTTAACGAAACCGTAGTAAATGTCAAGAATCGGTTCCATAGCCAAGTAGAAAAATTAGACAATTTACAACAACTACAAACAAACCTACAAGGGGAGGTAGATAGAATGGGTTCCAGATCTACATGCAACACTCAACATACTATCCAAGATAGTAGGGAAAGTGTAAACTTTCGAGATTATCGAAGAAACCCACTCGAATTTTTAGGGAGAGTAGATGAAATTTTAAATAGGTCAAAGGAGAACCGATGGAACATGATTAAAGGAATATTAGATGAATGTTTCAAAAACATTAACGATAATTGGTGGACTGTAATCCGGAACGAGGTGTGTGATTATGGGAATTTTAAGATGATGTTCAAGCTTAAGTACTGGTCTGAGTCAGTGCAAAACATTATTAGAGACAATATCTGTCATGGTAGGTATGACCGCAGTATAGGACAGACACCTACTGCTTATTTTTTGGGGAAGGTGTGTGTGGCAAAATATTTAGACCCAAAGATCCCTGAAGAGTGTTTGGTGACCAAAATCGCATATCACTTCGAGGAACAGATTATCAGTGCTCGACTAAGCGGACAAATAAAAACCATTGGAGGTATGGAAACGCTATTAGAGAACTATGAGCAAGAATCATATTACAGGAGGAGTAGATGGAGGTCAGGGAATACAGAGGAGCGGAAAAACGAACCACCCAGAGATAATCGACCAAGGGTAAATTATGTCCGTGCCAACAGTAATTATTATAATAACAGGTATCGAGGAAGAGGGCAAAATTATAACAATCGAAATTATCGAAATGATTCATATCAGAGAGAAGAAGGTCCACAAAGAAGTAGGAGTGAAGAACAACCTAGATTCAGAGCCAGTGAGGAAGAAAGAAGGCCATTAAACAATACTCAACATAGTGAGAATGTTGAACCAACTAATAATAATGACGGAAATCGGGGAAACGGGTACCAGCAGTGAGAAGATGTGACTGCCCGTCACTGCTAGAAACAACCGGGCACAGAATTTACCACAGGCCTAATAATAATAGTAAATTAACAAAACCAATAACAATTATCAGAAACCATTATTTAAAGGATATACAGGCGGAGTTAATAAAAGAAAGAGCAATTAAAGAGTCATCACAAAACAATGATATAGTTTATATACGAATCAAATTAAATGGAGTGGTAGCAGAAGCCATGATTGATACAGGAGCAAATGTTTCAATTATTGATCAATTAGAGCTTGACCGGATTACTGAACTAACTACTGAAAGAATACCTACTTTACCAATTAATAACTTAACAATTATTGGCGCCACCGGGAAGCAAAATAAAACAATCAGAAAACAAGTGTCTTTGAATGTTACTAACAGTGGGATAGGAATACCTATGGGATTTTTAGTAGCCAAAGGGCTACCTTTTAGGGTGTTAATAGGGTGTGATATGCTACGGCGACACACTGCAGTTATAAATCTGGCCAGTGGTATAGTAACACTGAGCGCAGAAGAAGATGAGTTATCGGCTGAGATAATTGGTAGCCAAAGTGCCCCTCAGTGTCTGAGCTCATTCTATATTAGGGAGAATAATAGGTTAACCCTAGGTAAAAATACAGAAGTAACAGAATCAAAGATTTGGCAAGAGAAGATAGAAGAAATCATAGAGTTTCAAGATAGGCAGGCCCAGGAAATAATTAGTGTAGAACAAAAACAACAACTTATAAAAATTTATAATAAATATAAATCAGTATTCTCGGATTCACCTGGAAAAGCAAAAAACTTCCTGTGTGAATTAAAGTTCAAAGAAAATGTCAATTTTAATAAACGGTCATATCCCATTGCTCAAGCTTTGAAAGAAGCAGCAAGAAAGGAAATTCAGAGGATGATATTGGAAGATATAATTGAAAGAAGCAGTTCTCCGTATACCAGCCCATTGGTAGCTATACCAAAGAAAGATGGTCTAGTAAGACTATGCCTCGATGCTCGGGAGCTGAATAAAATGCTCATTAACGACCGCACGTCTCCAGGTGAGATTGAAGAAATAATGAAAAAGTTCTATGGATGTAAGTACATGAGTACTTGGGATGCAGTCTGTGGATATTGGCAAATAGAGTTGCACCCTAACAGGAGACAATATGTCGCTTTCATATTTGAAGGACGAAATTATCATTTTAAACGTTTGCCTTTCGGATTGGTAAATTCTGTGGCCGTGTTCATCCAATGCATGGATCAAATTTTGGGTAAAGAAGTTTTAGACTTCACTACGATATATGTTGATGACAAATTAATTACTTCTTGTACATGGGAGGAGCATTGTAATAGAGTGGAAACAGTGTTAAATAAGCTGTTACAATATAATATAACTTTGAAACTAGATAAATCTAAATTTATCACACATGAATTACCATTTTTAGGATTAATTCTGTCAGCTACTGGAATTAAACCATCTCCTGAGAAAGTAAAGGCTATCCAAGATTTCCCTAAACCAAAAAAATTAAAACAATTACAATCCTTTTTGGGGATATGCAACTATTATAGGAAATTTCAACAGGGTTATTCAGAAGTAACAGCCAAATTCCAATATTTAGTTTCGAAGAAAAACAAGTGGAAATGGGAAGAAAATGAAGACAATAATTTTAAGATAATAAAAAATAAATTTCTGGATTGCATAATGCTACACCACCCAAATTTCAATAAACGTTTTTTCATAAATTGTGATGCCAGCAACATTAGTCTTGGAAGTGAACTATATCAGGAAGATGAGGAAGGAAATCATTGGGTCATCAGTTTTGCAAGCAGTTGAGTAGTTGTGAGTGGAATTATACAGTAACTGAAAAGGAACTGCTGAGTGTTGTGTTCTCATGTATAACATTCTGAACATTTATATTGGGATACCCAGTAACCATAAGGACCGGCCATAGGTCAATCTCATTTTTAAAAAACTGTAAACTTAACCACGGTAGACTCACATGATGGGTGTTAATACGTCAAGAGTATAATTTAGATTGGGAATATATCCCGGGGAAGAAGAATATAATAGCAGACCGACTGTCACGGATTAACCTAGAAAAAGGAACTTTTGAAGTAGAACCGGAGAGTATTGGGAAGATATATTACATTGTCAAATTGAAAAAAGAGTTACAGGATATAATTAGTAAAATAAAAATAGGTCAGGAAATGGACACCAAATTAATAAAAATTAAAGACAGGATATTACAAAAGGATCCTATAATAACAAAATTTGTCTGCGTTCATGAAGAAATCCTTTTTATCCGTCCAACCACTGAGGATCATGTGTGGAAAATGTATGTACCAGAAGCAACGGAAGTAGCCCTAATAAAGGACTACCATGAAAGATATGGTCACATGGGACCACTCAGTTATTAAAGCTTTGTCTGAACATTGTTATATAAAAGCAATAAATAAGAGAGTAAGATTAATATTGAAAAACTGCAACATATGCCAGTTAGTAAAAATAAATAATGAGAAGAGAACTGGAGCTATGATTACAATAAAATCTAACAGCAAACTTGAGAAGACCTTCTTAGATATATGTGGACCTTTTCCCAGAAGTGGAGGGAGACGTAAATTTAAATATATAATAATTATTTTTGACCATTATACCAAATATACAAAACTCTACCCAAGTAGTAGAGCCACTACAAAGAAAATTTTAGAGGTAATTATTCAAAAATACTTACCTGAAGTGGGAAGACCTGAAACCATAATAACGGATCATGGGACGCAGTTTAGAGGTAAAAAGTGAAAAGAAGAATTGAGGAAATGGCAAATAAGAACATATAAAACGTCAGTATACCACCCTAGTAGTAATCCTGCCGAACGCGTCTTAAGGGAAGTTGGCAGAATTTTGCGTACCTACTGTCACCAAGAACATGGAAAATGGAGCCAGTACCTTGAACTAGCATAAACCTTCCTTAATTGGTCATACCATGACACTATCGGAACCAGCCCTTATCAAGTAATGTTTGACAGACCACCACCAAGAGAAATCACATCATTAATAAATTTTCCTCCAGGAGAGAGAGTGGAATTCAACAAGATCGAAATGCACAACAGGTTGTTGCATAAAGCTGAACTTCAAAATAAAAAGGAAACGGAGAAGAAGAAAAGAATAAATCCATACAAAGTAGGAGATAAGGTGTTGATAAAAAATAGACAATTACCCAGTTCTATAGAGGGTATTGCTAGAAAATTACTTTTACTTTATACCGGGCCATACATCGTAACCCAGGTGAAAGGGAATAATACATATGAGATCAAATCTGTTAACAATAACAAAGTAAAAGGAGTATATAACCAATCAGAAATAAAAAGATATCATGAAGAATAAGGAAAGAATCCAAAGACTGAAGAGTTCAACGATTATTTTTTTTTTTAAACAAGTAAACAAAAATAAATCTGTTCTAGTGGGGGGGCTTTATGTAACGTTACATAAACCATGCCCAAATATGATAACACAATCACCATCTTTAAAACCAGTCATCACCCCATTCTAAAAGTCAGAAATGGGTATTATGTACCAAGCTATAAAAAACTTTGTACTACAAAACACTGTAAACAATAACAAAGTGAAATATAGTGTACATAGTGAGAGTGTAAACTTTTAAAAAAGAGCATCTCACAGATTGGTACTGTAGATGAAAAAACAATCAATTGTAGCAGTGGACTATATTGCTGCTGACAAATTTTGAATTTTTTTTTATTTTGTGTAATTTTTTATTGTGTAGGCCACAAAGGTCTTGTACCTAGGATTAATCTTTGTGTTTAATATAATGATTTTGTTTAAATATAAGATAACCCAGGGTTAAATATAAAATAATAATAATATAAAATACTACTATGTTAGAAAGATGGCATAGGAAAAATAGTCTAGAGTAAGGATACATTCAGTAAAGGATAAATTATAAATAAATCAAATTAAAAGAGATTAAAATATAAAAATACCAATGTACAAGCTTAAGGAAAAATATAAAGAAAAACCTTAGATAAATTAAATTCAATTACAAATAACATATAAAAAGGATTATTTTTCTAAAAAGAAGAAATAAATTTATAATAATTAATAATAGCCTATATACTAAAAAGTATATAGATTCACCAATAAAAAACCATAAAAAAATCTTGGTCACTACGAGTAACCTACTAACAAGATTTGAATTAATTGTTAAAACGATTTGGAAGTGAACGTTTTGAAAAGTGTAATGCCTATAAAAATTTGAGAAATTAATGAATACTTTTTGGAATGAGTAGTGCAAAATTAATAAAATTGACGAGTGATGTCCACCTTATATTAGAACTCCTTCAAGTAGAACCATTCACGCCCTTAATTTGATGAAACTTTGAAAAATCAAACTACGAGATCCAGGCCTAGTCTACAGCACGTCGATATTTTGTTGAGATCGTTTCCAATTAAATTTAACTAAATTACATCTCAACTATAACTTCATAACACTAGAAACAGCACCATATCTTTAAACACTTCAGGAAAAGAGGTGAAAATAAACTTTATTATTTTAGTTAACCAAAAAATCAGCAGAACGGGTTCCTGTGAATTGCTAGCCGCCATTAAATAAATTTCGTGGTTTTAGTGAAGAAACATAACCTGCACTCTGGCGGATAACCTCAGAACTACATCCTACAAATTATAATACATTAATTAATGTAAAGCTTGGTATTTAACAATATTCATTTCTGACCATCTCATAGTACAAAGAACTCAAAAATAACCCTGGGAAATTAATAAATTATTTCTTTATTGTTTTTTTAATAAAAAATAAAAATATTTGTTATACATTATATGTTTAAAAAATAAGATCGAACTAATGTTGTGTTGTCAGTAAGAATCGATTATACCTTTCTGTTTTGGGAGAAGATAAAACACAAATTTACTAAATAAATACAATGAATACTTTGTTATTTGAATAAAAATGGGTATTATTTTCAGTAGATGGTAGTTGGTTACAGATTGTCTGGAGACAGGGAAGAGAACGGACAACCAGAAAATATTACATACCATTTGGTGTTAATTTAACCTCAAATGTGTTTGTAAATGTCACAATCAGCTGGTCTCATGAGCGGAGAAATTTAAATTAATTAATTGTATGCCAAGAGAATAATTCTTTTTGCACTCTCTCTCCTATCTACAGTCAAACAACTTTACTGAATTCACCCAAATAAAATCTAAGGGAAATATCTGCATAATCACACACACTCAATTTTTTGGAAACTTTGAACATAAATTATAACGAATTCTGTGACTCTCATTAAAGCGAGATTTTCGAAGAGCATAAATAGATGATAAGAAACCTTTTTAGGAAACGTCTACAAGACTCCTAGAGATTACCCGCGAGACATTACAATATATATATTGTAACGTAACGAAAATATGGTCCACTACGTTACATAAAAAATTTATAATTCTCAAACTAAAAAATAAAAAAATAATAATTGTCCGTAGTAATAAAAGGTCAGAAAAGTAAACCATTATTAAATGAATAAATAATTCCCAAATAAGAATAGAAGGTAAAAGAAAAATAAGAATGTTTTATAAATACAAACTATTAAGTGTTCAGTGAAAAGGGTAAACGATAAACATAGTGACAAGTAATGTGAAACATAACATAGACAGTTTTAGAATAATTAATGAATTAACTGAGAGGAGTCTAATTAATTAGTGCATAATTTATTTTATAAAAATGTGCATGTTATTATCAGAGCCGGTCCGAGGGGTAAGCAAAGTAAGCAGCCGCTGAGAGCGCCGCATAGTCAAGGGCGCCGAAGGCACGATTTAAAATTCATGTAAATGGACTCGCCCATACATTGACACATAGGCGCCAAACGCCCTGTCACGTCTAGCTGCATGTAACCTAACCTGTTCGTTCGCCGGCGTCTGTGAAATTGCCTTCATTCATACCGTCAGTACGATATCAGTTCGTTTTGAACAGTCTTTTCGTTAAAATAAAAGAATGGCTGACAACAAGAAACATTCCGGTGCATATTATTGAAAAAGAAAGCTTCTACACTCAAAGGCAGATGAAAAACAAGCTGAATCGTTAAAAAAATTTTTTCGGCTCCATCTACTCCAATAAAATTAGACCGTAAAAGTTTAACAAACAATAAGTTGTCAAAATCAGTGGATTTGAATGAAGAATCATTTGACCCCGATAACGAAAATGAAGAAACAGCTAGTGAATATTGTCACGATGTCACATCTACATCTTTCCTGGAACCATCTGAATCTACGGAGAAAACGGAAAATTCAAATGGACCTTCCCAAAATATTGATGAGGTGAGCTTAAATAAAATTAATCTTAATCAAGATAATATTGTTTTAATGTTTTTTTTTTCAAACGAAGCTTACAACTAAAAACAATTATCTATAATAATATATAAAAATTGTGTAAAATTTTTCGTTCTGGTTAATTTAAAGAGTTACCGTACTCTTTTTAACGTCGGCATGGTATGTGCACATAAGAATCGTACACTATAGTATTGTACACGAAAAATTATGCACCAAGTTTTGTGCACATGTACAGAAAAAATTTTTTATTATGCACAAGTGTTTACTTTTAATTTTCTTAAATATGAAGTGTGAAACACTTGTGTACAATAAAAATCTTTTTTCTGCACTTGTGCACAAAACTTGGTGCATAATTTTTAGTGTAAAATAATATCGTGTACGATTCTTATGTGCACAAACCATACCATGCCGCAACGTCAAGCTCGTATGTACACATTTCTGTATGACCACATTCACATCACGTGCCCGCCGTGTGGAGTAAGTCATCGCAACGATAAAGGATTACGTTCGCTCTATTTAGGGTAGAGACCACAATGGTGGCCACTTTAAGGATTTTTAGCTACTTTTATCTTTATTTCTTTAATTCTGTAAGGAAAATTATTAATCAAATTGCTTTCATACATTATTTGGAATATTTTAATGCTGAAAATATATTTTTTTTTTAGAGCAAAAACTAAAAAACAATTTTAAAATAGATGTTAAAGTTAAAAAGTCGATTTTCCATAAAAGTGGCCATCATACCCCCTGTCATCGCCATCAAAGAACGATGGTTGTAAGATTTGTTCAGGTAAATGAGAATGCAGAAGCGTCCATAAAAGAACATTTTTTAGGTTTTGTGCCCATTAATGACTCTACAGGTGAAGGACTCACACAGTGTTTGTTAAATGAGTTGTCAAGACTCAACATCCCATTGAAGAACATGAGAGGCCAAGGTTACGATAATGGCTCCAACATGAAAGGCAAGCATGTTGGAGTGCAGAGGAGGTTACTTGACTTAAATTCACGGGCATTTTTTGTGCCTTGTGGAAGCCATTCACTCAACTTAGTGGGTAATGATGCAGTGCTGTCATGCCCGATTGCAGTAGACTTTTTTAGCATTGTGCAAGAAGTGTTTAACTTCTTTTCTGCTTCTACATATAGATGGAGTATATTAACAGAAAACGTATCAGCTTTGACAGTAAAACCTCTGAGTAATACTCGCTGGGAGAGTAGGATTAACGCTTTGTTGCCCCTCAGATATCACATTGACAAAGTGTACGATGCTGTGTATGAAGCCTCGCAAGACCAAAAGCTTGACGCCTTTGGCAGAAATTCAGCTTTGGGAATTGCCAAAAAACTACAGAGTTTTAAGTTTCTTTGCTGTGTTGTTACTTGGCATGAAGTACTGTTCAAAATAAATATGGTGAGCAAGGTTTTACAAAACGTCACATCTGACTTACAAAGTTCAATGGGTCTTATCAAAAGTATTCAAAGTTTTCTTGAAAACATGAGATCTGATGATGGGTTCAATAGTGTAATTACAGATGCTAAGGAGCTCGCAGAGAAAATTGGAGTCATCGCTGACTTTGAGAAAGAAGTCCAAGTTCGCCCAAGAAAAGTAAAAAGGCAGTTCTCTTATGAAAGTGACGATCAACCTATAGTGAACTTGGATAGCAAAAAATCGTTTAAAGTGAACTTTTTTAATGTTATACTTGACACAGCAATAGCATCCCTAAAAGAAAGGTTTGAGCTCATGGAAAACCATAGCAACGTTTTTGAATTTCTGTATAACATTAATTCTCTCAGGGCGTGGAAACAAGAGAAGTTGAAGATAGTATGTACAAATCTTCAAACTACACTAACTGTTGGAGAGGATCAAGATGTTGATGGAAAAGACCTCTTTAACGAGCTTCAGATACTCGCACCCATGTTACCCTATGGAAACTCTCCAACGGAAGCCTTAAGTTTTATAACGAAAAATTGCTTCGTAGATATATTTCCCAATGTTTTCGTAAGATTAAGAATACTTCTGACTCTTCCAGTGACCGTTGCCAGTGGTGAAAGAAGTTTTTCAAAATTGAAAATAATAAAAACTTATTTAAGATCTACCATTAGTCAAGAACGTTTAAGTGGACTGGCTTTGATGGCCATTGAAAACGAAATTCTTGAAGACATGATACAGATTTAATCATCAAAAACTTTGCTAAAATGAAAGCCAGGAAAATTTCCTTGTAGTTTAATTTCATTGTTTTAGTAGAAATTGTTAAAAAGTGTAATAGATCTGTAGGAAATTACTCTCCAGCTGAAATATAGCTTGTAGTCTTGGAAAAAACTTATGTAACGATTGACTTTCTTGTTTAAAATAAATCTGTGTTAAAGATTTTTCCAGAATTTAATAACAAGTAGTTTTACAGTAATTAAAAAAGATTTAAAACAGTTGTATAACAAACTACACTGTTTGTCAAGTTAGACCTGTTTAATAAATAATGTCAAGGTACAAAGCTGTGTTTGTTTTTAATGACAATACTATCCTCCACCATCCTAAAAACAGCAAACAATAACAATTATTAGTCCTGCATTTTTTACACACTATACTGAAGACGGAAGGGGGCGCCAAAAATTTACCCGCTTACACTTAAACAATGCCTTGGACCGGCTCTGGTTATTATGTTTTATCATGTTGTTTTATTATCATGGTATTTATGTTGTTTTTTGTATGTAGCAGGTGAACCAATTGTTTTAAGAGAATATCAATTAACTGATGTTAATTTCATTTTTATGTTAACAAATATATCACCATAGAACTGGTGTTAAACTTTCTAAGATAAAATATTTTGTATACATGTACTTATTTAGTATGTGGATTATAATTGTAAACTTGGCCAGAAAGGCAATAATTGTTAATAAGATACCAAAGGGTTTATTGTAATTACGTTATAAACAAATGAAGGGTTCTATACTAATATAGGTAATAATAAATTAAAATCAGAATGAGATAAAAATGTAATGATAGGCCATAAACCAGTGACATTGTATAGGAAGTCAGGTCAGAAAAGTTAGGTAACAAAATTTGTAAAAACACTAAGTGTAATGTAATAAGTTAGGAGAAATCAATAGTAGTTATTGATAGCAGATAAGTAATTCAATTAAAATAAAATCTTAAAATATAATAGAACAATTATGCCTAAAATTAATATTTTGTAATGAGAAAATAGTACCTTGTTAGACTAAGTAGATTAAGAGGAAACGATAGCAAAATGTATATAATTTAATAACAAAAAATATGTAAAGGTTTAATATGATATAATGTAACTTTAGTAAGGGAGTATTTTATTAAGTGCAAGAACATTGTTTAATTATGGTTCTAGGATTATAAATATTATCCAATAAGAGAACAAAGACTGGTTGTCAAGGACGACAAAATGGAATAAAATTTTTTTATTCGATTATTGAATTGTTATCCATGAATGAGGACAGTTTAGTTTTTATGAACCTAGAAAAAATGAGAAAATTATATAGAATAAATTAATGAGTCAACAAAATTAAATAATAACTAACAAAAGGAGAGCTCGCTGACTTTTGACGGTCATATATAAAAGAGTACAATTAAGCCTATCAATTAAAATTGACGAAAGTCTAAAGGAAGAACTATACCAATTAAACCCAGTAAAAGGAGTAATCATTAAATTTAAATAATAGACAAATGAAGATAAATAACTACCTGAATGAATTTAAGTAATCCAGTATTCTAAAGGACGAAAGAAGAAATTAAAATTGTACTTGAACCTCACTTTTCATGACTCGATAGAGAAAACATATTCCGACACAAAATACAGTGGAACCCGTAACCACAAGAACTGGACATTGGTGAAGAGTAAGGATTGGCATTTCTGCATCATCCCAGGACCAAGACACCAAACTTTATTTCGAAACTGGAGTGAAGACTGGCGAGGATTTATACATCTGTATCTTGGCGTTGATCAACTATCTCGAAGCACGAGGTTATCTGGGCACAGCCATTACAAGTAACTGTGTCATCGGACGGTAAACTCTACTTATTTTAAATATTAATTAATAAGAATTTAGTAATAGATTGTAATACCTTGTAGTCCTATTTTTGCATTTTCTGACCTTACTGATAGTCAAAAGAACCCTTCATACCCTGTGTTTAAGAAAAGCAATAATAAATAAAAGTAATATATAAACCTGAATTCGATAATTAATCGATTCATTCCAGTACGATCGATTTTTGTATCTTAGTGAAGGAAGAACATTTGTATTCAAAGAAAAAATATAAAATAAATAATCATTCTTGAAATTGGCGATTTCTTATTATTTGTATAATATTTAGTGCATGTTGAATGAGTTGTAATTTATAGAGAGAGTAACGTGAGAAGTACAGTAAGCGGAACAACTAACCTACAATAACCAGCTGACTGTGAACCACAGCGCTAGCCAGCGGACAGCTGTTGAATTCCAAGAGAAGAGAAACTTATTTAAGGATTTTACTCTCCTCTCTCAACACTTGATGCAGACTAGGCCTGAATAATTACCATAGAATTACCCAATAAATCAACTGGTGTTGAACGTTATTATTTCAGAATGTACTACATTATTATATAATATTGAGATATTCTTTATATTTGATTAATATCACCAATTAAAAAATATTATTTCTTCACAAATAACCTGACATTGGGGTGCTTAAGAGAGACCACTTATCACTTCATAAATATTAAATAAACACAAGACAATCAATTTAAATAATAACAAAACATTTATTAAAAAAAAAAAAAACATAATTGGTTTACAAATTGGCTCACAACAGTGGAGTTTAAGATATAATTATATATAAGGTATATGATAAGATCGGAACTCGGATAAAGGTTTAGTAACAAATTGGCGCTCAACTTGTAGGGCTTGAGTTAAGTAAAACGTCGATTCCATAACTATTACTTAACTTGAGCAGGCAACTATTAGAGGCACAGAAATGCATACCAGAGGGGTTTCTAAAAGGATGGCGAAGGAACGAGAAACGGAAGAAGATAGAAGGGAAGAAGAAATAGAAGTAGTCACGGACAGTGAAGTGGAACAAACGACGGGTAATAAAGAAGAAACTGAAATCGTTAGGGACACGGAAAAGGAAATAATAGAAGAGGATGCCCAAGGGGACCAACCAGATAAATTCACCCAAAAAGAAGACATGAGCATGCAGGAGATGTTGAGAATTATAATGTAACGGGGCTAAAAGGAGGGGCTTTTTATTTTATTAAAAAATCATAAATTTGTTTTCATCTGTGTGGCCAGCCACGAGTTAAATAAAAGCTTTGTCCAACGAAGGAACAGTAAGGTGTAGCTGTACGATGGAATGCGGCAGGTGTGCAACAACGCAATACAATTCTAAGAACTGTGTTACTGTGCGACACGCGCAAACACCAGGCACGCAACCGACGCCGAGAAGCTTGGATATGGCTTGGAGATATATTTTTCCAACATGTTCTCTAGACACGACGGAAACATAATTAGAAGTCACGCCCATTTGTGTGACATGCAGCAAGGCAGTGAGATTTCGTCGACGTCCAACACACGGGAGTTACACGTGTTGTGTGTGCAACGATTAAGACTTTAACGCATAAGGCATTGTTTTCCGTCTTGTAAAAAGAGACGTGGGGAGAGGGGTACTTGGTGGACGCTACTCGCAGTTCCCCGCCGAAGCTAAACCTGGCCAGGTTAGCGCACTAACAGTGGCTTTTCAATAACATTTTTTTTATCCTTAATTAAAAGAGAATCAGTGGTAGAACTAGGTGAAAATGAGTGCGGCATGTAACGACGAAGACAAAACGAAATCATAAACTTTTTTGGGAAACTTAAAAGCGAACTTTGTTTCTGACACGCCACGCGGTCGGGAAGACGCCACTACAGCAAGTATTCAATAATGTTTTAAATAAATAAAAATGGGGTTTTTTATAATGGAATGAATGTGTGTATGAGCAGGCTGGGCAGCTTTCTATAATATAAGGTGTCTATTTTAACTTTATCCATATAAGATTGAATTATTAATGTTTAATGAATTTTTGGTTTTGGTATTTAGTATGTAGGAGGGAACTAAATAATGTTTTGATGATCTGAAAGCGATTTTAAGGAATAAAATAAAATATCAGTTGTTGTACACAAATGTGCTTTGAGTACGTTATTGTGGTAACCTTAGAATCATGCTTGCATTCACAGTTCGTGCTGGGATCCTGGACAGAATTTAAGGTAGGTGAAAAAATTTTATAATTCGTTAGAAAATCGTAACATCACATTTGGCGCCACGAACTAGGAACGAGTTCTAATTAAATAATAATTAAAATTCCGCACCTACAAATAAATGCAAGTCTGATTCAAGGTTAAGTAACGTTACGCAAAAAATACGTAAAAGTGCGTAAATTACGTACAGCTTGAACGACATGTAGTATACGTAGTTAAGACATACAAGAGGAAAAAATATTGAATATAAGATTGAAATTATGTTATAATGAATTAAATTAATTAGAGTAAATTAACAAATCTTATAAAGAAGAAATAATGGCTACTAACGAAAATGAAAGTAATATAATTGTAGGCGATGAAGCCGAAAATAAGTTAATGTATAAAAATATGTCACCTGAGTCGGTCAACAAAGGCGACTCAGGAATTCAAACGAGTGAAAGTAATGATGAAGTCAGCTTCACTGACAGTAATGTAGAAAGCCAATTAACCGAATCAAAAATAATGAAAGATGTCGAACATCAATCGACACCTATTTCAGTCAACCAAAATAAGAAGTCCGATGAGGACAATATATTAACACGATTGTATAATATGATGTATAGTAATTTCAGTGATATGAATATTAAATTCGATGAACAGAAAAACGAAATCCAAGAAATTAAAAGTAGTGTTAATGAGAAATTTAATGAACAAAATAATGAGATAAAATTAATGCGAGATGAAATTAAACAACAGAGTTTTGATTTTAATAAACACATTAAGGAAATTGATGCACGCTGCACTAATATTAAAGAGCAGATATTAAAGTCAGTAGATGATAAGTTAAATGAAAAAATTTGTGAAATCACAGCAAATATTGAAAGTCAAATCAGTAATGTAAATGAGCAGATGGCAGACCAAATTAAAACTCAAGTCAAAGAGCAGTATATAAAAATAGAAAATAAATGTATAAGTAAAATTAATGAACATAATGATGACGTAGAAGTTAAAATAATGGAGGTAGAAAGTGTATGTAAACAATCAATACAAGAGAGTGTGGGGGTTATTAATAAACACCACCTTCAATATGAAACTAAAAATGATAATAAATTAAGAGTAATTGAACAGAATATAATTGAAATTAAAGATGAATTACATGTGGCCGTGAGCCAAAATATGGCCGTGGAGCGAGTAGTGTATACTCGCGAAGCAAAAGATGATATAGAACTCGAACAATTTAATTGTGACAACCGTAGAGTACACCCGATGCAATTCTTGAATAGGGTGAGGGAATTTAACCGATTTAATAGTAGTAGTTGGGAGGTTAAATTACTAAAAATTTTAAAGTGTTTCAAGGGTAATTCCGAGATATGGATGGAAGTACATAATACAGAGTGGAGTAGTTACGAAAAATTTGAGTTAGCATTTCGAAACAAGTATTGGTCAGAAGAGGACCAGGAAATTTTACGTAGTAAAATAATGGGAACGGGGAATTTTGGGAGAATAAATAACCACTTAACCATGCATGTAATGACAATATATAATGAAGCAAAGTACCTAGAACCGCCGTTGCCGTTCCGGTCATTTGTGAGACATGTCAACAAACACTTAACGAGAGAGGTAAGTGACATCAATGAATTAGAAAAAGTGTTAGATGTGTTTCAGAATATTAGGGACCAGGAAGCCAGCAGACGTCCACAACAACCCAATGTAAGCAATGGAGGGAGTTATGCACCGAGGGGAGGACAAAACGTGGGTAATACACATAATGGTCGAGAACCAGGCAGACGATATCCGATGTGGAAATGTGATGGGTGTCTCGGGGAAAATTATGCTGACCGTAATTTTTGTTATAGATGTAGGAAGGCAAGGCCTGGTCATCAGCCGAGGATGCAGCAGAGATTCAACAACACACAGCAGAGAAACAGCGAAGGACGAGCCGAGCTTACAAGAAACGAAGGAGGAAATCAGCAGACGGGAAGAGTGTACACGCCCAGAAATGCGGCTGAGAGGACGGAAAACTAAGAAGGACAATGGATGAGGAGGCCCGGCCATTGTCGATAGATAACTGCGGGGTCCATGAAAATAAATACAGGAATCACACAATTCACACGGACATGGCTACTGAATTAATGGAAGAAGAGGAGGTGGGAACGATGAGACCAGAAGCATGGTTGACGGAGGTAAAACTGGAAATAGAAGGTAAGCCAGTCATGACACTTATAGACACAGGTAGTGAAGTATCAGTAATAGCGGAACACGTACTAAACAAATTAAGAGAGACTAACAAAAATATTCCATCTTTGCCAGTTGCGGGGGTAACCATTGTAGTCATTACGGTTGTTAGAAGTAAACGGGTTGCAAAACAAGTCCAGTTGAATATAGTAATAAATGGGGAAAGTTATGAGAATACATTCTTAGTTGTAAGGGGCTTAAACTTAGAAGTAATATTGGGTAATGATTTTCTGATCAGGAATAATGCGGTAATCAATTTCAGAAAGAGAATTTTGGAATTGAACAATGAAGGTAAACAAATAACAGTTAATTTTGAACGAGTATTAGATACAGTAAAGATTTCGGGTATAAGGGTTATACCAAATAGGGTCAGAGATAGGGATGTGGAATTTAGTATGAATATGTGTAAAGAGAGAGTGAGTGATGAGAGTGAGGAGAGAATATGGGCGGATAGAGTGGTTAAATTTTGTGGGGAGGGTGGCGCAATGGGGAGTTCTCAACGTGAGGCATTGTGGCGGGTAGTCGAGGGTTTTAGGGGAGTGTTTGCCGGGGAATCAGGAAGGGCAAAAGGTTATGAGTGTGAATTAAAGGTGAGGGAGCATGCGCCATATTTATGTACAACGAAGTTATCCGGTACCATATTCAAAAAGGGGGCAGTACAGTTAGAATTGGATAGAATGTTAGAGGGTGGTATTATAGAGAGGTCGGTATCAACCTATTCCAACCCTTTAGTGGTAGTTATAAAGAAGGACGGGAGAGTTAGATTATGCCTTGGTGCGAGAAAAATAAACCAAATTATTATTCCTGATAGAGAGTCCCCTGAGGCAATTGAAGAAATTTTTCAGAAGTTTAGTGGGGTGAAATATATGACGTCGTTAGACTTGACGGCAGGTTACTGGCAGGTACCGCTAGCTCAAAACAGTCGCAAGTATACTGCATTTTTATTTAACGGAAAAAATTATCAGTTTACTCGCTTACCGTTCGGATTGAACACCAGCGTAGCTAGTTTTATTAAGTGTCTTGATGAAATTTTGCAGCCCCAGAATTTAGATTTTTTGACTATATATGTGGATGACATTCTGATAGCTTCCAGAACATTTTAGGAGCATGTAGAACATTTACAGTATGTGTTGGAGAAGTTATATCAGGGAGGTTTAGCTGTGAATTGGGATAAATCGAAATTTTTACAGACTGAAATACATTTTCTAGGATTCATCATAACACCTAAAGGAATATGGGCTAATCCGGACAAAGTAGAATCAATCATGACATTCCCGGAGCCTAAAAACATCAAGCAATTACAAAGTTTTCTTGGTCTATGCAATTTTTACAGGAAGTTCCAGCGAAACTACGCTCAGATGACGGCGAGACTTAGCGCCGTGTTGCAGAAGAACAAACCATGGAAATGGGGGGAAAATGAAAGAGAACCGTTTTGCGAAATTAAGAATAAGTTCGCCGATATGATTTTAATGAACCACCCAAATTTCAATAATAATTTTTATTTACAGACAGACGCTAGTAATATAGCACTAGGAGCCGAACTGTATCAAGAGGACGAGGCGAGAGAACACCATACCATTGCTTTCGCCAGCCGGACGTTGCTAGCATCCGAGCGCAACTAAACTACTACGGAGAAGGAGCTCCTCAGCATAGTGTTTGCAGTAAAGAAGTTCCGGACACACCTGCTGGGCAGTAACACCATCATCAGGACGGACCATAAAGCGCTGTCTTTTCTGAACACTTGCAAGCTCACACACAGCCGGATAACCAGGTGGGTGTTAGCGCTCCAAGAGTACAATTTTTCTTGGGAGTACATTAAGGGGGTAGAGAACAGGGTACCTGACACCTTATCACGAGTAGACACAGATAGAAATAGAACTGGTAGAGATATTAAAGAAATAGAAATTTATAGACTATCCAGGGAAGATAAACTTTTTGGGGAAGAATTGAAAGATATAAACATAATGCAGAGAGCCGATAGTAAACTAAATAAAATTATAACCAGCGTAGAATCAGAATTAGATGTATTAGGGTATAAACAATATTTTCAGGTGTTTAATGGGAGTTTATTTAAGAGAGTAGAGGGTAGAGAGAGGGATTGGAGGTTAGTAATACTGGAGGGACTGGTAGAGAAAATAGTGTGGGACTGTCACTATAGATACGGACATTTTGGGGCAAAAAAGTATGTGAGTGTATTAAGGGAATCTTGCCTATTTAGAAATATGGAAAGACGCGTTCGAAAAATACTTAGAGTTTGTGAGCTATGTCAGAAATCCAAAGCTGTGAATTTTAGGGTGGAAGGGGAATTAAATTACATTAAGGTGGAAAAACCATTTGATTTAGTAGCTGTGGATTTGTATGGCCCATTGCCAAAGGGTAGGGGTGGTGTTATGTATATTTTCGTTGTGCTTGATACTTTTTCCAAATATGTCCGATTGTATAGTGTGAAGAGAGCGACAAACAAGGTGCTGAGTGAGAAGATCACTCGAGACTACATGGTCAACATCGGAAAGCCAAGAGTAATCCTGTCAGACCACGGACCACAGTTCATCAGTGGAAAATGGCGCCAGACTCTCGGATGGGAAGGCATCATCCCAAAACACACCGCAGTATATCATCCACAATCCAACCAGGCGGAGAGGGTCATGAGGGAACTAGGCAGAATTTTCCGAGCATACTGTCATGCAAAACATAGCGAGTGGGCCTTGTATGTTCAGAGAATTGAGAACTGGTTGAACAGCGTAACACATGAGCCGACGGGGTTCACGCCTTACGAGTTGGTAAAAGGAAAGCGTCCACCACGGATTTTAGAGCAGTTATTCGATTTTCCACCTGAGATGAGTATCATAACCCAGGACCTAAAATTGAGGCTGGCGAGTGAAAGGTTATTGACAAAAGGAGAAAGGCGGAAAAGGAGACATGATATGAAAGGTAAGTGTATGAAGTATGAAGTTGGACAATTAGTATTGGTAAAACGCCATGATTTGTCAAATGCTCAAGACAAGGAGATAAAAAAGTTCTTTTTACTATACAAAGGGCCCTACGAAATAATAGAAATTAAAATGAATAATTCATATGTTTTGCAGAACCGGGAAAGACGAGAAATAGTGGGTACGCAGAATGCTACGAATTTGAAGTTATATTGGTCATAGTGAAAATTTTGAATTTTAATATGTGTTAATTTGTTTTCAGAAGGGACTCTCCCCCATTTTCGGGTGGTCACAACCTTACCAGTCCTGGCCGTGGTTTTTGGCAATTGTAGGCGGGCCATGGTTGGAGGAGCTTCCTTCGGGTGGTGAAACAACGATGGTTCGGGTCCACCAAAATTGGTAAAGATTGGAAATTTCACCACATTTTGAACGGGGAGGGGGACCCCTAAAGGTACGTGATACGAATTATTTTTTTTAACACTCAAGGTGCAGCGGCTAGGTGCACTATATCACGTACCAGCACTGTTTTCGAGTGATTGTAAATAGTTATGGAGGCTATATATATATATATATATATTAAAGGCAGTGCATTCACAAACAAAATTTTTGAGTCTCATTGGTAAAAATAAATTTCACCTATGAGAGCAATTACAGTATAGTCTGGAAAAGACGAATTTTGTTGCAAAGGGGATTGGAGTGAGATAGACAGCGGGTTAGAATAAATGGGAGAATAAAAGGAATAAATTTTGTGCTAAAGGTAGTAAAAAGGGGACGTGAATTCACGTAGTATATCTATCTGGTTCCAATTCTTTTTGGGGCAAAACCCCGTCTTTTCGGGCGGTTACAGACTCAGTAGCGTTAAGGATAAAATTAGCCTCCAACTTATCAAATATATAATTTGTAATGGTTATATAATTTTAAAATTATGTCAGTAGTTGTAGTCTATTTTAGTAAGTAAGTGACCATTATAATCATGAAATTTGTAGTACAAGCTAAGAAAGGCGAAAGGTTTGCTGTGTAAAGATTAAAAATATAGATGTGTCTAAAAAAATGTAAAAATGAAAATCAATCAAGTAATTAATATACCCAAACATATAAGAGTTGACCTTCCGTGAATTGCAGTAGCGGTGTCAGCATTGGCCTTATATGTCTTTTGGTAGTTTCCCCACATTTCGGGCGGTCACGGTTTCACCAGGCCCTGGCCGTGGAATTATGTAAGTAGTTACAAAATTGGTGAATGTTGAATTTGAACCAGGGGGGTAACAGGGGAAACTACATAACTATGGAACAGCGGCTATTGTCGAAGGTGTCGATAGTGCCGTGATTAAGGGTGTGTGGATCATTTTAGTAGGATTACTGGTGTCCTCAGACATCAGTAATACCGAATTTTTTATGTAACGCTGAACGGTATAGTCAGCGACTATACCTTATACATGTAACTTCAGTTCTTGAGGATGCAAATGGACGCAACAGTCCACCATCAGAAAACAATAGTGTGTGTGGTAAAGGAGCTGGCCGTTACAAGCCAGGGGCACAGATATAGCATCTGTGCACAAGGTAAATACCTAGACCGACTGGCAGGTGGTTTACCTAATTGTAACTGGGTAACGGGCGGATTTTAAGTGATGATGTAGTGGGAGTGTAACTGTAAATTGCAGTGAGAGGGTGACGACCTCTGTAAACAGCGGGCGGTCAACTTATAATACGACTCTATAGAGAGAGTTGGGGGTTGACAATCCATAGAGCTGTTCAGTAACTGTTGCTATGACTATGTCTCAATGAGTAGCGATTTATGTCCCTATGAGAGCAACCAATTTTAAGTGATCGAGTCAATTATAATGTTTTATTTTGATTCAAAATACTATTGTACTAGATAAGCTGTTTAGGGGTAAGTGATTTAAATGGGATGTGCTTTGTGTAATGATTTCAGGAAAGACTGTGCTAATACTTAAGAGACTTTCAAGTATATAAAATATTCATCAGATTCTATTTAGTATGTTTTATTGTGTCATTATTGTTAGTACGTTAAGGGTAAGAGTTTATGAACATGTGCACTTTATATAATTGTGAAATATGTTAGTAGTAAGGTCATTCACCTTGCCAAGAAAATCAGCTGATCAGCTGTAGTGTATCACTTATAAATGATTTGAAAATTTTTCAATGTAGTTAAATATTTGAATATAATGAAAGTTGAATATAATTAATGTGTGAATATAATGATTTCAAGGTGTTAGAAGATTTTAATTTAAATGATGGAAATAATTTGAGGGAGTTAAGAATTTTAAATGGTTTGTAAAAGGTAGAATTTGGGTGATTATTATTTCGTTAGGACATTTAGATCAGTCCAAGTTAAGTTTAAAGGGGTACTAGAGAGAATAAGATTGTTATGAATAAAAGTAATGTAGAATGTGAGATGTAATAGTGACACAGTAGCTATGGGAAAATATGTAGAGTATTGATTGATATATTGAGTTAATAAATAAGTGGAGATATTTTGTATATGAAAGTGATGTAATGGGAGAGTAATCAGTTGATGGTGATTTTGTAAAGGGGGGTGGTGTGTAAGGAGTCCACAACGACAGGCGTTGTGGCGGGAGGGGACCGATTGGCGCCAGAAAGGGTTACCTAGGGGGAGTCTAGGAACCAATATAAGGGAGTGAGCACTGGGAGGGGAATACACATCCTGAGTACAAAGGGGTAGAGAGTATTTTTTTATATAAGGGTAGAATGATGCGATATGAGTTGAGTAGTAAGTTGGGTTTAGAGAATGGTTGATAGATGTTTTTGATAGAGGGGTGAGTGATTAGAGTGAGTATTAGAGTCAGAAGGGGGGTAAGATATATATATATTGCAACAGATCAAACTTTATTATTCTAATAAGGATATTGTGAGTGTGTAGAAATCGATAAAAGTCTATTATGGAGGAGATGAAATATTATTTATTACATACAAATATTGTTTATAAAGATGTATAATGTTTTTTAAATTGTCATGTATTGATAGTATATTAAATTGTTTGTATTGTTCGATTAATATAAATCGCTTTTACTTGTTTGCTGCAACGTCCTCCTCTTGTCTCGTCAGTCCCGTCTCGTCGTCCTCTTCTACAGCTTCACTCCTTCCTGGTGTCCTCTTCGTCTCGTCGTCCTTGTACAGCAAGCAGCTCCAGTGGCGATATTTCAGAGTCTCGTAGTTATGTTTAACTGCTTCCACGATATCTTGTAGTGTCTTTAAGTTCCCTATGCGGATATCTTAACTTACACGACACAGCACTGAATTTTATTTTAAATTTTACTTAATTATTTATCCTCTTGGTTCTTACAGCAAAACTTCGTTAAGAATTACAAGGTTTATAGTTTACTTTATATAAAATATTCCTCTATTCCTTCTTGGTTCTTACCGCAAAACTTCGTTAAGAATTTTAAGGTTTATGGTTTATTTTATATAAGATCTTTTTACGTTTGTAAGAGAATAACTCTCTTACCCGGGGCACAACTTCCCCTAGCAGCATCGACAGACAGACTGTGTTCAACCTAGCTCTGCAACGTATGAATCTCACTGAATTTGGTGTAATTTGATAGGCCAAGCCCAAGTCACATGATTGATGGAACAACCAGATACACAAAATTTATGAAAAACTTTGTATAATTTTGCATAGTCCTGCATGGAAATTATCTACAATTATTATTACCCTATCATTGATAAGAGTTACACTTGAGTTTTGCTTTACTTAAAAAATCATATTTCTAAAATAATTACAAACCTCAGAGTATACACAAATCAAAGCTATTTATTTAAATAATTCCTTGTCAAATTTTCATGTAAATCGGTTAACTACCACTGCCGCTATTATCACACCCGCACACGCGCACCATTTCATACAAAAAATACATGACAATATAGTACAATTTTTTATGAAGAGTTTGGTGTAACATATATGCTTATCATTTTTTAAATACAAAACTTATGACTAAAAAACAAAATCTTACACAAAACAAATTTAAACAAGAAAATGCTTGTCATTCATGTACTCTTATATCAACAGCATATCTTATCACCCTGTGTTCTGTTGCAGGATTAACCCCTCCACGTGTAAAAAAAAAAAATTTTTTTATATGGAATACAAATTTTTTTTTTTAAAACCTAAATTGACATAATTTCTTCCCAATAATCATACTCATCTAAATAATAACATAATAACTTCAAAAATCAAAATAACTGAATAGCTTCTATCAAACAACATTTCCCCAACGGTCACTTTGACAGATCTAATTGTAAACAAACAAAAGCACATGGCTGCTTATCAACAAACATTCCTGAACACTGATAAGGATGTCAATGTCAGACGTCATTCGGCTATATCTACAGTTCAACCATACATTTTCCCACATGATTACAATTATTCTTAATTTACATATAATTTTATACAATTTCCTACCAGTAATTCTATTTATATTCTGGCATTCTAGTTTAATTATTTGTATTATCCTTCTTTTAATTTTTAATTTATCACACAGACTCATGCCGCACAACCTTTCTCGTTTTTTGATTGCTCTACGCTTGCATTTGTTTCGGTAATTGCCGATACTTTGCTTTGATTTAATTTTTAAAGGTTTATATGTAATGCCAGTTGTATTACCCAGGCTACACATAATATAATCTTCTTTGTACAATATGAACTCATTGTTTGATTGACATTTTTCTGGTATCATCTCAAACATTATTTTCTTCAAGTTTTTATAGTGATGAGTATTTAAGTGCACTTTAAAATTTTTTAACGTCTCGGATTTGTCTGCATACACATTCATAAAAGATGAACACATATTGTGTAATGGGGCGAATTAGGAGGTTTTTTATTTTTTATTAATTTTGACTCTGATCTAAGTAAAATTGCACAATTCACTTCATATATGTGAGCTACCCCAGTTTAATTTTATATTAATTCAAATTATCAATTCAATCACGTTTCAAATTGCCAGACTTCACCTGTGAGGAGCCCCCAGTACAGCAATGCACATTGTTAGCCTAAACAATTGCCCAGACGGATTGTGTAACCACTCCAGCAGCAGGCTTTTTGTGAATCACAGTCTGCAGTCTGTCACCAGTTGTAACCTTAGCCAGCAGCAGGAAGCAGCATAAAGTTGTGAATTTAAAACCAGTGGCCTCGGGTGCAAGATAGGTCGTTATAAAGAGTCGGCCTATCTTTTAAAGCAGAATAAATATTAAAAGTACAAACAATAGAGCGCGCGGTCATATAAACATTTTACTTGAGCATAACTAGTGTCGGCCGACCTAACCAGTGAGACCCCGTAACAATTGTATAAAAGTGAAGCGGTAAATCAGAACTGAACCAGTGAAGTGAACGAATCTAAAATAAAATGTGGTGAAGGGAAAAAGACAAACTTTCGGACATATACATACAACGCGACGCATGATGACGAGAGGAACGACGCCGGTTGGGTAATCCTCGATCAATATAATTATGTCATTTTTAAAGGGGTTGTAAATAATTAAAATGGGGAATTAAAATTTGTGTGAGTGTCGAGTGTGGGCATTGCTGGGTCGTTTCAAAAAATAGAATTTAAGTAATACTTTAAGAACTTTATAGTTTTTTTTCAGTAAAGAATAATATTAGAGAATATGTAGTATTTATTTATATGGTTTGGAAAATAACTCTCGGAGAAAGACAATTAAAAAACAATGAATCTTCACAGTATATCAGAATAGATAAACTACTATGTTTGGTGGACATACGTTTTTTTTTTAAATGATAAAAACGATCAATGTTAGTTTTTGAGATGAAATGAAAGAGTACAACAATAAAATTTAATGTCAAAGAATGAGTAAATAAATACAACTATTTCTGAATACAATTGAGAGTATGATTTATTGAATAAGGTTAACCTAAGTTACGCTTATTCTTCACGACTTCGTGCTAAGAACTTTGGACCCGAGAAAGGTAAGAGTTGTGAGGAGTGTCTATTATTTTTAATAATTTTTTTTTAATAAATCACTAGCTTCTCAATGGCGCCCGAACAGGGACTCGAGTTTATAAATGTAATTTTGAATAAACCGCACCTAAATGTGAAAATAAGCGTGGGTTAGGAGTACGTAAAAAAGTACGAAAAGTGAGGTTATACGTAAGTAATAATTAAGGAATACTTAAGGTATGTAAGATAAGAAGTGTTAAAATATAGTATAATAAAATAAAAGTAGTAAATTTACAATATAAAAATGGCAGACAATAATGAAGTCAGCTTCTCTGACAGTCAGACAGAAAGTCAAATAAATATCGACTCAGGTATCCAAACAGAGTCAATGTTAACAAGTAGTAAAACGAAGTCAGCTTCGTTGACAGAAATGTAGCAGCACAATCTACTCCGACAACACGAATTAAAGAGTTGTCAATGGAAGATATGTTTAATTTCATGAAAACAATATCTGATAACTTGAGTAGTTTTAACGGGAAATTTGATGAACATAAAAACAAATTCAAGAATTTAAAAGTAGTGTCAATGAGAAATTAGATGTACAGAATAATGAATTCAACGAATTAAATAGTCGTTTTGACAATAATGACATAAAATTGAATGAAATTAAGACCGAAATTAAAAGTGAATTTAATTGTAAATTTGATGTACTTAAATTTGGCATTGATGAAGTAAAAATAAAATGCGATAATAGTTGTAATGAATTGAAACAAGATATTCAGAGAATAGTAGAGTCAGTAGAAGAACGGATCAAAAGTAAGAGTAATAATGACAGTAAAAAATTAACAAATGATGACAATAATGTCGAAAATGAGAATATAATTAAAAATGTGGTAGTAGAGAGTAAGATAACAAATGTTAACAATGATATTGAAAGTGGTAATGTGATTGAAAGGGTGGTATCAGAGAGTGATACGTTGAAAGTAGATAGTGAAATAGTCAGTGAGAGAGAGAGCGTTATATGTTGTAACGAGGTAGTAATTAGTGTTGATGAATTAGAAAAAGAATGGAAAGAAAGAGTAGCTGAATGTGTAGGGCAGAGGGTAAATTTTCCCCTTATTTGTGATGAACCAAGGTGTTCAAAAATGTTATTATTGGAGGGCAAGAGACCCTATTTAATGGAAGATTTGAGTTATATCCCTTTTTGTATAAATTAGTACCCTCTGTGTGGAATGGGGTTGAAAATGTGATATGGTGTTATGATGAGAGAGATTTAGATAGAGAATTGTGTGTTGATAAAGAAACAGAATTATATAAGTTGCACAGAAATTATAATGAGTTGAAAGAGATGTTAAATGATTTGAAGTACTTACCTGTTAAAATAGAGAGTGAAGATTATTTTGACGATACATGTTTAAATAATAATAATTTACTTTATGATGAAAAAATAACTGACTTGATCATGAATATAACTATTAATGGAGACTGGACAGAAACAAATAATGTTGACCTGGTATATGATTATTATGGTAAAATGAATAAACTGAAATTTTATGGTTACTATACACAAGATAACCGTATGTGGAATGCAAACAAAATTGAAAATTGTTATTTGCAACCCAGACTAATTTTTGACGATGGTGGTTGAGCCTTAAATTCACAAATGGACAATTTTAAATAGTTTGTTTATTGCTCCTGACCTCGCAACCTTGGACATTGAAGTGTGATATAACTGAGCAATCAATGATGAAGAATTGTAAATAAGTGTAGTGAATTTAATTGTATGTATTATAAAATGTTAGATAACCAATGTATGTATGTAGTAGAACTCGTTGTGATGATAATAATAATATTAATATTTTGCAGCTTAAATAAATAACAAAAATAATTTGGAAGAAGATAATGAATGAGTTGTAGTTATTGCAATGGGTGAAAGTAATTAAAATGTTGTGTTTTCAATAATTGATTTAATTAAAATAATTTGAACTGTTTAAATATCCTTGATTGATTTAAATGTTGTATAATTGAATTTTCTAATGGATTTAAATTGTTTTATGAGATTTGATATTAATTAATAAATAACTGTTAAAGTGTTTGTATGAAATAACATTGTTGTTAAATGTTTCAGAGGTTACGTGGAGATATTGGTGTGTGTGTGTGGTGTGTATTTTGTGTTCAGGTCAATAGGTGGATAATGTACTGTAAGTATAAAGTTCATAATACCAATCAGATAGAATACAATGCTTACAGGGGTGAAAAGAGTTTAATTCAATAATAAAAATGAATTGAGATAATGGTATTAAATAGAAATTGTAATTAAAAAGTAATAATAACTGAAAGGTGAATTAAAATTATATTTGGTCTGAATTGTAATAAATAGACTTTGACAAATTTGTTAACATTAAAAGATTTATAGAAAAGTACAGGTAGTAGAGGTGAGGTAATCAGAATGTTTAGACTATGTGAGTGTTGAGACGGAGTGTTTATAACACCAGTCTGGCAGACTATTGTTGATGTAAACAGGTGTGTGGAATGTTTTGACTAATGTGTATAGCCAAGTGTGGAAGTTGATAACTGTTGTAGTCTGTTGAATCATTGCCAGCAGCAAAATCCTATTATGAAATAAAAAAATACCATATGTGAAGAAAGGAATGTACATTTTTTGAATAATGTAGGTAATATTTTTGTCGGATCATTTTGAAAAATGTAATTAATTTTGAAATTGTTGATTAAAACAATATGAATTAAATTAAATTAATTTGGTAATTAAATTAATTGAAAAGATGATTTTTAATAATGAACTTGTAATAATGAACTTAACTTTATTTTCATTCGAATTCAAATAGGAATTATAAATTAAATGATAATTGATGTAAATAATGATTAAAATATTCATTTAACACTGACAACTGATGGAAATATTTGGGCTGAGATAGTGTTTGGGAAAATAAGATGTTCATATGACCATTCATGTAAACTTTTACAATTGACAATCTATGTTTTACGTTTAACTGTAGATTCCCCACCTAAGTGCGGCCATGACCTCACCGAATCATGACCGTGAAAGTAGTTAATTGTGGCAAATCATAAATTTTACTTGATATAACCGGCTTGTGGTTTGTTTTATTTTGTTAACCCGGTGGTTTGTTAGATTTAGTAGGGGGGTTATTTTTTTGGGGAATCTACCTAATTTTGGAACAGGGCTATTTTCACCCAGATAGGGGTGGTAGTCCATTAGGGGTATATAAATAGAAAATAGTAGGTGTAATACCGAATTTTATTGTAACGCCGAAGCAAGGATGGGGTGGAATAAAAGGAAAAAAAATGTCCACCCCTTCCGCATCAGTCCTTGTGAAAGCAACTAGACGCTACAGTCTAGGGGGGTAATAGTGAGTGTGGATGGGCGGTGACCCAGTTACAGGTCACGAGGGAGATGTGATTACGGCTAGATTGAGGTCTGCGAGGGCCAAGAAGTCTAGTGCTGCACACAGTAGAATGTAACGGGTATCAGGGGTTAAGGGATTAAAAGGGGGTAGAAAAAAAAATGTTTTTGGTGCCTGCCATCAAATTGATGTTTGTATTAATTCTGATTGTATTATTGTTTATGCGTATTAATAGCGTTATTGAATTATATTGTTTAGGATATAGGTATAATCAAATGTTAAGATAAGGCAGTTCATGTTTTAATTAAATATTCAATTTATTTGTTTTTTCAGTAATAATAACAAAAAGATTTAATCCATTTAGATAAGAGATTTGGTTTTGTTTTGATACGCTCTGATTTTGAACTTAAATTTTAAAGGATGAGTTTGTTTAGAAAATATTATAGGTGTACGTATGCGCCCAGTATTTGCCAAAGGCGACCCAGTTTGCATGTAAGGGGGAACATATCGGTTGAGGATCTGGCATGATATAAGCCAGGGATTTGGATTTTTTGGGGAAACATGTTAGAAGGTGAGGCGCGCTGTGGTGCGTGTCTGTTCGATTTTTCGGTGTTGGGATCTCTTACAGAGAAGTCCACTGATCTCGTTCAGATGCGTCCATAGTCGCCAAGCCAGGGGGGTCGTTTACCCATGAAGTGTAAGAACAAAAGGGGGTTGTTGGCACCATATCCTCACCGGTCCTCTTAGGGGTTTAGCAATGAGATTTCTTCTGTTTCGACAGAAGATTTCTCATTGGGGGGGTATTGTAATGGCGCGAATTAGGAGGTTTTTTTATTTTTTATTAATTTTGACTCTGATCTAAGTAAAATTGCACAATTCACTTCATATATGTGAGCTACCCCAGTTTAATTTTATATTAATTCAAATTATCAATTCAATCACGTTTCAAATTGCCAGACTTCACCTGTGAGGAGCCCCCAGTACAGCAATGAACATTGTTAGCCTAAACAATTGCCCAGACGGATTGCGTAACCACTCCAGCAGCAGGCTTTTTGTGAATCACAGTCTGCAGTCTGTCACCAGTTGTAACCTTAGCCAGCAGCAGGAAGCAGCATAAAGTTGTGAATTTAAAACCAGTGGCCTCGGGTGCAAGATAGGTCGTTATAAAGAGTCGGCCTATCTTTTAAAGCAGAATAAATATTAAAAGTACAAACAATAGAGCGCGCGGTCATATAAACATTTTACTTGAGCGTAACTAGTGTCGGCCGACCTAACCAGTGAGACCCCGTAACAATTGTATAAAAGTGAAGTGGTAAATCAGAACTGAACCAGTGAAGTGAACGAATCTAAAATAAAATTTGGTGAAGGGAAAAAGACAAACTTTCGGACATATACGTACAACGCGATGCATGATGACGAGAGGAACAATGCCGGTTGGGTAATCCTCGATCAATATAATTATGTCATTTTTAAAGGGTTGTAAATAATTAAAATGGGGAATTAAAATTTGTGTGAGTGTCGAGTGTGGGCATTGCTGGGTCATTTCAAAAAATAGAATTTAAGTAATACTTTAAGAACTTTATAGTTTTTTTTCAGTAAAGAATAATATTAGAGAATATGTAGTATTTATTTATATGGTTTGGAAAATAACTTTCGGAGAAAGACAATTCAAAAACAATGAACCTTCACAGTATATCAGAATAGATAAACTACTATGTTTGGTGGACATACGTTTTTTTTTTTTAAATGATAAAAACGATCAATGTTAGTTTTTGAGATGAAATGAAAGAGTACAATAAAATTTAATGTCAAAGAATGAGTAAATAAATACAACTATTTCTGAATACAATTGAGAGTATGATTTATTGAATAAGGTTAACCTAAGTCACGCTTATTCTTCACGACTTCGTGCTAAGAACTTTGGACCCGAGAAAGGTAAGAGTTGTGAGGAGTGTCTATTATTTTTAATAATTTTTTTATAATAAATCACTAGCTTCTCAATTGCTGTACAGTGAATCTCTGACTGTATACATAACACCTGCATTTCGTTTCATATGTGGCTGAAAACACTCGGACAGTTTTGATCTTCTGTCAGAATTAACCTTATCTGTGTGCTTTTCCTCAAATTCACCAGCTTCAGGAACAAAACTACTTTGTTTACTCAAGTGTTCATCAAATACCTTATTTAAATATTCATTTTTACAATTGTATGTACTTCTCAAGTGTTTATACATTTCATTATTGATTGATAAGACATTACCAGAATGGATCTGTATCTTACAGACACGGAACAGCAAATAACATTTATTGTTTTTAAATACTCCATCGTTTACTCTTTTATCATACCAATCTGGATAGATGTAAACCAACACTTTGATAAGGTTTTCCCTATTTCTCATTTCATATTTATTTAAAATATTATTTGTAATTTTATGGTCATAAACGTTGGTAATTGTGTGCTGTGTGTTGAAAATTGATTTATATTTATTTAAAAGATTATTTAAAAGATTATTTAAATGCTTTCGTTGACCATCCGTTATCTCCTTATCAGGCGCACCACCCTTAGCTGCTATCTTATCTATGCGATTACCGGCTGGTTCCTGTATGTCGACGGGACTATACCGGTCAATCGCATTGTTACATTCATTTTCCTGCATAAGAGAATAATTCAACTTAATTTTGGCTTCACATTCCCTGCTGTGAGATTTATTCCTTTCTAAGGCGGTCTCACTACTACTACAAATTAATTCTAATTTATCAGCTATATGTTTTTCAGTTGCATTATAAACTATCACCTCATCACAGCAATTACCTAAAGTATGTTCTGGACTAATAGTGTTGTTACTTCTCATTTCACTTTCGTTATCTTCACTAATTTTTGATGCAGAATCTAGATACTTGACTTTACAGAGAGATGAGTTACTAGGCCCTAATTGGGTTGTTTCTGTATAATCACTTTCAATTTCATCTACTATGCTACCATTCTCCATTAATCCTTCAGTTGTAACATCTTGGTTTCCTTTCATATTACTTTCTTTGAGAATATTTTCCACAAGAACATTTGGTACTTCAAATTTATCTCCAGGTACAATATTCTCAACAGTTAAATCTACTTCAGTATCAGCTGACATTTCCTGTAGTTTCGCCATCCTCTCCTTTCTATCGGCGTCCATTTCTTCCCAAAATTTCTGCCTAATGGCTATCATCTCCTCATCCCTGGCTTTACTTTCCTCTGAAATTTTCTGCATACTCGCATGCCAGGCTTTATTTTCCTCAGACATTTTCTGCATATTAGATTTATTTTCTTCTGACAGCTTTTGTATATTTGCCAATAATGCCGCCAATGTATTTTGTAATTCTAGTGCTTCGGCCATATTGATTATTTATTTTTAAATTTTTAAAATATTATAGTTTTATTTATAGTAACGGCAATATTTTTTTATACGTATTATTTCTAATAATGTCCGTTTATGTTATTATTATTATAGCCCAGTCTCACAATCAAATGTAAACACTTAATCTAACACAGATAACAATAATAATTCAACCTCCATACAGATAATAACTCTATTGTTCAAATATCTGATAAGAGAGAGTATTCCAACTTTTATCTACCCTCCCTGACAACATAGAACAGCACCTATAAATAGTTCAATGAATTTAGTCTCTACACACTCAAATAAATATTTCTTTTTTTTTAAATTAATTCATTAATCGAGCCCAACGTTGGCAAGCGCCAAATATCCTTATGCAACAGATCAAACTTTATTATTCTAATAAGGATATTGTGAGTGTGTAGAAATCGATAAAAGTCTATTATGGAGGAGATGAAATATTATTTATTACATACAAATATTGTTTATAAAGATGTATAATGTTTTTTAAATTGTCATGTATTGATAGTATATTAAATTGTTTGTATTGTTCGATTAATATAAATCGCTTTTACTTGTTTGCTGCAACGTCCTCCTCTTGTCTCGTCAGTCCCGTCTCGTCGTCCTCTTCTACAGCTTCACTCCTTCCTGGTGTCCTCTTCGTCTCGTCGTCCTTGTACAGCAAGCAGCTCCAGCGGCGATATTTCAGAGTCTCGTAGTTATGTTTAACTGCTTCCACGATATCTTGTAGTGTCTTTAAGTTCCCTATGCGGATATCTTAACTTACACGACACAGCACTGAATTTTATTTTAAATTTTACTTAATTATTTATCCTCTTGGTTCTTACAGCAAAACTTCGTTAAGAATTACAAGGTTTATAGTTTACTTTATATAAAATATTCCTCTATTCCTTCTTGGTTCTTACCGCAAAACTTCGTTAAGAATTTTAAGGTTTATGGTTTATTTTATATAAGATCTTTTTACGTTTGTAAGAGAATAACTCTCTTACCCGGGGCACAACTTCCCCTAGCAACGTCGACAGACAGACTGTGTTCAACCTAGCTCTGCAACATATGAATCTCACTGAATTTGGTGTAATTTGATAGGCCAAGCCCAAGTCACATGATTGATGGAACAACCAGATACACAAAATTCATGAAAAACTTTGTATAATTTTGCATAGTCCTGCATGGAAATTATCTACAATTATTATTACCCTATCATTGATAAGAGTTACACTTGAGTTTTGCTTTACTTAAAAAATCATATTTCTAAAATAATTACAAACCTCAGAGTATACACAAATCGAAGCTATTTATTTAAATAATTCCTTGTCAAATTTTCATGTAAATCGGTTAACTACCACTGCCGCTATATCGATCGCAGATTATCACACCCGCACACGCGCACCATTTCATACAAAAATTACATGACAATATAGTACAATTTTTTATGAAGAGTTTGGTGTAACATATATGCTTATCATTTTTTAAATACAAAACTTATGACTAAAAAACAAAATCTTATACAAAACAAATTTAAACAAGAAAATGCTTGTCATTCATGTACTCTGATATAAACAGCATATCTTATCATCCTGTGTTCTGTTGCAATATATATATATATATATATATATACCAATGCCAAGTTGATAAAATGAGTTAGTATGAATAATTAAGTCACCCAAACTAATTGAGAATGCGAATATTAAAGAAAGAAGGTCATAGTTAAAATGTAAAATTAATTGAAACAAGTGACAGATTTTAATAGAAGTTGAGAATAATATAAAGCTCTAAAATGTGTAAATTTTGGGTCAATTTAAATGTCAATTTTATTGTTGATTGTAATAATAACCATGTTAATTTTAAATGTCTTATTGTATTATGTTTGAAGATAAAAAATTTTAAAGATGTCTTATGTACTTTATGATGTAGCTTTGTATAACATAGGTATGTCAAGGTCGTTGGCTTGACCAGAGAGATCAGCTGATGGTTGATGTTATAAACCAGACCAGTTTCTGGCAATTGATTGATGCAATTTTGTCATTTAATTGAATTAAAAGATTTTAAGTTTAAATTTTCTGAATACTGAAAAAGTATATTTTGATAAATTTAAATTAAAAAAAAAAAAAAAAAAAATTTATTTCTTCCGTCTGCCATATAGATGATGTTTGAGTTTTAAGTATATTATTGTTTATGTGTATTAATAGTGTTTTATTGAATTATATTGTTTAGAATATATGTGTAAACAAATGTTAGAGTAAGTGCATTCATGTTTTAGTAAGGTATTCAATTTATTTTTTTGATTGTTATTAGTATTGAAGAGAATTAATGTAGTGGATGGGTTCATGCAAAAGATTTTTAATTTTGATTTTTGAGAGAGTCATGGAAATGTAACACTTTGATTTTAAGCTAAAAAAAAAAGAAATTTGGAATTTAAAAAGTAAATATTTCCTGAATTTTAAATAAAAGAATGTACTAGTGAATATGTGTACGTGCCCAGTACTTGCTAAAGGCAGCCCAGTGTGCATGGAAAGGGGGAACATATCGGTTGAGGATCTGGCATGGAATAAGGCCAGGGATTTGGATTTTGGGGGTGCATGTTGGAAGGTCAGGTGCGCTGTGGTGCGGGTCTGTTCAATGTTATGGTGTTGGGATCTCGAATAGAGAAGTCCAGTAATCTCGTGCAGGTGCGGCCATAGTCTCCGAGCTAGGGGGGTAGTTTACCCATGATATGCAAGAACTAATGGGGGGTTGTTGGCACCATATCCTCACCGATCCTCTTAGGGGTTTAGCAATGAGATTTCTTCTGTTTCGGCAGCAGATCTGTCATTGGGGGGTATTGTAACGGGGCTAAAAGGAGGGGCTTTTTATTTTATTAAAAAATCATAAATTTGTTTTCATCTGTGTGGCCAGCCACGTGTTAAATAAAAGCTTTGTCCAACGAAGGAACAGTAAGGTGTAGCTGTACGATGAAATGCGGCAGGTGTGCAACAACGCAATACAATTCTAAGAACTGTGTTACTGTGCGACACGCGCAAACACCAGCGGGCGCGCATCCGACGCCAAGAAGCTAAAACAATATGGCTTGGAGATATATTTTTCCAACATGTGCTCTAGACATGACGGAAACATAATTAGAAGTCACGCCCATTTGTGTGACATGCAGCAAGGCAGTGAGATTTCATCGACGTCCAACACACGGGAGTTACATGTGTTGTGTGTGCAACGACTAAGACTTTAACGCATAAGGCATTGTTTTCTGTCTTGTAAAAAGAGACGTGGGGAGAGGGGTACTTGGTGGACGCTACTCGCAGTTCCCCGCCGAAGCTTAACCCGGCCAGGTTAGCATACTAACAGTGGCTTTTCAATAACATTTTTTTTATCATCAATTAAAAGAGAATCAGTGGTAGAACTAGGTGAAAATGAGTGTGGCATGTAACGATGAAGACAAAACGAAATCATAAACTTTTTTGGGAAACTTAAAAGCGAACTTTGTTTCTGACGCGCCACGCGGTCGGGAAGACGCCACTACAGCAAGTATTCAATAATGTTTTAAATAAATAAAAAGGGGGTTTTTTGTAATGGAATGAATGTGTGTATGAGCAGGCTGGGCAGCTTTCTATAATATAAGGTGTCTATTTTAACTTTATCCATATAAGATTGAATTATTAATGTTTAACGAATTTTTGGTTTTGGTATTTAGTATGTAGGAGGGAACTAAATAATGTTTTGATGATCTGAAAGTGATTTTAAGGAATAAAATAAAATGTCAGTTGTTATACACAAATGTGCTTTGAGTACGTTATTGTGGTAACCTTAGAATCATGCTTGCATTCACAGTTCGTGCTGGGATCCTGGACAGAATTTAAGGTAGGTGAAAAATTTTATAATTCGTTAGAAAATCGTAACATCACAATAATGGAAAGCAATAAACAAACAAATGATAAAATAGATGAAATATTTAGGAAACAGGAGGAAAAATTTAATAAAATAGATGAAAATTTTAGGAAACAGGAGGAAACCTCAAAACTAATGAATGAGAAGTTTGATAAGAATAAAGAGGAAACTAATGAAAATAACCGACAAATAAATGAAAGCTTAAACCAAATTAACGAAAGGTTTGACAGGAACGATGAGAGTTTAAAACAAATGAAGGAAGAGATCAGACAAATAAATGAAGAGAATTTAAAGCGGATTAATGAAAGAATTGAGAATGTCCATGTGACAATTAACCAAAAGGTGGATAAAAACAATGAAGAAAGGAAACAAGAAATAGCCGAAACAAATGAAAAGTTAGAAAAAATCAACGAAACAGTGGTACAAGTCCATGAGGAAATACAAAATAAAATAAAGAATGTCAAAAATGAAAATAAAACGATGGTTGAAGGACTCCAACAGGAAACTGTAGAAAAATGCGAGCAGAATAAGCAAGAAGTACATCAAATTCGGGAGGAGAATAAGGAAGGAATAGCACAGGTACATACTGACATTTGCGAATGAATGGAAAGAGTATATAACAACCTAAACAATATCGAAAGCCAAGTGAGTACAAATAAAGAGAAGATCGAGGAAATCCGTTGATGCGAGATACAATTACAAGAAGAAGTGGAGTCATGGCGGGATAGAACATGTCAAAATACTTATATCACCAACAACGATAACCGGGAGTTAATCAATTTTAGGAATTACAAATGTAACCCCATGGAATTCCTGAAGAGGGTAGAAGAGATGATAGCAAGGAATAGAGAGACCCGGTGGAATGTTATCCGAGGAATGATTGATGAGTTGTTCAAGGATACCCACGACAATTGGTGGACGGCAGTGCGTCCCGACATCCAAAATATAACAGAATTTAAAAAACAGTTTAGGGAGAAGTATTGGTCGGAGTTGACCCAAAATATGGTGAGAAATAACTTATGGTCGGTATGAGGCATACGCAGGACAGTCTCCAACATCATACTTCCTAGGCAAGGTGTGCATGGCCCGTAATCTGGAGCCCAGAATTCCCGAGGAGTGCTTAGTGATACAACTATCATACCATTACGCGGAAGGGATAAAGAACGCCCGAATATATAGCCAGATTAAGACAATCCAAGCTATGGATAACTTTCTAGAGAATTATGAGCATGAGGGACAGTATCAACGGAACCGCATAATGAATACTAAATACTATAGGTACAACGGCAACGACCCTCAACAAAATCCGAATAGGAATAATAATCCTCAAACAAACCAAAATGGTAACCAGAATAGAACCCATAATAACAACCCGTATAACAATCAAAGGAATAATAATTATCGGGGTAATAACCATTCTAATTACCACGATAATCGGCATAATCGAGGAGACGGGGACAACCGACACAACAACTACCGACACAACGTGAATTATATATACTCACGACCTCAAGGTAATCAGAGGCGGTACTACCCGAGGACACACAAGAACCATAATTTTTATAACCAGTCACAACGCGATGACGACCACCAATACGGAGGAAATTGTAGACCGGTGGACAACAATCCTGGGACCAGACAGGAACCACTACAGAACCAACCACAAAACTCACAAGAAAACAGGGAGGATGAGGGAAGCCCTCATTTAAACTAACAGAGGCAGTGAGAACTGAAGACCACCCATCACTGAACCAATCACTTGGGGAAAAACAACAAATAACCAGACGTACCACTGACCAGACTATAACAATCATCACCAACCATTATTTAAAAGATATCAGGGAGGACCTCTTAGAAGAGGAGGATATCCATGTACACAATCACAATAATGAAATTATATATAATCGCTAAGCTAAATGGAATACAGTCGACAGTTATGATAGATACGGGGTCCAACATCTCGTTAATTGATAGTACCGAACTGGAGAGAATCCAACGAGGAAATCAAATACCTATACCCACTTTACCTGTTAAAAATATAATCATAATCGGAACTACTGGACCCCAAAATTCCAAAAGCATGTAAGGACAACTTACTTAAGATATTTCAAAACAATATAATTTAATAAACGATAAAACAACCAAGAGAATGTAAGAACAGATTACATAATTTATTTATAAACAATATGATTTAAAATGAAATAATAGAAAAAAATAATATTTTAATGGGAACAACGAAAAAAAAAATATATAAAAACAATTAATGGTAATGTGCTCAGACAAGAAGGTAAAATAAGAAGAACAATGGATAATTTAAGGACTATAATTACAATGAAGGTAAAGAATGATAATAATTAATACAGCTACAATTTAGAATTTCTTGGAGTTGAAAATGATAAAGGAAGAAATAGTACGAAGAACATCTGTCACAAGAAGGAAAGTCAAAAGGATTTAAAAATAATGCCTATCAATAATATTATCTGAAATTAGTTACTGAAAAATAAGAAGGAATCAAGAAGAAAAAGAAATATATAATTAAATGCAAACAGCAACAACGTGAATAATCCCAAAAGTGTTTATTATTAGTCGCCAATCGACTACTTGTAAGTTTTTTTAATATTGTGCCGGCGTTTGCACGAGCCGGCGTTCGGAGAAATGCCATACTGGTTTTCGTCTGCGGATAAATATCGCGGCATGAGAAAGGTAAACGCAATTTCGCTGGCTGTGCCTCGACTAGGACGCGATCTCGTGGCGAAGTTTAGGCTTAGTGACGGCAGCTGGTGAACAAGCCAGACGGCGCCATATCTCAATCGAATAAACAGCTCAGCTTCTTACCTCGGACAGTTTACGTGTGCAGTCTTCTTCTCCTATGGCAGGCTAAGTGCTTGAGACTTCCCGGTAAGTGCCTTATAGAATTTTACACAATGGTTTGGTAGTAAAGAAATATTTAAATTCAAAATGTATTCAACCAGATGCGAACGTTAGAATGCTCGTGGTTGGATCAGATGTGTGTGTGTATATTAAGAAATTTAATCGATGTTATAGTATTTAGATACCGCCTGTAATTGTTTTAATCATTGTTCATTCAGCCTAATATAAAGATGTAACTAAATTAAGTACGTTAGTGAGAACTGTATCTTGTCGGTTATGCATGAACACGCACTGGTGACCGGAAGTGTGAACTTTCTTTTAATTAAATCAGTTAAAGGTAAATTTTAAGACCGCCCTAGATGAAGTACTGTGATTCTTTTAATTGTATGTAGCTGAGAGGGCCTTTAGTGTGTTCATTATTTGCAAAAATTGCGATTATGGTATCGCCACATGGCAAGGTGGCTGAGAACATGTATGGTTATGTCGCCGCTGGTTAAAGCCGGTGTGCGTTCCTCATTACTATGCACATATTATTATTATTATTATTATGAGTTCATGATTATCTTGGAGTTACAAATAATTCATATGCAAATTTAAAAACTTTTTATGCATTATTTTGAGTTGGTTGGAAGCTCCAGTTCTGGTGTTTAAAATACATGACTAGGGTGCAAGTTTTAGTGGACAGTTTTTTAATTTTTTTGAATCCTTAGGGTTCTTGCCCTAGAAACGGAGATCTGGCCACAGCTGGTGTACTGCCACCTTCACCAGCCATGAACCACCTGAAACTTTGTCTGTGCCGAGGAGGGAGCTAGCTACCAATAACTATGTGATACAGCCACTTCAGATAAGGTGATATGAACTCTTTTCTTATTTTTAGCCTGGCCCGCAGAACATCAGTGTGACGAATTTGTGCTCGAACAATTTGCTTATTCAGCTAGATAGTTAAATTGAGGGTGTGTCACCAAGACATTTACTATGAACATTATTCATGATAATACTGTACTATCACTGTAATTGTGAGCTGCACTGTGGGAGCGTGCCAGAGCTATTTTCATAGATATTGAGTGCAAATGTTGTAAGGGTAATTTGTTCTTTAAAATTAAGTATAAGGTATGAGCTTTTTGATTCCGAACCGGCTGGTTCAGATGTCTTCTGAGTATTACTGGGGTTTCATATTTAATTATTTTCCTGTATTTAAGGGATGGGGTTTTTGTCTTTCATCCTGTTTCCGGGTGTTAATTTCTAAATAGGTTTTCTGGGCACAAGTTAGGCACCTGTTGGTGCCGTTTCATGCAGGTTTCCTACTGGTCAGACCTTGTCAGGTCAGGCCTATTCTGGCACACTCCTACAGCTGCTAGTATACAACATGTTGTTATTTTATATGCACAGAGGGCTGATATTCAGTTTAATATTTTTTTTTTTTTTGGCCTATATATATAATTAATTTTCTGAGATTATCAAATTTTATATGGAATGAAATATACAGGCGGTACTTGTTTCTGTAACTTAGGTGTTCTGGCTTTTGCTTGCTAAACTGGTCTTGTTAATTTTGCTTATTATCAAACCATTATGATTAAAGAATGAATTCTTTCTAAACATGTAACCTTTTAGGACAAATTTCCTGTGCATTATATGAATCCACTAGTTTTACATTTTGCCTGTCATTATAGCAAGTCTAACTTATCCTTATATTTCATTACAATTTAAGTACTATATTTTATTAACAATACTAAGTACTGTTATTCTATTATTATGACTTATTGCGAATGTTGTCTCAAGCTATAAGTATATCTGTATCTGACAGAAGTGTTACTGTTCTTAGTCTGTCTGCTGACATTATAAAAATGTAAAAGGGGTTGCTGTTATGATCGATTCAGATTTGCTTTAAATTTTTACACTCTTATAAAATTAGAGATTTTACAACTTTATAAAATTTATACAGGCTGTGCTGGCACCTTAAGTTATAATTGTAGTTTCTTGTTATTATGGCAAGTCCAGATTTTCTCTACCTTCATGTATGTATTTGATAAAATATGCAGGCGGTGCGCCAGGCTTTATAATTGTAATTTGTCTGTGATTATGTGATGTATAGTAGGGTGGAACGAAAAAATCAAGTTTGGATTTTTAATTTGTAATAGCGCGGAAAAGTTGCCTTTTGGTGTAAATAAGATAAAAAAAAAGATATGAAAAATATTGGAGCACGTCTTGAGGTGCCGCAAGGATGATAAATTTTCATAAAATTGCAATTTTCGCTACATTTTTAAGTTTTTTTAAGAAGTTGTCAAACATTTTTTATTTATTTCAAATACTGTCAAAAAAGCAGTTTTTATATAAAAAAAGACATACAATTTTGTTTTTAACTTTTTGGATTATGTCTTGAGGTGCCGCAAGAGCGGTAAAGTTTTATAAAAACACACTTTTTGTAACTTTTTCAAAGAATTTTATGTGTCGCGATTATGCAATAAAAGTTTCAAATAGGCGTTTTAATATGAATAGAAAGATAAAAACAGTTTAACTATTGCATTGTTTTTTGATGGAAGAAGAGACAAAACAATTCTTCAAGAAAAGAAAGGAATTAAGTTGTACAAAAAAGTTATTTCAGAAGAGCACGTTTCACTAATAAAGGAACCAAACTCGAAGTTTTTAGGCCACGTAACACCTAAATCTGGCACTGGAAAGGCATAGCAGACAGTATACAGGAGTTTCTTGAAGATAGAGAACACAACGAACAACTTTTGAACTTTACTGCTATTGGGTGTGATGGAACCGTTGTAAACACTGGACATAATAATGGTGTGATTTCTTTGATGGAAAATGAAATAGGAAGACCTTTACAATGGTTAGTTTGTTTGTTCCATGGAAATGAGCTACCTTTGCGACATCTTTTTTGTCATTTAGATGGTAAAACGAAGGGACCCAATGAGTTTAAAGGCGAAATAGGTCAGCAGCTGGAAAACTGTGCTAATCTTCCTGTGGTTACTTTCTTGCCAATTGAAAATAACCTTCCTCTTTTGGAGAACATAAATGATTTAAGTACAGATCAGAAGTATTTATTGGATATGTGTATCGCTGTATCAAGTGGAAATTGCTCACTAGATTTATCTTTAAGAAACCCTGGAAAACTTGCTCACTCCAGGTGGCTTACATTAGCAAACCGTATACTTAGATTGTATGTGGCAACTGAAAATCCAACTGAAAACCTTAAGACTCTGGCTGAGTACATTGTGAAAGTGTATGCACCTGTGTGGTTTAACATTAAGTTAAAACCTTCATGTACTTATGGTTCCAAACATCTGTTTAAGCTTATCGCATATTCACGCTATCTCTCTGATGATTTCAAGAACGTTCTAGACCCGGTTATTCAAAGAAATGGGTACTTTGCTGCTGCAGAAAATCTCCTTTTGTCCATGCTATGTGATCAGCGCAAAAATGTACGAGAACTTGGTTTACGACGTGTTTTAAAAGCAAGAACAGAAAGTAGAGGCGGAGTCAGGAACTTTAAAGATCCAAAGATAAACTTTGACGCAAAGGATTACATCGACATGATCTCATGGGCTGAAAATGACGTAACTGAACCCCCCTTGGTAAAACATGTTTCCATTGACTCTCTCAAAGACTTTATAAGGAAGACATCTGAAGCTCAACCAAATAGTAAAGTGGACCCGCTTATCGACTTTCCCCGGCTTTCTTGTCACACGCAAGCAGTGGAAAGAGCTGTGAAACTGGTGACCGAATCGGCTCAAAATGTCTGTGGTTCAATCGCAAGAGAAGGATATATCAGAGCAAAAATTGACTCACGTGAGAACATGCCAAAATTTGATACAAAAAAACAGTTTAATGTGTCAATGAAGTAGAAACAAACATTTTGCAGCTGTAACATTTGTAATTATTAAGGGTTTTTTAAATCATAAAAAATGAACTTTCAATGTCTTTAAAAGTGTATTATGATATTTTTTTACGTGTGCTCTAATAAAAAAAATATATAATTGATTTGACGAGCTTTTATTTCAACCTTATTTACTACTATTTGTAACAACCAAAATGTTCGCAAAAGTTTCAAAATTAGCAAAAATACAAACTTTTTGACATTAAAAAATATTTTTTTAATATTATTATATTTTGTAATTAATAATTTTTTCCAATTCTAATGCTTATATATGTGTTTACAACTATCTTTTGTAACATTATATGTACGAGAAAACCATAAAAAATTATTTATCAAACTTTATAATTTTTCAATTTTTTTAATTTTCTTACAAATTTTAAGCTCTTTGCGGCACCTCAAGATGTTGTAGTATAGCAACCAAATTTTTTTTTCTTCTTTTTGAACCTAAAAGGCAACTTTTCCCCACTATTACAAAACTAAACAAAAAAAAAATTAAAAAAAGGCCATTTTCGTTCCACCCTAATGTATAGGTATAGATGTGTTATATTATGTGTTTGAATTATATGTTAAAATAATGAACAAGATTGGTATATATATATATATATATATATATATATATATATATATATATGTGGGTGAATTATTTGAAGGAATGATAATTACATGTTATAATTGAAATTGATTTATTGAAATTGATTTATTGATATTTATTTATTTATCAAGACTATTTTTATAATTGAACTTACAGGGGATATTGAAATTTTTCTGGATTATGAGGTATTAAACAAATTATGGAAATTAAGAAAGTTAATAAAAGATTGTTATTGCTGTTTACCGACCGAGTTTTAATTGCAAGTCCCGTCTCACTGGACCCAGCGCATTTTTTGTTTCTCTAGGCCTTCCGCCTAGTTTTAATTAACTAGTGGCCCCTCTTTAAAAAAATATATATATATATTGTAACGATACAATTAAGCCAAATCTCGTACCAGTGATAAAAAAGATAATTCTTAATATAAAATTTACTTCATATGAAATAAAAATGTGTAAAAAATGATTAAAATGTAAATACTTTGACAAGACGTACCACGATATTACCCAACCCAAGTGATTGAGCCGAAAACACAGACATAAAGAAGGGAACCACGTAACATACTTATTAAAATGTAAATATTTTGACATGATTGAGCCAACAACCCAAACATACTTAAGAAAATGTGATTGACAAAACAATGATGGACATAGAACTAAAGGAGAACCAAACCAAGATGAAGAATGAAGATGAAGATTATTGAAGAAGAAGAAGAGGAAGAATGAAGAGGAGACAGATAAAACCCAAGGGGAAGCTAACACACATATATAAAAGGGAAAGATTGTATGTTAAAGATAGAATACGGTCAATAAACCTTAAATAATTATATATTAATAAAACCAATGTTATTATTATTATTAATTTAACATATGTACCCAATTTTTAAGACAATACAATTGTAAAACAATGTAGTATAGGAAAGGTACACTAACCTTGTCAGAAAGGTTAGATTCAACCAAAACACAACTAGCCTAATATTGTTTATAGTAAAAATAATACTAAAACAAAAATAGTGAGAAATGGTAGGAGAAGGTATAGGGGTTACCCATTAAATAACACTCATTACACAACAGTGAACCAAAGTGAAGTGCTTTAGTGAAGTGTTAATGCCCTAAAAAATAGTGAAAGTGAATGTGAAACATTCAAATTAGAATGTTAAGGAAATAGACACTCTTTAAAACATTGATAAACCACCAATGATTGGAGTGGAATTATAATTAGTTGTATACCTAGAAGTAATTAAAAATAGTATTTAAAATTAATATAAGGGAAGCATGTAACATATCAGGGAGAAAGCCCAGTACCATAACTTGTGTTAACATGGCATGATAGGATAGAAGTAAAGTTTGTTATTAAAGATTAAAATTATAAAGAATACAACACCCCATGTTGAAAGGGGAATTAACCTTCATAATATTAGAGAAAGTGACAATGTTTATCACCCTAGTTTATAAGACAAGAAAGAAATCAATGTTAGTACTAAGAATAATTTATGACTTATAAAGAATAATTGATTCAATGTTAAAGAAGGAATATGACTGAAAGGGGACTTACAGTCCATAAACCTAACTATTATATTTTAAATGAAAAGCAATGAAAATGTATGTTGAATAATAATTAAAACACAAACAAATAAATGAAGCCCATCAGGCTGAATTCAGAATGTAATTTAAAAAGGAAATACACTAGAAAACAATCATGGCTGTTTGTAACTAGGAAAACAGTTAACTGCCAAGAACATTCAAATGCAAATTGTATCAATTTCACAAAAAATCTTACTAATCTAAGAACAGTGAATGGACAATAATTGTATATCAGTTATTTCAACACAGAAATATTATTGTAATAATTTAATTCAAGAAAGATATGTTATTTATTAAATGTCAACTAATTAGACTATAGTTAAAGTGTAACAGAATATGACCTTATGAGGTGTCATTGTAAACTTTGAAAGGAAAGAAAAATAATAGTGATGTCATTTATTATCCCAAAGGAAATATAAGGGAATAAAATCATTAGGAAAATACTTAATAAATTTGAATAAAAATTCAAATATCTCTAACAATGTAAGCAAGGAGTAATTAAACCAGCATTGAATTATTAGTTACTATGACAACGAGTCGTTTGAGGCTTATTTTTCCGTTAAAAATAATAGACGCTGAAGAAACGAAGCGTGGGTACGCCACACAAGAAATTGGACAAACTAAAACTTTAATTAAAACAGTTACAACAAGTCAACTAGTGAACCAAAATGATCCAATATGAAGAGACGACGATCTGTACAGAATTAATGATGACCAGGAGCGAAATTAAATAATCTAATTAAAGAAAAAACCCAGACCAGTTTGAAGAAGATGCTGGAAGCCTACAACCAGCCCAAATTCGAAAAATACACGCCTACCCTGATGACGACCCTTCAACGTGAGACGAACTGATAAGTACTGAATAATTTCTTACTCCCAAAAAACCCTAAATTACTTGAATTATTTTCAAATGATAAAATTTCTCACTATTTAAAAAATAGTATTTTCTTTCAAAGGTAAAGGCACAATTTACTTACATTAAAAAACATTTGACGAACTTATAGAGATAACCTTATTTGTGAACATAACTACTGTAACAGAAATACGACACTACAGAACAAATTGTACAAACACATTATAAATCCTAAGTATGTATAAGGTATAATAGTGTACTTTCTTTTCATGTAATCAACGTTTATGTCTATTTTCATGATCAAAAGAACTCCAGATTTTAAAAACATATTAATTCGTTAGAAGTAACTGAATGATAGTGTTTTGAATCAATTTTGCCAACCTGAGGTGTTATGTGTTTCAAGCTCTAAGCCGGAGCATAATATTATAAATTTGTTTATGATTCAATTGTCATGTTTATTAATAATTAAATGTGTATTAAAAAACGCAGTACAGAACATTACTCTCTTGTTATTTCATAGGATTTTTTGTAAATATATGTGTGTTAGCAAAGTTTCAAGTCATAGCCAACTAGCGCTTGTCACGAGTGGCCGAGTCGACAACCTGTGTAGCAGCGGGAATAATTCGAACGCCACAGCTGTCCATGCTAATACCACATATTACTTTAAAAATTAAATGTTTTAATTGTTTTAACAAAAACAATTTGGCGCCACCCGGGAATCGTAATCCATATGAATTGACAGGTAGGTTGTACTGGTGACATTGACAACGCTACGGACTCCAGTAGTGACGTCGATTTATGTAACAACCAGTGTGAGGCAAACACACTACATTCACACCAATACACAAAATAAACAAGTGTGAGACATTTTAACAGGTACGACCCATATTTATTGTTACAATATATATATAAAGCATAAAGATAGAAAGAGGGGTTACAAATGGTAGCAGAGCACGGTTGATTCTAGGGTCGAACCCTTGGGTCCTTGGGTGTGACGGGGCTTGCAAACTCGGAAAACATTTGGGGCAAAATGAAATTTCAAAAATCAAAGAAATTAACACATAGGCCAAGGTATATCATGTTTATTGTTTTATATGTGTATGTCAATGTATAATTGTTAGGTTGTTTTTCAACTTGTGAGTCTGATCGCACCACGGGGTAGGTATTCGTAGTTAGAATATTTTGAGATGTTGGACTGTCGGGGGTCTTAAGCGTTGCCTGGGGGAGAATATATTAGTAATATATAGTTCGAGGTCGAACTATAGTGTGTGGCATTAGCGGGATGCGGTATGGCCCGATCGGAAGCCGGTACCGTCACCGACTTAATTCATGTATGGAGAAGTTTCGGAATTTGATGCCGATTTATGATTGCTAGCTATGTGTTGGTGAGGCGTGTATGTCGTGATTTGTGTTAGGTGTTGTGTATGTTAGGTACTTGTTGGTTGTTGCTTGTTCTCTTCAGTGGTGTCAACGAAGTTGGTTCAGGAGTGGGCCAGGTCTCCGCAGCGCTAGAGAACCCGGGGGTCGCTCGAAGGAAGGAACAGTACTCTGGTTTTTCGGTTTTGTAAGTCATGTTTGTGTTAGGTGTTTCATGGGAATTTATGTTTTGTTGTTGTGTGTTGTGAATTGTGCAATTCTGGTGGCGGTATGCTATCAGAAGTTGCCCCACCCCATTTCAGGCGTTCTCCGGAAATTTCCGGTGGTGAATGGAGTTGATGAGGACCAGCTGCTGGTTTTCTTGGACCTGGTGCTGCAGTTGGCAGATTTCCCGGGGGTGTCCGATGGGGAGGTCTTGGCCCTTATATACCCGTATTGCCGGGGTTCGTTGGCTGAGCTGGTCACCAACACTCTGCGTCGGGGTGGCAGTGTTGACGCTTTCCATGGGGAGGTGTTGAACTTCTTCATACCCCTTCGACGACGTGGCCAGCTTAAGTTTGAGTGATTCTATCGCCTACAGGCCAACGGAGAGGCATTGGGGGACTTCGTGTACGATATACGGAAAGCTGCCCGGGTGTTAAGGTTGGGGTTGCCTGAGACAGAAGTTATACAAGCAATTATGGAAGGACTGAATCCCCAAGAGAGATCTCGTTTGGTATTCGCGGTCCACGTTGTTTCGCGGATCTGGACCGGTTGTGTGTGGTTTCTAGTACTGTCCAGGCAGGGGACGAGTCCTGGGGAAGAGCTGCTAAAGATGTCCAATACTCCAGTGGTTCATTAGGAAGAGCAAAAGAAGACAAACATGGCGGTTGGAGGAGAACACAAGAGACGGTCAGAAAAACTGAATATTCCGGAAGTAATGGAGGCTACAAGGGGGTGGCAAGTAAGAAGACAGTAACAACGGTTACAGTAGAGAAAACCAATAAGTGTGAAATTAACAGGGGAAGAAGAAATTATGTTAGTAAACAAACAACGGCAAGTAGGGATCCTGTAGCAAAGCGTTATTTCTATTCGGAGAAAAAGGACACTTTAAAGGGTCCAGAGGAATTACGAGTTCTAATAGAGTAGTGGATGAAGAAGGTGAAGCGGAAGAAGAAAAGTGGAATAACTTCTGTGGATCGATACGAGACGACAAGAAAACGTCTGTTGATACTGAATTGCAGGACTCAGAGAGGACGTCATGGTTGAATCCGGATGCCACAGAATTTGTTCCGGTATCTCCATCTCGGTTCGTGAGGGATCCAGATCCTGTGACATCATCATCGTCTACGCAGGGATATGAGAAGTCAGAGAAGTCACTTGAGAGTGTAGCTTTACCATCGCCAGTAGAAATTAATTTAGTCATTGCACATGAACCTGGACAGCTGGATTCCAGGGTGGAAAATGTTGAGGACTGCTGAGAGTGGTCAAGGAGAGGAATCGAAGGAAGAGGCAGAAGAGCGGTCTGCAGATGCTGTGCAGGGGAGTATAGTTGTAAGTGTTAGGGAGACTGAAGAGTCTGAGTTTGCGGATGGACACGGGGATGTCCAGGCTGTAAGTGTTTCTGAGGTTGCGGATGGACAAGGGGATGTCCATGCCGCAAGTGTGGTTGAAGGAGATGAGGTAGAAGTTGAGGAGAAATTTGGTGGCAGGGTTGTGGAGTGTGTGAGTGAGAATGATGTAGTGTGTGAATATGTGCAGACGCCTTCTGTATGTAGTGCGGAGGATTCCGAAGAACGAAAAGGAGTTTCATGTGGACCAGATGAGCAACTAGAGGATGAAGATGTGCAGTGTTCGGACGGTGGTAGTGGATGTGATGGCGATGATGTTGATGATGAATGTGTTGATGAAAAGGAGATTGGAGAAGAGGTTAGTGAAGAGGTTTGTGAAGGAGCTGGTGATGATTGTGATGAAGAAATGGGCGAAGATGCGGTTGAAGATGAATCAGAGGAGCAACTGGAAGATGCTGAGGAGGTGCAGTGTCATGAGGTTGATTTGGATTATGGGGACGAAGAAGGAGAAATTGTAGAAGAAAAGGAAGAAGGGACAGAGGAAGAAAGAAAAGCAGGGGAGGCAGAAGCCGGGAGTTTAGATGATGAGGATAATCCAAAGTGGAGTGAAAGTAGTGATGTAAGTTGCCTTGATTCTGATTCCGAAGAAACCAGTCAGTACAGCTCAACGCGAGACAGTTTCTCAGAGAGTGCTGTCCGAAAGGAACGAGTACCTAAAGTGCGTCATAGTAAGCTGAGAAGAAGCGGTTAACGGGTAGCGGGTAGATGTTCCCTACAGTCCCAGTGGTGTTCGCCTGCTTCAGGGTTGTGCCCCTGCCCACGCGATCCTTGGTTTTCTCCAGTCATTCTCCTTTTCGGAGGGAACCATGTCCTTACCCTTAGTCCTCGCTCTTGACCTTCAATGATCCTTGCCCTGTTTCATCTTCCCAATTTTCCTACCCTCCCGTAAAAAAAAAAAAAAAAAAATATATATATATATATATATATATATTGTAACGTAACAAAGTTAAGGTTCCCGACGTTACATAAAAAACTTTCTCAAAATAACTGAAACAATGCCCAAGGTATGCCATAATTAAGTACAAGAGGGCCAATCTCACCTAAAAAATGTATTGATGATACCTAGTAAGGTTACTAGGTAATAAAATATTGAAGGTGTACCTAAATATAAAATATGTAATGAGCAGTGTAAGATGTAAACTATAAACACTGTGTCTAATGGGATGAGTTTACTGTGTATGAGCTTGAATATAATAGACTGTTCAATTAATATTTAATGTTTTATAAAATGTACTTGTTGTTGTACTTTATCATGATATTGTGTTTACATGATATTTATTTTGTGTTTTGTATGTAGCAGGTGTGGAGCCATTGCTTTAAGGAAGTACTAAGTAATGGGTACTCATTTCATTCATGTTAAACATGTATTTAAGTAATTAAATACAAGTATATTTATTATGTATGGTAATATGTTAAGTGTATTTACTTTAAATAATTAATGAAGATGTTTTAAAATAATATTTGTAAACTTGGCCAAGAAGACAATAACTGTTAATAAATTGTCAAGTGGTCATTATAATTATGTTAAAAACCAATGAAGGAACCCTAACTAAATAAAAATAATGAACTAAATAAAAATAAATGAAGGAATGAACTAAATAAAAATAATGAATTGAAATCCTGAAATTAAAATTGAAATAATGGGCCATAAGCCAGTGACTCTTTGTACAGTAGGTCAGGTAAGAAAAATAAAATTAAAAACAAAAAATTATAACACAGGTAATAACACCAATAGGCCTAAATTCAGTATTTTGTAAAAGGAAATTAATACCTTTTAAAATAAGTCAATTAAGAAGAAAATGTAGTAAAATGTATATGGTTTAATGAGGCAGATTAAGTGAAAGTTTTATGTGATTTAATGTAATTCCAAGCAGGGAGTATTTTATTAAATAAATGTAAGAATATTTCCTAATTCTGGCTCTAGGATAACAAATATTATCCAATGACAGAAGAAGCAATGGTTGTTAGGGCAACAAAATGCAGGAAATCTTGTTGATTTAGACATTCAATTGTTATATATAAACGAGGACAGTTCAGTCATTAAAAATCGTCAGAAAACCACAAAACCTCATGAATAAAATTATTACAAATTAACATTAAAATATAATCACTAATTAAAAAGACGGATTGGACGGCTTCCTAAACTATCACTTTGAGAATATAAACTACCTATCTACAAAATTTAAATCAAAAACCTTAAGAAAAATGAACTAAACTTACCACCAAATGAGTTATGCAAGAAAGCATAAATAAATGCAGATAATCCAGACCGGGAGAAGTAGAATTGAATAAATACCATACAACAAAAAATTAAAGAGAATTAAATTTACCTACTGAACCTCACTTTTGACTGCAGAGCAAGAACTTAATACTACACTAATTCCATCGGGACCTGTAACCACCAGAAACGAAAAAATGAGCGAAGATCAAGAACTGAATTTTCCATTACATCCCGGAACACTAACAACAACTTTTATTGAGAAGCTGGAGTTGGAAATATTCGAGCCATTCTTCATCACTTGTAGATCTGACATCGTTAGTGGAACACGGCCTGAATGAGTATCTTGTAAACGCTTGGTAAAAACCTGCTTATGTTAATACTTTATATAATAAGATTTTAATTTAAATTGTAATACCTAGTAACCTGAATTTGCATTACCTGGCCTTACTAATAGTTAAAAGAATTACATGTACCCTGAGATAAGAGATAAACTGAAAATTATAATTAAATTATAACATAAACCACGAGTTCAATAACAAATCGATTCGGTATTGTATGATCGATATGATGCTTTAATAACCGAAGAAAGCAACTGTTGGAAATTTAAAATAGTATAAAATAAAGAATCCTTCTTGTATTTGACGAGTCTGTGTTATTGTAGAATAGTTATTGTATTTAGAGTAGGGTGTAATTTACAGGGAAAGAAAGTGATAAAAGCGTCAAGTGGAACAACTTAACCTATAAGAACGGGTCTTTCGCTAATGACAGCGCTCGATTGCAGACAGCTGGTGAATGCGGGAGAATAGAGAACTAACTTACTCTCCTCACACTCCGCTCTTTTCAATTTAGATAATACATAGTGACTAGGGTTGGAGAAAAATACTGAATTATTCATTATAATAACCATAATATAGCGTTTTCCCTGGTAAAACACTTGATAACTAATTAACACAGGTCTATAATCAACAACCGAATAATATCCACAATATAATAAATATTTTTCCTTATAAATAGATTGAATTTGTTAATTTAAATTAACTATAAACCCGCAACAGTAATTAAATAAGTAACACAGATCATAAACAGTTGGAAAAGGTTACAAATTGCCGCATTCAACGTGGGGCTGAAATAACGAGAAACCCGCATTACAACAGCATTACACTAGTTACATAATCATCTTACATTTGATTTGTTACAAATTGGCACTCAACGAGTGGGCTATTAAAAAAAATAGTTAAGTAAAAAATCGACTATATCGCTATTACTTAACTGGAGCAGGCAACTATTAGAGGCACAGGAATGCATACGAGAGGTGTTTCTAAAAGGATGGCGAAAGACCAAGAAACGGAAGAAGATAGACGGGAGGAAGAAGCAGAAATAGGTTGTGATAAAGAGGAAGCCAGAGGTGATATGGATTTACTAAAACTATGGGAATTAATTAAAGAATATTCCAAGAAACAGAAGGAAGCCAATAATGAAAATTTTAAACGAATGGAGGAAAACTCAAGGAAACGAAACGAGGCTTTAAGTGAAAATTTAATAAAACAAGTGGAGGAAAGATTTGACCAGAATAAAGAGGAAACTAATGAAAATTGTAGGAAACAAAATGAGAACAACCGACTAATCAATGAAAAAATAGACAGTATTAAAGAAAGTACTAGTGAAACCTTAAGACAAACTATAAATGAAAATAATGAACAATTGAAGGCCGATTTTAGACAAATAAATGAGAAAATCGACAGTTCCAATGAAAGTACTAGAGAAGAGTTTAGAAAATTACATGAGAAAATAGATAGTATAAATGGAAGGATAGACAAAATTAACGATAATACGGAGGAAAAGATAAAAATATTAACAAAACAATCAGTCAAAGGGTCGACCAAACAAGAGAGGAACTTATAGGGTTCAAGGAAGAGGTGACTACCCGAATAAATAACATAGAAATTAGTAACAAAATTAGTGTAACGGAGGTACAAACGGAAACACAAGAAAAATTTAACGAGGTACCAATTAACATAACTGGAAGAATAGAACGGGTTCACAATGAAAATAAGACAAACGCGTAAAAGGAAATTAATAAATACACGGGAAGGATTGGAGATGATTAAAGGGGGATTAGTTAAGCTGCATAATATACCAATTACGGAACCAAAAGAAGTAAGGCAATTAAGAAACTCTAAACGAACCACAATTGAATTCCTAGATAGATTAGACGGACCGAAAAAGCCAAAACTAACCGAGGAGCATGGAGGACTTCTGGAGATTATGTATGAACCATTTGAACGATAAGAAACAGTACGGAAGAATCAGTTCGAAAGACGATGGTAAACTTGAACATAAATGAAAATTCTATAGCGACAAGATGGAAGAACCAGATAATAGTGAGATACGTCACAAGGACGGAAATAATTCTACACAATAGAGAGATCCGAACAACAAGTATAGAGGAAATAATGGACCACGGTTAAACAGATTCCAAACCAACCATTGGAGAAAAGGGACGGATTTTATGGATACAGGATCAAGCAAATCCAAGGAAAATAATGAGAAACTAATTAAAATATATTAAACTAACTATTAAATGAAATACACTAATTACACGATACTTCAGAGGAATTAGTTGGAATCAATTTTGAAATAAAACCACAAAATTCAAAAAAAATGAAGTAAGTTCACCTTACAAACAAGGATTTAAGGAAACAATTTATGAGCAATATAAAAAAGAGAATTTTGAAGATAAAAACCACAAAATTCAAAAATAAGTAAGAACACCTTACTATATAATTCAGAAGAAATTATTTTAAACTAATAAACATGAAAGAAGAGAAAGAAGTGTTAGAAATGAGTTAAATGAAGGAAGAATATGCCATACAATTTATGATAACGACGAGATTCAGTGTTCAATTGCAGAATGTGATATTACTTTTACTGCTGATAATTAAAACTTAATTACTTTTGATATCGGGCGCCATCTTGTATTATTAATTACAAGAAACAAAAAATGTGTACTTACCAATTCGGGTTCTTTTCGGCGAACTCAAAAGCAGAACTGATTGTCGAAATAAAGAAAAACTTTATTTGTTCTCAAGATTTAGATTTTATTGGTTATTAAGCATTTCAATTTTATCATCAATATCTTATTCTTTTCTCCCCTTCATCTCAGTTAACCCAGCTGACAGACAATCATTTTAGTGACAAAACTTATTAATGAGTTATAATTAACATTTTATAAAATTTCCAAATAACAAAATCAAGAAACTACATATAAAATAGAACACAAACCAGCTTTCTTGGTCTACATACTTGCTCACTCACACACACAACATACTTTAAATTTTTTTTCTTTGAGCTCATATTTAATTTATTTTTTCCCCATCTGTTTTTGTTTTCTGAAAAATAATAAAATTTGATAGTTTTGTGTATATCCTTGTAGGTACTTAGCTGTATTTGAGTCCGAATTCTAGTCCAGAAGATGTCACATTGTTTACGTGCTCACTTTCATTTAAATCATAATTTTCGAACTGTATTAATGTAAATAAAACTGTTAATCACATTTTAAGTATGTATTTCTATTGTTAAATCATATTTTAAATATATTATTCACATTTTATATGTTGCGGGCGCCCGCGATTTACGTTCCGGAACTGTATATGTGTGTCACTCGCGCGAGTGTTGAATTTAGACTGGCTGAGACAAACGGCACTATTTTGTAAAGTGGCCGCAGTTGTTTACCAAGTTTTATTGTTCTGAGTTCGTATCACTACGCCAGCATAAGGTTTGGCTTACACGCCTAACATTCCACAGCGGGGATTGTCTCTGACGTAAGATGTTGACGTCACATGGTCTGATGTTATTACATAACTTGTTTACCGTTTTGTAAGTCATTGGAGCTGACCTTGACTCAATTCCGCTGGTTGTCTATTTCGTCTTTATAATATTCATGAATAATTTCACACTCACTGCCACCAACTTCACTACCAACAAAATTTACCTTTCTGTTTACGTTTCCCCAAAATTATCGTAAAAAATGCTAATTCACTTTTATGTAAATACAAATTTATCTATTTCCCCGGGTAGGCCAAAATGTCCCGTTACAATACCCCCTCAATGAGAGGTTTTATGCCGAAGCATAAAAACTCTCATTGACACACTCATACTTGCTAAAGGGATCAGCCAGGATATGTCGCCACAACCCCCTTTACGGTTTACAAACAAAAAAATATAATTAACTCACCCTTGGTTCGATGACTGTGCCCGCACCTGAATGACATTACTGGACTTCTCTCTCGAGATCCCAACACCATAAAGTCAGACAGATACTTAACGCCCCTGCTCTGACGCGCTGGCCAGCTCAGGACCGCCGCCACAGCATCACCAAACGCTGAAACAACAAATCAAAATATCAACTAGTGGCCTTATACAACACCACATCCCCAACTGATCTGTTTCCCCCTAGCGGTGCTGGTTTGCGTTAAGAAGCACTGGTTTTGTTTTTCACTTAACCTCTAACACATATATGAATACATCTTTTAAACTTCCATAATTTCAATCTATCTACTTTTTCTTGTTAACTTTGATTCCAAAATTCAAAATTACTGCTCTGATTCCTATCAGAAATTAAATAAACATTTCCCATTACCATATTACACATTTCTCTTATCCCCAATTTGCATCAAAAAAATTTTTTTTAATTCATGAAATACTCTTAAATACTAACAAACACAATACAACATAAGAAAACATAGTACATTCATAATTCACATTGTTATTATTACATTAAAAATAAACAATTCACATTTAAGTTTGACCACAATTTACACACTTTACATCATTAAATTTGCATATAAAATCATAAAATTTACATTTTAATCTCAATTTAACTTTTATTAATTCATTTCTCAAAAAAAATAAAATTTTTTTTTTCATTTTTCATTCTTCATTTACCATAACATTTTATTACTTTGGGTGTTTCTCAGTTATTCATTGTAATTCACTTTCTCAACTTGGCATTTACCCATAATCTTACCCCTCTTATGACTCTAACGCCCACTTACAAATTCTCTAACTGATATGACACCCATCTCCAAAAAAAATCTACCCTCTCTACCTCTAACTAACTACTACTTTAACTCATCTCGCATCATTCTACCCTTATCACAAAAATACTCTCTACCCCTTTGTATTCAGGATGTGTGTTTCCCCCCCCAAAAGCTCATTCCCTTATCTGGTCCCTGGACTTTCCTAGGCAACCCTTTACGGAGCTAAACGGTCCCTTCCTGTCCCAACACCTTTCGTTGGACTCCTTACACCACCCTCCTTACAAAATTCACCCTTACCTAATAATTACTCTACCATTACATCATTACTACTACAAAATAACATCATCATTTATAAACATCAATATCACTCTCATTTCTCCACATAAATTCTTCATTACTACTGTGTCTCCACTTATACTCAAATTCTCTATTACTTGTATTTCATCTCTTATTCTCTTTAACACCCATCTATATTCAACTTGGACTGATTCAAATGTTTTACTTAAACAATTACTCTCACCCAACTTCTATCTTTTACAACCCATTGAAAATTTTAATTATCTCAAATTTATTTCATTATTTATTTAAAATCTTTAAACACATTGAAAATTTATTCTACAACATATTATTACATTTTTATAATCCTTATTCCTAACATACTACATGCAATTAACACAATAAGACATAATAAACACAATATAGGAAACATCTAGTGCATCCATTTTTCAAATCAAAACAAAATTATTTAGTTATCTCAGTAGCGAGTCATCATTATTAAATTACAACATATTTTTAATTCGTTACCCCCTGGGTAACCTCCCTGCCACACACACTATGACCCCCCCTGGACTGTGGCATCCAGTTGCTTCCACAAGGACTGAAGTTTTGGAGGAATTTTGTCATCTCCTTGTCCTTGCTTCAGCGTTACATTTTTTAAAAACTAGATATCATAATATCTAAACGTACAGATTATACGCCCTTAAAACGGGTCTACCACCTGGCCTTGCTGTTCCTACACGAACGGAGTGGCAGCCGCTGTTCCATAATTTGGTGATTCCCCTAAATTACCCCTCTGTCAATTTCTAAATTCACCTTTACAATGATAACAGCTATGACCAGTTAAGGCAGAACGTGACGCAATGAGCCCCGACCATAGCTGTTAAAGCTAAACCAATTCCACGGTCAGGGTTCGGTGAGGCCGTGACCGCCCAAAAAGTTGGGGAATCACAAGTAAAAGATATTTTTGTTTAAAATTAACAATTTACCTTACCTGACATTTCTAGTCTTGGTGGTGTTTTAACCTCATACATTTCTTTCTTAACTTTCCCTACCTTGACCTTCATTAATATAAAATAATAAGTACAACAAAATATTTACTTAGTCACTTAAATTAATCTATTTACACTTAACGATGTTGTCATTACATGAAAATAAACAATTCACATTTTAGATTTACCAAAATTACATAACTTATAATTTTAATTTCATTTTCAAATTCTATTTAATCGTGACCTTGTTACATTTTATTATTATATAATAAATTTTATTACATAAAGAGTAACTTTTGTTAGAACACACTGCCTCACTAAAATTATTTATTTACATGTCTAGGCAATGTTGGTATGTGGTAAGGTACACCTTATTTATGCACCTTGAGTGTAAAAAAAAAAAATATTGTATAACACATACCTTAGGGGTCCCCCTCCCCGTTCAACAATAAGATTAAATTTCTATTTACACCAATTTGTGGAGTAGGACCATTGTTGCTTTCACCCCATCTTTAGAAGTTCCGCCAACCATGGTCCGCCTCCAAACAGCCAAAATCCACGGTCAGGGATGGTGAAGCCGTGACCGCCCGAAAATGGGGGAGAGTCCCTTCTGAAACAACATAAAATAATACATTAAAATTCAAACACTTATGGTGACCGATGCAACTTCAAGTTCGTCGCATTTTGTGTACTTACTAACTCCTGCGTTGCTGGGTTGCGTAACACGTACGCATTACTCATCTTTACTTCTACAATTTCATATGGTCTCTCATATAATAGGAAAAACTTCTTTATCTCTTTATCCTGTGCGCTAGGCAAATCGTGTCTCCTCAAATTTGTCTAGGCAAATTGCCCTACCTCATATTTAGTCCACTTACCTTTAGCATCATGTCTCTGCTTTCTCCTTTCTCCTTTTGTGAGTAAATTTTCATTCGCTAGTCGGATTTTCATATTGTAACGCAACAGAAATGCTAGCATCCGTGTTACTTAAAAACAAGGTTAACAGAATAATAAACAAGTCAATATCTAACCCCATGATAGAACAAAGATCTAATAATTACATTTATAATTATAGATAAAGGTAAATAAGGATGCAAGGTAGTATTAACAAGAATAAACGAACCTGTAAGTTAGATAATAGTTGATGATATTTGTTTAGTGAAAAGCAAACAAAAAATGAAACAATAATTTACTTTATAGTAATAGCAAATAAGAATTTTGAGTTAAGAGATATTATTTTGTGACAACAAATATTATGATAAAGTTTATGTTATGTTATACCAAATATGTGTTGAGTTAATGAAAGATAATGAAACAAGATGTATTATTCAATGACTGTTGTAGAATGAAGTGTGAAGCAGCTAATTAACGTTAATAGATTTGAATTTTCTTATATGTGATCCATAGGTCAAGATAAAATTGTTATTAGATATGGAAAAAATAATTGTTTATGTAAATGTTAGTAGTTAAGATTTGATTATATGTATGAATTTATGTAAAAGGGGCTATAGATGTTTACCAGTTATAAACACAGGTAGATCCGTTTACAATAAAAGGCCTAACAGCCAAAACCACTATATAACCACTCATAACATAAAGGTTAGGTACATCAATTAATAATAATTAATGAATACGATTTGAAGAGCTAGAAAAAAAACATTAAATTAATAATGATATATAATAAAATTTATACAAATCATGATAATGCCATAATGCCATGATATCGATTAATAACGTTTAATATCGAAAGGGTATTAAATATAAAAAAGAAAAAAACAGGCTTATATCAAAAAACCAGCAGAATATGTGTAGAAAATAATAAACCAACTATCGGTAAAGTTACATTCCGATATGATAGCAAATTGATAAGTAATAGACAAAAAATATATGAAATAAACACTATATTCAAAACATGTGGAAGGAAGAAAAATCATGTGTTGCTAGGGACGACAGGAAAAGAGGAAGTTGTTGATTTGACAATAATTGCTTTGATGATCTGAATGTGATGAGATTAAAAACCCAAGAAATGTCTATTTAATCGGAATATTCTAAATTAGCAAACACTATTATAAAACACAAAATCCTAATGATGATATTTATGACTCTTACCAGTACAGTTTAACCAAATAAGACTATAGGATGAAATCACAATAGAAAATAAATAACTGGATTCTACAAGGAAGGACCTGAACTGTCCCATATCTGAAGGGAATTGATGATATATTAAACCAAATAGAAAGAATTAACAGTATCACAATTAATAATATACACTACACCAGAAGTTATAACCTTTCAAATACACGGAACAACACTAATTGCTTCAACCGAGAGAAGAATGTATTTGGATCCTGGAGTTGCAGAAGAAGCATCAATCGGGCTGTAAATCAATCCAGAGAGCTGTATTTCCGAAGTGGACAGGACAAGAATTCCATTTTATTAAACCGAAGAAAGAATATCATACGGCATAATTGTCCAGAACAGTAAATTTATCAATCAACCGCCTACACGATTTGCTTCGTTCTAGTCTGGTAAATTATTATTATATTAATCATACTAACTACACAACACTTCAAATTTGTAAATCTTGCATTCTTATCTATGTATTTTTAATCTTCCCCACAGTTACAAGAACCTTCACACCCTGAATTAAATTAATTACAAATTAAAACACACTATATAACTGAATTTTAATAAAGGATCGGAATAATCAACAATCGATTCACGCAATCTATAGCCCAAGCATATGTTAATTAGAACATATCTTATTCAATGTTAAAGAAGTAAACAAATAAAGAACCTTTATATATTTGCAAAATCTTGTCATTTGGAGTATGATTTAATGAGTTGGGAATAAAAAGTAACTGAATAAGTATAGAATAATTGGTTAACATAAACAGTGAAATAACCTATAAGTTTCGTTGAGCCGATACTACAGCGCTTATAGCGGAATTATCTGACACCAAAGAGAGAGCGTAAAAATACAAAATTAGACATAATTCTCTTCAAGGTATAATAGGGTTGAACGAAATTACAGAATAACGCAATAATTATTTAAGTTTCAGGTACACTAACACTGATATTTTTTAGAGAGCTAAGTTAATATTAATTAATTACATCAATATATCCCACAACTCCAAATATCTCAGATATTTAAATAATTAAGCAAACTAAACGACCTAAGAGAGTAAAACAGGGGAACATACCCGTTCATAGCAACGAATAGGCTTACATTGCGTGACACATTATAAGACGCAAGTCGTCGTCTTATAACAAATTGGCGCTCACAACCGTGGAGCATTTTCAGGGATAATCCCGAGGTATAACAAATTGGCGCTCAACCAGTGTAGGGCTTGAGTTAAGTAATTATAAGTATAATAATATTACTTAACCAGAGCAGGCAACTGTGGGAGAATAAACATGCATACCAGAGGTAGATCAAGGATTAGGGCAGGAGAAACGGAGAAGGAAATAGATGAACAAGAACAGGAAATAGAACTAATAACGGATAGTGAAATAGAACAACGGACAGACGGAATAGCTGAAACTGAAATTATTACGGACAAGGAAAAGGAAATAATTGAAGAAGTTGCCCAAGGGGACCAACCAGATAAATCCAACAAAAAGGAAGACATGAGTATGCAGGAGCTGTTGAGGATTATAATGGAAAGCAATAGACAAATGAATGAGGAAAATAAGGAAAATTTAAGAGAACAATTTAGGAAAACAAATGAGGAAAATAAGGAAAACTCAAAACAAATGAACGAAAGATTAAACCAAATTCACGAAAGGTTAGATAGGAATGATGAGGGTATAAAACAAATGAAGGAAGACATCCTACAAATACATGAAGAGAATTTAAGGCAGATTAATGAAAAAATTGAGAATCTTCATGTGACAGTTAACCAGAAGGTGGACCAAAATAATGAGGAAAGAAAATTAGAAATAGCCAAAACAAATGAAGTGTTAGAAAAAACTAACAAAACAATAGTACAGGTTCGTGAAGAACTACAAAATAAAATTAATGACATAAAATTTGAGAGTAAAACAATGGTCGAGGAAATCCAACAGGAAACTGTCGGAAAATATGAGCAAATTAAAAATGAAATACATCAGGTACGGGAAGAGAATAAGGAAGGTATTACGCAAATACAGACAGACATGGGCGAACGACTCGAAAGAGTCTATGGCAATTTAACAGTATGGAAGGTCAAATTAATACCAGTAAAAATAAAATAGAGGAAATTAGTAAACGTGAATTACAATTACAAGAAGAAGTAGATTCATGGCGGGATAGGACATGCCAACATAGTCATACAAATAACCACGAGAACCGGGAGTCGATTAATTTTCGTAATTACAAGCGCAATCCGATGGAATTTTTAAAGAGATTGGAAGAGGTGATCGCAAGAAATAGAGAAAATCGCTGGAGTATTATAGGCAGTATGATTGATGAAACGTTTAAAGATACTTATGATAATTGGTGGACAGCGGTGCGCCCGGATATACTGGACATGACTGAGTTCAAAAAACAGTTTAAAGAGAAATATTGGTCTGAATCGACCCAGAACATGATTAGGAATAATTTGAGTAACGGTCGATACGAAACAAACATAGGCCAGTCTCCTACTTCATACTTTCTAGGAAAAGTATGTATGGCGCGGAACTTAGAGCCCAGAATTCCCGAAGAATGTTTGGTGATACAACTATCCTTCCATTACGAGGAAGAGATAAAAAATGCACGTATGTGTAGTCAAATTAAAACGATTCCAGCCATGGCCAAATTCTTGGAGAATTATGAGCACGAGAACCAATACCAAAGAAATAGAATGTTAAATTATAAATATCAGAAGTATAATAATAACGCGCCACCAACCAATTCTCATAATAATGATCACAATCGACCTGCGCAGAACGTTAATGCCAATAGAACCCAAAATGAGCACGCGAATAATAATTCCAGGAACTATAATTATCGTGGCAATAATAATTATAATTACCGCGATAGTCGCAATAATAGAGGAGATGGGGACAGACGACCCAATAATTATAGACATAACGTCAATTATATCTACTCCAGGCCTCAAGGTAATCAGCGACGGTATTACCCAAGGAGTCACCGATATGACAACCATTATGACCAGTCCCGGCGTGAAGACAACTATCCACCTGAAGGAAATTATAGGATAACGGAACCTAATACGGAGGATCGCACTGAAACCGTACAAAATCAACACAATAATCAAAATGAAAATAGAGAAGAGGGGGTAAGCCCTCATTTAAACTAATAGAGGCAGTGAAAATTAATGAATACCCTTCACTGAACCGTAATCTTGGGGAACAGCGACTTATAAACAAAATTAAGAGTAATCGTGCAATAACCATAATTAATAACCACTATTTAAAGAATATCAGGGAAGATTTATTGGAAGAGGATAAGAAACATGTAAACAGTAATAGTAATAACGAAATCATATATGTAACGGCAAAATTAAATGGGGTAAAATCTACCATAATGATAGATACTGGATCTAACATATCATTGATAGACAGTACTGAACTTGAAAAAATCCAGCGAGAAGTCCAGTTACCCATACCGACCTTACCTGTCAATAATGTGATAATTATCGAAGCCACGGGGAGACAAAATAAAACAGTTAAAAAACAAGTATCGCTCGATCTTACCAATAATAATATGACCCTACCAATAGGATTCTTGGTCGCAACGGGATTACCGTTCAATGTATTGATTGGATGCGATGTATTGCACCAGCATTCCGCAGTAATTGACTTGCATAAAGGTATAATATCTTTAACATCCGAAGAAGGATTATGGACAGCCGAATTAATTGACACTAATAGAACCGTTCCAGTTAACACCAGATGTCTAGCCATAAAAAGCTATTTTTGTAAGAAAAATAAAATACCAGAAGTCATTCAATATGAGGACGAGGATCCCGAACTTTGGCAGAGTAAGTTAGAAGAGATCCGAGAATTCCAAAGGGAAAAAACTTATAGACAAATAAGTAAGGTACAGGCCGAAAATTTAATTCAAATATATAATAAATACAAACATGTATTCTCCAATGCTCCAGGTAAAGTAAAAGGATATCAGTGTGTAATAAATTTTAAAGAACCAGTGAACTTTCGCAGAAAATCATACCCAATTGCTTATTCTATAAAAAACGAGGTCCGGAACGAGATTAATCGTATGATTCAAGACGACATAATAGAATATAGTCAATCACCATATACCAGTCCCATAGTGGCAGTCCCGAAAAAGAACAGAAAGGTGAGAATTTGCCTGGACGCTAGGGAAATAAATAAAATGATCATCAATGATAGGACTTCACCAGGCGAAATAGAAGAAATTTTAAAGAAATTCCACGGCATTAAATACATCAGCACTTGGGATACGGTATGCGGTTACTGGCAGGTCGAACTACACCCAGATAGTAGAAAATACATGGCGTTCCTTTTTGACGGAAGGAACTATCAATTTAAAAGGCTACCTTTCGGACTAATTAATTCTGTTGCAATATTTGTAAAATGTATGGACCAAGTATTGGGACAAGAAACACTGCAGTTCACTACGGTCTATGTAGATGATTTACTTATAACTTCTTCACATTGGGATGAACATTGCGAGCGGGTGGAACAGGTACTGAGAAAATTATCTGAAAACAACATAACACTCAAGCTGAATAAATCTAAATTTATTGCCAATCAAGTAAAGTTTTTAGGTTTTAATTTATCTGAGGAGGGTATCACACCTTCAACAGAAAAAGTAGAAGCAATTCAACTGTTCCCTACTCCAAAAAATAGAAAACAGCTACAATCCTTTCTTGGAATTTGTAACTATTACCGAAAATTCCAAGATAACTATTCAGAAGTAACTGCCAAGTTTCAGAAACAATTATCATCCAAAGACAAGTGGGCATGGGGACCAGAACAAGATAAAATTCTGCAATTAATCAAGAAGAAATTTTTAGAAACAGTTATGTTGTACCACCCTGATTTTAACAAACGCTTTTATTTAAATTGTGATGCGAGCAATGTTAGCTTAGGAGCCACCCTATATCAAGAAGATAAAGAAGGACATCATATGGTAATCAGCTTCGCCAGCAGGGTGCTTAACAGCTGCGAACGCAATTATAACGTTACCGAGAAGGAGCTGCTAAGCGTAGTGTACGCATGCAATAAATTTAGAACTTATATACTCGGATACCCAGTGACCGTAAGAAGTGACCATAAATCAATTTCATTTCTAAAAAGATGTAAACTTAGTCATGGCCGGCTAACTAGATGGGTCCTTGCATTGCAAGAGTATTGCATTGATTGGGAATATATACCTGGAAGAAAGAACATAGCAGCCGATATCTTGTCCCGAATAAACATACAAGATCAATCGTTCGAAGGAGAAAAGGAAGAGATTACGAAAGTGTACCATGTCATTAAGAGTCGGAGGGATTTGGAGATTATTATAAATGAAATTAATCAACACCAAAATTCGGATCCCAAATTAATAAACATACGCCAGAAGATACAAAATGCTGATGAAGTTATTACTAAATATTACTGTATACATGATGATCGATTATTTATTAAGGTCACCCCTAAACAAATAAACTGGAAACTAGTAATTCCCACCGCTGTGGAAAACAAATTGATATTGGATTACCATGAACGATATGGACACATGGGAGCCATGAAAATCGTCAAAGCCCTGGAAGAACAAGTGTACATAAAAAATATAACCAGAAAAGTACAAAAATCCATACAGGCATGTCACATCTGCCAGATGGTTAAACATAATAATGAGAAGAAGGAGGGAGTCATGATCCCTATAACATCCAAATATAAGCTGGAGAAAGTATTTCTAGATATATGTGGGCCATTCCCACGCAGTGGAGGAAACCACAGATATAAATTCATAATAATTATTTTTGATCACTTTTCCAAATACACTAAACTCTACGCTATTAGCAGAGCCACGACCAAGAAAATTCTGGAAATAGTCATCGGACATTACATAACAGAGGTTGGTAAACCGTCATCTATTATCACCGATCATGGTACACAATTCAAGGGCTATAAATGGAGAAATAATCTTTTAAAACACAACATTAGAACATATAAGACTTCAGTATACCACCCCAGCAGTAATCCGGCAGAACGTGTATTGAGGGAAGTTGGCAGAATACTCCGAACTTACTGTCATGACCAACAGAGAAGGTGGTACGAATACTTGTCACTAACCGAAGAGTTCTTAAATATATCTTACCATCAGTCCATTGAAAATACCCCTTATACTGTTATGTTTGAAAGGCTTCCACCTAGAGAAATCCAGGATATTATAAACTTTCCAAATAACCCAGAATATCAATTTGAAACAGTTAAATTTTATAACCGAGTTATGGAAAAGGCGGAAATGAAGAAAAGAAAATATGAAAAGAATAATCCAAAACCAATTAAGTACCAAGTGGGTGAGAAAATATTAATAAGAAACAGGGAGCTACCAAGCACTCTAGAGGGAATAACTAAAAAATTATTATTATTATATACTGGGCCATATGTGATAACAAAAAATAATAATAACAATACGTATGAAATAATGAACCCTATCACGAAAAGGATTAAGGGAACGTACAACCAAGAGTCCATAAAGAAATATAATGAATAAATTCTAAAATATAATAAGAACAACTTATTACCAGTCTTGAAGAGAAAATACTTGGAATTTAAAAAGAATTTGAGTTGAATACTACCACTAAATTCTAAAATACAATAAGAACCACTTATTATCGATTTTGAAGAAAAAACACTTGTAAATAAAAGAGAATTTGTTGAACAATAAAATAAATAGAAAAAAAAATCATTCAAAATGAAGTAAGTCTGAATAACAAATCCCAAGATTACAGAAGAAAGCGATAATTATTATTAAATGTTTATAAAGAAATAGTGTGAATAATGAATAACAAACCCCAAGATTACAGAAGAAAGCGAGAATTATTATTAAATGTTTATAAAGAAATAGTGTGAACAATGAATAACAAATCCCAAGATTACAGAAGAAAGCGAGAATTATTATTAAATGTTTATAAAGAAATAGTGTGAATAATGAATAACAAACCCCAAGATTACAGAAGAAAGCGAGAATTATTATTAAATGTTTATAAAGAAAGAGTGTGAATAATGAATAACAAATCCCAAGATTACAGAAGAAAGCGAGAACTATTACTAAACGTCTACAAAGAAATAATGTGAATGATAAATAATGAAACCCCAAGATAAAAGTTTTTACCTCAAATCTACCTATGCAAAATAAAGAAAGAGAAAAATCATATGACCTAAAATACATACCACATTGCCAAATGAAGGAAACAACTTCAGTAAACGATTGAATGTAACCAATGTAATGTTAAAGAAGACAAGAAAGAAAGAGTATTTATGAACATAATTCATTGAAAAATAAACAGCCAAAATAATGAAATACGATAAGAAGAAGAATAGTTGGGCTAAGGAATGTATTTTGTCAGAAATACAGTTATAATGATCATTACACAACAACTATTTAGAAAATATTGAGATCAGAAAAAAAACAAATGAAGAAGATACTTAGCATTACAATCACAACAAAAATGAAAACAAAAATGATTACAAATGATAACTGTCAAATTTAATATCAAAGAATGTTTAAGGAACTAAAATGGAATCACAAAATATGAAGGATAGTAATGAAGAAATATAAAAGCAACAAAGAAAAAAAAAATTTTTCCCAAATATTTATTATTAAATAATTAAAGAGATTACATATTAGGAGATTATTATATTTTATAGCTGACTGTAGATGAATTCCAGCAGTACTATATTAAGATGTGGTGTGGGCAGCAGAGTATGAAGCCAAACAGTGCCTCTCTGAACTGTACCAACGCATGTATTAGGGATTGTTAGGGAAATTAAATATTTAAGGAATATTAGAATAGTTGCAAGAATGACTTCAGTTTCCAAAAGAGTAAAACGAAGAAAACAGAAAGAAATGAGTTGACAGAAGAATACTTGAGAAATACAGTGATTATAGTAATTATAAGTAGAAGAGATGTAAAACTATTGTATCATTGAATATTGTAGCCAACTATCAACAAATAATGTTTACAGAAATTAAAAATGATCAAGAATGTTAATTAAAATGATGAAATGTTATTAAATAAAAAAAGTATTAATACTAGTCTAATGAAGTTACATTGAGAATCCCATCGTCAACCATTAACAATGAAATGAAGAAAAGGCATGTGAAAAAGACAAGTTTATTTGACCTAAACTTCATTCAGGTAAACTAAACTTTTTTAGGAGGGGGAGCATATGTAACGCAACAGAAATGCTAGCATCCGTGTTACATAAAAACAAGGTTAACAGAATAATAAACAAGTCAATATCTAACCCCATGATAGAACAAAGATCTAATAATTACATTTATAATTATAGATAAAGGTAAATAATGATGCAAGGTAGTATTAACAAGAATAAACGAACCTGTAAGTTAGATAATAGTTGATGATATATGTTTAGTGAAAAGCAAACAAAAAATGAAACAATAATTTACTTTATAGTAATAGCAAATAAGAATTTTGAGTTAAGAGATATTATTTTGTGACAACAAATATTATGATAAAGTTTATGTTATGTTATACCAAATATGTGTTGAGTTAATGAAAGATAATGAAACAAGATGTATTATTCAATGACTGTTGTAGAATGAAGTGTGAAGCAGCTAATTAACGTTAATAGATTTGAATTTTCTTATATGTGATCCATAGGTCAAGATAAAATTGTTATTAGATATGGAAAAAATAATTGTTTATGTAAATGTTAATAGTTAAGATTTGATTATATGTATGAATTTATGTAAAAGGGGCTATAGATGTTTACCAGTTATAAACACAGGTAGATCCGTTTACAATAAAAGGCCTAACAGCCAAAACCACTATATAACCACTCATAACATAAAGGTTAGGTACATCAATTAATAATAATTAATGAATACGATTTGAAGAGCTAGAAAAAAAACATTAAATTAATAATGATATATAATAAAATTTATACAAATCATGATAATGCCATAATGCCATGATATCGATTAATAACGTTTAATATCGAAAGGGTATTAAATATAAAAAAGAAAAAAACAGGCTTATATCAAAAAACCAGCAGAATATGTGTAGAAAATAATAAACCAACTATCGGTAAAGTTACATTCCGATATGATAGCAAATTGATAAGGAATAGACAAAAAATATATGAAATAAACACTATATTCAAAACATGTGGAAGGAAGAAAAATCATGTGTTGCTAGGGACGACAGGAAAAGAGGAAGTTGTTGATTTGACAATAATTGCTTTGATGATCTGAATGTGATGAGATTAAAAACCCAAGAAATGTCTATTTAATCGGAATATTCTAAATTAGCAAACACTATTATAAAACACAAAATCCTAATGATGATATTTATGACTCTTACCAGTACAGTTTAACCAAATAAGACTATAGGATGAAATCACAATAGAAAATAAATAACTGGATTCTACAAGGAAGGACCTGAACTGTCCCATATCCGAAGGGAATTGATGATATATTAAACCAAATAGAAAGAATTAACAGCATCACAATTAATAATATACACTACACCAGAAGTTATAACCTTTCAAATACACGGAACAACACTAATTGCTTCAACCGAGAGAAGAATGTATTTGGATCCTGGAGTTGCAGAAGAAGCATCAATCGGGCTGTAAATCAATCCAGAGAGCTGTATTTCCGAAGTGGATAGGACAAGAATTCCATTTTATTAAACCGAAGAAAGAATATCGTACGGCATAATTGTCCAGAACAGTAAATTTATCAATCAACCGCCTACACGATTTGCTTCGTTCTAGTCTGGTAAATTATTATTATATTAATCATACTAACTACACAACACTTCAAATTTGTAAATCTTGCATTCTTATCTATGTATTTTTAATCTTCCTCACAGTTACAAGAACCTTCACACCCTGAATTAAATTAATTACAAATTAAAACACACTATATAACTGAATTTAAATAAAGGATCGGAATAATCAACAATCGATTCACGCAATCTATAGCCCAAGCATATGTTAATTAGAACATATCTTATTCAATGTTAAAGAAGTAAACAAATAAAGAACCTTTATATATTTGCAAAATCTTGTCATTTGGAGTATGATTTAATGAGTTGGGAATAAAAAGTAACTGAATAAGTATAGAATAATTGGTTAACATAAACAGTGAAATAACCTATAAGTTTCGTTGAGCCGATACTACAGCGCTTATAGCGGAATTATCTGACACCAAAGAGAGAGTGTAAAAATACAAAATTAGACATAATTCTCTTCAAGGTCTAATAGGGTTGAACGAAATTACAGAATAACGCATTAATTATTTAAGTTTCAGGTACACTAACACTGATATTTTTTAGAGAGCTAAGTTAATATTAATTAATTACATCAATATATCCCACAACTCCAAATATCTCAGATATTTAAATAATTAAGTAAACTAAACGACCTAAGAGAGTAAAACAGGGGAACATACCCGTTCATAGCAACGAATAGGCTTACATTGCGTGACACATTATAAGACGCAAGTCGTCGTCTTATAACAAATTGGCGCTCACAACCGTGGAGCATTTTCAGGGATAATCCCGAGGTATAACAATATTCACGTCTATAGTTTGCGTTTCTGGTGGATAGCTAAAAAGTTGTTCCAATATCCTAGGTGGCTTGGTCCCTTTTATTAATTCATACGGCGTAAACCCAGTGGATTCATGGGTGGTACAATTCAGCCACTCCTCTAATTTCTTAACGTAGGATGGCCATTCTGTGTGCTTGGTGTGACAATACGCCTGAAATATCCTACCAATCTCTCTCATCACCCGTTCTGCCTGGTTTGACTGTGGATGGTAAACTGCCGTATGTTTGGGTATGATGCCTTCCCATCCAAGAGTTTGTCGCCACTTGCCGCTGATAAATTGGGGTCCATGATCGGATAAAATGATCTTCGGCTTACCTATATTCACCATATAATCTCTCGTTATCTTCTCGCTTAGCACTCTGCTCGTCGCTCTCTTGATACTATATAATCTAACATACTTAGAAAATGTGTCTAATACAACAAAAACATACATTACTCCACCCCTACCTTTGGGTAATGGCCCATACAAATCTACAGCAACTAAATCAAACGGTCTTTCCACCTTAATATAATTCAATTCCCCTTCTACTCTGTAATTCACTACCTTAGATCTCTGACATAAATCACACACCCGTAACAACATCCGTACTCGCCTCTCCATATTCTTAAAAACACATGATTCTTTTAAAGCATTCGTACACTTTTTTGTCCCAAAGTGCCCATATCTTAAATGGCAATCCCAAATAATTTTATCTATCAACCCTTCTGGTATAATCAGTCTCCAATCACGCTCACCCCCTTCTACTTTTTTAAACAGAATTCCTTGATATACTTGAAAACGTGTACTATATTCAGACCCATCTACATCCGCTTCTAAACTAACAATTATTTTACCCAATTTATTTTCAGATCTTTGCATATTCTTAATATCCCTTAACTCCTCACCAAAAATTCTATCTTCTCTAGTTAATCTAAAAATGTCTATCTCTTTAAGGTCCCTACCTGTTTTATTTTCTATAATATCTACTCTGGAAAGTGTGTCTGGTACTTTATTATCTGACCCCTTATGTATTCCCAGGAAAAGTTGTATTCTTGTAAAGCTAACACCCACCTGGTTAGACGACTGTGTGTTAACCTGCAGGAGTTCAAAAATGACAGCGCCTTGTGGTCCGTCCTGATAACGGTCTTATTTCCTAAGATGTAGGTGCGAAACTTTCCTACAGCAAACACGATGCTCAATAACTCCTTCTCCGTAGTTGTATAATTTCTTTCGGCTGCCAAAAGAGATCTGCTGGCGAAAGCTATCGTGTGGTGTTCTCTGTCACTATCCTCCTGGTATAACTCCGCTCCCAGGGCGACGTTACTGGCGTCAGTCTGTAAGTAAAAAGTTTTAAAGAAATCAGGGTGGTTCATCATTATCATATTTGAAAATTTTCTCTTTATCTCCTCGAATGCATCCCTTTCCTTTTCTCCCCATTTCCACTGTTTATTTTTCTGTAGTACAGCACTTAACTTTGCTGTTGTCTGTGCATAATTTTTCTGGAATTTTCTATACAAATTGCACAAACCCAAAAAACTTTGTAATTGTTTGATATTCTTAGGTTCTGGAAATCGCATTATAGCTTCTACTTTATCAGGGTTAGCTAAAATTCCTTCAGGAGTTATAATAAAACCCAAAAAATGTATTTCGGTTTGTAAAAATTTCGACTTCTCCCAATTTACTGTCAAACCCCCATTCTGTAATTTCTCTAACACATACTCAATATGTTCTAAATGTTCCAAGAATGTTCTGGACGCTATTAATATATCGTCAACATATACAGTCAGAAAATCTAAGTCTTTTGGTTGTAATATCATGTCTAAACATTTAATAAAACTCGCTACACTAGTGTTAAGTCCAAATGGCAAACGTTTAAACTGATAATTCTTACCGTTGAAGAGAAAGGCAGTATATCTCCGACTCTCTGCTGCTAACGGCACCTGCCAATATCCTGCGGTTAGATCCAAAGATGTCACGTACTTGACCCCGCTAAATTTCTGAAAAATCTCATTAATAGGTTCCGGTGACTCTCGGTCAGGTATTATAATCTGATTTATTTTCCTTGCATCTAAACATAATCTTACCTTTCCATCCTTCTTTATCACTACCACTAATGGGTTCGAGTAAGGCGATATTGATCTTTCAATTATGTCTCCCTCCATCATTCGATCCAACTCCTCTTGTACTGCTCTCTGCTTTGAAAATGGTACTGGATAACTCCTCTGCATGTAGGGTGAGTGCTCTCGAACCTTCAGCTCACATACATAGTTCCTGGCTTTTCCAGGCAACTCCGCAAACACATCGCTATAACGCTCCACGACTGCCCACAACTCCTGTCGTTGGGATTCCCTACAACTCCACCCTCATTAAAAAATTTATCAGCCCTATTTTCCCATACTCTCTCATCACTCACATGCATCTCTCTCTCCTCATTTTCTACAATCTCACTCTCTCGACATATATTTACTTTAGTTTCTATATCCCCATCGCCTACTTGCTTTTGTATCATTTTTACCCCTGTAACTCGAACTTCATCTAATACCCTCTTAAAATTAACCCTGACTGGTTCACCCCCTCTACTAAATTCTACTATCCGTTTATTAAAATCTATTACTGCCCCATTCCTCTCCAAAAAATCATTTCCCAAAATTACATCTAAACTCAGTCCCTTAACTACTAAAAAAGTGTTCTCAAATTCAGTTTCATTAAGGAATATATTCACCTGTACTTGTTTAGTAACTCTTTTACTTCGTACTCCAGTTACTCCCACTACTGTTACACCCGCAACTGGTAATGATGGTATATTTTTATTTATTTCATTTAATTCTCCTATTACGTTTTCTGAAACTACTGATATTTCACTCCCTGTGTCAATCAATGATTTAAAATTCTTACCTTCTATGGTGACGATTACCTCCGTCAATCCAGTTTTGTTTTCTATAATTTTCGTGTCATCTTCCTCCAACAACTCCTTCGTCATATCCATTTGTATAACATTATTATGATATGTGTCGGTTATCTGGACCCTCTTGTTCTCCGTGGACAATGGTGGGGTCCTCGCTTCCATTGTCAGCCTCAGTTTTCCGTTGACGTATCCGCCACGGCTTGGTTATATCCTCCTCTCCCTCTCGTCGCAGGTCTACCTCCTCTGTCGTTACCTCCCCCTCGTTGTTGTTGATGATGTTGATTCGGTGCCACGTTGTTCCGTTGGCAATCTTGTGCTTTGTTGCATCTGTAATGTACTGTTCGGATAGCATAATTCTCGTATTCACAACTCAAACATTTCCAAATTCCGCCCCTAAAATTAGGGTTATTATTATGTCCCCTCATTCCTCTATAAGAGTTCGGTGTTCCCCTATACTGATGATAATTGTCGTTATTTATTACCGTTGGTGGATTTGGACGCCTCCCTACTTCGCGTTCCCCAATATTTTGTAACACATCTAACATACTCTCCAGTTCATTTATATCTACTATCTCTCTCGTCATTAAAGTTATCTGTACCTCTCTGGGCAGGTGTTTATTAATATGTCTAACGAATGACCGGAACGGCAACGGCGGTTCTAGGTACTTTGCTTCATTATATATTTTCATGACGTACATGGTCAAGTGGTTGTTTATTCTCCCAAAATTCCCCGTTCCCATGATCTTACTACGTAAAATTTCCTGGTCTTCTTCTGACCAATACTTGTTTCGGAATGCTAACTCGAATTTTTCATAACTACTCCACTCTGTGTTATGTACTTCCGCCCATATTTCGGAATTACCCTTGAAACACTTTAAGATTTTTAGCAATTTAATCTCCCAACTACTACTATTAAACCGGTTAAATTCTCTTACCCTACCCAAAATTGCATCGGATGTACTCTGCGGTTGTCACAATTAAATTGTTCAAGTTCTATTTCATCTCTTGCTTCGCGAGTATACAACACTCGCTCCGCAACACTACTTAAATTTTGGCTTACGGCCACATGTAATTCGTCTTTAATTTCTATTATATCTTGTTCTATCATACTAAATTTGTTATCATATTTACTTGCATATTGAAGGTTATGTTTATTCATAACCCCCACACTCTTGAATTGATTGTTTACATACATTCTCTACCTCTATTAATTTAATTTTTATGTCATAATTATTTTCATTAATTTTACTAATACAATTACTTTTTATCCCTACACTCTGTTCTTTAACTTGAATCTTAATTTGATCTGTCATTTGTTCATTTGCATAATTTATTTTGCTTTCAAAATGTTCTGTTAATTCATTGATTTGTTTCTCTAACTTGTGGTCTACTGATTTTAAAACTTGTTCTTTAATACTATCACAACGTGTATTAATTTCTTTAATATGCTTATTAAAATCTGAATTCTGCTGTTTAATTTCATCTCTAATTTCCTCAAATTTACTATTCTGTATGTCGAATTTGCTGTTCTGAACGTCAAATTTATTGTTAAAATTACTGTTCATTTTCTCTAATTGATTTAGTATAACACTCATCATATCATTTTCTACTTGATTACATTTTGTTGAGGTTGGAGTCAATAGAGTACCTGAGTCGTCTATAACTGATTCAGTTAGGCTGAATTCTTTTGATCGATTTACTGGGGTTGAATGAACCCCTAGTTCTCCCACACCAGCCGACTCGCTCATTTCAACTACAATCTCGTTATTATCCATTTCACTAAATTATTTTATATTTACTTATTTATAACACATTCATCAATAACCTTTTGTGACACTCTCGTCACCTACTTCTATTTCTACGTACCAAAAAAAATTCGTTCTTATTTCAAACAACCATTCTGCTCTCCCAGTAGGCCTATTTTTATATAAAACAAAATTTTATATAAAATGTCCCTGCCTTCGGGCACCAATTGTGATATTACTTTTACTGCTGATAATTAAAACTTAATTACTTTTGATATCGGGCACCATCTTGTATTATTAATTACAAGAAACAAAAAATGTGTACTTACCAATTCGGGTTCTTTTCGGCGAACTCAAAAGCAGAAATGTTTGTCGAAATAAAGAAAAACTTTATTTGTTCTCAAGATTTAGATTTTATTGGTTATTAAGCATTTCAATTTTATCATCAATATCTTATTATTTCTCCCCCTTCATCTCGGTTAACCCAGCTAACAGACAATCATTTTAGTGACAAAACTTATTAATGAGTTATAATTAACATTTTATAAAATTTCCAAATAACAAAATCAAGAAACTACATATAAAATAGAACACAAACCAGCCTTCTTGGTCTACATACTTGCTCACACACACACACACATATACACACACACACACACACACACACAACATACTTTAAATTTTTTTTCTTTGAGCTCATATTTATTTTATTTTTTCCCCATCTGTTTTTGTTTTCTGAAAAATAATAAAATTTGATAGTTTTGTGTATATCCTTGTAGGTACTTAGCTGTATTTGAGTCCGAATTCTAGTCCAGAAGATGTCACATTGTTTACGTGCGCACTTTTATTTAAATCATAATTTTCGAACTGTATTAATGTAAATAAAACTGTTAATCACATTTTAAGTATGTATTTCTATTGTTAAATCATATTTTAAATATATTATTCACATTTTATATGTTGCGGGCGCCCGCGATTTACGTTCCGGAACTGTATATGTGTGTCACTCGCGCGAGTGTTGAATTTAGACTGGCTGAGACAAACGGCACTATTTTGTAAAGTGGCCGCAGTTGTTTACCAAGTTTTATTGATCTGAGTTCGTATCACTACACCAGCATAAGGTTTGGCTTACACGCCTAACATTCCACAGCGGGGATTGTCTCTGACGTAAGATGTTGACGTCACATGGTCTGATGTTATTACATAACTTGTTTACCGTTTTGTAAGTCATTGGAGCTGACCTTGACTCAATTCTGCTGGTTGTCTATTTCGTCTTTATAATATTCATGAATAATTTCACACTCACTGCCGCCAACTTCACTACCAACAAAATTTACCTTTCTGTTTACGTTTCCCCAAAATTATCGTAAAAAATGCTAATTCACTTTTATGTAAATACAAATTTATCTATTTCCCCGGGTAGGCCAAAATGTCCCGTTACAATACCCCCTCAATGAGAGGTTTTATGCCGAAGCATAAAAACTCTCATTGACACACTCATACTTGCTAAGGGGATCAGCCAGGATATGTCGCCACAACCCCCTTTACGGTTTACAAACAAAAAAATATAATTAACTCACCCTTGGTTCTATGACTGTGTCCGCACCTGAATGACATTACTGGACTTCTCTCTCGAGATCCCAACACCATAAAGTCAGACAGATACTTAACGCCCCTGCTCTGACGTGCTGGCCAGCTCAGGACCGCCGCCACAGCATCACCAAACGCTGAAACAACAAATCAAAATATCAACTAGTGGCCTTATACAACACCACATCCCCAACTGATCTGTTTCCCCCTAGCGGTGCTGGTTTGCGTTAAGAAGCACTGGTTTTGTTTTTCACTTAACCTTTAACACATATATGAATACATCTTTTAAACGTCCATAATTTCAATCTATCTACTTTTTCTTGTTAACTTTGATTCCAAAATTCAAAATTACTGCTCTGATTCCTATCAGAAATTAAATAAACATTTCCCATTACCATATTACACATTTCTCTTATCCCCAATTTGCATCAAAAAATTTTTTTTTAATTCATGAAATACTCTTAAATACTAACAAACACAATACTACATAAGAAAACATAGTAATCAAATATATTGCAACTTACCGTCTGCGGCTTTTAGAAACAACGTCTTTACAAAGTTGACATGTTTCGGGACACTTGTCCCATCATCAGAATTTAAAACAATTGCGTATCATTTAAAGTTGATACACTTGTCAATCAATTAAAACATTAAAATCCAATATGAAACAAATAACTTAAAACAATATGATACTTAAATGTTTAAAGCGAGCGCGAAGGTTTACCGATGTACATCGTATGGAGACCGACCGCGCACTGAATTACGTTTTGCTGCCACCACGACAATAGCGCAAGGCAGTGTTGTACAATACATTTGACTTGAAAACCAGTTTATCATTTAAAACACGCGGCTTGGTATCAATATTGTTATATGCTTTATAAATTTCATACTTTTCAAGAGCGTTCAAATATCGCCCTTTCTTACATATGTGAAGGGGTATTAAATTAGTTTTAAAATTAGTGTAATTATGATTCTCGGAAATGAGGTGTTCTGCAAATTTTGACTTGATATTGTCCAAACTGTGAAAGTGTGTAGGCGGCCTATGTTCTGTAAATCTTTTTTTAAATAACCACGTCCTGTCTGGCCCACATAAAAGGTGTCACAATCGTCACATATCAATTTGTAAACACCAGTTTTGTGTTCAAGGCTGGTAGTTCTGCGGACACGAAGATTATTCATAATATTATTAGTGGTTTTGTAAGTGACCTTTATATTACTGGTTTTATTAAAAATTGACCCAAAAATCTTAGGCATAAGGTATGTGTACGGTGTTGCAATGTATTTGCGTGTTGTATTTGGAGAACAATGTTATACCGAATTATGCTATTATACGACTTAAAGGTTCATCTATTGCTGAATCAAAAACCAAAAAATATGTAGAAATTTACAGAGTTAAAGAAGAAATTAAATCTCTATACATTAAAAAGTCAAACCTAAATTATACATTATACAAATTACATTTACAATTATTAGATAACACGCATCCAGCCGTACTGAATCATTATCTGGATTTTATAAACAATGACGTCACGCGAATAGTTTATCAAATGCGTATAAAGCAATCAGATAAACTACAAAGGTTGTTGAATGATCAGTTACCGATATCCAGCAATATCAAATGTAAACACAAATTTTATACGCGGTTGCAGAATTTAACGTCCCTTGTTTTAAATACTGATGAAACTGATTTATTGAGCAAAGGTTTGAAATATAATCTTCCCATACACAAATCGAGTCTTAATCGTAAGCAAATTATTGCAGAAATTATCAATGCAGAGACTGTTGTTTGACCAAAAAGATCAAGACCAGACACGTTTCTTAATAAACGAAAAATTCAATAAAATCATTAAAAATCGGTATAATAATGTTCATTCCTCTATTCCTTTAACAAATAATAATTATAATAAAGAACGGAAAATTTTAATAGGATTAAAACAAAAATTATCACTAAAGCTGACAAAGGTAACACTGTGGTTATTATGGACAGAGAAGATTATAACAATAAAATACAAAATTTCATTATTAACAACAACATTGGTTTACTAAATTCTGACCCAACTGAAAATTATGTAAAACGATTAAATCAATGTATAAACAGATGCACCCATTTGTTTGATGAACAAACAAGAAGATCTTTGAAACCTATAAATTCAAAAGCACCCGTTTTGACAGGATTACCCAAACTCCACAAGGATGATATCCCCTTGAGACCATTAGTAAATTTCACCACTGCTCCGGGGTATAAAACGGCTAAAAAACTAGTCACCATAATAAAACACAATATACAAATAATTAATGATCATAGTCTAATTAATTGTGTTGACTTTGTGAATAAGGTTAAAAATTTAATAGTTGAACCGGCTTACAAACTTGTTTCCTTTGATATTGTAGACTTATATACGAATATACCAGTAGCTGAGACCCTGCGTATACTTAAGATTAACCTTATTAATACTAATAAATTGGATATTGATAGTATAAATGAATTGATGCACATTTTGGAGTTAGTTCTTGATGAAAATTATTTTACCCACAATAATCAATTTTTCAGCCAACAAAGTGGGTTAGCAATGGGTTCTCCACTTTCAGGTCTTCTTGCAGATATATACCTGAATAATTTCGAAAATTCATTCATTCTCACTAATAACAAAAACAAGAATAACATAATATTTTATGGCAGGTATGTTGATGATACCTTTTTAATATACAAAGGTACACAAAGGCAAATTGATAATTTACATAGTTATTTGAATAATATCAATGACAAAATGCAGTTCACACTTGAAAGTGAAGACAATGGTAAACTGAATTTTCTAGATTTAACTGTTGCCAAGGACAATAATAAAAAGTTACAATTTAACATCTATAGAAAACCCACAACGACTGATATTGTAATACATGCTAAGTGTTTTCATCCTTTATCCCAGAAATTGGCTGCCTTCCACAGTATGATTTATAGACTTTTATCTTTGCCCCTCGGTGATAAAGAATACCGTGAGGAATTAGACACCATTACACACATTGCAGTTGCTAATGGTTATGATGTCGATATGGTGAACAACATCCTTCGAAAATATAAGAAAAAGCATAGAAACATTAACGGACATAAAACACGCGAAAATACAACACGCAAATACATTGCAACACCGTACACATACCTTATGCCTAAGATTTTTGGGTCAATTTTTAATAAAACCAGTAATATAAAGGTCACTTACAAAACCACTAATAATATTATGAATAATCTTCGTGTCCGCAGAACTACCAGCCTTGAACACAAAACTGGTGTTTACAAATTGATATGTGACGATTGTGACGCCTTTTATGTGGGCCAGACAGGACGTGGTTATTTAAAAAGATTTACAGAACATAGGCCGCCTACACAGTTTCACAGTTTGGACAATTTCAAGTCAAAATTTGCAGAACACCTCATTTCCGAGAATCATAATTACACTAATTTTAAAACTAATTTAATACCCCTTCACATATGTAAGAAAGGGCGATATTTGAACGCTCTTGAAGAGTACGAAATTTATAAAGCATATAACAATACTGATACCAAGCCGCGTGTTTTAAATGATAAACTGGTTTTCAAGTCAAATGTATTGTACAACACTGCCTTGCGCTATTGTCGTGGTGGGAGCAAAACGTAATTCAGTGCGCGGTCGGTCTCCATACGATGTACATCGGTAAACCTTCGCGCTCGCTTTAAACATTTAAGTATCATATTGTTTTAAGTTATTTGTTTCATATTGGATTTTAATGTTTTAATTGATTGACAAGTGTATCAACTTTAAATGATACGCGATTGTTTTAAATTCTGATGATGGGACAAGTGTCCCGAAACATGTCAACTTTGTAAAGACGTTGTTTCTAAAAGCCGCAGACGGTAAGTTGCAATATATTTGATTACTATGTTTTCTTATGTAGTATTGTGTTTGTTAGTATTTAAGAGTATTTCATGAATAAAAAAAAAATTTTTTTGATGCAAATTGGGGATAAGAGAAAAGTATAATATGGTAATGGGAAATGTTTATTTAATTTCTGATAGGAATCAGAGCAGTAATTTCGAATTTTGGAATCAAAGTTAACAAGAAAAAGTAGATAGATTGAAATTATGGAAGTTTAAAAGATGTATTCATATATGTGTTAGAGGTTAAGTGAAAAACAAAACCAGTGCTTCTTAACGCAAACCAGCACCGCTAGGGGGAAACAGATCAGTTGGGGATGTGGTGTTGTATAAGGCCACTAGTTGATATTTTGATTTGTTGTTTCAGCGTTTGGTGATGCTGTGGCGGCGGTCCTGAGCTGGCCAGCGCGTCAGAGCAGGGGCGTTAAGTATCTGTCTGACTTTATGGTGTTGGGATCTCGAGAGAGAAGTCCAGTAATGTCATTCAGGTGCGGGCACAGTCATCGAACCAAGGGTGAGTTAATTTTTTTTTTTCATGTTTAATATGGTAACCAAATCACTTGTACGAATTATTAAATTAATTACCTTAATTATCCGCCGTGTGATTTCCTATGCTTCGTCTATGACGCGTTTCGGAGCATATACTCCATCATCAGATATTAAAAGTTAAAACAGTCACTCATACGAGATCGTTAAAAAATTTTAAATGTCAAGATATGCATATGAACCGTACGCGGATTTGGGTGCGCACCCGTTCAAGTTCATTCTGCTACTGAGCGGTTGCTACCTTATCATAGCCCCAGCGAGCAGACTCAAGGCAGTATCGTACAATCGGTTGGATACAAAGTTCAGGTGGTCAATTAGCACGATATCGCGACTCATTGGGTTTGCATATGCACTGTAAATTTCAAATTCCTCCAAGGCATTCATGAAACGGCCCTTATTACACACATGTAACGGTATTAAATTGGAATTAAAATCTGTGTAATTATGATTGTGTGAAGTCAGGTGTCGGGCGTAATTTGATTTGATGTTGTCAATATTTCTTATTTTCTTGGGTAAATGTTCTCGAAATCGTTTAAGGAAACCTCTCCCAGTCTGTCCAATGTAGAAGCACTCGCAATCATTACATGTTAACTTATATATGCCAGTTTTTTCTTCTGGAGGCGTGTGTTTTTTCGGTTTGAGAATATCCAGTAACTTATTATTCGTCCTGAATGAAATAGTGAAACTATTATTATTCAATATAGAACACAAAACCTTAGGCATAAAGCTAGTGTAATTAGTAGATATAAAAATTTTTTGCGTGTTGCTGTTTATTCGGGGTTTAAGCATTCTTTTTTCATATTTTCTCAACAATTTGTCAATGGTTAAACTACTGTAACCATTGGCAACCGCGATATATTTTACGACATTTAGCTCATCACGGAAGTCATTATCATCCAAAGGAATCGTTAATAATCTATGAATGAAACTATTGTACGCTGCCATTTTATGTGAAAGAGGATGATGAGAGTCTGCGTGTATTGTGGTGTCAGTGGTATACCGACTGTTTATAGGAAACCGACTACCACTGACACCACAATACACGCAGACTCTCATCATCCTCTTTCACATAAAATGGCAGCGTACAATAGTTTCATTCATAGATTATTAACGATTCCTTTGGATGATAATGACTTCCGTGATGAGCTAAATGTCATAAAATATATCGCGGTTGCCAATGGTTACAGTAGTTTAACCATTGACAAATTGTTGAGAAAACATGAAAAAAGAATGCTTAAACCCCGAATAAACAGCAACATGCAAAAAATTTTTATATCTACTAATTACACTAGCTTTATGCCTAAGGTTTTGTGTTCTATATTGAATAATAATAGTTTCACTATTTCATTCAGGACTAATAATAAGTTACTGGATATTCTCAAACCGAAAAAACACACGCCTCCAGAAGAAAAAACTGGCATATATAAGTTAACATGTAATGATTGCGAGTGCTTCTACATTGGACAGACTGGGAGAGGTTTCCTTAAACGATTTCGAGAACATTTACCCAAGAAAATAAGAAATATTGACAACATCAAATCAAATTACACCCGACACCTGACTTCACACAATCATAATTACACAGATTTTAATTCCAATTTAATACCGTTACATGTGTGTAATAAGGGCCGTTTCATGAATGCCTTGGAGGAATTTGAAATTTACAGTGCATATGCAAACCCAATGAGTCGCGATATCGTGCTAAATGACCACCTGAACTTTGTATCCAACCGATTGTACGATACTGCCTTGAGTCTGCTCGCTGGGGCTACGATAAGGTAGCAACCGCTCAGTAGCAGAATGAACTTGAACGGGTGCGCACCCAAATCCGCATACGGTTCATATGCATATCTTGACATTTAAAATTTTTTAACGATCTCATATGAGTGACTGTTTTAACTTTTAATATCTGATGATGGAGTATATGCTCCGAAACGCGTCATAGACGAAGCATAGGAAATCACACGGCGGATAATTAAGGTAATTAATTTATTATATATTTTTGTTTGTAAACCGTAAAGGGGGTTGTGGCGACATATCCTGGCTGATCCCTTTAGCAAGTATGAGTGTGTCAATGAGAGTTTTTATGCTTCGGCATAAAACCTCTCATTGAGGGGGTATTGTAACGGGACATTTCGGCCTACCCGGGGAAATAGATAAATTTGTATTTACATAAAAGTGAATTAGCATTTTTTACGATAATTTTGGGAAAACGTAAACAGAAAGGTAAATTTTGTTGGTAGTGAAGTTGGTGGCAGTGAGTGTGAAATTATTCATGAATATTATAAAGACGAAATAGACAACCAGCAGAATTGAGTCAAGGTCAGCTCCAATGACTTACAAAACGGTAACAAGTTATGTAATAACATCAGACCATGTGACGTCAACATCTTACGTCAGAGACAATCCCCGCTGTGGAATGTTAGGCGTGTAAGCCAAACCTTATGCTGGCATAGTGATACGAACTCAGAACAATAAAACTTGGTAAACAACTGCGGCCACTTTACAAAATAGTGCCGTTTGTCTCAGCCAGTCTAAATTCAACACTCGCGCGAGTGACACACATATACAGTTCCGGAACGTAAATCGCGGGCGCCCGCAACATATAAAATGTGAATAATATATTTAAAATATGATTTAACAATAGAAATACATACTTACAATGTGATTAACAGTTTTATTTACATTAATACAGTTCGAAAATTATGATTTAAATAAAAGTGCGCACGTAAACAATGTGACATCTTCTGGACTAGAATTCGGACTCAAATACAGCTTAGTACCTACAAGGATATACACAAAACTATCAAATTTTATTATTTTTCAGAAAACAAAAACAGATGGGGAAAAAATAAATTAAATATGAGCTCAAAGAAAAATTTTAAAGTATGTTGTGTGTGTGAGTGACAAGTATGTAGACCAAGAAAGCTGGTTTGTGTTCTATTTTATATGTAGTTTCTTGATTTTGTTATTTGGAAATTTTATAAAATGTTAATTATAACTCATTAATAAGTTTTGTCACTAAAATGATTGTCTGTTAGCTGGGTTAACCGAGATGAAGGGGAAATTTTTTTAATTCATGAAATACTCTTAAATACTAACAAACACAATACAACATAAGAAAACATAGTACATTCATAATTCACATTGTTATTATTACATTAAAAATAAACAATTCACATAAAAGTTTGACCACAATTTACACACTTTACATCATTAAATTTGCATATAAAATCATAAAATTTACATTTTAATCTCAATATAACTTTTATTAATTCATTTCCCAAAAAAAATAAAATTTTTTTTTCTTTTTTCATTCTTCATTTACCATAACATTTTATTAATTTGGGTGATTCTCAGTTATTCATTGTAATTCACTTTCTCAACTTGGCATTTACCCATAATCTTACCCCTCTTACGACTCTAACGCCCACTTACAAATTCTCTAACTGATATGACACCCATCTCCAAAAAAAATCTACCCACCCTTCTCTACCTCTAACTAACTACTACTTTAACTCATCTCGCATCATTCTACCCTTATCACAAAAATACTCTCTACCCCTTTGTATTCAGGATGTTTGTTTCCCCCCCCAAAAGCTCATTCCCTTATCTGGTCCCTGGACTTTCCTAGGCAACCCTTTCCGGCGCTAAACGGTCCCTTCCTGTCCCAACACCTTTCGTTGGACTCCTTACACCACCCTCCTTACAAAATTCACCCTTACCTAATAATTACTCTACCATTACATCATTACTACTACAAAATAACATCATCATTTATAAACATCAATATCACTCTCATTTCTCCACATAAATTCTTCATTACTACTGTGTCTCCACTTATACTCAAATTCTCTATTACTTGTATTTCATCTCTTATTCTCTTTAACACCCATCTATATTCAACTTGGACTGATTCAAATGTTTTACTTAAACAATTACTCTCACCCAACTTCTATCTTTTACAACCCATTGAAAATTTTAATTATCTCAAATTTATTTCATTATTTATTTAAAATCTTTAAACACATTGAAAATTTATTCTACAACATATTATTACATTTTTATAATCCTTATTCCTAACATACTACATGCAATTAACACAATAAGACCATAATAAACACAATATAGGAAACATCTAGTGCATCCATTTTTCAAATCAAAACAAAATTATTTAGTTATCTCAGTAGCGAGTCATCATTATTAAATTACACACATATTTTTAATTTGTTACCACCCTGGGTAACCTCCCTGCCACACACACTATGACCCCCCCTGGACTGTGGCGTCCAGTTGCTTCCACAAGGACTGAAGTTTTGGAGGAATTTTGTCATCTCCTTGTCCTTGCTTCAGCGTTACATTTTTAAAAAACTAGATATCATAATATCTAAACGTACAGATTATACGCCCTTAAAATGGGTCTACCACCTGGCCTTGCTGTTCCTACACGAACGGAGTGGCAGCCGCTGTTCCATAATTTGGTGATTCCCCTAAATTACCCCTCTGTCAATTTCTAAATTCACCTTTACAACGATAACAGCTATGACCAGTTAAGGCAGAACGTGACGCAATGAGCCCCGTCCATAGCTGTTAAAGCTAAACCAATTCCACGGTCAGGGTTCGGTGAGGCCGTGACCGCCCAAAAAGTTGGGGAATCACAAGTAAAAGATATTTTTGTTTAAATTAACAATTTACCTTACCTGACATTTCTAGTCTTGGTGGTGTTTTAACCTCATACATTTCTTTCTTAACTTTCCCTACCTTGACCTTCATTAATATAACAATAATAAGTACAACAAAATATTTACTTAGTCACTTAAATTAATCTATTTACACTTAACGATGTTTTCATTACATGAAAATAAACAAATCACATTTTAGATTTACCAAAATTATATAACTTACAATTTTAATTTCATTTTCAAATTCTATTTACTCGTGACCTTGTTACATTTTATTATTATATAATAAATTTTATTACATAAAGAGTAACTTTTGTTAGAACACACTGCCTCACTAAAATTATTTATTTACACGTCTAGGCAATGTTGGTATGTGGTAAGGTACACCTTATTTATGCACCTTGAGTGTAAAAAAAAAAATAATGTATAACAGTATAACACATACCTTAGGGGTCCCCCTCCCCGTTCAACAATAAGATTAAATTTCTATTTACACCAATTTGTGGAGTAGGACCATCGTTGCTTTCACCCCATCTTTAGAAGTTCCGCCAACCATGGTCCGCCTCCAAACAGCCAAAATCCATGGTCAGGGATGGTGAAGCCGTGACCACCCGAAAATGGGGGAGAGTCCCTTCTGAAACAACATAAAATAAAACATTAAAATTCAAACACTTATGGTGACCGATGCAACTTCAAGTTCGTCACATTTTGTGTACTTACTAACTCCTGCGTTGCTGGGTTGCGTAACACGTAAGCATTACGTATCTTTACTTCTACAATTTCATATGGTCTCTCATATAATAGGAAAAACTTCTTTATCTCTTTATCCTGTGCGCTAGACAAATCGTGTCTCCTTACCAGTACTAATTGCCCTACCTCATATTTAGTCCACTTACCTTTAGCATCATGTCTCTGCTTTCTCCTTTCTCCTTTTGTGAGTAAATTTTCATTCGCTAGTCGGATCATCATATTGTAATATAAAGTTTGTGGTGTTGTAAAAATTTTATAATAATTAGTAATGCGTGTTATTCTGCCCCACTTTGGATGCGTCACTTTGTTACTGAACGTTTACGTGGGTTGTAAAAATTTGTTATTAGTGTTATTTAGTGTTAATTGTGTCAAAATGTAACTTCTCTTATCATTTACGGTGTAAACCGTATTTCGCTCTGCTGCATTCAAATGTTGCCGCCTCGCCACCTGATTGGCGCACGGCTTTCTGCAGTGTTGACTTCGGCTAGCGTTTTGCTTTAATGCTTTCACTTCAATAATTCTTAGTTGTTATTATATATTAATTGAATCAAACATACAGAATTGCAGATTGAGAACATTTATTAACTCTTTGGAAGATTTCAATTACTTCATGATACATCACATTCGTTTTCTGCACCGGCTATTACACTTGTTCGGTTGGTACTTGCTCAGTTCGTATACATAGCGTCTTTAATGTTAGTTTACAGTTATATATGGTTTTTCTCAGGGGTGTTAAAAAGTCCTTTCGGCTACAGAAATATATACTTACGGCTAACACACACAAAGTTATAACAATTCTTAATCCTAGTTACATAAACAAATTAATATATCATTATATTCAATTAAGTAATTACCAATGAAAACTTGTAAAGAAATTTTGGGTTAGTTTTCGTTTGTCAAATTTATTTATCAAAAAGTTCGTCAATTATTTATTATATTTTACTTTTAATAATTGCTAATCGATTAAAGTTTAAATAGTGAATTTAACAAAGCATTTATTTCTGAATCGGAATAGTGATCAGTGGAGTGAAATAGTTATTTATTAATTCTGACCAAAAAATTGTGAACTCGATAATGGGATAATGTTTAAAACTCATCGATTTTCCTGCTGAAGATACTGAGGTCGTCTTCTTCTTCCGGATTACTCCTGGGATGTCGCCTTCTTATATTTTCCAGAAGTTTATTCCTCTCGTCTCGATGATTTTCCTCGCTGACTCCGGCCTCGCATTCCTTCGGTTATCGTCCGTCTTCTTCTATAAGATGTTCCAATGATCCTCATTTGGTGTCCGTTGTCGTCCCTCTTCTTCACTGCGTCTTCCCGTCTTCTTCAGATAATTATGGTTTGTTAATAATTTTTTATTAAACAAAATTTTGTTCAGGATTCCCTGGACTATTGTTGTTGTCTCCGTCTGGTTTAAATTAAGTTCAAATTTACTTTAATAATAAAATTTTAGTGCGAGAGCTGCTCGATCCACCCTCGGCGTTGGTCAATAATACAGTAATGAAAATCTAACGGTTTTTTGGCAATAAAATTCTTGTTGCTATGGTTACCTAATAAATTATGCTAATTTTCATTGGTTATTAACTTAAGTCATTGTTATGTTTTAACGTCTTTTTTAGTCTAATTTTACCAAAATATCTTCAAATGAAGATTCCTATCTTATACTAATAGCTAGAGTTATTACATGAGTACCATTCTTCCTAATTTTTCATGATGATCATTTTGATATCCCTCATGCCCACTTTTGAATAGCTAATTACATTTTTACTATTTTCCATATTTATATTTTACATATATTTTATTCAAAATTAGTTGTTATTCATATATCTTGGTACTAGGAATACTCACTTAATCGGTTTAACCATTTGGTATATTCTGCCTTAACCTTGGATTATTATTTGTTCTCAGAATTACTAAATTTATATTCAACAGTTGGCCTAGAGCCTAGATTCTATTCTACTCCCATCTAACATTTCTTAATAACATATCTGGTAATTCTAATACAATTTTATAAACAAAACAAACAATAAAAATCAGTATTCCTAACTCTAATTCTTATTATAAAAGATTCCTTGTCAGGTTCTAGCCTGAAATAACTTTTAACTACCTTTTCTTTTCTCTACTATTATCTTGCTTATCCTATAATTTACTACAATAACAAAACTCTTACAATACTACTGATAAACTGTTCCTTACATGATATGTCTTATATACTAATCCCTTCACTTAAATACAGTGTCTATCCTTCTTATTTTACTACTCATTCTAATAACTTAATTCTTACCTTATTATATAATTCTGACAGCCTATTAACTAAATTTATCATATCACAATCAGTTTAATCTTACTTACTAACGTACATTTTATCAAAAATTGTTTAGCTGTTTATTATAGTCTGCTTATAAAATATTTTATTCTACACCCCCACTGCACTTTTCCTTTCATAGAAGGTTTCTTTATTTATTATCACTCTCACTTTGTTCCATTATATGCTATACCTAGCACTTCACCACTTATTTAATTTTACACATATTTTTAACTTACTCACTTGTTTATTCACACGATTTGTCTGATTATTTTATATCACTGTGTGATTATGGTCATAAATAACTAATTTACTTCCAAATCACTCTGATCACTTTTAGTTATTACTTAAGTATTGCTTTTGTTTGGCTCAAAGCATCGTTTATTGGCTTTGGCTATTATCATTACTATTATTAAATAAATAATTACCTTATTTTATCCACTAAGTGATCTTCTTTTTCTTTTTAATTACTACATGTTTCAGGGCTTATATCCCCATCTTCAGGTAAAAGCAAATCTACCCTATTATTAGGGTTTCGTTAAAAATTCACAACAACACAAACACATAACACACTTAAATAAATTAACATTGAACATTAAATCTGTATCGGAACACGCTACAAACAAACCAGTGCACTGGCCGAAGTCCGACTTTCAACTGATCCGTACACGCTATTCACGGTTTGTTTTCATAGCTGTGTCATATAGTTTATTTCATTTGAATGATAACTGTTCATTAAGTACCTGATTTTTTATTTCTTCTTAAGGCCTTGTATATTTCAAATTCCTCTAAAGCATCCAGTAGTTGACCCTTTTTACCTATATGTAGAAAAGAAGTACCTAAGAAGTTCCCCAATAATAATGTATCGCATTACGCACAACATCTAATAAACGAAAATCATACATACACTGGATTTAAAGAGAATTTGGAACCTTTACATATAGGTAAAAAGGGTCAACTACTGGATGCTTTAGAGGAATTTGAAATATACAAGGCCTTAAGAAGAAATAAAAATCAGGTACTTAATGAACAGTTATCATTCAAATCAAATAAACTATATGACACAGCTATGAAAACAAACCGTGAATAGCGTGTACGGATCAGTTGAAAGTCGGACTTCGGCCAGTGCACTGGTTCGTTTGTAGCGTGTTCCGATACAGATTTAATGTTCAATGTTAATTTATTTAAGTGTGTTATGTGTTTGTGTCGTTGTGAATTTTTAACGAAACCCTAATAATAGGGTAGATTTGCTTTTACCTGAAGATGGGGATATAAGCCCTGAAACATGTAGTAATTAAAAAGAAAAAGAAGATCACTTAGTGGATAAAATAAGGTAATTATTTATTTAATCATATACAGTGATCTGGAGACCAACGGTAACTATCATTACTATTAGTTTGGGGTATGGTTAGTTTCTAGCTCCCTACCTTATATTATATAAGTACATTCTTTTATCAACAAGATATATGTGACATTATTACCTTCCATTAATCTTATTATCCTAGGTAAATCTCATATACTACAATTATCAGTTCATTATTTTAATTACAATATACTGGTCATTATTTGGGATTATTTGCTTGCACTTAGGTCTCGGCTGCTTCTTCATTGTCTCTTGGTTCCTTTGGTATTTATCCGATCTACTGTGTCAGGTCATTGTCAGTTTAATAGTCATTTGTCATTTATTGGGTTATTGGGTTATTGATCTCTAAGTTTATAAGTTTTTGCCTCTTATTCTTATCTTCAGCTTTTTATATTATAATTAAATACAATTGGATCTTCACTACCTTATGTCATGTTACAATATTCACGTCTATAGTTTGCGTTTCTGGTGGATAGCTAAAAAGTTGTTCCAATATCCTAGGTGGCCTGGTCCCTTTTATTAATTCATACGGCGTAAACCCAGTGGATTCATGGGTGGTACAATTCAGCCACTCCTCTACTTTCTTAACGTAGGATGGCCATTCTGTGTGCTTGGCGTGACAATACGCCTGAAATATCCTACCAATCTCTCTCATCACCCGTTCTGCCTGGTTTGACTGTGGATGGTAAACTGCCGTATGTTTGGGTATGATGCCTTCCCATCCAAGAGTTTGTCGCCACTTGCCGCTGATAAATTGGGGTCCATGATCAGATAAAATGATCTTCGGCTTACCTATATTCACCATATAATCTCTCGTTATCTTCTCGCTTAGCACTCTGCTCGTCGCTCTCTTGATACTATATAATCTAACATACTTAGAAAATGTGTCTAATACAACAAAAACATACATTACTCCACCCCTACCTTTGGGTAATGGCCCATACAAATCTACAGCAACTAAATCAAACGGTCTTTCCACCTTAATATAATTCAATTCCCCTTCTACTCTGTAATTCACTACCTTAGATCTCTGACATAAATCACACACCCGTAACAACATCCGTACTTGCCTCTCCATATTCTTAAAAACACATGATTCTTTTAAAACATTCGTACACTTTTTTGCCCCAAAGTGCCCATACCTTAAATGGCAATCCCAAATAATTTTATCTATCAACCCTTCTGATATAATCAGTCTCCAATCACGCTCACCCCTTCTACTTTTTTAAACAGAATTCCTTGATGTACTTGAAAACGTGTACTATATTCAGACCCATCTACATTCGTTTCTAAACTAACAATTATTTTACCCAATTTATTTTCAGATCTTTGCATATTCTTAATATCCCTTAACTCCTCACCAAAAATTCTATCTTCTCTAGTTAATCTAAAAATTTCTATCTCTTTAAGGTCCCTACCTGTTTTATTTTCTATAATATCTACTCTGGAAAGTGTGTCTGGTACTTTATTATCTGACCCCTTTATGTATTCCCAGGAAAAGTTGTATTCTTGTAAAGCTAACACCCACCTGGTTAGACGACGGTGTGTTAACCTGCAGGAGTTCAAAAATGACAGCGTCTTGTGGTCCGTCCTGATAACGGTCTTATTTCCTAAGATGTAGGTGCGAAAATTTCCTACAGCAAACACGATGCTCAATAACTCCTTCTCCGTAGTTGTATAATTTCTTTCGGCTGCCAAAAGAGATCTGCTGGCAAAAGCTATCGTGTGTTGTTCTCTGTCACTATCCTCCTGGTACAACTCCGCTCCCAGGGCGACGTTACTGGCGTCAGTCTGTAAGTAAAAAGTTTTAAAGAAATCAGGGTGGTTCATCATTATCATATTTGAAAATTTTCTCTTTATCTCCTCGAATGCATCCCTTTCCTTTTCTCCCCATTTCCACTGTTTATTTTTCTGTAGTACAGCACTTAACCTTGCTGTTGTCTGTGCATAATTTTTCTGGAATTTTCTACAGAAATTGCACAAACCCAAAAAACTTTGTAATTGTTTGATATTCTTAGGTTCTGATGTAAGATGTTGACGTCACATGGTTTGATGTTATTACATAATTTGTTTACCGTTTTGTAAGTCATTATAGCTGACCTTGACTCAATTCCGCTGGTTGTCTATTTCGTCTTTATAATATTCATGAATAATTTCACACTCACTGCCGCCAACTTCACTACCAACAAAATTTACCTTTCTGTTTACGTTTCCCCAAAATTATCGTAAAAAATGCTAATTCACTTTTATGTAAATACAAATTTATCTCTTTCCCTGGGTAGGCCAAAATGTCCCATTACAAGAAGTAAATGGGAGTGAGTTAAAAATAGTAAAATACATATGCTAAAGAATAATAAATTGAGAGCACGGAACTAAGAAGAATTTAAAATGAATATTGAACAGCTTTAACTACTATACTGGTGAATAATATGATAAATGGAACTACAGAACAACGAGATAAATAAGTTAAGAAAAGTATTAGGATACCTCAGAAATAATAGTAATCATCCCTTGAATATAAGTTTGTAGCGAAGGAGCTACCTTATAGGTAATAATTATATGTATTGTGTTGTGATAGTGCAACGTTTATTTTTTTCTGGACAGAGATGAAGTTCCTCTGATCTCAGAAGATATAGTTAGGGAAACGGCAGAGTAATGGAAGCCAATAGTGCCCCCCTGATTCTGTACCAGCTATGATATTAGGGAAAATGTTAGGGAATATAGTATTTTAGGGATTATACAACAAGCGAGGTAATTAAAAATAAATATGATAATAATAAATGATGGCGTAATAAGCTAGAAGAAGTTACGAGTTCCAGAGAAAAGGACAGGTCTACAACTGAGGGAGGTACCAGTAGAGAATTAATGACCAGATACACAAGGAGTGTCAACACAATTTTCCGGTGGAATTAAAAGTTTAAAGAATAGAAAGAGAAAATAAACCCCAAAGAACCCATTGAATTACGTATTAAAACAGAAACAATGAAAGACTGAAACCATTATAAATTAATAATTTTATTAAATAAATATTCCAAAGTATGAAGAAACTATAAGTTTATTTTAACTAAACTTTATTCAGCCAAAATAAACTTCTTTCGGAGGGGGAGTATTATGTAACGTAACAAAGTTAAGGTTCTCAACGTTACATAAAAAACTTTGTCAAAATAACTGAAACAGTGCCCAAGGTATGCCATAATTAAGTACAAGAGGGCCAATCTCACCTAAAAAATGTATTGATGATACCTAGTAAGGTTACTAGGTAATAAAATATTGAAGGTGTACCTAAATATAAAATATGTAATGAGCAGTGTAAGATGTAAACTATAAACACTGTGTCTAATGGGATGAGTTTACTGTGTATGAGTTTGAATATAATAGACTGTTCAATTAATATTTAATGTTTTATAAAATGTACTTGTTGTTGTACTTTATCATGATATTGTGTTTACATGATATTTATTTTGTGTTTTGTATGTAGCAGGTGTGGAGCCATTGCTTTAAGGAAGTACTAAGTAATGGGTACTCATTTCATTCATTTTAAACTTGTATTTAAGTAATTAAATACAAGTATATTTATTATGTATGGTAATATGTTTAAGTGTATTTACTTTAAATAATTAATGAAGATGTTTTAAAATAATATTTGTAAACTTGGCCAACAAGACAATAAGTGTTAATAAATTGTCAAGTGGTCATTATAATTATGTTAAAAACCAATGAAGGGTTCAATGATGAACTAAATAAAAATAATGAATTGAAATCATGAAATTAAAATTGAAATAATGGGCCATAAGCCAGTGACTCTTTGTACAGTAGGTCAGGTAAGAAAAATTAAATTAAAAACAAAAAATTATAACACAGGTAATAAAACCAATAGGCCTAAATTCAGTATTTTGTAAAAGGAAATTAATACCTTTTAAAATAAGTCAATTAAGAAGAAAATGTAGTAAAATGTATATGGTTTAATGAGGCAGATTAAGTGAAAGTTTTATGTGATTTAATGTAATTCCAAGCAGGAAGTATTTTATTAAATAAATGTAAGAATATTTCCTAATTCTGGCTCTAGGATAATAAATATTATCCAATGACAGAAGAAGCAATGGTTGTTAGGGCAACAAAATGCAGGAAATCTTGTTGATTTAGACATTCAATTGTTATATATAAACGAGGACAGTTCAGTCATTAAAAATCGTCCGAAAACCACAAAACCTCATGAATAAAATTATTACAAATCAACATTAAAATATAATCACTAATTAAAAAGACGGATTGGACGGCTTCCTAAACTATCACTTTGAGAATATAAACTACCTATCTACAAAATTCAAATCAAAAACCTTAAGAAAAATGAACTAAACTTACCACCAAACGAGTTATGCAAGAAACCATAAATAAATGCAGATAATCCAGACCGGGAGAAGTTGAATTGAATAAATACCATACAACAAAAAATTAAAGAGAATTAAATTTACCTACTGAACCTCACTTTTGACTGCAGAGCAAGAACTTAATACTACACTAATTCCATCGGGACCTGTAACCACCAGAAACAAAAAAATCAGCAAAGATCAAGAACTGAACTTTCCATTACATCCCGGGACACTAACAACAACTTTTATTGAGAAGCTGGAGTTGGAAATGTTCGAGCCATTCTTCATCACTTGTAGATCTGACATCATTAGTGGAACACGGCCTGAATGAGTATCTTGTAAACGCTTGGTAAAAACCTGCTTATGTTAATACTTTATATAATAAGATTTTAATTTAAATTGTAATACCTAGTAACCTGAATTTGCATTACATGGCCTTGCTAATAGTTAAAAGAATTACATGTACCCTGAGATAAGAGATAAACTGAAAATTATAATTAAATTGTAACATAAACCACGAGTTCAATAACAAATCGATTCGGTATTGTATGATCGATATGATGCTTTAATAACCGAAGAAAGCAACTGTTGGAAATTTAAAATAATATAAAATAAAGAATCCTTCTTGTATTTGACGAGTCTGTGTTATTGTAGAATAGTTATTGTATTTCGAGTAGGGTGTAATTTACAGGGAAAGAAAGTGATAAAAGTGTTAAGTGGAACAACTTAACCTATAAGAACGGGTCATTCGCTAATGACAGCGCTCGATTGCAGACAGCTGGTGAATACGGGAGAATAGAGAACTAACTTACTCTCTTCACACTCCTCTCTTTTCAATTTAGATAATACATAGTGACTAGGGTTGGAGAAAAATACTGAATTATTCATTATATTAACCATAATATAGCGTTTTTCCCTGGTAAAACACTTGATAACTAATTAACACAGGTCTATAATCAACAACCGAATAATATCCACAATATAATAAATATTTTTCCTTATAAATAGATTGAATTTGTTAATTTAAATTAACTATAAACCCGCAACAGTAATTAAATAAGTAACACAGATCATAAACAGTTGGAAAAGGTTTCAAATTGCCGCATTCAATGTGGGGCTGAAATAACCAGAAACCCGCAACAGCATTACACTAGTTACATAATCATCTTACACTTGATTTGTTACAATATATATATCGATAAGGAGTTAGAGACTTGCCGAGAGTGTCCCCTTAGATTATCGTGGTCTTGGAGAGCGTCAGTGTCCCCATTTGGAGAAGTTGTGTGGTGTGTTCTATTGTTTCTATTGTTGTAGATTGATTGCTCGTTAGTGTAGAGTCCGAGCCAGGCCGCATTCCCTGGGTGTTTTGTGTTCTTCGTTGAGGGAGAGAGTTGTCTAGACGGAGCTGTGGAGAGTTACCCCCCCGCTAGTTACTGTGTGTAAGCGAGTTAAGTAAGAGAAGGGATGATGTTCGCATGCCCTCTATGCGGTCTTCTCTGTCGGGCTAAGTGGGGCCGTCCGCCCTAGTGTAGGGATGTGGACCAGCCATATGGCAAGGATGGAGATGCCTTGTTGGTGCATGTGGCTGGTCGGTCCAAGAGGTGGACGAGAGGTAGTACGTTCACTCACATACCAAGGTGGGAGAAACCTTGTTTGGTCTTCGGACGGGTATGTGAGTGGGACCGGTGGAATGAGGTGATGGTCACCTGAGAGGGTGACGTGTTGGGGCAGTCCCGTGGGGTTGGCATAGCGGAGAGAGTCGCATGGGGATGGCCGCAGTTGTGAGATTTCCTCTGTTCTCCTGAGAGCAAGGACCACTGGGATCACCATTGATTTTTGGCTATGGGGGGGTACACTGCAGGGTACCCCCCTGAGTTCAAGTGTGGGGCAACCAGGTTGCCCTTTTGGGGTGGGGGTGTGCCGGCGTTTGCACGAGCCGGCATTCGGAGAAATGCCACACTGGTTTTCGTCTGCGGATAAATGTTGCGGCATGAGTAAGGTAAACGCAATTTCGCTGGCTGTGCCTCGACTAGGACGCGATCTCATGCCGAAGTTTAGGTTTAGTGACGGCAGCTGAACAAGCCAGACGGCACCATATCTCAATCGAATAAACAGCTCAGCTTCTTACCTCGGACAGTTTACGTGTGCAGTCTTCTTCTCCTATGGCAGGCTAAGTGCTTGAGACTTCCCGGTAAGTGCCTTATAGAATTTTACACAATGGTTTGGTAGTAAATAAATATTTAAATTCAAAATGTATTCAACCAGATGCGAACGTTAGAATGCTCGTGGTTCGATCAGATGTGTGTGTGTGTGTGTGTGTGTGTGTGTGTGTGTGTGTGTGTGTGTGTGTGTGTGTGTGTGTGTGTGTGTGTGTGTGTGTGTGTGTGTGTGTGTGTGTGTGTGTGTGTGTGTGTGTGTGTGTGTGTGTGTGTGTGTGTGTGTTAAGAAATTTAATCGATGTTATAGTATTTAGATACCGCCTGTAATTGTTTTAATCATTGTTCATTCAGCCTAATATAAAGATGTAACTAAATTAAGTACGTTAGTGAGAACTGTATCTTGTCGGTTATGCATGAACACGCACTGGTGACCGGAAGTGTGAACTTTCTTTTAATTAAATCAGTTAAAGGTAAATTTTAAGACAGCCCTAGATGAAGTACTGTGATTCTTTTAATTGTATGTAGCTGAGAGGGCCTTTAGTGTGTTCATTATTTCCAAAAATTGCGATTACGGTATCGCCACGTGGCAAGGTGGCTGAGAACATGTATGGTTATGTCGCCGCTGGTTAAAGCCGGTGTGCGTTCCTCATTACTATGCACATATTATTATTATTATGAGTTCATGATTATCTTGGAGTTACAAATAATTCATATGCAAATTTAAAAACTTTTTATGCATTGTTTTGAGTTGGTTGGGAGCTCCAGTTCTGGTGTTTAAAATACATGACTAGGGTGCAAGTTTTAGTGGACAGTTTTTTAATTTTTTTGAATCCTTAGGGTTCTCACCCTAGAAACGGAGATCTGGCCACAGCTGGTGTACTGCCGCCTTCACCAGCCATGAACCACCTGAAACTTTGTCTGTGCCGAGGAGGGAGCTAGCTACCAATAACTATGTGATACAGCCACTTCAGATAAGGTGATATAAACTCTTTTCTTATTTTTAGCCTGGCCCGCAGAACATCAGTGTGACGAATTTGTGCTCGAACAATTTGCTTATTCAGCTAGATAGTTAAATTGAGGGTGTGTCACCAAGACATTTACTATGAACATTATTCATGATAATACTGTACTATCACTGTAATTGTGAGCTGCACTGTGGGAGCGTGCCAGAGCTATTTCCATAGATATTGAGTGCAAATGTTGTAAGGGTAATTTGTTCTTTAAAATTAAGTATAAGGTATGAGCTTTTTGATTCTGAACTGGCTGGTTCAGATGTCTTCTGAGTATTACTGGGGTTTCATATTTAATTATTTTCCTGTATTTAAGGGCTGGGGTTTTTGTCTTTCATCCTGTTTCCGGGTGTTAATTTCTAAATAGGTTTTCTGGGCACAAGTTAGGCACCTGTTGGTGCCGTTTCATGCAGGTTTCCTACTGGTCAGACTTTGTCAGGTCAGGCCTATTCTGGCACACTCCTACAGCTGCTAGTATACAACATGTTGTTATTTTATATGCACAGAGGGCTGATATTCAGTTTAATATTTTTTTTTTTTGCCTATATATATAAATATCTTGTTGATTCATCCTCTTCGTTCACTTTTACTAATATTATTATATATAAAAACTTTCACAAATGAACTTACTTTTGTTCTCACTTTCACAAATGTTTCAAGGTGTTACTTACTCACACTGAGGAAGAGGCACAACACCTTGAAACGTTTGTGAAAGTGAGAACAAAAGTAAGTTCATTTGTGAAAGTTTTTATATATAATAATATATATATAATTAATTTTCTGAGATTATCAAATTTTATATGGAATGAAATATACAGGCAGTACTTGTTTCTGTAACTTAGGTGTTCTGGCTTTTGCTTGCTAAACTGGTCTTGTTAATTTTGCTTATTATCAAACCATTATGATTAAAGAATGAATTCTTTCTAAACATATAACCTTTTAGGACAAGTGTCCTGTGCATTATATGAATCCACTAGTTTTACATTTTGCCTGTCATTATAGCAAGTCTAACTTATCCTTATATTTCATTACAATTTAAATACTATATTTTATTATTTTATTAACAATACTAAGTATTGTTATTCTATTATTATGACTTATTGCAAATTGTGTCTCAAGCTATAAGTATATCTGTATCTGACAGAAGTGTTACTGTTCTTAGTCTGTCTGCTGACATTATAAAAATGTAAAAGGGGTTGCTGTTATGATCGATTCAGATTTGCTTTAAATTTTTACACTCTTATAAAATTAGAGATTTTACAACTTTATAAAATTTATACAGGCTGTGCTGGCACCTTAAGTTATTATTGTAGTTTCTTGTTATTATGGCAAGTCCAGATTTTCTCTACCTTCATGTATGTATTTGATAAAATATGCAGGCGGTGCGCCAGGCTTTATAATTGTAATCTGTCTGTGATTATGTGATGTATAGGTATAGGTGTGTTCTATTATGTGTTTGAATTATATGTTAAAATAATGAACAAGATTGATATATATATGTGTGGGTGAATTATTTGAAGGAATGATAATTACATGTTATAATTGAAATTGATTTATTGATTTAGTGATATTTATTTATTTATCGAGAGTATTGTTATAATTGAACTTACAGGGGATATTGAAATTTTTCTGGATTATGAGGTATTAAACAAATTATGGAAATTAAGAAAGTTAATAAAAGATTGTTATTGCTGTTTACTGACCGAGTTTTAATTGCAAGTCCCGTCTCACTGGACCCAGCGCATTTTTGCTTCTCTAGGCCTTCCGCCTAGTTTTAATTAACTAGTGGCCCCTCTTTAAAAAAAAAAATTGTGTTTTTTTTATAAAGCATAAAGATAGAAAGAGGGGTTACAATATAATGAATTGACTGTAGAAATGTTCCAGCAATCATTTTCCTGAGCATACGGTACATCCCTCTGGTCTCAGAAGGTGTAAGGATGGACAGCGGAGTAAAAGACCAAAAAGTGGCCACCCAAACTGAACCACCGCACAGGATAGGGAATGTTAGGGAAATTGAATATTTAAGGGATAATAAAACAGCGGAGAAGATTGATATCAGATTCCAGAAGTATGAAGGAAGAAAACAGAAAGAAGATAGCAGACAGAAGTTCAATTGAGAAAGCACATTTATAGAAGTAAATAGAAATATGAGAGTGTTAAAACAAGTTTTTACTGATTATTGTGACCAATCCTTATCAAGTAATGTTTGAAAAAACAACCAAGAGAAATAATATCATTAATGAATTTTCATCCAAGAGAGAGAGTTGAGTATTAGTAAAATATGTTACATTAGGAAATCAAGTCAATTACCATTAACCAAATAAAAGGTATATAACCTATAAAAAAAAATAAAATAAAATAAAAAAATTTTACTACGAATAAGAAGAAAATATTCTAAGGCATGAAAAATATAAGTTTATTTTAACCAAATCATATTCAGATGAACTAAACTTCTTTTGGAGGGGGAGTATATGTAACGTAACGAAAATATGGTCCCCTACGTTACATAAAAAATTTATAATTCTCAAACTAAAAAATACAAAAATAATAATTGTCCGTAGTAATAAAAGGTCAGAAAAGTAAACCATTATTAAATGAATAAATAATCCCCAAATAAGAATACAAGGTAAAAGAAAAAATAAGAATGTTTATAAATACAAACTATTAAGTGTTCAGTGAAAAGGGTAAATGATAAACAAAGTGACAAGTAATGTGAAACATAACATAGACAGTTTTAGAATAATTAATGAATTAACTGAGAGGAGACTAATTAATTAGTGCATAATTAATTTTATAAAAATGTGCATGTTATTATGTTTCATCATGTTGTTTTATTATCATGGTATTTATGTTGTTTTTTGTATGTAGCAGGTGAAGCAATTGTTTTAAGAGAATATCAATTAACTGATGTTAATTTCATTTTTATGTTAACAAATATATCACCATAGAACTGGTGTTAAACTTTCTAAGATTAAATATTTTGTATACATGTACTTATTTAGTATGTGGATTATAATTGTAAACTTGGCCAGAAAGGCAATAATTGTTAATAAGATACCAAAGGGTTTATTGTAATTACGTTATAAACAAATGAAGGGTTCTATACTAATATAGGTAATAATAAATTAAAATCAGAATGAGATTTATCATAATGTAATGAGATTTATCTGAATGAGATAATCAGAATGTAATGATAGGCCATAAACCAGTGACATTGTATAGGAAGTCAGGTCAGAAAAGTTATGTAACAAAATTTGTAAAAACACTAAGTGTAATGTAATAAGTTAGGAGAAATCAATAGTAGTTATTGATAGCAGATAAGTAACTTCAATTAAAATAAAATCTTAAAATGTAATAGAACAATTATGCCTAAAATTAATATTTTGTAATGAGAAAATAGTACTTGTTAGACTAAGTAGATTAAGAGGAAACGATAGCAAAATGTATATAATTTAATAACAAAAAATATGTAAAGGTTTAATATGATATAATGTAACTTTAGTAAGGGAGTATTTTATTAAGTGCAAGAACATTGTTTAATTATGGTTCTAGGATTATAAATATTATCCAATAAGAGAACAAAGACTGGTTGTCAAGGACGACAAAATGGAATAAAATTTGTTTATTCGATTATTGAATTGTTATCCATGAATGAGGACAGTTTAGTTTTTATGAACCTAGAAAAAATGAGAAAATTATATAGAATAAATTAATGAGTCAACAAAATTAAATAATAACTAACAAAAGGAGAGCTCGCTGACTTTTGACGGTCATATATAAAAGAGTACAATTAAGCCTATCAATTAAAATTGACGAAAGTCTAAAGGAAGAACTATACCAATTAAACCCAGTAAAAGGAGTAATCATTAAATTTAAATAATAGACAAATGAAGATAAATAACTACCTGAATGAATTTAAGTAATCCAGTATTCTAAAGGACGAAAGAAGAAATTAAAATTGTACTTGAACCTCACTTTTCATGACTCGATAGAGAAAACATATTCCGACACAAAATACAGTGGAACCTGTAACCACAAGAACTGGACATTGGCGAAGAGTAAGGATTGGCATTTCTGCATCATCCCAGGACCAAGACACCAAACTTTATTTCGAAACTGGAGTGAAGACTGGCGAGGATTTATACATCTGTATCTTGGCGTTGATCAACCATCTCGAAGCACGAGGTTATCTGGGCACGGCTATTACAAGTAACTGTGTCATCGGACGGTAAACTCTACTTATTTTAAATATTATTAATAAGAATTTAGTAATAGATTGTAATACCTTGTAGTCCTATTTTTGCATTTTCTGACCTTACTGATAGTCAAAAGAACCTTCATACCCTGTGTTTAAGAAAAACAATAATAAATAAAAGTAATATATAAACCTGAATTCGATAATTAATCGATTCATTCCAGTACGATCGATTTTTGTATCTTAGTGAAGGAAGAACATTTGTTTTCAAAGAAAAAATATAAAATAAATAATCATTCTTGAAATTGGCGATTTCTTATTATTTGTATAATATTTAGTGCATGTTGAATGAGTTGTAATTTATAGAGAGAGTAACGTGAGAAGTACAGTAAGCGGAACAACTAACCTACAATAACCAGCTGACTGTGAACCACAGCGCTAGCCAGCAGACTGCTGTTGAATTCCAAGAGAAGAGAAACTTATTTAAGGATTTTACTCTCCTCTCTCAACACTTGATGCAGACTAGGCCTGAATAATAACCATAGAATTACCCAATAAATCAACTGGTGTTGAACGTTATTATTTCAGAATGTACTAAATTATTATATAATATTGAGATATTCTTTATATTTGATTAATATCACCAATTAAAAAATATTATTTCTTCACAAATAACCTGACATTGCGGTGCTTAAGAGAGACCACTTATCACTTCATAAATATTAAATAAACACAAGACAATCAATTAAAAAAAAAAAAAAAACACGTAATTGGTTTACAAATTGGCTCATAACAGTGGAGTTTAAGATATAATTATATATAAGGTATATGATAAGATTGGAACTCGGATAAAGGTTTAGTAACAATATATATATATATATATATATATATATATATATATATATTGTTATGAAATAAGTATGTTAGGTACTAGCGAAACGTCCGTCTTATTCAAGCCCCACTGTTGTAAGCGCCAATTTTGTAAAGAACTAATTATGTGAGGACGTATATTATATTATATGCTGCATGCTGGAAGCGTCAAATTGTAAAGAATTCTTGTCTATGGGTGTAATTAGTTATATGAGACTCCTGTGTATCAAAGCCAAGTAATACGTTGCAGGTGGCAATTCGTAACAATTAAAATGTTGTTACCTGGTTTAATTAATGCATTATTAATAAATATATCTTTCGGTTGTGACCGATGAAACCTTAAGAAAATAGTTTATTAAGCAAACAAAATTATAATTATGTTCCTTGAATTTATAATCATACTACTCTATAGATTTAACTTAGTTTTCAGTGGTTGTGTAATATTAGCGATATGTATGGAGTATTAACTGAATGTAAGGGGTATTTGTGTCAACCCTAGTCACTCGATGTTAGAAAATCCCATTCAAACTTTGTACTAAACACAAGCTAGTTCAGCAATCTCCCGTCCCACCAGCTGCAAACGTCGAGCGCTGTTACTTGTAATAAGCGTACTTACAGGTTAGTTATTCATTGAGTTTGAATCAACCTTTTTGTAAATTATTCCAACCACTACATATAGTATTTATTCTGCAATAACTTCAAACGTTATCTCGTACAATAAAGATACTTTATTTATTTTCTCTATTAATTCACAGTCCACGTTATCTCAAAAAATAATAATACGATCAAGTCGATCATACAGAAATATAAATAATTGCTTATCTAATCCGTCGAGTGACTTACTTGTAATTCCGCTTGACGCGTTTCAGGGCATATGCCCCATCTTCAGAATAATTCCTCTTCACAGAACGTCAGACATTAAGATTAAAATGTAATAAATTAAAATTAAAATCCATGGTTAAAATATTAACTCGTCAAAATATTAAAATATACTAAATGCACAGAGGAGCACGCACTATCACAACATGAGTTCACTTCGCGTTATAGTCGGTGTACACCGCCGCGATGTTACTCGCGCACTGACTGTCTGAGTAAACTGTTATCAGCGCAACGCATCTTGTATCCTAATGGCCGTGTCGTACAAGGGATTTGACTTGAAGTTAAGTTGGTCGTTTAATATGAATCCGCCGTCTTGTGAGCTGTTCGTCTTTTTAATTTGTTTAAAGGCCTTGTAAATTTCGAATTCTTCTAATGTGTCCATATATCTGCCTTTTTTGCAAAAGTGTAATGGTTTAAAGTTGGTGTCAAAATTGGTGTAGTTATGATTATTATTTACGAGGTGACGTGCAAAGTTGGATTTGAGAATGTGGGTGTCGTTTTTTGGTAAATGTTCTTGGAAGCGTTTTTTGAACGCTCTGCCGGTTTGTCCAATATAGAAGCTGTTGCAATCGTCACATTGGATTTTATAGACACCTGTCCTCTGTTTTATTGGTTTTGCAGCTTTATGGTGAAGAATTTTCTTAATGTTGTTATCAGTCCGGAAAGTTAAAGTTATATTCAATTTTCTAAAAATGTTGGTTAATGTATGGAGTAAAGTTCGGCCGTAAATAGAAGTCACGTACGTGCTGTCTCGGTTACTACTCGGTTTTGTTTTCTTGTTATGTAACTTTTTCCGGTGTTTTTTGATCAAAGCATCGATAATAGAGCACGTATATCCATTGGCCTTAGCTATGTATTTAATGGTGTTGACTTCCTCCTGAAAGTCACTGATTTCTAACGGTATGGTGAGTAATCTATGTATGAAACTGTTATAGGCGGCCATTTTTTGCGGAAGAGGGTGATGGGAATCCGCGTGTATCGTGGCGTCAGTGGTGGTAGGTTTTCTATATATTTGGTATTGGAAACTATTGTCAAACCTTGTTATTGTTAAATCGAGGAAATTAAGTTTATTTTCTATTTCAACCTCGAGGGTAAATTGTATGTTCTTGTTTATATTATTTAAATAGTTTTTTAAATTATTGATCTGTCTTATGGTACCGTTAAAAATGATGAAGGTGTCATCTACATAACGTGTATATGATACTATCTTGTTATGCCATTTGTTTGCGCTGCTGAACATATGTGTGTTTTCGTAGTGGTTCAGGTATATGTCCGCCAATAATCCAGAGAGTGGGGATCCCATCGCTAAACCTTTCTTTTGTATATAGTATTTTCCATCAAATATAAAATAGTTTTGATTTAAAACAACTTCCAATAGAGCGGTTATCTTATTAATTTCATCAGGACTGCGTATGTTAGCTACAATAAGATTATACTTGAGAATATTTATTGTATCCTGGACGGGTATATTTGTATAAAGGTCTACTATGTCGAAAGATGCGATTCTGTAATTAGGTTTAATTTGGATGTTTTTCAGTTTGTCGATAAATTCAGTGCAACTTTTTGTGCTATGGTCATTCTTTAAGCTTATACTGTTCTTTATTATTTGTACTAGTTTTTTACTGATTTTGTAACTCGGAGCAGTGGTGAAGTTCACAAGCGGCCTAATTGGTACACTGGGTTTATGAATCTTTGGCAAACCAGTAAACTGGGGAGCCTCTGCATTAATAGGTTTCAATGAGGAAGCAAGTCAAGCATCTACAGTATTCAAATTTAAGAACATTAAGATTAAATTATTAAAAACCAATTCCCATATAAAATTTAATAAAGAATGCATCAGAAACAATTTAATACCTAAGTATGCCTCTATCAAAATAAACAATAACTCCAAGACGGCCACAAAAATCAAAGAGCGTGCACAGGTGATGTGGTTAAAGGAGGAGTTGAGATATTTATATAGGAAAAAGACTGAATTGAACAAAGAATTATATTTGTCCCATTTGAAGCTGCTTAACAGTGTCCATGCATTACAATTAGACAATATATTACATGATTGCAATAAATACATCAACGATGTAATGCAACGTGTATATACAAAACATGATAAGAAACTTAGAACTCTCAAAAGTAAACAAAAACCAAACGAAGATAACGTCACCTGTAAACACGAATTCTATGTGCGCGTATCTAATCTAACATCGATAAACTTTAATAAGAATGAAATGGACGTACTTAACAAGGGTCTAAATTACAACATACCCCACAGCAATAAAAACCACATATACCACGTATATACCACGTATATGTGGTTTTTATTGCTGTGGGGTATGTTGTAATTTAGACCCTTGTTAAGTACGTCCATTTCATTCTTATTAAAGTTTATCGATGTTAGATTAGATACGCGCACATAGAATTCGTGTTTACAGGTGACGTTATCTTCGTTTGGTTTTTGTTTACTTTTGAGAGTTCTAAGTTTCTTATCATGTTTTGTATATACACGTTGCATTACATCGTTGATGTATTTATTGCAATCATGTAATATATTGTCTAATTGTAATGCATGGACACTGTTAAGCAGCTTCAAATGGGACAAATATAATTCTTTGTTCAATTCAGTCTTTTTCCTATATAAATATCTCAACTCCTCCTTTAACCACATCACCTGTGCACGCTCTTTGATTTTTGTGGCCGTCTTGGAGTTATTGTTTATTTTGATAGAGGCATATTTAGGTATTAAATTGTTTCTGATGCATTCTTTATTAAATTTTATATGGGAATTGGTTTTTAATAATTTAATCTTAATGTTCTTAAATTTGAATACTGTAGATGCTTGACTTGCTTCCTCATTGAAACCTATTAATGCAGAGGCTCCCCAGTTTACTGGTTTGCCAAAGATTCATAAACCCAGTGTACCAATTAGGCCGCTTGTGAACTTCACCACTGCTCCGAGTTACAAAATCAGTAAAAAACTAGTACAAATAATAAAGAACAGTATAAGCTTAAAGAATGACCATAGCACAAAAAGTTGCACTGAATTTATCGACAAACTGAAAAACATCCAAATTAAACCTAATTACAGAATCGCATCTTTCGACATAGTAGACCTTTATACAAATATACCCGTCCAGGATACAATAAATATTCTCAAGTATAATCTTATTGTAGCTAACATACGCAGTCCTGATGAAATTAATGAGATAACCGCTCTATTGGAAGTTGTTTTAAATCAAAACTATTTTATATTTGATGGAAAATACTATATACAAAAGAAAGGTTTAGCGATGGGATCCCCACTCTCTGGATTATTGGCGGACATATACCTGAACCACTACGAAAACACACATATGTTCAGCAGCGCAAACAAATGGCATAACAAGATAGTATCATATACACGTTATGTAGATGACACCTTCATCATTTTTAACGGTACCATAAGACAGATCAATAATTTAAAAAACTATTTAAATAATATAAACAAGAACATACAATTTACCCTCGAGGTTGAAATAGAAAATAAACTTAATTTCCTCGATTTAACAATAACAAGGTTTGACAATAGTTTCCAATACCAAATATATAGAAAACCTACCACCACCGACGCCACGATACACGCGGATTCCCATCACCCTCTTCCGCAAAAAATGGCCGCCTATAACAGTTTCATACATAGATTACTCACCATACCATTAGAAATCAGTGACTTTCAGGAGGAAGTCAACACCATTAAATACATAGCTAAGGCCAATGGATATACGTGCTCTATTATCGATGCTTTGATCAAAAAACACCGGAAAAAGTTACATAACAAGAAAACAAAACCGAGTAGTAACCGAGACAGCACGTACGTGACTTCTATTTACGGCCGAACTTTACCCCATACATTAACCAACATTTTTAGAAAATTGAATATAACTTTAACTTTCCGGACTGATAACAACATTAAGAAAATTCTTCACCATAAAGCTGCAAAACCAATAAAACAGAGGACAGGTGTCTATAAAATCCAATGTGACGATTGCAACAGCTTCTATATTGGACAAACCGGCAGAGCGTTCAAAAAACGCTTCCAAGAACATTTACCAAAAAACGACACCCACATTCTCAAATCCAACTTTGCACGTCACCTCGTAAATAATAATCATAACTACACCAATTTTGACACCAACTTTAAACCATTACACTTTTGCAAAAAAGGCAGATATATGGACACATTAGAAGAATTCGAAATTTACAAGGCCTTTAAACAAATTAAAAAGACGAACAGCTCACAAGACGGCGGATTCATATTAAACGACCAACTTAACTTCAAGTCAAATCCCTTGTACGACACGGCCATTAGGATACAAGATGCGTTGCGCTGATAACAGTTTACTCAGACAGTCAGTGCGCGAGTAACATCGCGGCGGTGTACACCGACTATAACGCGAAGTGAACTCATGTTGTGATAGTGCGTGCTCCTCTGTGCATTTAGTATATTTTAATATTTTGACGAGTTAATATTTTAACCATGGATTTTAATTTTAATTTATTACATTTTAATCTTAATGTCTGACGTTCTGTGAAGAGGAATTATTCTGAAGATGGGGCATATGCCCTGAAACGCGTCAAGCGGAATTACAAGTAAGTCACTCGACGGATTAGATAAGCAATTATTTATTTAATACAGTGACTTGGATACTTTAAAAATGAATACAGAAATATATCGATTATCAATTACTCAAATTCTATAAACATATACACATGAAAATAATAATAAATAATTCTTATCCCAGGGTTCGTAAAGTTCTTGGAATCATTAGTAAGGCCAGGTAAAATGCATAATTAAGGTTGCTCAATTTACAAAACAAAATTATTTACTCTAAATATAGTGAAACTAAAATAGGTTGTTTTTTTACCAAGCTGACGAAAACTTCGACTGGCGGTGGACGTTTGTAAACAGTTGCCAAAATTCAGCTTATCTCGTCTTCATCCAGTGAAAATGCTCTGGTTTTCAATAAAATTGATGGTGGCGTGTACTGGTAAACCCTCAGGAAATCTTCGGACTTCTGATCTTCTTCTATGATCTCATTAATTCTCGGTCCCGGTGAAATGAAATTAGGATCCCAGCTTCTTCTGCTGCCAGTGAAGGTTATCTCTGCCACACTAGGTCTTCTGGTATTTTCAATAATTCCGTTAGTTCAGGCTTTAATTCTTTTTACCGATCTTCGGTTTATAGAAGGAATTGGTTTAATACCGAATCCAGCGGAATTATTTGGTGAATGAGGTGAGAGGCTTTCAATTCTTTTTAAATGTATTCAATTACAATTTGGAAGGTTATTTAATTTTTATTACTCATTAGCATTAAATTATAATTATTTTTCAAAAAGGATTTTTCAATTTTGATTCATATTTCTTCCAGATTTATTATTCATATTTTTTAAATATATCGGTCCATCTCAACCTAATAGCTTGTAACAATCAGAACGAATAAATCCAAATCAACAACTTCTGTACATTTCAGTTGCCTTAACAACCACGTTTTCTATATATCCTTGAGCCGGCATTATAGAATATTACTACTCTTTTCCAATAACATACTCCATGCTTGGATTAATATTAAATTACCTAAAATTCTCCCCTAACCTTCCTTCTTAAACAGTAAATGTTTTACCATAGTTTCATTGGACTGGGTTTCTTAAAAAGGTATTAATTTCCTTTCACTAATATGGAATTTAGGCCTATAGATTTTCTTACAACCGTTATAACATTATTTGGTTTTTTAACTTAATTTTCTTTTACCTGACCTACTGTACAATTAATTATTGGTTACATGGTTAATTACATTAACTTTAATTTACTGGTAGCTACTTTATTACATTAATTAGCTGGTTCTGGAACTCTTCATTAATTTATAATATAATTGTCAGAACTACTTGTTAAACATGAAACACTGATCACCCTCCTGGCCCAGTTTATAAACATTAATTAAAACAACAGTATTATTCAACTTTATACAATACTTAGAACTTAGTATAATGCCTAACACTGGTAACTATACTTGATTGTCTAAAGACAAATTTAACATAAACACAACCATTATCTTTGATGAAGTATTACTATTAAGCAACATTAGTTCATTTTTAGCATACTCAAAATACAACATAAATACTCTGTAGACCTTAACATGTTACAGTACAAAAACAAACATTTTATTACATTCAATCATTCATTGGTCTGGCTCTTTTATATTTAACATTAGTCATTGCCTCGTTTTGACTTGAGGTACTTCTCAGACACATTAACTACTGAGCAGCCTTAATTCAGGGTATGGTCCTTGACCATGTTTCATTCAATTTTTATGTAACGTTGGGGGACCTCAACTCTGTTACGTTACTATATATATATATATATATATATATATATATATATATATATATAGAGAGAGAGAGAGAGAGAGAGAGAGAGAGAGAGAGAGAGAGAGAGAGAGAGAGAGAGAGATTGCTTACAATAAAGGATGCAAAATCCTTATTATTTTTTTTATTTCATTCTATTAAATACAACTATCTAATTTATTTAATGCCATATCAAAAGAAACAATTGTTTTATTCCTGATACAGAGTTGTATATTATTTTGGCAGTGGTCAATGCCACTACCATGTAGTTAGTATCATAATGAGTCAATGCCACTACCATGTAGTCAGTATAAAATAATGATAAAATTTTGAGAAACTCATTAGACTAAGGTAATCACAGTGTATTATAGGGAGTAACATGTATGCGAGTATGGCAGGAGGAAAGTTGCATCTTGCACCCCTTGTCACACTAAACCTATTCACACACACACACACGCGTGCGCGCGCGCGCGCGTGCGTTAACATACAATTATTTGCAATACTTATTCATAGTGTAAATAAAAGGAGTCAACAGTATTTCCCCAGGTGCTTCCTTTATCTCCCTCCAACACATAGTTTGTTTTTGTTTTCATCAAACTACATTTACATTTACACTTTGCTATATAAACGTTAATTTAATGACAAAAAAAGGATACAGTTTTTTGAAGCACAGTTTTATGAGATCACTCTATTCTTATAACATAATCCCACTCCAAATTTTCATTTTGTATGAGACAACAGTTTTGAACATACTGGTGCACACAATTCAAGCAGGGTGTTTAACATACACATTATGACTGTATGTATAGCCAAGGCATCACTGCTATGAAAACGCACAACAAAATGTATTAAACCTTTATTGAACAATTGTCACACACAAAAATTAATACCATACAAAAAATGATGCCGTATCTAACACATTCTATTAATACCATAATATAATAACAAAAGTAAAATAAATGAGACCAAAAAGCAGAATATACAAAATTAATTTTAAATTCTACAAAGAAATTAATCCTTAATGAGATAACTAACCTGAGACATGATTTTTATTTGCTGAGTTTTGTTTAAAACTCAAAATCCACAATATTAATATAGAAATGGAAAGAACCAAAAATTTCATACTATTATATTGTTATGATGATCCCGTCGTATGGTGCAGTGGAAAACAAAATACAAGACACCAATGAAGTCACTAGTCACCAGCTTTAATTAATCACAAATACAGTTTATATTCAATTTGTACAATAATCCGAGCAAAATTTGCCCACATGCAATAATAATGTCAACTATTAGAGTCCCGCACAATTATAACACAATAACACTTTCCCCACAATACTTTGAACCTCACTTGAATAAATCACCACTTAAACTGAAGCTAAATGTCACTGAATGCTTATATTTATACCCCACTGAGATTCCAGAATAATCCATAATTGCATCCTTGAACACAGCGTACCGACTGATATGGTCTGGAATAGCCTCATTGACGCTTGTTAAGTGTCACGTATGCACACAAACATTACAGCTGAGCTCTCCTTGGATAGCTGAGAAACATGTAGAACATTCTGTAATGGAGTAACACTGCCCCCTTCTTAAGCCTGTTCGTCCCGATTTGGCAAACCATCTCTGAACTAATACTTGGCCAGGCAATCTACATAGCTGATCTATGAACATCAAGTTCCCAGGAATATGAATCTTCCGCTCAACCACTAGTTTTGTTGGAATCACTCCCGTTGCATCATATACTGATGACCTATATGCCGTTAGCTGGTCCAAGTCTGATTAGTTCTCGTCAACAACCTCTTGCATAACAAACATTGCATCTTCAGCGACATTTCCCCTGGGTGCTTCCATTAACTCAGAAACAAGCAAGAATCTTTTCTCGACACCCATAGTTGGCTTACCATTCACTTCTTTTGTTGTGTTGCACATTAGTATGTCTTCTGCTTGTTCTTCTTCCATTTCCGATTGCAACAGGAAGGGTTCCTCTTGATCACACCTATTGACTTCTTTTCCAGCCCATGCCACTTGCTTGATCAAATGGTTGGCGGACCCTGTCATTTTAGTCATGCACAGCTTTATCTACTCTTAGCCACCCTTCAGGACATTCTCTCTTAAGTCTACAATGAATCAGTAGGCACTCATAATGTCACTTCATCACAGTATATCACAGAAGTATCACTTCATCAATGTCTGCAACAAGCATTTGGTGGCTAAACTCGAGAAGACCCAGGCGTACACGTACGTCTACCTTTCCTAACACTTTGATGGGGCTTCCAGTCACAGTCTGTATTGTACAAGAGCTAATTTGAGGCTGGCGGTTGCTGTCTAAGTCGGTGCACACAATGGACACTGTTGCACCTATGTCAACTGTAAATGATGTTGGTTTACCTTCCGCAAATCCAATAATGATCAAGTTTCTACTGGCATTATGTAATGTGGAAACTGTGTGCTGTTTTGGGGCTTCACTTCTCCAATTGGTGTGATCACTCTCTTTTGATCTGGTGTAATTCCAGAGCTTTTGTTTATTCGGCATAGGTGTTCTGGCTCTCAGATGGCACTTTCTGTATTAGCTCTGTGGCAGGTTTGTTTAAAGCAAGAATGAGTGAAAAGCCTTTCTCTTCTTTTGTCCATTTATTTAAGCGAGCAGCAGATTCAAATTGCCAAAAATATGTTGCCTAGTGAGTGCTTCCATCAAACATTGGGGCCTTTGTGAAAACTGGCCCTGCTACAGTTAATGGGTTTTTTTATTTCTCTGATATTTTGAATCTTCCACAGCATTTATTAAATGTCCTTTCTTTACCAACTATTTCTTTCACTAAATGTTCATCTTCCTTTTTAATTTGTTTTATTGAATTTGTAATACAATTTTCTAAACTTGACATATTTGTTTTCATTGTTGACACAGATTTTTCTATTTCAGATATACTGTCCCCAGTGTACTGTCTCTTGTACTAATGCCTTGACGTCATCTGCTTGATGACTAAATTCTTCTTTTTGCAGTCTCTTTGGTGTTTCATTTTCACACTTATGTCTTTCTTTTAGTCGTTCTTCCATTAGTGCTTTCTGTTGTTCCTCTACTGCCTCTTGTTGGCGTCGTTCCTCGATCTGCAGTAGCATTGCTTGGAATGATTTTATCATCTGACTGGTATCCATTGTTTACTGATTAATTACAAATTTCACTAGTCTTGTACAAAGTATCCACTGTTAGTGGTTCTGTCGCACTTTGAACCCACTGTTATGACAGTATACTGATCATTGTATGGCACAGTGGAAAACAAAATACAAGATACCAATGAAGTCACTACTCACCAGCTTTAATTAATCACAAATACAGTTTATTATCAATCTGTACAATAATCCAAGCAAAATTTGTCCACACGCAATAATAGCAATAATAATATCAACTATTAGAGTCCCACACAATTATAACACAATAACACCTTCACCACAATACTTCGAACCTCACTTGAATAAATCGCCACTTAAACTGAAACTAAACATTGCTGAATGCTTATATTTATACCCCGCTGATATTCCAGAATAATGCATTATATGCGTCAACACTACTTGAAAACACTAGAGTGTAATTGATTGTGTCCTTGAACACAGTGCGCTGACCAGTATGGTCTGGAATAGCCTCGTTTACGCTTGTTAAGTGTCACATGCGCACACAAACATTACAGCTGAGCTCTGCTGGGATAGCCGAGAAACATGTAGAACGTTCTGTAATGGTGTAACAATATGCAGAGGAATTGAGGTATTAGTCAAAGAAAAATTGTGCAACCCAAATCTACCTTTGGAATTTTATTTGTACAGTTTGCTAAATATAATTAGGGCTACCTGCATCTTCTCAGCTCCTGCTTCACCATGAACACCCACACCCAGTTCTAGCTCATTGGCTCCTACTGAGAACAATGGTCCTGTTGCTCCGGGTAAACTGCATGAAGTCAAGCATACACCCATAGTGCCCATATTTTTACCGATTTGTTCACATGTTGACAGAATTTCTTCTACACTATGTCCTTCCTTAGCCATTGCTCCTGCTATCTGCAACACACTACAGCATTTCACTCATTCTGATTGCAGACAGAAATAATACTTAATATTTTAAAAATAAATAAAAAAGTAACAAGAAAACACAAAACTACATTTTTCATTATTAGCACTGAAGGGTATGTTGTGACAAACTTATTAATCATGGAATAGGAACATTTGTACAAATGTTTGTATCAAAGACAGATCGGTTGACAACAAATATCATCAGGCATTTATGAGTAAATACCCAAAATACTGGCATTTGTTTCATTTGTCAACAGTTTTTTTTTTTTTTGTATGAGAAGTAGGTTATCCCTATCTACAAAACAGGACTTGCGTTTATCTTTTTAATGCAGAAAAATATGACAAGATTCTTCAGTATCTATAATTTTTGCTGTGATAACTTTAAATAATTGGATATTTTAAAACAAACCTTTATCATATTTTGCATTAAAAATGACTCTATAATTTTTTTGCTTGAAGTATATAATTATTGAGTTGCATTTGATTAAAAAGAAGGGGAGTCTCTGTCCTTTAATCTCCATTGTCTTACAATACGTTTTATTCGCTGTGATTGTGCCTTACGTTTCACTCAAACTTTTGGTTCTTGATTATTCTCCAAGAACCATCTATCTCTCACACTGACCCTTAATATACAAATATTAAATGAAGCCAATGCTGGATTAAACCAAATTTGCCTAAGAATTTTTTTTGAAATATTCTCAACAGCTGTTCATCAGTATTTGTCAAGGGCGAGGTTCCACTATTGTAAGTGACATCAGGCAAAATGACACTCTTATACAACTATATTTTTGATTGAATGCTTTTATTTAACATGTGAAATGTCGTTAAGGATGGTGTGTAAAGCAGCACCATTTCAATATTGAATTTTATTTGTCATACTATTCAGTTGTATTTTTCTTTTATAAAATTGCTAAACTGCTATAATTGTTTTTATTATTTAGACAAAGCTTTTCGTCATTACTGACATCTTCAGGTCTTAAACAACTGACAAATAGTTGTTTAAGACCTGAAGATGTCAGTAATGACGAAAAGCTTTGTCTAAATAATAAAAACAATTATAGCAGTTTAGCAATTTTATAAAAGAAAAGTAAGGATGGCTGCTAATTTAAACAATACGAAGAATATTCAGTTGTAATCCTAAGAAATTAAAAATTGTTTAATTACTTAGAGCCACTTTGTTTTTGTTTCTGCACTTCTGGCAAATTCTTATTCTGTCTTTAAACATTTTACTTGCCTCCAGAAACAGTTAAGACTATAAAATAGGTTAATTACCTTCTGTCAACGTTTCTCAGAATCCACTCGAGTTTCGACACCAATGGTGTCATCATCAGATCCAATATGATTAAGGTTAAAACATTAATCGATGTATATTCATCTCGTCAAATATTAAAAATTAAAAAACAACACATACATTGTACAAAATAATAAATAACACATATTAAAACAAAATAACAACGAAATAAAAGCAACTCGCGGCCGTAACGAACCTGCACAGGAATGCCCCCACGGTAAAACTAATAATAATCTTACTGGAATTAAATTCAACAATGAAGAAACCAACCTTTTGAACAAAGGCCTAAAATACAATTTTAAAAACAATAATTTCAAACAATCACTCTTTAATGAAATATTGAACGCTGACACTGCAATAAATTCCATATCCGACGAAGAAACAAAACAGCCACTTCCTGTATATTTGTTTTATATTTTTTCTTGTTGTACCAGTTCATTTTTTTTTCTTCTTAATATTCTATATCCTTTACACTTTTATGTATTCGTCTTGGCAGTTCTTGCTTGGTTTTATTTTTATTTATTTTAATTGGTCTCCTTTCTAATTCTCTTACATTATTAATTCTTGTTTTCACTGATTTGTTTATTTTGTTTTATCTCTTATATTTTCTAAATATTATTGTAAGTTGGTTGTTCTTACTATTTAGTAATTTTTGTCGTTTATTTTTTTATTTTACCTCATATGTCTTCTAAATAATAGCGTAAGGTGATCTTACATATTTTTTGAATTTTGCAGTTTTTATTTTTATTATTGTTCATCCTTCCTCGTAGAACTTCTTGATGGAAACTTGGTTATATACTCCTTTGATTTTTTTAGTTATTATATTGCTTAGTACATACGTATTGTTGCCATTGTCTTTTGTTATGACATAAGGTCCTACGTATAATAATAATAGCTTCTTGGTTATACCTTCGAATGTACAGTACTAGGTGGTTCACGATTTTTTATGAAGACCTTTTCTCCTAAGTTATATTTAATTATTTTGGTCTGGTTCTGTAAATATTTGGTTTTTTGTTTTTCTATCTTCTCCATGATTCTGTTGTAGTATTTATTTTCTTCATACGGGTCTTCTGGGTTATTTGGAAAGTCTATCAAATCCTGTATCTCTCGATGTGGCTTTCTTCCAAACATTATAGAATATGGGGTGTTTTCAATGAAATGGTGGTAACTTATGTTTAAAAATTCTTCTGTTGATGTTAAATATTTTTGCCATTCTCTCTGATTATCATGACAGTATGTTCTCAAAATGCATCCCACCTCTCTCAATACTCTTTCTGCAGGATTACTGCTTGGGTGGTATACGGACGTTTTGTATGTTTTTATATTTAATTCCAATAATTCCTCTCTCCACCTTCTTCCTTTAAACTGCGTTCCGTGATCGGTTATTATTGTATACGGTTTTCCAACTTCAGTTATGGATTTGTTTTTTATTATTTCCAAGATTTTCTTTGTGGTTGCTCTGTTTATAGTGTATAATTTGGTGTATTTGGTGTAATGGTCCAATAGAATCACAATGAACTTGAATCTATGCCTCCCTCCGCTATGTGGGAATGGTCCACATATGTCAAGAAACACTTTTTCAAGTTTTTTATTTGATGTGATGGGTATCATCATCCCATCCTTTCTCTCATTATTGGTTTTAACCATTTGGCATATAGTGCATGTTTTGATATTTTTATTCACTTTTCTTGTTATACTTTTAATAAACAGTTCTTCTTCCAAAGCTTTGACTATTTTTAAAGTTCCCATGTGTCCATATCTGACATGGTAGTCCTTAATTAATTTATTTTCTATACATGTTGGAACTACTAGCTTCCAATTTCCATGATTCCTTTTGGTTTAACAAATAACACATCCTTATGTATGCAATAAAATCTGTTAATAATTTCTTCTGATTCCATCACTCTCCTTCGTATGTTGGCTAATTTGGTATCTTGTTTCTGCTGTTGTACGATCTCATTGACTATCTCTTCCAGGTCCTTCCTATCCTTCAATATATAATACACCTTGGCGATTTTCTCCTTTTCTCCTTCAAATGTCTGATTTGTCAGCATTTATTCTGGATAATGTGTCAGCCGCTACGTTCTTCCGGCCTGGAATGCATTCCCACGTGATGTGGTACTCTTGCAGAGCGAGGATCCAACGGGTCAGTCTACAATGACTTAATTTACGTTGTTTAAGAAATGATATCTATTTATGGTCGCTTCTGACTGTGATGTGGTACCCTAGGATATATGTTCTAAATTTTCCGCACGCAAACACTATACTTAACAACTCCTTTTCCGTAACGTTGTAGTTACGTTCACAACTATTTAACACTCTGCTGGCAAAGCTGATGACCAGGTGGTGTCCTTCATTATCTTCTTGATACAGTTCAGCGCCCAGACTGACATCACTGGTGTCGCAATTCAGATAGAAGGGTTGCTCAAAGTTGGGATGATGCAGCATCACTGTTTCAAAAATTTTTGTTTTATGAGTGTTAGTACTACATCCTGTTCGGTCCCCAGGTCCACTTGTCTTTAGATGAGAGTTGTTTTGAAAATTTGGCAGTCAAATAGGAGTAGTTATTTTGAAATTTACGGTAGTAGTTGCAAATACCCAGGAAGGATTGCAACTGCTTCTTATTTTTTGGGGTAGGGAATTTCTGGATGGCTTCTACCTTTTCTTGGGATGGAGATATTCCCTGCTCTGTTAGGTTAAATCCCAGGAATTTTACTTCTTCCGCTATAAACTTAGATTTATCTAGCTTCAGAGTTACATTGTTGTCGGAGAGTTTATTCAGTACTTGTTCTATTCGTGCACAGTGTTCGTCCCAGTCCGATGATGTTATCAGTAGGTCGTCCACATATATTGTTGTGAATTGCAGAGCCTCTTGACCTAGGACTTGGTCCATGCACTTTACAAACACTGCGACGGAGTTGATGAGGCCAAAAGGTAACCTCTTAAACTGATAATTCCTCCCGTCGAAAATGAAAGCCATGTACTGTCTACTGTGTGGGTGCAGCTCCACCTGCCAGTACCCACATACGGTATCCCATGTACTGATGTATTTTATTCCGTAGATTTTTTTCAAAATTTCTTCAATTTTCCCAGGCGAAGTCCGGTCATTAATGATCATTTTATTTATTTCCCGGGCGTCTAAACAGATCCTGACTTTACCACTCTTTTTGGGTATAGCTACGATAGGACTTGTGTATGGAGACTGGCTATACTCAATGATGTCCTCCTCCATCATTCTATTAATTCCGCTCTGATTTCGTTTTTAAGGGAGTATGCAATAGGGTAAGATTTCCTATGAAAGTCCACTGGTTCCCGGAAATTGATTTTACATTGATATCCCTTGACCTTGCCTGGAGTGTTGGAGAAAACGTGTTGGTATTTTTGATATATTTTTATTAAATTTTCGACTTGTGTTTTGGTGATTTCCTGGTTTGGGCTGTTTCTTTGAAATATTCGAATCTCCTCGAGTTTCTTCTCCCTCAATTCACTATTATCCTCTTCATTATTTATGACCATGAATGGTTCATGGGTTCTACAATAATAATTTTTTAAGTCTAGGCGCTGATTCAATGCTGTTGGTGTAGGGTGGCAGTTTATTATTTTTGGTGACCATATTCCTCTTACAGATGTTAAAAACACTATCCCTTGTTGTAGGTTTATTATGGCTGAGTGTTGTCGTAACACGTCGCACCCTATAAGCATATTGAATGATAGTCCACTCGCTACCAGGAAAACAGTAGGTATAGTCAAGTTCTGGCTGTTTCCAATGAGACTTGCTTTCTTACTGTTTTGTTTTGTTTTCCTGTTGCTCCTATTATGATGATGTTATTAATCGGCAATGTTGGTGTTGGTAGTTTGCAGTTAGCTTGGATCCGCTCTAGCTCGGTCTGGTTTATCAGGGAGATGTTTGACCCCGTGTCAATCATGATGATGGTTATTGTTCCGTTTATTGTGGCTTGTACGTGAACTATTTCATTGTTAATTCTTGGCAGCTGGTTGTCCTCTTCTTCCAGGAGTTCTTCTCGTATGTTTTTTAAATAATTATTGGAGACAATAGTTATAATTTTATGATGGTTTTGTCGTGTCATTTGTCTTAGTAACCCAAGTGATTGGTCATGTGAAGGGCATTCCTCGGTTCTCACTGACCTTGTTAGTTTAAATCTTGATGTTCTGTGTTGGCCTGATTATCGGACTGGTTCGTCGCTGTTTCATTTACGGGTTCTGGTCGAATACTCAGGTTGTTTCCTGACGCTTCAGTGGTCCTATTTCCTTGAAATGGATTATTACTTGAGGTCGATGCATTATACCAGGAGTCTGCCGGTGCATTCGGGCAGTACCTCCTCTGGTTTGGCTGACTCCTCCCATTAATAAAGTTGACCTGTCGCCGATCATCTCTATTTTGATAATTCCCAGTTCCCCTGTTGTACTGGTAATTCAGGTTATAATTATTACCGTGGTAATTACTATTATTGGGGTGGCCACTAGGACGTTGGTTTGGTCCTGTTCCCCGGTAATTGTTGTTGGTGGAATTGTTATTCGGGTTGTTCCTGTTATATGGTTGGTTACCTTGATTGTAAGTTGGTTGGTTTCCCCGATACTGATTGCCGTTAACATTCCGGTTTGGGTTATTCTGGTTGTGATTTTGGGGGTTGTTATTTGATGGGTTGTAGTTCTGTGTGTTCTGGTTCTCATTCCATCTGTTGTATCTCATATTGACCATTCTATTCCGTTTATATTGGCCATCATTCTCGTGATCCTCCAATAAGCTTGCCATGCCTTGATTTGTTTTTATTTGGCCCTGTCTTCTGGCTTTTTGAACTGCATCCTCATAATGATATCTCAATTGTATTACCAATGATTCCTCCGGTATCCTCGGTTCCAAATTTCTGGCTAAGCACACTTTACCTAGAAAGTACGAAGTTAGGGTGTGTCCCGCTTGCGGTTCGTACCTCCCGTTGCTTATATCATTTCTTACCACGTTCTGGGTTGACTCCGACCAATATTTATCGCGGAACTGCGTTTTGAATTCTTGGGTGCTGTTTATCTCTGGTCTGGTGGCCGTCCACCAATTGTCGTGGGTATCCCGGAACATCTCGTCAATTAGGCTTCGCACCGTTGTCCATCGAGTTTCCCTGTTCTTCTCTATCATTTCCTCCACTCTTTTGAGGAATTCCATAGGGTTGCACCGGTAGCTGCGGAAGTTTATTATCTCCCGGTTCTTGCTGGTTGTGATGTGGGTGTTATTGCAGGGTTTCTCTCTCAGTGCGTCCAGCTCTTCTTGCATTTGTCTTTCCCGTTGATTGAGCCCCTGGATCTTCTCCTTGTTTTCTTTGATCTGCCCGTCTACTTGGTTAATGTTGGTATATACCCTTTCTACCCTTTCGCTTACATCAGTTTGTATTTCCTTATGTTTTTCTTCAAGCTTTTTTAGCACCTCCTGTTTATTTCTTGTGCATTCTATTGTTGTTATTTGTTGAAGTTCCTCAATTCTATTTTTTCCTTCCTCTTCAACGTTGCTTATTTTGTTCATTAACTCCTCCCGGACTTGTACTACTGTTTCATTCGTCTCGGTGATGGTTTGTTTTATTTCTTCCCGACATTCTACCAATTGTTGTCTCAACTCATCTTTGGTCTTTTCGCTACTTTCCTTCAATTGTCTTTGAAGTGTTTCACTATTGTTCTCGATTTTGTTGTTCAGTATTTCCAGATCTTTTTTTATCTGTTTCTTTAACTCCTCGCTCTTCTCTTCTAAGATCTCTTGGTTTCTCTTCATGGCTTCATGGTTACTTTCCATCTTACTATTCAGGGTTTCTATGTCCTCCTTGAGTTGTTTCTTTAATTCTTCATTATTTTGTCTTAAGAATTCCCTATCTTCTTTTCTTTGTTCCTGGATTTTGTTATTCCCTTCCATAAGAATTTTTAACATCTCCTGCATGCTCAGGTCCTCTTTCTGATTGGGTTTACTTGGTTGGTCCCCGACTATTACTTCTACTTCCGGTTCTGGTTGGGTTGGGTTGTCTGGCTGGTCCCCTTGGGCCTCCTCTTCGATCATTTCCTCAATCATTTCCATTTCTTCTTCATCGGTATCCTCAGTCCTCTTCTTAGATTTTTCCCTGGTGATTATGGAGTGTTTCATCATTTTTCGTAACCGCCGCTAGTCTTTAATTCTAGCCCCACGTTGGGCACCAATTTGTAACGACTCAGTCTTTACGTACTCTGTAAAAATGTGTTTCGTGTGTTCGCCTCACACGTTGTAGTCGTTACTTTACATTTATCATGACGATGTCCATCGCGATCTCACGAATTACCAGTACTTGCGAGTGTGAACCTTACCTGTCCTTTAATATGTGATTGTAATTCCCGGGTGGCGCCAAATTGTTTTAACTGAAAACAATTAAAAAATAGGACTATCAAGCGGTCTTTCCAGATGGTATGGTGGATTCAAATTACTCCTGCCACTTGCGGGTTTATTAATCTCACTGGTAGTTCGCCGAGTTTCCGACGTCTAGCGCTTACCATCACCTTCGCTCATCGCTAAATTACACAAATCATATAATGCAATTTACTATGAAATAAGGAACGGTGGTTACAACTCTGTACTAGTTTATTAACTTGTAATTAGTTGTTATTCAATATTATACAAAATTATTTTTGGTTATTAAACAAAGTTGCTCCGGCAATAAAAAGACAATTATTTCCCAAGGTTGGCGAAAGCTGATTCAGAACAATTTCATGTAGATATGGCGTCTACAAATGTTTATTTTAATTTTGTTCAATAAATCTGAGTTCTTTTGGTTACGAAAAAATATTAATATAATTACAATAAAGTACACTACCTTACATTGATGGTACTTATATACTATTAGGTTCAATTACAATTCATTCCTGAAGTTTTAAAAAGTGTGTTTTAAAAGTTAGTAATTTTTACCCAGGTTATTTTCTGGTTTCATATAAGTTTAGTGTTTAATTTTTAATTAATCCTTGAAAGAAATTTGATTATCAGTTTGTAGTGAGAGTTAATAGTGTTGTGAGAAAAAGTTAATAAGAATTTATTCCATAAATTCGGGTAATTCAGCACTCTTATCAAATCTGTTGAAGTAGGGTGAAGAGTTACTCAGTTGGAAATAGGTTGTGTCCTCTTGGTCATCAATCTTCCATCATTTATGAATTTAATTACGCCTGGCGTCTTTTTCGGATAAGTTGGTCTAAATTATTAACTTGGAATTTAATAATCTGGTCTGTGGCCTCGGTTGGATGGATTTAACATACAACTAACATACATCAACAAACAAACAGAAAAAATTGCCCACAAATTCAAAAAAGCAGGATACAGAATCGCTTACAAAACTACTAACAAAACAGAACACACACTATCAAAACGCATGCCCAAAGCACAAAACAAATTCGATCTACCCGGTGTATATAAACTAAATTGTTCAAATTGCAGTAAATTCTACATAGGCCAGACAGGACGTAGCTTCAAACAGAGATACATTGAACACACAAAAGCACTCCACACCACTACAGAATCTACCTTCGCAAACCACCTCATTGAAGCAAACCACACATATAAAAACATCGACAATAACATGAACATACTACACGTACACACAAAAGGCTGAAAACTAGACACTCTAGAACAATTAGAAATATACAAACACACAAAAACAAATAAAAACGACATCCTAAACGAACAGACACAATTCAAATCGCACGCATTATTCGAACACATCTCACCACACACACACAGCTTCAATCTTTCGAAACACTTTCTCGTCGCCAACAACAAGACGAGCAGCGCTACTAACGACAGCCTCTGATGAAGCCTTCTATAGGTGAAAGCCGGTTTAGGCTGTAAGGTAAAACTTTACGTTTTTACTTATAAAAAACTTTGTGTTCCGAGTCGTCAATATTATAGTGATATTTAGATAATATTAACATTATTGTCAAACCTTTAATACATAAACAAACCCAGCTTTGTGGGATGTCAAAACGATCTTTGAAAGAAAATATGAACAGTTGTGATAATATCTCATACATAAATAAGAAGACAGAAGAATAATAGCAATCAGAAGATATTTAGTCATTTTGAATAAAAATTCAAATATCATAACATAGGACACAACCTATTTCGAACTGAGTAACTCTTCACCTTATAAGTATTGCTGAATTACCCGAATTTATGGAATAAATTCTTATTAACTTTTTCTCACAACACTATTAACTCTCACTACGAACTGATAATCAAATTTCTTTCAAGGATTAATTAAAAATAAAACATTAAACTTATATGAAACCAGAAAATAACCTGGGTAAAAATTATTAACTTTTAACACACACTTTTTAAAACTTCAGGAATGAATTGTAATTGAACCTAATAGTATATAAGTACCATCAATGTAAGGTAGTGTACTTTATTGTAATTATATTAATATTTTTTCACAACCAAAAGAACTCAGATTTATTGAACGAAATTAAAGTAAACATTTGTAGACGCCATGTCTAAATGAAATCGTTCTGAATCAGCTTTCGCCAACCTTGGGAAATAATTGTCTTTTTATTGCCGGAGCAACTTTGTTTAATAACCAAAAATAATTTTGTATAATATTGAAAAACAACTAATTACAAGTTAATAAACTAGTACAGAGTTGTAACCACCGTTCTTTATTTCATAGTAAATTGCATTATATGATTTGTGTAATTTAGCGATGAGCGAAGGTGATAGTAAGCGCTAGACGTCGGAAACTCGGCGAACTACCAGTGAGATTAATAAACCCGCACGTGGCGGGAGTAATTTGAATCCACCATACCGTCTAGAACGACCGCTCGATAGTCCTATTTTTTAATTGCTTTCAGTTAAAACAATTTGGTGCCACCCGGGAATTACAATCACATATTAAAGGACAGGTAAAGTTCACACTCGCAAGTACTGGTAATTCGTTAGATCGCGACAGACATCGTCAGCATAAACGTAAAGTAACGACTACAACATGTGAGGTGAACACACGAAACACATTTTTACAGAATACGTAAAGCCTGAGTCGTTATATTGTAAGAAATTCTTATAATTTTAGACCATATAATTGTTGCTCTTATGGTATACATACTTTGTATGTAAACAAGGAACCAGACATGCCTCTCTTAGTAACATTCCCTGATGGAAGTGTGGCACAATCATCACCGATTATTACACTTTCCACCTGCAACAAACAAATTTTTAAATAGACAAACACAATATACATATTCTAGTAAATGTAAACATTCTGAAGGTTTAAACCAGAGTCTGGAAAGTCTGTGTTACCAAAAGTGTCTTGTGAATCAAGTGTTGGTGTTAGTTCACACGCACACAGAAATGCATTATATTTCATAATTTTTTTTTAATAATGTGAGATCTGTTTTATTACTGTCACTGTACTAATTCTAGTCATTATGTCATTACATAAGGGTTATGTATGTGACTATAACCAACCATAACTAACACTGTTACATATTTTAAAGTTTATCAAGTACTTGACATCCCTCAAGAACTTGAAAGAGAAGGTCCAAGGTAGTTGAGATGTGAACATGAACAATGATGATAAAGACAAGTTGGACAGAAAGAAAAACAAGTACTAAAGTTTCAAAAGAAGCAAAAGAGAAAATAAAACATATAAAAGTAATTTAAAAAAAAGAAGATAAAAATTTCTAGATCCATTATTAAGATATAATAGATTTGTTTTAAACTTTTTTTGAAGAAACACTACTTGGAAACAGGAATAAGTTAGCAGGAAAATTTAGGTGATACGCAACGAATGATGGGAGCTGGAAGGTCTGAGACACTGAAAAGCATGGTGGAGAGCAGGAGTACTTGGTTGCATTGGCAAGACCTGGTTTTATAAAATAATATAAGTTGTACTTTTATTAATTATTTTCTGACAGAACTTGAATTATAACTTTTAAATTCTGAACATAATTAAGGACTTTACATAAAAATAATAAGTTTTTATTTCCGTAACATAAAATTAACTAATGACTGTTCATACATTATTCAAAAAAGTCATTTTTCTTGAGAAGCACACCTCATAGCTGAGCATTCTTAATGTGTGCAAAATACATACCTTTTTCAGTAAGTAAAGTTTTAGCATTTTATTCAGTAAAAATAATTTATTCGGCATATGGCAGTTTTGCATTTCGAACTTGTACTACTTGGTATTTACAACTTAAAGAAAGTGTATGAAGAAATAAACAATGATTATTGGCGGTAAGTAGAACAATAACAGAGTACAGTACCTGTAATATGAAATACTAACATTTAATACAAGGTTCATGAGTCGCTTATCTTTATTGCTCTTCTACCTTAAGAACAAACATAAATTAATGAATGACAAGCAAGGTTGATGGATCAAAAAGCTGCATGAAACAAATGAATAAGATTGCGGGTTCCCACAATTGAGTTAGATCTGATCAAATTAATTAATGAGATTTCTTGCTTTACTTACATGCCACACACACACACACATGTTCACATGCATGGGCAACACATACAAAACTTGTAACAACCTGCTTACTTTGATTCCATAATCTCTGGCCATTTCCATAGCTAGACCAAAATTTAAAAGGTCTCCAGTATAGTTCAGTATTATTACTATTACACCACCTATAAACAAATGCATAAGTAAAACACATAAACAAAATTGGTAAACTAACAGAAAATAATATACTAAAGTAAAAGTAGTGAGTCATCATAACAAAGTAATGAAATAATAATTGTAGCAGCCACTAGAATTGTTTGGATACTTATTAACAAGATTTTATTATACCATTCTTCTATAAGAATTTCAACACTACCATATATTTTCGACAGTTAAAAAGATAACTTATAATTTTAAGGGAAAATATTTTATTAAAATTAATTATTATATTAATTATTAGGTACTGTGAAATGCAACAATGGGATGCCATCTCCCTAAGACAATTGTGTCCGGAGGCAACCAGTATATCTGAAGATAAAAATAAATTTCTGAGTTGATCATTGTTTTATTATTCTCTAAGATAACTACTATTCAAAACAACTAGGACCATCAAAGTTTTAAAAGCATGATCACTTCATAATATCAAGTTTTGGTAACTAAAATTTGGTTCATTTGGGATGTCGTTTTTAAGTGTACAAACACACAAAAACACATAAAAACAACATCCTAAATGAACAGACACAATTCAAATCACACCCATTATTCAAACATATCACACCCTACACACACAACATTGATCCTTCAAAAGTCGACACCGTCGCCAAGAACTAGATGGACAGTGCTCCCAGTGGCAGCCTCTGATGAAGCTTATAATAAGCAAAAACTGGTTCAGGCTTGGCAGCCTCTGACGAAGCTTATAATAAGCGAAAACTGGTTCAGGCTATAAGGTAAAAATTTTACATTTTTACCAATAAAAAACTTTGTGTTCCGAGTCGGTAGTGTTATACAGTACTTATAATTAGTTAATCAACGACACGTCATGGACAACAAAATCCAAGAATAGGCCTAGTAGTGTTGCTGAAACCTACAGAAAACATATTTTAAGATTTAAAAAAATATTCAAAACAATATATGAGTGTTGTTTAAATGACTGAAATATAAAAGTTTCTCGTTTCTGGAGTTGAATAATATGATAGCCCTATGTTAATGGTCATTATCTTAATGGCCATTTCAGTAATGACCGTTTAGTCTCAGTTTGTAAATGCTCATTTACATGCCTATTCCGCTGCTTCTGTTTGTATACGACATTGTTTATTATAGGCCTATAATTACAAATTATCAGGCCTATAAAGTGACTTTCTAATGTATGCATTTGTTTTGTGTATTTTCTAAGTATTTTCTGTAATTAAATTATTTTACTTTCCGTTTGGTTTTTATAGTTTCCATTTATTCTGACTAGTTTGTTTTTACTTTTTAAATATTACATAAATTTTTTTAAATGCTTAAAAATATTTTATTTATTTCCGTATACATTTGGTTTTATGTTTGCATTTTTTTTGGTTCAAACAATGCCGATCGTTCAAACTAAACTTTCTGAACACAGAAACTGGTCAAATTTTTGCATATAACTTATGTTTTATTTTGTGAGTAATTAAGAACATACATAAAAGCAACACTGAACAAAATTTTAAGTTTGTCTATAATACCTATTAGGTACGTAACGGACCAAAATCACCAATAACAACGGTTTAAGGCCTGTTAAATTTAATGGAGCTTCGTGAAACAGGTTATGTCACATTAAACCATTAACGGGTTAACCAATCAATTGTTAATGGTGTGTGTGTGTGTGTGTGCGTGTGTGACTGTATGGGCTAAAATCTGATGCCTGGTATCTCTTAAAGTGCGGAAGTTTTTAGTCACAGATGCATTTGTTCATACGACAATTTGAATTCACACGTTTACTTGCCCCGCAATTGGCGGAATTCGGCAATTTCAATTCTGCAGTATTTGATTGCAATGGCTGCCACAGCATGCTAGGGTACTCGGTCACAACAGAAGTTAAGAAAGAAGTGTTGTTGTCTACTCGCCTGGGGTAGAGTCACGTGCATAATTGAACAATAGACAGAAAGCCATCCCTGCCAGTTGGATGTTCTAAAGGAGACAAAAGAGGCCTAAGGTAACCCGTCCATTGTCTGTGGATGGATTAGGATTATTTGGAACAAACTTTTTTCAACATTGACATGAAAAACGATTTCAGTTAGTCTTCCTCTTGGGCAGCCAGAGGTGAGGCCGAAACGTCTAATGATAACATCTGTCGGCAGGTTAATTATAATCAGAATGATCAATATTGCACACCACTATATAAAAATTATTCCGATTAGCGCTTTCAAGCTTCACAGCTCATCGTCAGATCAGGAATAGGCAGAAAATATGTAATACCCAACCCTTCACCCCTCTCCCCCACCCTGCTCACCCACAACAAACTAAAAATTAATGACCCTTCCCCACCCCCTAAACTCTGTCTCACCATCTGTACAGTTACATATTTTTCTAGTGAATTCCTTGTGTTTCAGTGTGTGTGAAATAAGGTCACTCTACGGCTTAATCAATAGATATAATAGGGAATTATATGACAGACACATAGAATTATTAAGAATATACTCGTATGTAGAGTTAGAAGAAATATTATATAATTTTGGTTTGGGGTACATAGAAAAGAAATTGGAAAATAAAAATAAAAAAAATGGTAGATAAGTTAAATAAATTAATAAGAAAGAACGAAGTAAAAAAGGAACACCTCTCTAAGAATAACTATGAAAAAAGAGTAATAAACCTTACAGAGGTAAATTTCAATACAGAAGAAAAAGAAATGTTAGCGAAAGGCTTAAAATACGCACCGCCACCAGAATTAAATCAAGAAAAAACGATTATTGAATGCGAAAGCATAATACAAAAACTAGGAAATGAAAATGATAAAAAAAGAATAAGGTGGGAAGTAGGGAATGTAGTAGATAAAATATTTAAGAAAAGTTTGTATAATTCAAAGAATTAACAAAAAATCAAAGCAACTGTAACTAAACTAAAGAATAGAATAAAGAAGAATGATATTATAGTTACGAAGGCGGATAAAGGAAATACAATGGTACTAATGAGAAAGGAAGAATACATAAAGAAAACGGAAGAATTTATAAGGGAAGGACCATACGAGGAAATAAAGTATGATTATACAAGTAAGTACCAGTCAAGGATAAAACAAACGATGAAACAGATAACATTTATAGAAGAAAATAAGAAAAAGTATTTATTGGAAAGTAATCCAACAGCACCAACTTTTAAAAGTCAGGTTAAGATACATAAAGAAGGAAAACCAATTAGACCGATTGTTTCTTTTATTAATGCACCTATTTATAAACTATCAAAAGAAGTTAGCAGAGTACTGAAAGAGAAATATGAATTTGGGACAAAATACAACATAGAGAATAATATTAAATTGATAGAAAAATTAGAAAATATTAGCATTAATGTAAATACAAAATTGATATCACTGGATGTTAAGGACATGTTTACTAATATCACAGTAAATAAAGTTATTAAGTTAATAAACGATAATAATATGGGAGAATACAGGTATAAAAAGCAGTTGATGAAAGTAATTAAAGAATGTGTAAATCAGAACTATTTTAGGTTTAATAACAAGTTTTATATACAGAAAAAAGGTTTACCTATGGGGTCTTCATTATCCCCTATTCTTGCTGAAATATACATGAATGATTTTGAAAAGCAATTAATAACTTCCACTAAGTATAAAGACAATATAAAATTATGGTCTAGATACGTTGATGATGTATTAGTAGTTTGGGAAGGAAGCATAGAAGAAGTGCATGAGTTTATAAAGGAGGTAAATAATAAGGATAAAAACTTACAATTTAAGGAAGAGATAGGAGGTAAGCAAATAAATTACTTAGATTTAAACATAGAAATTAAAGACAATGAGAAACTACAGTTTGGGATATTTAGGAAAGAGTCGTATTCTGATATAATTATACCAAGAGAGTCGTACCACCCATACAGATATAAAATGGCGGCAATCAATTCCTTTTGTTACAGAGCTCAGAAGTGTTTAAAAGAGACTGAATCAAAAGATAGGGAGTTAAAAACGATAAAGGGAATTGTAAGGAATAATAATTATAGCACCAACATAGTGGATAAAGTTATGAAAAGGGTCAACATACAAAAAGCTAAAATAGAACCAGAACAAAAGAATTATGCAGGGTCATTGACATACATAGGTTCACATACTAGAAAAATTATAAAATGTTTTAATAAATATGGAGTAGATATAGATATTAAAAAATGTGAAACGGTATTTGATAAGATAAGGAATAAGAATATAGAAAAAATTCCAGTATTACAGAAAAGCGGAATTTATAAATTAAAATGTAAAGACTGCAACAAAGTGTACCTAGGGGAGACAGGACGAAAATTCGCATGCAGGTTGTCTGACCACAAACGTGGAGAAGGTAATAGAACAACCAATTCGTTATATGCAAGACATTTCATAGAAGACAACCACAAGTTTGTTAATCCTTTGGAAGAATACGAAATTGTAAAAGTAGTAAATAACACAGTTGAAAGGAAGCTTAGAGAGGAGTTAGAAATATTGAAAGAAAGAGAAAAAGGGTTAAACAATTTAATTAATATTAAAATTAAATTTGATAATGAAGAAATATTTTATAACATGATTAAGAAGTAAATGAGAGAGGGCAGATAGATAAGATTAAGAATTATATTTCATAGTACTAATTGGTTGTTTTAAAATAAGGGTGTGTGACTGACCCACGTGTGTGGAGAGGAAGAGGGTAGTTTAAAGGGATGCACACACACACACACACACACACACACACACACACACACACACACACACACACACACACACACACACACACACACACACACACACACACACACACACACACTGAAACACAAGGAATTCACTAGAAAAATATGTAACTGTACAGATGGTGAGACAGAGTTTAGGGGGTGGGGAAGGGTCATTAATTTTTAGTCTGTTGTGGGTGAGCAGGGTGGGGGAGAGGGGTGAAGGGTTGGGTATTACATATTTTCTGCCTATTCCTGATCTGACGATGAGCTGTGAAGCTTGAAAGCGCTAATCGGAATAATTTTTATATAGTGGTGTGCAATATTGATCATTCTGATTGTGATTTCAACCACTAACACAAATTTCTTCATTAAACGTAGGTTAATTATAGTAGACCATGGCATTTCAGCCTGGAACTTAATTTGAATAATTATGACACCAGCCGTGAAAGCCTAAGAAATAGGTTGTTTAATTAATTATTAGTTTTTTTTAATAGTTAATTCCAAATCTGATCATTACCTCATATGGAGGTGCAACAGAAGGGCTGCAACAAAGCTAAAGGAACCTTTGCAACTCTTCACCTGATCTAGAAGTCCAAGGAATCAAAGATGAAGACCAATCTGTGGATATTCCAAAGTAATGTGAGATCTGTTCTGCTCTATGTATGTGAGTCTCAGAGAATACTACACAGCTGCCCCACAAATTACTCATATTTGTTAACTGATACTTGAGGACTATCCTGGGAATATGGTGGCCAAATGTTATCTCAGATGCTATGCTCTGGGAAAGAACCAACCTGAAGCCTACTGAATAGGAAGTAAGGAACAGAAGATGGAGATGGTTGGGATATATGCTGAGGTGGGCAGATGAGTGCATGGAAAAAGAGGCACTCGACTGGAACCTGTGAGAAGAGAGTAGACAGGGTAAAGCTAGAATGACATGTCAGCAGCCAATAGAAGCCCAAGTACTATTTAGTCTAAGAGCTGGGGCCTTTAAAAAAAAATGATAAGGTACATGGAATTTCAATAAGTGAAAGTAGGCGATAGTTCGTGCTAAAAACAAAAGCAAACACCACGGACAGCTACCTGGGGGCTTTTGGATGGGGCAGGCAGGTGAAAATGCAAATTTTTAGCCCTTGACTGAATGACAAGGTACATGCTTGAAAATCTGTATATTTGTTGGAAACTGATTGCCAAGGCTATCGTCAAATGCACGGACAGCTAGGTGGGGGCAAAACAGACAACGGACAGCGATAAAGAGGGTGAAAATTTTTGGATAATTTAATGATAAGGTACATGTCCGTGCTTTTGCATATTTGCTGCTTATATACTAGATAAAGTGTATGCTGAAGGACGGACACGTAAGTGGGGCCGTTATTTATTTATAAGCCGATAAACTCAGCGACGTGTCCTTAGGACGTCACAGCAGCTGAGCACATTTTTCCCATATTATTGCATAAAATGATCCAGTACACGTCCGTGCTTTTGCATTTGTTAAAATTATATGCTAAACAAAGCTTGTGCAAAAATACGGACACTTCGCTAGGGACAAACGATGACAAAAGCTTAATTAAGTTGCAATTTTGCTTTAACTTATTGCTAAATTGATGTAAAAGTAAGCATACGCACGAAAAATAAATGCGAACAGTTTTTTAAAAGTTTTTATCAATATTATCAATTTTATCAATATCAGTACATTAGAATATGTATAAGTATTATTTCATGTGGCGATACATTTGGTATTATACAAATTATTGAATATGTTTAAATATTAAGTATACAAAGAATAAAAAATTAAATAAATAGAGAAGACTGTACAATCTTTGTTGTGCTCATAATTATTTTTTAATTTAAATGCTCATAATAACATTATACAAGAGTAATAATTTTGTTTACATATAGAAAATAATTTATAATACATAATAAGATGCTTATGAAACAATGTTTTTGGTTCCGCTATCTACATCAGAAGGCACATCCATATCATAATCACTGGAGCTTTCATATTCGCTTTCATCATTTTCGTCATTACTGTCATTTACATCTTCATCCAGCAAAACAGCTTTGACTGTGGATGGAAATTGTTGTCCCTCAAACCATTTAAAATCATATTTTTTTTCATTTTCATTCCATCCATAGTCTTCTGGATCAAGATCGCTACATACTTTTTTGTGGGAATTTTTCCATAAGTGCGTTATATAATAACCTATTAGTAGATGCTGTTTTAATTCAGAGTAACATGGTGGCAAGCTAGAAGCATCAAGATTTCTTAATTGTTTTTTATTAAAAGGCTCGTTGAAGTTTTTCATTTTATAATTTCTCATGAATTATAAACGAGCACTGTTAACTGTAGGAGCAACATCATTTCTTTTTTTTTTTTTTTTAATAATATTATACAAATGGCAAACAAATGTCTGTAATTTTTTGAATACAGCATTGATATTTACATCGTTTTCGCCAAAATCCGAGAATGCTTTGTGATATTCATCTGACTGTCTCAGATTGTCAAAGGTCGTTTTTTTCCTTTTCTGTAGAAAGATGGATTATAATCACATCCAGTTATTGCATGAAATCCTGGAAGAGCATTACATAATGATTCTCCAAGAGTTTCATATAATTTCCAAATATCGATATATTCTTTCTTCCCCACAGCACCGTATTCCATCCAAATTTTTGATTTGCTTTTCATATGCCGCATATTGCCTAACATTATGATCAATATGTCCGTGTCAGAACATTTGATCAAAATGTTTGAATCAATATCAATCTGACAAATATGATAAATTAATTTTGTATCTGCTTCCTCGTGAATGATGACAAGTTTTGACTCTACAGTGCAAAGAATTTTGTCATTCTCGACTTTATATGAATAACATTTCTCAAAATTGAGTAATATTTTCTTATTCCCAATGAATGGGTCAAGTTCAGTATTACGCCAATCTTGAATAATGAAATTCACGAAACCCTCTTTGAAATTGCTATTTCTTAACTCTTTGATGAAATCAGATGGTCGTGTTTGATTTGCTCCCGATATATGGAAGTTTCGATCATTGCTTGATCCTTTTCTCAGCGATCGCTCATAGTCCTTAATTGATGGATGGAAATATCTATCAAAAATTATGTGAACTTCAGATCTGCTATTATTAGTAATAATTTGCAATTGTCTTTTTAGAAATATTACCAAAAGTTTTTGGATAGTCTTTAATGCAGTGTAAAATGTAAAAACCATCAATAATTACTATGTCCGTTCGCTGAGGAACACTACTTGTCAATTTTAAACATTTCATCAGAGCAGATTTCTCGGTTTTGCAAATAGTGCCGTCTAAGTGACAAAAAGACATAGGAACCGGTGTGATAGGGAAAGTCAGAGCTTTTTCAGTGTCGACATTATTATCCGACGTTGATATACCGAGCATTCGCCCGAACAGATCTCTCTGTAGCCGTACTTCCTGAACTTTGTTGTTAACATTAACTTTCTTTTTTTCATTTGAAGAAGCAAAGTTCAAAATTTTATTTTGCTTGATTGGTTCTTCAAATCAAGTATTAGACATTGAACATTCAGTAATAAATTGCTCACACTTTGTGTTACCAATTTTTTCAATGTTCAAGAGGAGTCAGCTACGGTATCTGTCGTCGAACGCCCGGTACTGATATTGTATAGCTGATTATCTTCTATATTTTTAAAAGGATTCATGTTAGTTTTGATAACTTCTCTTAATCTTTTTAACTGAAGTGAATCTTTGTAGATTTGTTTTTTTCCAAGTCAGATGTTATGTCTTGAGCCTTCTTTAGACCACTTTCATTTAAAACATGAGATATAATAGTGGATCTGAGGCTGTGGCTTCTGCACTACCGTTGCCATGCAGATATCGAATTTGTAAAATGTAACACGCCTGTCAATTTCCTCGCAGCATCTGCATTGATGGTCTGTTCGAGCGTTAAGTCTATTGGTATTCATGAAAATGATTTTTTTGTTCGTTTTACTCCAAACATACCATTTTCAAATTCAGCTCATAACTTTGGGTGAGTCTCTTCAACTTTGAGTAGATTGTCATGGTATTTGAGCAGCCAGCGGGAATAGTTATTTTGATTAAAAACAAAAAATATGTTGCATAATTTAGGTATAATGAATCTGAAGAACTTGAAATCCCCAGTGCGTATACTGCAAGAAAACATGAGGTAATAGTTCATGAGTTCAACGTAAGTCATGTTAAATTGCGCTGTTTTTCCATGGTTTCCGTTAAGGGTATCATTTTTGTACTTAAAGTATTTGTATAAAATCATAGAAAGCTCCGTATTTTCAAAAGTATCAGCTGAAACTTTTTCTACTTGATTTTTTTCAATAAATTCTACAAAGTTATCTCCAATTTCTATATTTTCAGCTTCACAAAATTTCTCAAAATGAAGCATCTGTAGAGTCAGAGCTACCATTGGATGAAGCCGTTTGCATCTGTTGAAATGCTTGCCGCTTATAAACCCATAAACGGAACCACTTGCCAACAGCGAACTTTCAACCATGACATGCGTTAAGCCACATTCATCGATAAACTTACCAATGGCCTTGAAATATGCCATCATCATGTGGAAACCTCCCATATGAACAGCGGGAATAATTATTTTGATTAAAAACAAAAAATATGTTGCATAATTTAGGTATAATGAATCTGAAGAACTTGAAATCCCCAGTGCGTATACTGCAAGAAAACATGAGGTAATAGTTCACGAGTTATCGAACAATGGCTTTTCGGTCGATTGTATTTGATACGCTACGTTAGCGATTGCAAGATCGTAGGTAACTTACATGTACGATTGTTGACATTCTCGAGCTATTTGTTGGCATTGACGCATAGTTTCATAGACAACTGCTGTATTGTAGGTGAAATATCGATAGATGCTAGGTATAGAACTTTTTGTTGTGGGCTTGAATCAACAACAACTTTACTATTAAATCCAACTCACATAGGAGTATTTTGAATATTACAATAATGCGACAAAACCCAAATAAAGTCTAATTTTTCAAGTGGTCGAAAGTACTAACATAAAAATCATACAAATGACTATCTAATGGCAGTAAATAATCAAGGACTTTCGGTTTTTTATTGTACGTGACCAATTCTGGAGCTATGGCATCAAACGTTCTTCGTTTTTTTTTTTTAAAGGCGAGAGAGTTGAAAATTTACCGCTTGAAACATTTGCACTGCCTGATTCTGATATATTTTGATATAAAATTCCGACCGTATCATGCAACGTATCCTTACCACTACAAAGTTTTGACAAATCGATCAAAATTATCGTAAGCAACGCCCGTGCATAAATCGGGTAATAATGTGGTATCATCCGGACAAATGTTATTTTTACTACTCATAAACTACTCATAAAAACCGTTGCTTCTGTTTCAAGTTCTTCGATGGTATTATAACTGCAACAGTGACTTAATTTATTAATTAAATCTACAACTTTCCGGCTGCTAGTTATAGCTTTTAAAGTAACACCTAAAGTAATGTGTTTTGATGTTTTCATTTTACCGTGATGAACTGTGTATACTATGTCTTGCGAAAGTGAGTTTACTCGACGTAGACAATCAGAATTTTTTAAAGATTTTGTTGTACTTCCGCAGATTAATGAGTATAAAAACTCTAGCAGTTCGGAACGAATTTCGCATTCACCCGTAATCATGTGACTTGCTTCCTATTTCGGCGGTAAGGGATGTTTTTGAATCGATAAAACTTTTTTCCTTAGGAAAAATGCCATATGTTGTACATTTTCAAGTACTTCTAGATCAGAAAACGTATCGTCTGTTATAGTAAAGCCTTCTATCGGAGCAACTAATTTTTTATTGTGCATGGTGATAATTTGTATACTATTGCCGAAGTGTTTTTGCAATTTTACTAATATGTGACTCAACGAAAATACTATATCTGATATAATATTTTTCTTGAGATTTTCATTATCTACAACCGCGTTATATTGTTCTGTCAGAAGTTTTAACGAGTAGCATACTTTTTTTCTATGATATTTTCTTGCACAAACAAAGTTTTTTGAAAGCTAAGTCATGAACATCTCGCGCCTCATGCCAATCAGACCACGTGGTTTTCTCCGGGCTGCTTTTACTTAAATAGTTGAGCTTGCACGGACTATGATATAAAAGTTGATGATCAGGCAATAGCGATTTCAATTTATCACTAAAACAATGTCATCCAAAGCATTTGCATGAGTATGAATCATTTTCTGGTCATTAGTTACCCACAAACGTAATTTTACATTATTTTTTCTTTTAACCGCTTGATTACAAAAAAAGCAAACATTTTGACCAACAGTAGCCTCGTCGTTTACCTCATTGAGGTCAACGGTAACATTGCCGTCATCCATATGGTCATCAAGAACCCATGATTCTGCAGCAGACTATCCGGTAATACTGCAAGCTGCAGACTGCTGCGATGCTAATGCATCTTCCTCTTCATTAGAGTTCGTAGGTTGAAGTGCAGATGATCCTGCAGCAGGCTCGTCGATACTGCAGGCTGCTTAGATGATGTTTCTTGCTCGGCATTTGAGTTTGTTGGTTGAGCGTAGCTATAAATTTTTTAATTTTTAGAATATTGTTTTTGTAATTTTAAAAATTAAAAATATATGAAGCATGAAAACCTGTTTTTTACTACAAAAATTTTAATAAGAAAAGTAATTGAATTATTTTTATTGCAAGCAATCAATTGCTTAGACAAAAACGTATTCTTTTAAATGAATATTTAGTTGAATAAGCAATGCAAAACACAGTATTTACATTGCTGAAACTTTTGTAAGAAACTTGTAGCTGACCCATAATTTAGTTGGAGATACGGTTCGAGAAAGTTCTATGTATAAATTGAAATACATAATAAGCGTTTTCAAATATACTGACTGAGACAATGAACGAGCAGTGATTCAAACAATAATCAATTTGTTTCATTATGTAAATAAACGTTTTAGTTATTTGGTTAATTTCACGGTAAATTCAATTATAACAATATTCAAGCTTCCCTTTGCAAGCCTACATACATATATGTGTATTTTTATATATAATTATGGACAGAATCGTATTTTGTAGTAATAATAATAACGATAACCAATATTTATATAATAGTAAGTACGCCTGAAGTCTTATAAAAGTAAACTTGAAAATTGTTACAATTAAATTTATTGTAAAATTCATCTCATTTGAATAAATCTTATTTATATAAACGACTCGGAACACAAAGTTTTTTATAAGTAAAAACATAAAGTTTTACCTTATAGCCTGAACCGGTTTTTCACCTTTAAAAGGCTTCTTCAGAGGCTGCCGCTGGTAGCGCTGTCCGTCCTGTTGTGGGCGACGGAATCGAATTTTGAAAGATCGATGCTGTGTGTGTGGGGTGAGATATGTTCGAATAATGCGTGCGATTTGAATTGTGTCTGTTCGTTTAGGATGTCATTTTTATTTGTTTTTGTGTGTTTGTATATTTCCAATTGTTCTAGAGTGTCTAATTTTTGGCCTTTTGTGTGTGCATGTAGAATGTTCATGTTATTGTCGATGTTTTTATATGTGTGGTTTGCTTCAATGAGGTGGTTTGCAAAGGTGGATTCTGTAGTGGAGTGGAGTGCTTTTGTGTGTTCAATGTATCTCTGTTTGAAGCTACGTCCTGTCTGGCCTATGTAGAATTTGTTGCAATTTGAGCAATTTGCACACACACACGCACACGCACACACACACACACACACACACACACACACACACTTTTCGAAAAATGACTTTTTTGCATGTTTTGAGTATAGTACAATCAGAATCTGCAATAATCTCGAACACGATTTTTTTTGCCATCACCATACTTCCATTTCCTTAAGGAACATGGAAATAAAAACACTGAAGACATGCCGTGAAAAATTGAAGATTCGCGTTGCTTGTAGTTTGAAGTACAAGGATGTTATTCTTCCAACTGAAGTTGACAACGTTCATGGATATCACCGGACTTGTTACAAATATTTCACATCAATTTACAAAAAAACTATCGAAGACTATGAAAGGAAAATGTTATCAGAAACGATAACAAGCGGCAACAGTGATCACCGGGACCATCTCACACAGATACATCAGGTATGCACTGTTTTTAAAAATAATAACTAATGTTAATTTCATAGTTAAATATATTGGTTTATGTATAACATTAAAAAAAATTCTTTATAAATTCTTAATAACTTGTTTCGCGTTGTGCAAAAAAGTAAATGTGTTTTATTGAAATATAAAAAATATTGATATTTGTATCTTCCTTATATGAAAAAAAGTTGTATGAAAAAGTGCTAAATCATATAAAATGCTCTGTAAAAAAACAATTTCTCTAAACTTGCGAAAAATTTACTAGAAGAAAAACAGGTTGAGTATTATTTTAAGTCCATGAATTGAGCCACTGTTAAATAAGTTTGTCTCTTGTTTTAATGCCTAACGTATATAAATAAGATTCTTGGATTTCGTTGTCCATGACGTGTCCATTACTTAATTAAATATATTGTCTGTGTACATCTGTCTGTGTGTCTCTAGATTTTTTTTCTATGGCAAACGATAACAGCCGCAAATTCAAACAGAATCAAATAATTTTTTGCATACAGCTCTGATTTGTAGAGTACTCAAGACCTATTGTTTTTGGTGAAGATCGGTTAAGGGAAAGGGGTAGTTTACCTGCAACGGTTTTTTTTTTTAATCAAGGGTAATTTTACTTCCATATTCCTTAAGGAATGGAAGTATGGTGATGGCAAAAAAAATCGTGTTCGAGATTATTGCAGATTCTGATTGTACTACACTCAAAACATGAAAAAAAGTCGTTTTCCAAAAAGTGTCTGTGTGTGTGTCTGTCTGTCTATCTATGTGTCTGTGTGTCTGTCTGTGTGTAGATTTTGTTTCTATGGCAAACGATAACTGCCGCAAATTCAAACAGAATCAAATAATATTTTGCATACAGCCCTAGTTTGTAGAGTAATCACGACCTATTGTTTTTGGTGAAGATCGGTTGAGGGAAAAGGGGTAGTTTACCTGCAACGGTTTTTTTTTATCAAGAGAAAATTTTTTTTTTGGCAAACGATAACAGCCGCAAATTCAAACAGAATCAAATAATGTTTCGCATACAGCCCTGAATTGAAGAGTTCTCAAGACCTATTGTTTTTTGTGAAGATCGGTTGAGGGAAAGGGGTAGTTTACCTGCAACGGTTTTTTTTTATCAAGAGAAAATTTTTTTTTTGGCAAACGATAACAGCCGCAAATTCAAACAGAATCAAATAATGTTTCGCATACAGCCCTAAATTGAAGAGTTCTCAAGACCTATTGTTTTTTGTGAAGATCGGTTAAGGGAAAGGGGTAGTTTACCTGCAACGTTTTTTTAACAAGGGTATTTTCTATGGCAAACGATAACAGCCGCAAATTCAAACAGAATCAAATAATTTTTTGCATACAGCCCTAATTTGTAGAGTACTCAAGACCTATTGTTTTTGGTGAAGATCGGTTGAGGGGAAGGGGTAGTTTACCTGCAACGTTTTTTTGTCAAGCGTATTTTCTATGGCAAACGATAACAGCCGCAAATTCAAACAGAATCAAATAATTTTTTGCATACGTCCCTGAATTGTAAAGGTCTCAAGGACTTTCGATTTTGGTGAAGATCGGTTAAGGGGAAGGCGTAGTTTACCTGCAGCCTTTTACGTTTTAACAAGAGTAAAGTACTTGAAAATTTATTTAAATTTTTTCAAACAATGGTAATTGTTAAAAATAAAATAATTTTGTTTGTTGCCAGGCAATAAAATTATAATTTTTTCATTTTAATGTAAATCTGTACATAGTATAAAGTAAAGTCGGTCCGTTTTCTCTCTGTGTTTGAAATCGCTAATCTCAGGAAGTACTGAACGGATTTTATTCAAGTTTTCGCCAATAGATAGAGTGTCTATCGAGGAACATTTATGTGTATAATTAATACATATATGTTGTACATTAGCTTAGCTATCACGGTTTATGTCAAGTAAGTGGTATAGTTTACATCTTATATATAAAAATGAATGTTTCTTTGTTTGTCCCGTATGCGTTCCTATACCATTCATCCGATTGCGATGAAACTTCGGTGAGTTGTGCTCACGTCCGCGAAGGTTTCTTCCACATCTCCTCCTAAACCACTGTACCGATTTCAACCAAACTTGGCACAAATATTTTACGCAACGGGAGAACCAACATAGGATAGGTGTTTTTTCGATGGGGTCCTTTTGGGGGTTCTTTGGGGTCTTCCACATCGCCTCCTAAACCACTGGACCGATTTCAACCAAACTTGGCACAAATATTTTACGCAAAGGGAGAACCAACATAGGACAAGTGTTTTTTCGATACGATCCTTTGGGGGGTCCTTTGGGGTCTTCCACGTCTCCACCTAAACCATTGGACCGATTTCAACCAAATTTGGCACAAATATTTTACGCAACGGGAGAACCAACATAGGACAGGTGTTTTTTTCGATACGATCCTCTGGGGGGTCCTTTGCGGTCTTAAAAAACTATTAGATCTGGTTACTATGGCAACCCAATAGAATAGATTCTGTTCTAAATATATTATCGCATTAAATTGAAGACCACGCGAACGAAGTTGTGGGCAACAGCTATTTATTTTTAAGAAGCCTACTTTAATTAAACTTTATTAATTAAACTAACATTTTCATTACGTACAACGTGAAACTCCGTAGCGAAGCACGGGTTTTCTGCTAGTCATGTATAAGAGAAAATATATCGTGCGTGGCAGGCAAGCATATCTCAGTTATGTACTGTTTACGTTTCCATTTTATTATTATCACTACAGCAATAAAAAAGGCAGGGAAGACACACACACACACACACACACACACACACACACACACACACACACACACACACACACACACACACACACAATTCGCGTTATTTCTGGCCTCGTTCATGTTTATTTTCTTACATTTGCACGCTTTTTAAATGGAAAGTGCCGAACCCATACCAACGTAACGCATGCAAGCCGAAAAAGTGTCCAGCGTGGATAGCGATTTGCTTCCTGTGGATCGCTGGGCAGTGTAACTGCACGTGTTTACAGAGGAACGATTCATAGACAGACTTTTCGTCTTTAGGGAATGAACCCTCTGCAAGATGCTGAGGGTCCATGAGTGACTTCGGAGCGCTCCTTCTTTTCCGCGTGTTTGTTCGTGAAACGTACACTGTAGATTCGCAGATTTATTCTAAGCAACGCACAATAGGAAATGTTGAAAATTTTTGTCCACGGTGAACCCTCATACACACTAAACCTACTCTGATGTTTTAATTACGGACATCATAATATTAAAACTTTGGAAACTTGAGCACTACTTAATGGAGATCAATCATTAACTTATACAAGCCATTAATTTTGTGCATATTTTTTATATATATGTGTACAACGTTATCGGCAACAAAGAAGTAGTTTTTGTTAAAATTCCTTCCCGGGATATTTGGCCGTAGTCCAATGTTTTCTACAAAACCAGACGTTTCGGCAATGCCATTGACTTCCATCATCAGTGAAAATCGAGTGCGATAACGTGAGGTGGTATATGTTAGTGACCACAGTACTGTGGTTAAGGCTGAAGCAGTAAGTAGAAAGAAGTAGTTTCTATGGTAATATTTCATTTGAAAATGATTTTAAAAATAAATCTTAGAATATGGAAGTCATGTATGGTTCTCCATAACGATATTTTACTTCCATGAAATGGAAGTATGATGGCAAAAAAAATCGTGTTCGAGATTATTGCAGATTCTGATTGTACTACACTCAAAACATGAAAAACAAGTCATTTTACTTCCATATTCCTTAAGGAATGGAAGTATGGTGATGGCAAAAAAAATCGTGTTCGAGATTATTGCAGATTCTGATTCTACTACACTCAAAACATGAAAAAAAGTCGTTTTCCGAAAAGTGTCTGTGTGTCTGTCTGTCTGTCTGTCTATCTGTCTATCTGTGTGTCTGTCTGTCTATAGATTTTTTTTCTATGGCAAACGATAACTGCCGCAAATTCAAACAGAATCAAATAATTTTTTGCATGCAGCCCTGATTTGCAGAGTACTCGCGACCTATTGTTTTTGGTGAAGATCGGTTGAGGGAAAGGGGTAGTTTACCTGCAACGGTTTTTTTTTAGCAAGGGTAATTTTGTTTGTTTGGCAAACGATAACAGCCGCAAATTCAAACAGAATCAAATAATGTTTCGCATACAGCCCTGAATTGTAGAGTTCTCAAGATCTGTTGATTTTGGTGAAGATCGGTTAAGGGAAAGGGGTAGTTTACCTGTAACGTTTTATGTTTTAACAAGGGTATTTCCTATGGCAAACGATAACAGCCGCAAATTCAAACAGAATCAAAAGATTATTTGCATACAGCCCTAAATTGTAGAGTTCTCAAGACCTATTGTTTTTGGTGAAGATCGGTTGAGGGAAAGGGGTAGTTTACCTGCAACGTTTTTTTAACAAGGGTATTTTCTATGGCAAACGATAACAGCCGCAAATTCAAACAGAATCAAATAATGTTTTGCATACAGCCCTGATTTGTAGAGTACTCAAGACCTATTGTTTTTGGTGAAGATCGGTTAAGGGGAAGGGGTAGTTTACCTGCAACGTTTTTTTATCAAGCGTATTTTCTATGGAAAACGATAACAGCCGCAAATTCAAACAGAATCAAACAATTTTTTGCATACGTCCCTGAATTGTAGAGGTCTCAATGACTTTCGATTTTGGTGAAGATCGGTTAAGGGGAAGGGGTAGTTTACCTGCAGCCTTTTACGTTTTATTTTCTATGGCAAACGATAACAGCCGCAAATTCAAACAGAATCAAATAATGTTTTGCATACAGCCCTGATTTGTAGAGTACTCAAGACCTATTGTTTTTGGTGAAGATCGGTTAAGGGGAAGGGGTAGTTTACCTGCAACGTTTTTTTATCAAGCGTATTTTCTATGGCAAACGATAACAGCCGCAAATTCAAACAGAATCAAATAATTTTTTGCATACGTCCCTGAATTGTAGAGGTCTCAATGACTTTCGATTTTGGTGAAGATCGGTTAAGGGGAAGGGGTAGTTTACCTGCAACCTTTTACGTTTTAACAAGAGTAAAGTACTTGAAAATTTATTTAAACTTTTTGAAACAATGGTAATTGTTAAAAATAAAATAATTTTGTTGCCAGGCAATAAAATTATAATTTTTTCATTTTAATGTAATATAATATTTTTCATTTAATACAGCAATAAAAAGGCAGGTAAGACACAGCCTGGCTGTTTGGCTGAAAATGATTTTAAATATAAATCTTAGAATATGGAAGTCATGTATGGTTCTCCATACCGATATTTTCGAAAAGTGTCTGTGTGTGTGTCTATCTGTGTCTGTAGATATTTTTTCTATGGCAAACGATAACAGCCGCAAATTCAAACAAAATCAAATAATTTTTTGCATGCAGCCCTGATTTGTAGAGTACTCAAGACCTATTGTTTTTGGTGAAGATCGGTTAAGGGAAAGGGGTAGTTTACCTGCAACATTTTATGTTGTAACAAGAGAAATTTTTCCATGACGAACGATAACTGCCGCAAATTCAAACAGAATCAAATGATTATTTGCATATAGGCCTGAATTGTAGAGTTGTCAAGACCTTTTGTTTTTGGTGAAGATCGGTTATGGGAAAGGGGTAGTTTACCTGCAACGTTTTATGTTTTAACAAGGGTATTGTATATGGCAAACGATAAGAGCCGCAAATTCAAACAGAATCAAATAATTTTTTGCATACAGCTCTGATTTGTAGAGTACTCAAGACCTACTGTTTTTGGTGAAGATCGGTTAAGGGAAAGGGGTAGTTTACCTGCAACGTTTTTTTATCAAGGGTAATTTTACTTCCATGTTCCTTAAGGAAATGGAAATATGGTGATGGCAAAAAAAATCGTGTTCGAGATTATTGCAGATTCTGATTGTACTACACTCAAAACATGAAAAAAAGTCGTTTTTCGAAAAGCGTCTGTGTGTCTGTCTGTGTGTAGATTTTTTTCTATGGCAAACGATAACAGCCGCAAATTCAAACAGAATCAAATAATGTTTTGCATACAGTCCTGATTTGTAGAGTACTCAAGATTTGTTGTTTTTGGTAAAGATCGGTTAAGGGGAAGGGGTAGTTTACCTGCAATGTTTTTTTATCAAGGGTAATTTTTTATGGCAAACGATAACAGCCGCAAATTCAAACAGAATCAAATAATGTTTTGCATACGTCCCTGAATTGTAGAGTTCTCAATACCTGTTGGTGTTGGTGAAGATCGGTTAAAGGAAAGGGGTAGTTTACCAGCAACCTTTTACGTTTTAACAACAGTAAAGTACTTGAAAATTCATTTAAACTTTTTGAAACAATGGTAATTGTTAAAAATAAAATAATTTTGTTGCCAGGCAATAAAATTATAATTTTTTCATTTTAATGTAAATTATGTATGAGTTAATATACATGTATAAAATAATATATCGTTCGTGGCAGGCAAGCATATCTCAGTTATGTAATGTATACGTTTCCATTTTATTATTATGACTACCGCAATAAAAAGGCAGGGAAGACACACACACACACACACACACTCACACACACACACACACACACACACACAAAATTTGCGTTATTTCTGGCCTCACTCATGTTTATTTTCTTACATTTGCACGCTTTTTAAATGGTAAGTGCCGAAATCCATACCAACATAACGCGTGCAAGCCGAAAAAATGTCCAGCGTGGATAGCGATTTGCTTCCTGTGGATCGCTGGGCAGTGTAACTGCACGTGTTTACAGAGGAACGATTCATAGACAGACTGTTCGTCTTTAGGGAATGAACGCTCTGCAAGATGCTGAGGGTCCATGAGTGACTTCGGAGCGCTCCTTCTTTTTCGCGTGTTTGTTCTGTGAAACATACACTGTAGATTCGCAGCTTTACTCTAAGCAACGCTCAATAGGAAATGTTGAAAATTTTTGTCCACGGTGTACCCTCATACACACTAAACCTGCTCTGATGTTTTAATTACGGACATCATAATATTTAAACTTTGGAAACTTGAGCACTACTTAATGGAGATCAAACATTAACTTATACAGCCATTAATTTTATGCAATTTTATATATATATATATATATATATATATATTGTACAACGTTATCGGCAACAAAGAAGTAGTTTTTGTTAAAATTCCTTCCCGGGATGTTTGACCGTAGTCCAATGTTTTCTACAAAACCAGACGTTTCGGCAATGCCATCGACTTCCATCATCAGTGAAAATCGAGTGCGATAACGTGAGGCGGTATACGTTAGTGACCACAGTACTGTGGTTAAGGCTGAAGCACTAAGTAGAAAGAAGTAGTTTCTATAGTAATATTTCATTTCGAAAATGATTTTAAATATAAATCTTAGAACATGGAAGTCATGTATGGTTCTCCATACCGATATTTTTCTATGGTAAACGATAACAGCCGCAAATTCAAACAGAATCAAATAATGTTTTGCATACAGCCCGGAATAGTAGAGTTCTCAAGACTTACTGGTTTTGGTGAAGATCGGTTAAGGAAAAGGGGTAGTTTACCTGCAACGTTTTTTTATCAGGGGTAATTTGTTTCTATGGCAAACGATAACAGCCGCAAATTCAAATAGAATCAAATAATGTTTAGCATACCTTTTTGAATTAAAGAGAACTCAAGGTCTGTTGATTCTGTTGAAGATCGGTTAAGGGAAAGGGATAGTTTACCAGCAACATTTTATGTTTTAACAAGGGTAATTTTTACTTCCACGTTCCTTAAGGAAATGGAAGTATGGTGATGGCAAAAAAAATCGTGTTCGAGATTATTGCAGAATATGATTGTACTACACTCAAAACATGAAACAAAGTCGTTTTTCGAAAAGTGTCTGTGTGTGTGTCTGTCTGTCTATAGATTTTTGTTTCTATGGCAAACGATAACAGCATCTACAGAAGCAAATCGCTGTCCACGCTGGACACTTTTTCGGCTTGCACGCATTATGTTGGTATGGGTTTCGGCACTTTCCATTTAAAAAGCGTGCAAATGTAAGAAAATAAACATGAATGAGGCCAGAAATAACGTGAATTGTGTGTGTGTGTGTGTGTGTGTGTGTGTGTGTGTTCCCTTCCTTTTTATTGCCGTAGTCATAATAATGAAATGGAAACGTAAACATTACATAACTGAGATATGCTTGCCTGCCACGAACGATATATTTTCTCTCATACATGATTTACATTAAAATGAAAAAATTATAATTTTATTGCCTGGCAACAAAATTATTTTATTTTTAACAATTACCATTGTTTGAAAAAGTTTAAATGAATTTTCAAGTACTTTACTGTTGTTAAAACGTAAAAGGTTGCAGGTAAACTACCCCTTCCCCTTAACCGATCTTCACCAAAATCAAAAGGCCGTGAGTTCTCTACAATTCAGTGACGTATGCAAAAAATTATTTGATTCTGTTTGAATATGCGGCAGTTATCGTTCGTCATAGAAAAAATTACCCTTGTTAAAACATAAAATGTTGAAGGTAAACAGCCCTATTCCCTTAACCGATCTTCACCAAAAACAATAGGTCTTGAGAACTCTACAATTTAGGGGTGTATGCAAAAACATTATTTGATTCTGTTTGAATTTGCGGCTGTTATCGTTTGCCATAGAAAATACCCTTGTTAAAACATAAAACGTTGCAGGTAAACTACCCCTTTGCCTCAGCCGTTCTTCACCAAAAACAATAGGTCGTGAGTACTCTACAAATCAGGGCTGTATGCAAAACATTATTTGATTCTGCTTGAATTTGCGGCTGTTATCGTTTGCCATAAAAAAATCTACACACACACACACACACATTCCGAAAAACGACTTTTTTTCATGTTTTGAGTGTAGTACAATCAGAATCTGCAATAATCTCGAACACGATTTTTTTTGCCATCACCATACTTCCATTTCCTTAAGGAATATGGAAGTAAAAATATCGGTATGGAGAACCATACATGACTTCCATGTTCTAAGATTTATATTTAAAATCATATTCGAAATGAAATATATCTCCATAGAAACTACGTCTTTCTACTTATTGCTTCAGCATTAACCACAGTACTGGGGTCACTAACGTATACCACGTTTTCGCACTCGATTTTCACCGATGATGGCAGTCGATGGCACTGCCGAAAAGTCTGGTCTTGCAGAAAACATTGGACTACGGCTAAAGAGCCCGGGAAGCAATTTTAACAAAAAACTACTTCTTAGTTGCCGATAACGTAGTACACATACAAAATTCTCCCCTCCACCATCAACTATAATTTTTAATAATAGAAAATGACCCCCACCCCGTTCACCTAACTTCTTCAATTATAGATATTTCATCTACGTTTCTACAGTGGATTACTATGAGCTTCTTATCAGGATACTTTATTTATAAAAATTAAGTACTTTACTCTTGTTAAATCATAAAATTTTTCTGGTAAACTACCCGTTTCTCTTAACCGATCTTCTCCAATATCAATAGACCTTCCGTCCTCTACAATTCAGGGATGCATCCAAAAAAATATTTGATTCTGTTTGAATGTGTGGCAGTTATCTTTCGTCATGGAAACATTTCTCTTGTTACAACATAAAATGTTGCAGGTAAACTACCCCTTTCCCTAAACCGATCTTCACCAAAATCAATAGACCTTGAGCTCTCTGCAACTCAGGAAAGGGTACAAAAAATTATTTGATGCTCTTTGAATTTTCGTCAGTTATCGTTCGTCATAAAAAAAATTACCCTTTTTAAAACATAAAACGTTCTGATAAACTACCCCTACCTTTAACCGATCTTCAACAAAATCAACAGACCTTGAGTTCTCTTTAGTTCAAAAAGGTATGCAAAAACCTAGTTGATTCTGTTTGAATTTACGTCATACAAAAAATTACCCTTGTTAAAACATAAAATGTTGCTGGTAAACTACCCCTTTCCCTTAACCGATCTTCACCAACACCAACAAGTATTGAGAATTCTACAATACAGGGCTGTATGCAAAACATCATTTGATTCTGTTTGAATTTGCGGCTGTTATCGTTTACCATAGAAAAAAATTACCCTTGATAAAAAACCGTTGCAGGTAAACTACCCCTTTCCCTTAACCGATCTTCAACAAAATCAACAGACCTTGAGTTCTGTATAATTGAAAAAGGTATGCAGAAGAGTAGTTGAATCTGTTTTAATGTACGGTAGTTATCGTTCGTCATAAAAAAAATTACCCTTGATAAAACATAAAATGTTGCACGTAAACTACCCTATTCCCTTAACCGATCTTCACCAAAACTAACAAGTGTTGAGAACTCTACATTTTAGGGCTGTATGCAAAATATCATGTGATTCTGTTTGAATTTGCGGCTGTTATCGTTTGCTATATAAAATACCCTTGATAAAACAAAAATGTGGCAGGTAAACTACCCCTTTACCTTAACCGATCTTCACCAAAAACAATAAGTCTTTAGTACTAAACAAATCAGGGGTGTATGCAAAAACTTATTTGATTCTGTTTGAATTTGTGGCTCTTATCGTTTGCCATAGAAAATACCCTTTTAAAACATAAAACGTTGCCGGTAAACTACCCCTTTCCCTTATCCGATCTTCACCAACACCAACAGGTATTGAGAAATCTACAATACAGGGCTGTATGCAAAACATCATTTGATTCTGTTTGAATTTGCGGCTGTTATCGTTTACCATAGAAAATATCGGTATGGAGAACCATACATGACTTCCATATTCTAAGATTTATATTTAAAATCATTTTCACCCAAACAGCCAGGCTGTGTCTTACCTGCCTTTTTATTGCTGTATTAAATGAAAAATATTATATTACATTAAAATGAAAAAATTATAATTTTATTGCCTGGCAACAAAATTATTTTATTTTTAACAATTACCATTGTTTCAAAAAGTTTAAATAAATTTTCAAGTACTTTACTCTTGTTAAAACGTAAAAGGTTGCAGGTAAACTACCCCTTCCCCTTAACCGATCTTCACCAAAATCAAAAGTCATTGAGACCTCTACAATTCAGGGACGTATGCAAAACATTATTTGATTCTGTTTGAATTTGCGGCTGTTATCGTGTGCCATAGAAAATACGCTTGATAAAAAAACGTTGCAGGTAAACTACCCCTTCCCCTTAACCGATCTTCACCAAAAACAATAGGTCTTGAGTACTCTACAAATCAGGGCTGTATGCAAAACATTATTTGATTATGTTTGAATTTGCGGCTGTTATCGTTTGCCATAGAAAATACCCTTGTTAAAAAAACGTTGCAGGTAAACTACCCCTTTCCCTCAACCGATCTTCACCAAAAACAATAGGTCTTGAGAACTCTACAATTTAGGGCTGTATGCAAATAATCTTTTAATTCTGTTTGAATTTGCGGCTGTTATCGTTTGCCATAGGAAATACCCTTGTTAAAACATAAAACGTTACAGGTAAACTACCCCTTTCCCTTAACCGATCGTCACCAAAAACAACAGGTCTTGAGTACTCTACAAATCAGGGCTGTATGCAAAATATTATTTGATTCTGTTTGAATTTGCGGCTGTTATCGTTTGCCAAACAAACAAAATTACCCTTGCTAAAAAAAAACCGTTGCAGGTAAACTACCCCTTTCCCTCAACCGATCTTCACCAAAAACAATAGGCCGCGAGTACTCTGCAAATCAGGGCTGCATGCAAAAAATTATTTGATTCTGTTTGAATTTGCGGCAGTTATCGTTTGCCATAGAAAAAAAATCTACAGACACACAGACAGACAGACACATAGACAGACAGACACATAGACAGACAGACAGACACACACACAGACACTTTTCGGAAAACGACTTTTTTTCATGTTTTGAGTGTAGTAGAATCAGAATCTGCAATAATCTCGAACACGATTTTTTTTGCCATCACCATACTTCCATTCCTTAAGGAATATGGCAGTAAATATCGGTATGGAGAACCATACATGACTTCCATATTCTAAGATTTATATTTAAAATCATTTTCAGCCAAACAGACAGGCTGTGACTTACCTGCCTTTTTATTGCTGTATTAAATGAAAAATATTATATTACATTAAAATGAAAAAATTATAATTTTATTGCCTGGCAACAAAATTATTTTATTTTTAACAATTACCATTGTTTCAAAAAGTTTAAATAAATTTTCAAGTACTTTACTCTTGTTAAAACGTAAAAGGTTGCAGGTAAACTACCCCTTCCCCTTAACCGATCTTCACCAAAATCGAAAGTCATTGAGACCTCTACAATTCAGGGACGTATGCAAAACATTATTTGATTCTGTTTGAATTTGCGGCTGTTATCGTTTGCCATATAAAATACGCTTGATAAAAAAATCGTTGCTGGTAAACTACCCCTTCCCCTTAACCGATCTTCACCAAAAACAATAGGTCTTGAGTACACTACAAATCAGGGCTGTATGCAAAACATTATTTGATTCTGTTTGAATTTGCGGCTGTTATCGTTTGCCATAGAAAATAACCTTGTTAAAAAAACGTTGCCGGTAAACTACCCCTTTCCCTCAACCGATCTTCACCAAAAACAATAGGTCTTGAGAACTCTACAATTTAGTGCTGTATGCAAATAATCTTTTGATTCTGTTTGAATTTGCGGCTGTTATCGTTTGTTTCAAAAAGTTTAAATAAATTTTCAAGTACTTTACTCTTGTTAAAACGTAAAAGGTTGCAGGTAAACTACCCCTTCCCCTTAACCGATCTTCACCACAATCGAAAGTGATTGAGACCTCTACATTCAGGGACGTATGCAAAAAATTATTTGATTCTGTTTGAATTTGCGGCTGTTATCGTTTGCCATAGAAAATACGCTTGATAAAAAAACGTTACAGGTAAACTACCCCTTCCCCTTAACCGATCTTCACCAAAAACAATAGGTCTTGAGTACACTACAAATCAGGGCTGTATGCAAAACATTATTTGATTCTGTTTGAATTTGCGGCTGTTATCGTTTGCCATAGAAAATACCCTTGTTAAAAAAATGTTGCAGGTAAACTACCCCTTTCCCTCAACCGATCTTCACCAAAAACAATAGATCTTGAGAACTCTACAATTTAGGGCTGTATGCAAACAATCTTTTGATTCTGTTTGAATTTGCGGCTGTTATCGTTTGCCATAGGAAATACCCTTTTAAAACATAAAACGTTACAGGTAAACTACCCCTTTCCCTTAACCGATCTTCACCAAAATCAACAGATCTTGAGAACTTTACAATTCAGGGCTGTATGCGAAACATTATTTGATTCTGTTTGAATTTGCGGCTGTTATCGTTTGCCAAACAAACAAAATTACCCTTGCTAAAAAAAAACCGTTGCAGGTAAACTACCCCTTTCCCTCAACCGATCTTCACCAAAAACAATAGGTCGCGAGTACTCTGCAAATCAGGGCTGTATGCAAAAATTATTTGATTCTGTTTGAATTTGCGGCAGTTATCGTTTGCCATAGAAAAATATCGGTATGGAGAACCATACATGACTTCCATATTCTAAGATTTATATTTAAAATCATTTTCAGCCAAACAGCCAGGCTGTGTCTTACCTGCCTTTTTATTGCTGTATTAAATGAAAAATATTATATTACATTAAAATGCAAAAATTATAATTTTATTGCCTGGCAACAAAATTATTTTATTTTTAACAATTACCATTGTTTCAAAAAGTTTAAATAAATTTTCAAGTACTTTACTCTTGTTAAAACGTAAAAGGTTGCAGGTAAACTACCCCTTCCCCTTAACCGATCTTCACCAAAATCGAAAGTCATTGAGACCTCTACAATTCAGGGACGTATGCAAAAAATTATTTGATTCTGTTTGAATTTGCGGCTGTTATCGTTTGCCATAGAAAATACGCTTGATAAAAAAACGTTGCAGGTAAACTACCCCTTCCCCTTAACCGATCTTCACCAAAAACAATAGGTCTTGAGTACTCTACAAATCAGGGCTGTATGCAAAACATTATTTGATTCTGTTTGAATTTGCGGCTGTTATCGTTTGCCATAGAAAATAAAACGTAAAAGGTTGCAGGTAAACTACCCCTTCCCCTTAACCGATCTTCACCAAAAACAATAGGTCTTGAGTACTCTACAAATCAGGACTGTATGCAAAACATTATTTGATTCTGTTTGAATTTGCGGCTGTTATCGTTTGCCATATAAAATACCCTTGTTAAAAAAACGTTGCAGGTAAACTACCCCTTTCCCTCAACCGATCTTCACCAAAAACAATAGGTCGCGAGTACTCTACAAATCAGGGCTGTATGCAAAAAATTATTTGATTCTGTTTGAATTTGCGGCAGTTGTCGTTTGCCATAGAAAATACGCATGATAAAAAACGTTGCTGGTAAACTACCCCTTCCCCTCAACCGATCTTCACCAAAAACAATAGGTCTTGAGTACTCTACAAATCAGGGCTGTATGCAGAAAATTATTTGATTCTGTTTGAATTTGCGGCTGTTATCGTTTGCCATAGAAAATACCCTTGTTAAAAAAACGTTGTAGGTAAACTACCCCTTTCCCTTAACCGATCTTCACCAAAAACAAAACGTATTGAGAACTCTACAATTTAGGGCTGTATGCAAATAATCTTTTCATTCTGTTTGAATTTGCGGCTGTTATCGTTTGCCATAGGAAATACCCTTGTTAAAACATAAAACGTTACAGGTAAACTACCCCTTTCCCTTAACCGATCTTCACCAAAAACAATAGGTCTTGAGAACTCTACAATTCAGGGCTGTATGCGAAACATTATTTGATTCTGTTTGAATTTGCGGCTGTTATCGTTTGCCAAACAAACAAAATTTCCCTTGCTAAAAAAAAACCGTTGCAGGTAAACTACCCCTTTCCCTCAACCGATCTTCACCAAAAACAATAGGTCGCGAGAACTCTGCAAAACCGGGCTGCATGCAAAAAATTATTTGATTCTGTTTGAATTTGCGGCAGTTATCGTTTGCCATAGAAAAAAAATCTATAGACAGACAGACAGACAGACAGACACACAGACACACAGACAGACACACAGACACTTTTCGGAAAACGACTTTTTTTCATGTTTTGAGTGTAGTAGAATCAGAATCTGCAATAATCTCGAACACGATTTTTTTTGCCATCACCATACTTCCATTCCTTAAGGAATATGGAAGTAAAAATCTATAGACACACAGACACACAGATAGACAGACAGACACACAGACACTTTTCGGAAAACGACTTTTTTTCATGTTTTGAGTGTAGTAGAATCAGAATCTGCAATAATCTCGAACACGATTTTTTTTGCCATCGCCATACTTCCATTCCTTAAGGAATATGGAAGTAAAAATTACCCTTGATAAAAAACCGTTGCAGGTAAACTACCCCTTTCCCTTAAACGATCTTCACCAAAAACAATAGGTCTTTAGCACTCAAGAAATCAGGGCTGTATGCAAAAACTTATTTGATTCTGTTTGAATTTGCGGCTCTTATCGTATGCCATAGAAAATACCTTTTTAAAACATAAAACGTTGCAGCTAAACTACTCCTTTCCCTTAACCGATCTTCACCAAAAACAAAAGGTCTTGAGAACTCTACAATTCAGGGCAGTATGCAAAACATTATTTGATTATGGTTGAAGTTGCGCCTGTTATCGTTTGTCATAGAAAATACCCTTGTTAAAACATAAAACGTTGCAGGTAAACTACCCCTTTCCCTTAACCGATCTTTACCAAAATCAACAGATCTTGAGAACTCTAAAATTCAGGGCTGTATGCGGAACATTATTTGATTCTGTTTGAATTTGCGGTTGTTATCGTTTGCCAAACAAACAAAATTACCCTTGATAAAAAGAACCGTTGCAGGTAAACTACCCCTTTCCCTCAACCGATCTTCACCGAAAGCAATAGGTAGTGAGTACTCTACAATTCAGGGCTGTATGCAAAAAATTATTTGATTCTGTTTGAATTTGCGGCTCTTATCGTTTGCCATAATAAATACCCTTGTTAAAATATAAAACGTTGCAGGTAAACTACCCCTTTCCCTTAACCGATCTTCAACAAAATCAACAGACCTTGAGTTCTGTATAACTCAAAAAGGTATGTAAGGTATTGTTTTTGGTGAAGATCGGTTGAGGGAAAGGGGTAGTTTACCAGCAACGTTTTTTTATCAAGGGTAATATTTTTTCTATGGCAAACGATAACAGCCGCAAACTCAACCAGAATCAAATAATGTTTTGCATACAGCCCTGAATTGTAGAGGGCTGAAGGTCTATTGATTTTGGTGAAGATCGGTTTAGAGAAAGGGGTAGTTTACCAGTAACGTTTTATGTTTTAACAAGGGTAATTTTTTCTATGACGAACGATAACTGCCGTAAATTCAAAGAAAATCAAATATTTTTTTGCATACCTTCCTAAATTGTAGAGAGCTCAAGGTCTGTTGATTTTGGTGGAGATCGGTAAAGGGAAAGGGGTAATTTACCTGAAACATGTTATGTTGTAACAAGAGAAATGTTTTCATGACGGACGATAACTGCCGCAAATTGAAACAGAATCAAATATTTTTTTGCATGCATCCCTGCATTGTAGAGGACTGAAGGTCTATTGATTTTGGTGAAGATCGGTTTAGAGAAACGGGTAGTTTACCTGCAACGTTTTATGTTTTAACAAGAGTAAAGTACTTAATTTTGATAAATAAAGTATCTTGATAAGAAGCTCATAATAATCCACTGTAGAAACGTATATGAAATATCTATAAATGAAGAGGTTAGGTGAACGGGGTGGGGGTAATTTTCTATAGGCCTAAATGAAAATTATAGTTGAAGGGGGAGGGGAGAATTTTGTATGTGTACTACGTTATCGGCAACAAAGGAGTAGTTCTTTGTTAAAATTCCTTCCCGGGCTGTTTAGCTTTAGTCCAATGTTTTCTGCAAAACCAGACTTTTCGGCAGTGCCAGCGACTTCCATCTCAATGAAAATCGAGTGCGAAAACGTGAGGTGGTATACGTTAGTGACCACAGTACTGTGGTTTAAGGCTGAAGCAATAAGTAGAAAGAAGTAGTTTCTATGGAAATATTTAATTTCTAATATTATTTTAAATATAAATCTTAGAACATGGAAGTCCTGTATGGTTTACCATACCGATATTTTGATTAAATAATCTCACATCTTCATTCATATTTTCACAATTAAAAATGCAAAACGGGTCCATTTCCATCTTGCACTTTTCACTCATGAAGTTATTGCGGTTCCGAACTTGAAAATATATTGACGAGTACTTGTTTGCCCAAAATGGAATTGACGCTCATTTGCAGAAACGCTGGCCCACAGAATTCTCTTTTGTTGTCTTTTCCTTACCTATTGCTCTTTCCTCTGCATTAGTCGCGTGCAGAGACGACGTGAAGCAACGATGTTTTTGTTTAGACTACAGATTCATCCGGTTTGTTACCTCAACAGTCGGCCTTGTTATTGTCAACACTACAGGCTCAAGCACAAGGTTTTGTCATCGTTTGTCCCTAGCGAGGTGTACGTCTTTTTGCACAAGCTTTGTTTAGCATATAATTTTAACAAATGCAAAAGCACGGACGTGTACTCGATCATTTTATGCAATAACATGGGAAAAATGTGCTCAGGCGCTGTGACGTCCTAAGGGCACGTCGCTGAGTTTATCGGCTTATAAATAAATAACGGCCCCACTTACGTGTCCGTCCTTTGCATACACTTTATCTAGGATACGCGTATAAGCATCAAATATGCAAAAGTACGGACATGTACCTTATCATTATATTTTCCGAAAATTTTCACCCTCTTTATCACTGTCCGTTGTCTATTTTGCCCCCACCTAGCTGTCCGTGCATTTGACGATGGCCTTGGCAATCAGTTTCCAACAAATGTACAGATTTTTAAGCATGTACCTTGTCATTCAGTCAAGGCCTAAAAATTTGCATTTTCACCTGCCTGCCCCATCCAAAAGCCCCCAGGTAGCTGTCCGTGGTGTTCACTTTTGTTTTTAGCACGAACTATCGCCTACTTTCACTTATTGAAATTCCATGTACCTTATCATTTTTTTTAAAGGCCCCAGCTCTCAGTCTAATAGAAGAGAGATTTGGTGAAATCAAAGCCTAGCTAGAAACACGAGAAGGAAGCAATTCTTTGTCGTAGGTCTATGCTCTACATAAGGAGGTAAAGGAAATAAGGAAGTTCCTATAAATGTATACTCAGTGAGACCAGTGGTTACATTAATGCAAAACTACAGTGGAACCCCGCTGGTCCGAACTAATTGGGACCAAGTCCTGTTCGGATTGGTGTAAATTCGGATTAACCGGGTTATAGGCTATACAGTAGTGTAGGCCTATATTATAAATTTAAATTGTATAACGTGTATTGTAAATTTAAATATAAATATACCACATTCGTGCCTACAATCAAAGTACTGTATTACTTTTTGATCTTGCAATCTCTCTTTTATACTATAAAAATACAGTGAATACCAGTTAAATATTGCACTGGCTACTCTTAATTCTGATACAACACGTGACTCGCTTCAATGAACGACACTGAACTGCACTGTATAGATACAGTCCAGAGACAGTGACGGGCGGGTGCCGAGTATGACGCAATAAGATTACTCACCGCTTGGCCGTCCTCCACTCTCAACCCCTCCGCCACTAACCGCTACATTCCTAGAAGTTTATTCGCACTGGCTTACGTCTATTTTTGGGTAAAACAAATCGGCCATTTTCTTTTCAGCCTAGTCTGGAAGTATTCACTGACGTGAGTGGATGTGTGTTAGATTTGTGTGATCTATGTTTATTTGTTGTTTTGTGGTTTATACTGTATCAAGACATATATTTTTTAAGTCTGTACATTAATTTTACGTGTTGCATTTATAAATGAATAAGATGGTGAGAAAGCGAAAACATAATTCATGTACTTTGAAATACAAACTTGAAGTGTTAAAGCGGCTAGATAAGAGCGAGAGTGGTACAAAATTAGCAGCTGAATTCGGTGTTGGTAAACTGACAATAAGTGATTGGGAAAAACCGCACTAAGATTGAGCAGTTTTGTGTTACGGCAACAGAGAAGGTTCTCGAGGGACGCCATACATCACAGGTGTCAGACTGTAACAAAGTCGACGAAGCCCTATTTACGTGGTTTTCTCAAGAAAGACTGAGACGTGTTCCCCTTAATCCAGGAAAAGGCAGTATATCTTAATAAACTTATGAATGATGACCCAAAATTTATCGCCAGCAATGGTTGGCTGGACAGGTGGAAGAGAAGGCACGGTGTACGAATATTATCCATAACTGGGGAATCTCTGTCGGTGGATCATTATGCGGCAAAAGAATATGTATCTAAATTTGCAGACATAATTGCGCCAGAAAATTATTCACCTCAAGAAGTATATAACTGCGATGAGACAGGATTAATTTTTAAGGTATTGCCTAAAAAAAACTTTGCTGCTAAACAAGAACTTGATGCTTCTGGCTTTAAAATTCCCAAAGAATGACTCACTGTCTTAGCTTGCAGTAATGCTGCTGGGACTAATAAGTTGTCTCTCATAGTTATTGGCAAATCTATAAAACCGAGGGCATTCAAAAACATCAACGTTAACTCACTTCCTGTACACTACAAGAGCCAAAGAAAAGCATGGATGACCAGCGAATTATTCAAGAAGTGGTTTCATGAACAATTTGTGCCCACTGTTAAAAAGTTCAGTAAAGAAAATGACCTACAACCCAGAGCTTTACTTGTCTTAGACAATGCTACAGCACACCCCGCAGAAGAAGAACTTATCAATGGAGATATCAAAGCAATTTTTTACCTCCAAATGTCACTCCATTACTGCAGCCAATAGATCAACAAGTTCTTCAGAACATGAAGTGCTTCTAAAGTATTCTGAAGTATTTCTTCAGAATAAGAAATTGCTTCTAAGTTCTCTAATTGAAAACGAGGACCCTACACAAACAATTCTTCAAGTCCTCAACAAAGTCACCATAAAAGACGTAATATACTGGATAGCTGGATGGGAAAATGTCAAGCAACAACTCATCAGACAGTCTTGGTCTAAGTTATAGCCAGACCTTACCTACATTGACAGCCCTGAACAAGCCGATGAGAGAAGTGAAGTCTAGCAGCTCGTACAACAAATCCTGGGCTATGAAGAACAGACAACACAGACGTCAACGAATGGCTGGCAGCTGACATCGAAGACCATCAAGTTTTGACTGATGAAGAAATTGTATCTTTGATACAACAAACATGTGATGATGATTCCAGGGCCGTAACAAGGTACTCCTGCGCCCTTGGCAATTTTGACAAAGCTATGCCCCCGATACCAATACCGGGGGGTCTGGAATACCCACCAGTGTAGCGGGGGTCCGGGGTTCCTCCCCCGGAAAATTTTTAAAATTAAAGTGCAAAAATGGTAGTTTTTTAAGCTTTTTGAGCCGTTTTTGGCTCTTTTCAAGGTAACTTTTTGGTCGAATTTCTGTAAAATTCTATATTATCTGAATATAAAAGCATTACTATTGTAAGAGAAAGACTGAACTTAAAACAATTTTTAAAAACTAACTGAAAGTGGTGGAATCTGTAGGAGGTATAAAACCTAATTTGCAGGTGATTGAACTATGTAAAAAGTAAAAACTAAACAAAAAAAAATGTAGTTACCAAAGTACAGTACATGGTAAGGCCTACTAAAACTTAATATTTACACTACATTAAGGTAGGTAATATACAATTACAAACTTTTTTAGAATAAAAACTAAAGTTCTAGTAACAGTATTTAAGTAAACTACAGCAGCTTCTGCAACCTGCAATATGAGAAAATGAGAAAAAAAATGCAAAATATTTTTATTGATAGTTACATCAATTTACAGTAGGCCTTCTTTAGTTAACAGTTAGATTATATCACACTACTGTAACTGATGAGGTATTGATTATAACAAAAACTACCAGAGAAATAATTCATAACTTTAGTCAGTGATTTAGTTCTATAATTTATCTTGATTTTTTTTACACAGGACTTCAGGACTTGCACTTACAACATTCTGTTGTTGTAACTGCAGGTACCATTTTTTTGGCTCTGGGGGCTGTAAATAACAAATTGAAACTCTTCAGTAAACAAATATATTGCTTTTACAAATTGTTACATACAGTATACAGCAGAAAAGCCATGGAACTAAAACTTTACCTTTCTTGCTTTCTGTAAGGCAAACTCACTAATTATTTCACTAAAATCAAGTTTTGAAGCAATCTCATATTCTATGGACAGGATAGCTAAGTTTGTCAATCTGTTTTCACACATACTTGACCGTAAGTAGTTTTTGATTATCTTCAGCTTGCTGAAAGTACGCTCGCAAGACGCCACACTGACGGGCATTGTCAAAAATATCCTCAATGCTATTTCGATGTTTGTATAAGCATCTCTTAATCCATAGTTTGAAATAACTTTCAGAATATCTAAATGGGAAGCCTTGTAAATGTTCTTCACCAGCTCTTTTGCGTGAAACTTGAAAGCAGCTACTTCGTTAACTAGCTCAACTCTATCAATCTCTCTGCTATATATCGCACCAAGATCAGCTGCACACTTTTCAAGAAAAGAAACAGAGCATTCACTTAAGGACTTTCCTGACAAAAAACTGAAGTCTGATGAAACTGTGTGGTAAATGTGTACCCTTTTTTCCATTTCACTTACAATTCTATCAAATACAGTGTAACATTCTATCTCAAATGATTTATCAGAACTCAACAAGTGTGCTTCATCTTCAGCCGTCTCCCCAGCCATCCTCTTGACTTTTCTCAGCCTCTTAACAGCAGAACTGCTTTGGATGGCTATGGAATCACAAATAGCTTTGGCTTTTTCTGTGTATTTTTTAATTCCTTCTTTACGTAGGTCTTCAACTTTTTTTGCCAAACCTGAGAGCAAACTTGATGCTACGTCAAGAGTTGTGCCCTTTCCTTGCAGTGACTTGTTGGTGCAGCCCAAACTTATCAAAACATCAGACCACATATCTAAAAGGCACACAAATTCGTAATCAATTTGTCTAAGAAGTTTCATAGCACCAGACAGTGTGTCAGTGTTCCAGTCGTTGTCTCAATCAAAAACAGCCATGTTTTGTAAAACTTTGTGTACAGATGATAAGTTCTTCTTAAGAGCTGTCACAGCTTGACGCCTGGAAAACCATCTTGTATCACAATGTCTCTTAAGGGTAGTTTTGAGACAACCAATCAAAGCCTCCCACCTTAAGGTAGAGCTACTAAAGAAGTTGAAAAACTCCAACACTTTTCCAAAAAAACTTGTCATCATAATTGACACTTCCGTGGCGTGCACGCCAACGAGGTTAAGACTGTGTGCTGCACAAGGCACAAATTTAGCAAGGTCGTTTAGTTGGGATATGTGCGCTTGAACGCCTTCATATTTTCCTGCCATGTTTGAGCCGTTGTCAAAGCCTTGACCACAACAGTTCTGAATATCCAAGCCGTCATTGTTTAGCTTTTGCAATATTTCTTGTGATAACCCTCTTCCTTTTTTCTGGTGACTTATGATGAAGTCCACAAAACTTTCTTCAACTGAGCATTTCCCATCCTTAATGTTAATAATAAGTTCTAATGTATTCAGAAATACACCACAGTTGCTGTCACTGATCGAATTGGAACCTCCTCTTAAAGGTAAGTTATTCCTGGCACAATGGAGAATTACATCCACAATACATTTGAAAACATTGCACCACTTTTCTGCTTCAGCTTGTATCAATGTTTGATGTTCTGCATCAACAGATCTACTAGTTTTCAGTCAAATTTCAGACCTTATTATTTCACTCATTTGTTCTAAATGTGCTATGTCTGGGGTGCAGTCAAACATAATAAAGAAATACTTGGCACTTTTTACATTCTTCAGTATTTCAGATCGAACCTTATTTTCCAAAATGTCTATGACCTCATTTTGGATTAGAGGTGAAAAATAGCTTGTGACATGTTTTCCACTTTTAACATTTTCTATGTGCTTAGATAGTTGAGGATTGTAGTGACTAATAAGTTCTAATGTACTCAGAAATACACCACAGTTGCTGTCACTGATCGAATCGGAACCTCCTCTTAAAGGTAAGTTATTCCTGGCACAATGGAGAATTACATCCACAATACATTTGAGAACATTGCACCACTTTTCTGCTTCAGCATGTATCAATGTTTGATGTTCTGCATCAACAGATCTACTAGTTTTCAGTCCAATTTCTAATTCTTTCCAATCGACATAAGAATGTCGGTGAGGTATCGACCTTTCGTGATTGACAATAAATGGGTTCAAGTGTCTCCAATCACTGAATCCCTCATCAATATTAGACAAAGCAGATTTGTCCTTTTTGTCATCTTTTGAAAAGAGAAGGCAAGGGAAACAAAACAGTGCGTCCTTAGACTGGCTGTACAACAACCATTGCCTTTTAACTTTTTCCCTGTTTGGTAGAATTTTATAAACCCATTTCTGAGAAAAGTGTCTTCCATCATCTGCACAAGGGAATTTGTAGCTATCTAAGTCAATTGTTTGTGGGCCTCGTTCAACAAGTTTACAACGAACTGTGTCTGATCGAAAATTTGCTGGCCATTTTTTGGGATCCTCGTAGATAATTTCTATTCCCACATCAGTAGTATTTAATGCATCATTTTCATTATAATTAGATGTGCAAGATGTGCTGGGTTTTTCAAGATCAGTAGATTGCCTGCCCATTGTTGAATGACTTAGCTCAGGATCACTTCCTTCTTCAAAATCAATGAAGTTTGTGACGAACTCCATTGGAGTGATCTGGCTGTGGTTGTCTTCTGAAACAGTCTCAGTCTTGCTATTTTCTTTTTCATTTTCTCCTTCTTCTTGAAGTGCATTACTATTACTGGCACTATCACTTTCACCTACTTCTTTCTCTTCATTTCGCAGCCAATTTCCAAGCGCCGATGCTATTTTTCGTTGTCTTCTTCTTTTCGTTTTTTGATTTTTTTAAATTCACTTCCAGAAGGTTTTTTTGGCCCCATTTCTGAAACAAACCATTCCCATTTAATTTACATTGTATTACAGTTGTAAATGGCTGCCATTTAAAAACTACTCGACCGATCTCAAACATTAACGAACTCCGCCAAGATATTGTGCCCACTGGCCAAGGACCTGTGTGCCAAGTTTGGTCATAATCGGTAAATTTGTTTGGGCGCTGCCGCTGTTATTGTCATTGTTATAGACACACAGACGGTCAAAAAGTTTTTTTGAATCCTGAGTAATAGGATTACACGGAAAACCCGAAGCACTGCAAATACAAGTGAGCCTCTCGCGGTAAAAAAAACGATGTCTGCGACGTTTTAACGCTATCACCGAATTTTTCGGTGAACGCAACTGTCGGCACTGAACATAAACACGAAATATTACGAAATTAATTAGCGTTAAAACGTCGCAGACATCGTTTCTTTTTTCTTACCGCGAGAGGCTCACTTCTATTTATAGTGCTTCGGGTTTTCCGTGTACGCGATCGCTCATCCAATTATAAAAATAAAATCGATACCATATTCATGAAACTTGTGATTGAAATATTTAAGTAAACTAATTTTGAAATCGGGGCTATTTTAGTCAGCAGACTTGCGCAACAAAATCAGCTGACACTTGCTGAAAATTGGACATTTTCAACCACGACCACTTCCGCTAAAAATGAACCAATAGGAATATAAGTTATACCAATGGAACGGGCCCGTTTTTCTTCTTTCTTCCGGTATTTTTTGTATTTTCTGTAGGTCTAGAAAATGAAACGGCGAACACAGTGATATTAGTTAGGCCTATTTGGCTTTGTCAGTCTGGCAGTAAAGACAGAACGAATGTTGGGAAATTATTTCTGACAGCTGGAGTCAAGATTCGCACGGTAACCTCCATTGATTGTTTGATTCACTGACGTTTTCGTGATGTTGAAGAGTAAATAGTATAATTAATGTATTGTTTTGCAATAATAACGTGTTATAATAATAATAATATGTAGTGTTTTCAAAAACTGTACAAAAAGGGAAAAAATAGGGCGCCACCACGGGGAAGAACATGCGCCAATTCTAGGGTTAATGTAGACTAAGCTATGGTACATTTTATTGAAATCATTCTTACCCGTACAACAGAAACAACGCGAACATCAACAAGTAACAACACAAACACTATAAGTGTCGTCTAATCGCTGAGTGTGAAAATCACTTAGTTCACAAATTACAATAGAAAATAATACCAGCGACTCTAATTACACTGAGCCTCAACAAAACCAACAGAACAAACTAGAATAGAGCAATAGACTGACGTGGCCGAGGCAGGGCGCGGGGGGAGGGGTATGAGTATGAGTACTATTCAAGTTATGACAAGCTTGCTAAAACCAACGAATGTAGACGTTACTAGAAGCACACTTCTGGGTTATTAAAAGCGTAGTTGAAACAATGCTACTACTTTTTGTATAAAAGAGTGGTAGATGAAAAAAATGTTTGTAATAATAAGATGCATGTTCTTGTATATTTTAAAATTCTTTTGCGCACTGCATAATAAAGAATGCATCAAAAGTGCATTTTTTGAGTAGGCTGCATTTATTTGACTCATTCCTTCGTACCCAGTGTGTCAAACAAATGTGAACAAATTTTGGAGGTTGTGTCTAGTCTAACCCCTACAAACATTTTTTCATCTACCACTTTTATCTGATAAGCTGTAGCTTTTTCCAATTAGCCTATATATTAACGAAAATGTTTGAAATTTACTAAAATTCGCGGTATAATACAAAAAATTACTTGGAAACGCCAGCGCCATCTAGTTGCCGGGGTGATGAACTACGGTTTATCACCCCAGAAAGCTGACCCCACTCGCTCCATAAGAAGTGTTCTTCTAGTTACGTCTATATTCGTTGCTAAAACCAAGAAGGCGCAGGTGCAGTGCAGTGACCCAGTGACTGACTCATCATGCCCCCCCCGGTCAGGCGGAGGGGAAGGGATTTTCGCTTTGCGCCTGGCCTGACTCTGCGCCCATCAGTAGGGCAAGGTCCAGTGCAGTTACTAAATTTACGTAGCTGCTTTTTGTTTGTTGTATAATAGACACAAATATAGACAGTTCACGTACAGTAACTTTTAACAATCTGAAACTGAAAGATTTTTTCCAATAACGTGGAGCTTTTATTTGCTTGACAAATTGTACCAATCTAACTCTAAAAAAAGATATTTTTCATGGTCAATTTTGTGCCCTCTTTGTACCTGCGCCCTTGGCGGGGGCACATCTCGCCACCGCCTAGTTACGGCCCTGGATGATTCCGATGAAAATGAAGAAACAGATGATCCTGTGCCACAGATCTCACACGCCGGAGCAGCGAGAGCTTTTGAACTATCGTTAGCCTATGTAGAGCAGCACGCCAATGCTACACCAGCAGACGTCTTATTTTTGAGGCGCTGGCGGAACATCGCGGCATCTGCTGGATTTACAGCTTTGCATCAGAGAAAAATGACTGATTTTGTGCAACACCTTAAGTAGTGTCTAGTTATGTAGTGTGTATTTATTGTAGTTTTTTGTGTTATATACTTTTATTGGCACTAAACTGTAAGTACTAATATGTTTTTCCTTTCATTTTACAGACGCTAAATTCTTGATAACGTAATTCAAAACTTTATTTTGCCATATATTTAAAACAATTTAAAGTACTTAGTTTTAATAAAAATTTCACTAAAAATGCATTAGTGTGTATTTATCTAAGCTTTTCGTGTACAAATTATATTGATATGTTCCAGTATTTTGCCGTATTTTTTTATTTCTTTGTCCAATTTTTAGACCCTTTTTTTCAAACTACCGGTTCGGATTAAGCGGGTTTTCGGACTAGTGTGGTTCGGACCTGCGGGGTTCCACTGTATTACCAATACCATTTTTGAGTTCAATGGAATAAGTTGTAATAATATGTTGCTCTGTTACTGTCTAATTTTTATAGTACAATGTGTGTGTGTGTGTGTGTGTGTGTGTGTGGGGGGGGGATGGGGGAAATTTTTAAATTTTGTTAATATGTGCAATTTTGCTTTAAATGTGTCAACAAAAACAAAATATCAAAAACATTGCATTTACAGTCTTTATAAAAATAAAGAGCTGTACATGGTTGATCAAAAAGGAAATAACTAGAGGTATAAATCTCCTAAAACTGAGTTTCAATAAAAAGAAGCAATGAAAATGAATCAGTATTAACCAATATGCCAAAAGGGTACTGGTAAGCTTTAACCATGTAAAGAAATAAATGATATCACTTTAATTCAGAAGGTTAATGTTTAATGTTTAATTTTAAGTGCATACAAATCTCAATCAGTGTTAAAATTTTCTAAGAAATACTACATGTTACCGGTATGCACATATCTTGAACTTGAGAAACAACATTTCAACTTGAGAAATTCTCTGAAAGCAATGGCAGGATAAAAAACATTCTGCTACCAAAAAAATATTAACTCCAAACACCTAATTTGTTTTAATAAATGCTTGGAACAAAAGTGAGAAAACTGACGTCTTTCATTACTAATGTTAAAAAAATTATGATTACAAGTCCATTTTAACACTATAAGGCTAAGACTATACAGAAATAATATTGAAAGATTTATATGGAGCTAAAAAAGTAACATAAATAATAATGTTGTAAGAAGTTTTGATAATAATAAATATAAGAAACTGACTGTGTATTCACAATTATATTTAAAAAATCTTCATCTTTTGTACTCATAGTAAAATTACTTACCTGAACAACGTTGTGCAACATTTTTTATGGCTGTCAGAATATAGGCTGGTGGTGGAGATGTAAAAATTAAACCTAAAAGTTTAAATAACAATTACAATATAATAATAATATATTGATGTTGTTATATAGTAATCATATTACAATAATAACAGATATTTTTAGTTTTGTTTGCAAATACAAAAACTCAACTACTATTTTTATAGAATTATTATATGTCTCATGATACACTACCTAGCTGTAAGTTGTATGGTTGAATTATATGACTCTACTTGTAAAGTCAAGTGTCACATGCTTGAACATAGAAACCTGGATAAATGACCAATACAGCAGCTCAGTGGCCAGGGCCTCTGCATTCGAAAATGTAGACAGAGGGAGATGATTTTTATTTCCAACAGAGAGTGACAATACAAACAAATCTATGATAAACAAAATTCACTTAATCTACAAGCATTTTTCATGCTAAATTCAAATACATTTTCAGATTTTTCAGTCAAGCAGGACATTTTTGTGATGTGTGAAACTATCAGCATTCAGATCTATGCTACACATACTAAACAGCATTTCAGTTTCCACAAAGGCATGAAATACGCACATGAACATATTCATCATCATGAACATGAACTAAATACATTCTGAAGCCCATGATATGTCAAAACAGCAATAAGGAAACTATCACACAAAGTCTGAGGCAAACCATAGAAAACAGATGCAAATTCATACCACTTACCTATATTACGTATGAAGGTGAAGAGAATTTTTGCTATCCCTCTGATAATTTGGGCACACTGACTACTTTGTTATATATTGTCTCACATTGTCTGCTTGTTGCAAATATTGTTTATTCGTTATCAGTTTGCTATTGCCATTAAAATCCAATTTAAGATGAGTGCTACTTTGTCCATTTACACCAAGGAAGAAGTGTGAGCAATGACACTCCCTTAACTATAGGATGAAACCTGCAGAATTCAGTTATTATTTTTGGAGAATCCAATAGCAAGTTGTTTAAGTGGTAGCAAGACCTGTGGTAGATATGTTTGCTTTATAAATGGCTGGATTTCTCTTTTGTAATGAACAACAAAAAGGTAGGCCATCCACATGAAACATCGGTGATAATACAAAATTATTACACAAATGATTTATTGAAATCAGTGCGTTGAAAGTTGTTAAGTTGAAAGTGAACTTAACACAAGTGGGCTATTGTCATTATTAAAATCCAAAATCAAGTTCAATAACATTGTAAATTCTTGGATTTTGTTGTCCATGACGTGTCCGTTGATTAACTAATTATAAGTATAACACTACCAACTCGGAACACAAAGTTTTTTATTGGTAAAAATGTAAAATTTTTACCTTATAGCCTGAACCAGTTTTCACTTATTATAAGCTCCGTCAGATGCTGCCACTTGGAGCTCTGTCTGTCTTGTTCTTGTTGACAGCACTGTCTTTTGAAAGATCGATGTTGTGTGTGTGAGGTGTGATATGTTCGAATAATATGTGTGATTCTTAAAAACACATAAAAAAACGACATCCTAAACGAACAGATGCATTCAAATCTATCTGATAATTTTGATTTACAGCACACACAACTAGACAACAACATTGCAGTAAAAAACAACACAGACCTTGTAACAAAAATAAAAGACATACACATCCCCCATAATACCACACTAGCCTCTTTTGACTTTAAAAACCTATACGCAAACATCCCTATCTCTGAAACAATCACCATACTACAAAACAAACTCAAACAGAACAACACACCAGAAGAACTAATCATAGAAATAACAGAGACTCTTGACATAATCACAAAACAAAACTACTTTTACATATAACAGTAAATTTTACACACAGAATGACGGATTACCAGTGGGCTAACCCATATCCAGCATGTTAGCAGAAGTCTTCGTACAACACTTGGAAAAAAACAAGAATACTCACAAACAATGACAGACACTCACATAAAATACTATATTGGGACAGATACGTTGACGACATCATAATTCTATACAAGAGAAACAAAAGACAATGCAAACAGCTACTAATCCACATAAACAAAATATACAAAAACATAACCTTCACTGCTGAATAAAAGCACAACAATAGCATAAACGTCCTAGACCTCACCATCATAAAATTTGAACATGGACACAAATTCAATATATACAGAAAATCCACTACAACTGATACACTAATACACAACTCCTCCAATCACCCAATACAACACAAACTAGCTGCCTTCAGAACCATGATACACAGACTAAACAACATCCCACAAGATGAAAAAGACTACAAAGACAAACTAAACATGCCAAAATATATAGCAGAAACCAACGGATACAACAGAACAATAATCAATAAACTCCTACACAAAACAAACACAACCGCCAAAGACTGAAAACAACAAGTTCATAACACTAACATACATCAATAACTATACTGAAAAAATACCCACAAATTTAAAAAAGCAGGATACAGAATCGCACACAAACCTAAAAACAAAACAGAACACCCACTATCAAAAAACACACACCAAGAACAAAACAAATTTGATTTGTCTGGTGTTTACAAACTAAACTGCTCAGACTGTAACAAATTCTACATAGGCCAGACAGGATATTGCTTCAAACAGAGATACATTGAACACACAAAGACACTATACTTAGGCTGGCCATAATTTAGTTTGCCCAAAACGGGACAGCCGTGACTTAACCGGTGGCGTTGGTGGGGGGTGGGGGTCCCATAAATATTTAGAAATCAACTTCATGAAAGTGCACTTTTTTCATTTAAGAAGTTTAAAATGATGAAATAAAAGTAAAACACTCTTTCATTATTTTTTTTTTATTTATGAAATATGTAGTAATCATACATTATGTACAATTAGCAGAAAATGTTTACTACCTATATTTTTTTTATTTGTAATAAACACATTTTAATACACAGTAAACGTAAACATCATATTTTTAATCAAATGTAACATGTATAGTGAATGGCTTGCTCAAATTAACATAAGTTCTTTTTCAGTTGTACTATATGTATTTTAACAAATATTTATGGTTTTGATGGTCCTGCAATTGATGACGATGACGTTGACGCCTCCTCATACCAGAAATACTTTTGTGAACTGCTTACCTTTTGTAGAATATTTTTGTTTTTCAATAATATTTGATAAAACTCTTCACATGAGTGGTCAAAGTTTATTTTTACCATCAACATTGCACGTAGAGTTGAAATATGGAGCCGAGATTTTTCTGTTGACCACATGTTGTTCATTATTGAAAAAACTCGTTCTACTGGAGCTGATGTTCCAGGTAGGCACATAGTGAATTCTACAACCTTCAAAATAACGTCAAATTGAATGTTCTGACTGTGCATCTTGTGGAAAATCTGTTTCCATCTTTCTTCAACTGGTACGTTTGTCTTGTCAACTGCGACCCGATTCCACTCTGGTAGGTTCTCAGAAACTATTTCTTTTACACACTGCCACTGGTCAAACAGCTTGGTTTCTTCAATGGGGTTTTCTGTAATCTGTTTGATTTGACTAGCCGAAAATGAAGCTAGGCTATTTTGAACCTCATTCCATGGCGGAATTGTTTGCAGCAAAACCCATTGAAGTTTTTCAGCTCCACCACAGCTGGTTTCCCATTTTGAAGATAGTCTACACAGTTTTTAAAAAAGGTTTTCACTGTGGCAATAAAATGTTCTTGTGTGACTTCTCCACTTTCTTGTAAACTAAACAGTTTCTCTTTGACAACAGTAGGGATAAAGCCCTCAGTTTGCCTCCCTGCAACAGTTTCTTCAGGGAGTCAATACGCCATGCCACTTCAGTTGCGGAGATGTTGTCTTTCTCAATTTTCAGAATGACCTTTTCAAAGGTCTGAATCTGTGCTGAGGAAAACATCAGCCATAACTCAAAACACGGATCCTTGAATAACTGTTTTAGCACAGCAGGACACTTTTCTTGTGATGAAAAGTAAGACTTAAGGCCACCAAATATCTTTAGAATTAGGTCAATTGCTGGACCAAGAGACAAAAAACGGGTGTTTCCATGTTCCAACAATTTGGCATATTCCACACCAGCAAATTCGCAGAAATCCTTCAGCTCTTCCGTCCTCACGGTGTAAATATGAAAGTACTTGTACACTTTCACAGCAAAACTCTCGATGTCAAAGGGAAGACAGTCTACAGCAGTTTGTAAACAGTTATGCACAATATGTGCCCCACACCCGATGCCAATTATTTCTTTCCCAAGGCTTGCTTGCATACGACACCAAACATTATTTTGTCCTCTTCTTTTAAGACCCCCAAAGTTAGTGTTAGTATTATCGGTGCACAGTGCTACCACCTTTTCTCCTAATTTTTTTTTCTGATTAATTTAATAAATTTAAATTCCCTTTGAAGATCTTCATTAAATACGCAGGAACGTTTCTGTGATTTGGCCATTAGTAACAATCTAAACATATACTAAAATAACCTCAAAACAATCCCACTTCACTTAAAATTAACTGAAGTTTTTATAAATATTTCTGCAAAACTTTTCCATTGAAGAATTAAGCACTATTCTGTGATTTACATTTGTACTTTGTTCGGATATAAATCAAACACACACAACTTCACTTTCACTAACTTAGGGCTGTAATGGTCGGTGTAGCGCTTGTGTACCTGTTGAATGGCAACAAACAACTGACGGCGGCGAAGACTGACGAGTGATGAACTGAGCTATTTTTGTCTGCATCAAGCAGAATACAAATACTGTATTATTGTTATTGAATTTAACAACGCTATTTATTTCACCACTGTTATTTGAAGCACTAAATCACGTATTTTAACGTAAAAAGTTTCTTGAAGTGGGGAAAATCCGAAAAACGGGACAAACAGGCAAACCGACGGGACGCTTTTAAAACCTCACAAAAACGGGACCGTCCCGTTCAAACGGGACATATGGCCAGCCTAACTATACTCCACCTTTGCAAACTACCTCATTGAAGCAAACCACACATACACAAACATAAAATGCAACATGGATATTCTACACGCACACACTAAAGGCTGAAAACCAGACAGTCTTGAACAACTACAAATATACAAACACATAAAAACTACATCCTAAATGAATACACACAACAGAACAGATTACACATACTTTTGAACATATCACACCACACACACACATCAATCTTCCAAACGATGGTGCCGTCACCAAGAACAAGATGGACAGTGCTGCTAGTGGCAGCCTCTGACAAAGCTTGCAATAAATGAAAACTGGTTCAGGCTATAAGGTAAAATTTTTATGAATAAAAACCTTAGTGCTCTGAGTAAGTAGTATTAGAATTAAAATTAGTTAATCAATGGACACGTCATTGACAACAAAATCCAAGAATAAAGATTTGTATACACTTTTCCAACATGGAACATTAATGTTTTAGACAACAATTTTTGAAGACTTTTTACTTTTACCTAAGCCAGCACCCCTAGCACCTGCCTCTGATGAAGCTAACAATGAGCAAAAGCTGACTAAGCCAAGTCATTATTAATTTATATTATATATTTAATTTATGATCTAATTAATGTTATAATTTAATTAACCTATATAATTCAATAAGAATATTAGTTGGGAAGTAAATGATAATAAAGTAAAACAATCACCTGCCACAGCAGCTGTGAGCATCCCTTCACCAACATAACCTGCAAATAACACATCTATATGCAATACTATACAATTCATTATTAAAAATACCCTAAAGACATTAAATTATAAAGATGGCATGAACCATATTCAGTATACATAATGTTTAGCATCACCAAATTATACAGTACTACAAGCTACAATTAATAGATAAAACTATGCAGGGAACTAAATCAGGTCAATCCAAAAATAACTTGTAAAGGGATGTATGAGAATTAAACATAGGTGATAAAAAGTGAATAATAAAAACAGTTAATTTTATAAAGCAAAAAGGGTTTAAACTAACTCAACCACAATAAATAAAGAATAGAAGATCTACAGAATAAATAGAGTAAAATATAGAATTCCAAATTGGAAGAAACATAAGTAATAAAGTAACAGACAAGACATACTAAAAGACATGACCATAACAATAACTTAGACTTAAAATAAAGGTTTACCCAACAGATTAGGAGAGTGAAGGAATAACAATATGATAATGAGATATGTAATAATGTATAGTATAAGATTATAAGATTCTATTGTACCCTCAGACTATACTATTAATGTAACAAAACTAACAGCCAAACTGAAGGTCAGAATCAGGACTGTTTTGTGATAGAAAATGTACTTAGAACTATAAAAAAACGAATAATTGTAATCAGAATTATAAGTAGTAAAGAGCATTATTAATAAATAGTAATTTGTGATCAAAAGAAATAATAAAGACAAAGTAATGTGAACTAAATTCAGTCAGTGAAGGCAAATGACAATCTAACCTAACAAACTCTGAAATGACACTTGTAAACACAAAATATGTATTATATATATAAACTTTCACTATGAACTTACTTTATGGTTTTATTTCCCAAACGTTTCAACGTGGTATATGTCTTCTTCAGTGGGAGTAAATACTGAATTGTGACATTCAGTATTTACTCCCACTGAAGAAGACGTATACCATGTTGAAATGTTTGGAAAATAAAACCATAAAGTAAGTGCATAGTGAAAGTTTATATATATATATATATATATATATATAATATTTATAAAAGTGAACGAAGAGGATGTACCAACAAGATAATTACAAAATATGTAGTAAAAATAATATATACCTATTATAGGTTATGTCTAAATATACGTAGAAAACAAACGACCATTCTAAAACAAAGATTAGGTCACCAAGATGTTGTAATAATTATATTATTGTATATTTACATGATGAAATGTGAAAGAGTATAAAAGGCTAATATTGTACATTAAAAAACAACAGAAATACCAATAATGAGTTACTGTAAATACTATTAATATAACAAGTGATAAGGGAACTGACTATTGGTCAGTGAACCAAATAATAACTGTCACTAATAATAGAGCAATAATAATATCTCTAATAAGCATGACTTGTTGCATCAAGATGAATGTTTCATTAGTAAAATAACCAGAAAATAAGGATGTCAAATAAGACAAGCTATTGTAAAATGTAAAAGGGAATTAAGAAGTGTAATTAGGAGTATGATATGAGGAGTATAAACGGTGTATAATATAGTAATAAGAATAATTAACAAGCTGCCTACTTGTCCAAGAACTCAAGTTATATTAATGATAATATACAAGGAAAAAGGCATGTCTTGAGCAAAAAGATGTTAACCAAAAGTTGGTATTGTTCATTAGGATTACGTATCAAGTGTTATAAACTCTTAGAATGTAATAATTGTATTGTATGAAGGAAAACTAATTTATGGTACTGTAGGCAGTATGAAGCCTAGAGACAGATTCTGTATTTTATTCAAAAGTGGATGTTTATAATGCTAAATAATAACAGCAAAAGACTTAGTATTAGTTGTACTCAATATGTGTAATAGCAGAATGTTAATTATAGGCACCAAAAGGACATATTTTAACAAAAATATTGTATTAGGCCATAAGTTAGAAATATTAGCTTTGTTAGTAGTAGACAGAATTATGCCTTGTGAGGTGTCAAATTGGGTAGCAGAACAAGTGCCTTGTGATGGTAACATTATATTTGTAATCACAAGTAGCATAAGGAATTCATTTCAATTGTAAATTATTTTCATAGATTTTGATAAAAAGTTTAGCGTCAGTTTTATAAGCTCGTTCCCAAAAACCCACACTTAAGACAAAATTAAATTATTTTGTTAACACGGGGGTGATGATTTAATAAAGGAATTCTTTGCATTCCCACCAATCAAAACTCTTATATCGAGAATCCCCCCCGAAGGCACAGGTGAGAACAGCGAGAGTGACGCTTAAACTAGAGACAGTTCTTCACCAGTTTTAATGGAGTAAAGAACACGGACTTTGCGACAAAATAATTTACCTGTAACCTATAACTCAGTGCGGTACCGGAAGTAAACAAAGGCATTCTAACCTTAACGACGTGAAGTGAATCAACTGAGAGCACGAGTGTTGTGAAGTGTGGTGTATTAATAAAGCAATGAATGCAATTTAAAAGGTTAAGAGGGAGTATAAAAAATATATAAAAGGAAATAAGGAAAGTATAGTGATTTTTACTTCCATATTCCTTAAGGAATGGAAGTATGGTGATGGCAAAAAAAATCGTGTTCGAGATTATTGCAGATTCTGATTCTACTACACTCAAAACATGAAAAAAAGTCGTTTTCCAAAAAGTGTCTGTGTGTGTGTCTGTCTGTCTGTGTGTGTCTGTAGATTTTTTTTCTATGGCAAACGATAACTGCCGCAAATTCAAACAGAATCAAATAATTTTTTGCATACCGTCCTGATTTGTAGAGTACTCACGACCTATTGTTTTTGATGAAGATCGGTTGAGGGAAAGGGGTAGTTTACCTGCAACGGTTTTTTTTTATCAAGGGAAATTTTTTTTTTGGCAAACGATAACAGCCGCAAATTCAAACAGAATCAAATAATGTTTCGCATACAGCTCTGAATTGTAGAGTTCTCAAGACCTATTGTTTTTGGTGAAGATCGGTTAAGGGAAATGGGTAGTTTACCTGTAACGTTTTGTGTTTTAACAAGGGTATTTCCTATGGCAAACGATAACAGCCGCAAATTCAAACAGAATCAAAAGATTATTTGCATACAGCCCTAAATTGTAGAGTTCTCAAGACCTATTGTTTTTGGTGAAGATCGGTTGAGGGGAAGGGGTAGTTTACCTGCAACGTTTTTTTGTCAAGCGTATTTTCTATGGCAAACGATAACAGCCGCAAATTCAAACAGAATCAAATAATTTTTTGCATACGCCCCTGAATTGTAGAGGTCTCAAGGACTTTCGATTTTGGTGAAGATCGGTTAAGGGGAAGGCGTAGTTTACCTGCAACCTTTTACGTTTTAACAAGAGTAAAGTACTTGAAAATTTATTTAAACTTTTTCAAACAATGGTAATTGTTAAAAATAAAATAATTTTGTTGCTAGGCAATAAAATTATAATTTTTTCATTTTAATGTAAATCTGTACATAGTATAAAGTAAAGTCGGTCCGTTTTCTCTCTGTGTTTGAAATCGCTAATCTCAGGAAGTACTGAACGGATTTTATTCAAGTTTTCGCCAATAGATAGAGTGTCTATCGAGGAACATTTATGTGTATAATTAATACATATATGTTGTACATTAGCTTAGCTATCACGGTTTATGTCAAGTAAGTGGTATATTTTACATCTTATATATAAAAATGAATGTTTCTTTGTTTGTCCCGTATGCGTTCCTATACCATTCATCCGATTGCGATGAAACTTCGGTGAGTTGTTGTGCTCACGTCCGCGAAGGTTTCTTCCACATCTCCTCCTAAACCACTGTACCGATTTCAACCAAACTTGGCACAAATATTTTACGCAACGGGAGAACCAACATAGGATAGGTGTTTTTTCGATGGGGTCCTTTTGGGGGTTCTTTGGGGTCTTCCACATCGCCTCCTAAACCACTGGACCGATTTCAACCAAACTTGGCACAAATATTTTACGCAAAGGGAGAACCAACATAGGACAAGTGTTTTTTTCGATACGATCCTCTGGGGGGTCCTTTGCGGTCTTAAAAAACTATTAGATCTGGTTACTATGGCAACCCAATAGAATAGATTCTGTTCTAAATATATTATCGCATTAAATTGAAGACCACGCGAACGAAGTTGTGGGCAACAGCTATTTATTTTTAAGAAGCCTACTTTAATTAAACTTTATTAATTAAACTAACATTTTCATTACGTACAACGTAAAACTCCGTAGCGAAGCACGGGTATTCTGCTAGTCATGTATAAGAGAAAATATATCGTGCGTGGCAGGCAAGCATATCTCAGTTATGTACTGTTTACGTTTCCATTTTATTATTATCACTACCGCAATAAAAAGGCAGGGAAGACACACACACACACACACACACACACACAATTCGCGTTATTTCTGGCCTCATTCATGTTTATTTTCTTACATTTGCACGGTTTTTAAATGGAAAGTGCCGAACCCATACCAACATAACGCATGCAAGCCGAAAAAGTGTCCAGCGTGGATAGCGATTTGCTTCCTGTGGATCGCTGGGCAGTGTAACTGCACGTGTTTACAGAGGAACGATTCATAGACAGACTTTTCGTCTTTAGGGAATGAACCCTCTGCAAGATGCTGAGGGTCCATGAGTGACTTCGGAGCGCTCCTTCTTTTCCGCGTGTTTGTTCTGTGAAACGTACACTGTAGATTCGCAGATTTATTCTAAGCAACGCTCAATAGGAAATGTTGAAAATTTTTGTCCACGGTGAACCCTCATACACACTAAACCTGCTCTGATGTTTTAATTACGGACATCATAATATTAAAACTTTGGAAACTTGAGCACTACTTAATGGAGATCAATCATTAACTTATACAAGCCATTAATTTTATGCATATTTTTTATATATATGTGTACAACGTTATCGGCAACAAAGAAGTAGTTTTTGTTAAAATTCCTTCCCGGGATATTTGGCCGTAGTCCAATGTTTTCTACAAAACCAGACGTTTCGGCATTGCCATTGACTTCCATCATCAGTGAAAATCGAGTGCGATAACGTGAGGTGGTATATGTTAGTGACCACAGTACTGTGGTTAAGGCTGAAGCACTAAGTAGAAAGAAGTAGTTTCTATGGTAATATTTCATTTCGAAAATGATTTTAAAAATAAATCTTAGAATATGGAAGTCATGTATGGTTCTCCATACCGATATTTATAAAATACTTAATCAAATTATCACACTATACTGTAATGTAAATCGTACTTATTGAACTATGTGAACTATTTTTAACACTATACAAACAACAAAACATTATTAATACTGTAATTTTCCACTCGTTATATGTAATTAATTGTAAATTGAGGTTACAATTGTGTAACCTATCAGCCATATGCTAACCTACAAATTTGACGTCAGTGGTCAGACGAACTTTATTATATTAGGTTAAGAAGTTGTTATGTTTATATGTAATCACTCTCCTATTATGAGCTTTTATATTAGTAATAGACATTCTTCGTTACGTATTTTTGCAGTTCAAAGAACCCGTATTATGTATAAATAACTTAGATAATTTGTTCACTAAATGGTTTATGAAACCATGTTGCCAACCCTGAGATATGAGTTTCAAACAACGTAACCTGTTGTTTTAAAGTAATGATAATCGAATTAATTGTTTTAAAAAGGGAGTAAGAATCAAATCATACGATGAATAAAGAGAATTTTAACAACATTAATGGAGTATGGAATTATTTTATTCAGTCAACAAGATTTTAGTGGTTTGAGTTAAGGTTATGTTTGCATATGAAGTAAGTTGGTAGCACCCATTGCCCGCCGAATTGAAGTGTTTTGAATTAATGCTTGGTAAGTAATTAAATCAAGGTCAAGAAGGAATCAAGTTACATTTCATAACTATGGTCCTTTTCGAATATTTAATTAATTATCAATGACGATAACTTTATGAGCAGTGATATCACCAATGATTCATCAACAGTTTGAAGTAAGTAATTATTTATAACCACAACATTAATTGACGATTACCACGGGAGGTGTTATTCAGTAAGACCACGATACATCTAATTAACTCATTCCATTCACAAAAAATAAATATAACATTATAGAATTGACGCACCAACGTTTGAGGCTCGAGTAGAAGTAGGAAATAGCTTAATATCAGGGATTACATTCCTTCAAATAATTTACTCTGCAGCAACTCGATTACGTTACCTATTGACGTCCAACAACTAGGGCGTTCAATAACATAACCAATAATAATATTTAAAGGGGAGAATCCCGTTTAGTTACAAAGTGGCGCCCAACCTAAGAGGCCTGAGTCAGGTAAAACTCACTAACGCAATCGCAAATAATAATAATAAAGCTAACCTAACTTGAGCAGCAGCTGCAGTACGAAACGAAAATGCAATGTAGAGCTACAGCCACAAAACGCGCAGCAGACGTGAAAAATAAATAGACATGGAAGATAAGGAGGCCCAACCAGCACCTGAAGTGGAGGTGATAACGGGTGATACACTAGAAAACCCACCAGAAGGACCTGCACAAACAGAGTATGCACATTTACAGGAAATGATAAGGCATATGGACGAACAATTAAGTAAGAATATAGGTGAAACAATAAAAGAAGAGTTAAAAGACACCAATAAAAAGATAGACTCATTAAAAGAAGATAACCGAAAATTAAATAAAAAATAGAAACCATTAAGGAAGATAACCGACAAATGAGTAAGAAGATAGAAGAACAGATGACCGAATCCAGAAGGGAGTTGAAAAATCAGATGGAGAAGAATATGAAGAATATTAAACAACAAATTTCAGAGGTAAACGAGAAGTGGATCCAGACAAGTCAGGAGATACAACAAGCTAAAGAAGGACATCAACACACGAATAAGTAACATCGAAGAGGACAATATAATTAGAATAGAGGTACTACAGAAGGAAACACAAGAAGACTTGGTACGAGTACAAACAATATTCAGAGAAAGATGTGAAAACATTGATGCTACCATGAATGATGTCAGAGGTCAAGTCTTTCAGAACAAAGAGAAAAAAACGCTTTTTATCACCAAATAATTTGTTCGTTTTGTAACCATTTGTTCGTTTTTTGGCCTCAGGTTCGTTGTCCGTGAGTCAATACTAATTTTTAACAATTGAATCTTGTAGAGGACGATGAGGTGAAGAGAATGGTACCTTATTTGAGGTTATAGGTCAATTTTTAGCCATTCTATGCTTACAACAAAATGCACCAAGCATTCAAAGAATTCCAACGAAACCGAAACATCAAAGCATGGTAATGTTTTTAGGCTTTTGAAATGTATAATGTGGATTACGTTTGGTGGATTACATAAATCATTTCCAAACCACAGACGATCACAAACAGAGCACGTAAAACCAAATTTATTCTCACTAAAACGTTTGATAAACTCAATGTCAGCAGTGATTATTCCTGTCTTGATGCGTTTACATATCAAATTTCTAGACTGTGGTGAATCGAAAGTATGGAAACATTACATTTTTCGATGACGATTTTTTTGGAATGACCCCCAGCCTGAAAACATTATCATGTTAATAGAAGAGCTGCGTGAAAGAGAAATCTTGAGTATCCGAGAAGAACTGGAGATGATTCGGAGCAGACCGTTCAATATATCTAATATACCAACAACCGAGAATCGAGAGGGAATTAGCTTCAAGAACTACAAGAGAAACCCCATGGAGTTCTTGGAAAGAATTGAAGAAAACATTGCGAAACACTGTGAAACAAGGTGGACATCCATTCGAGGTATGCTAGACGAACATTTCAAGGATATGGATGACAACTGGTGGATGGCGACGAGACACAACACCACCGACTATCAAGAATTTAAAACCTCTTTAAAGCTAAATACTGGACAGAGTCAACGTAGAATATCATATGAGACAATATATGTAATGGAAAATATGATCCTAATCGAGGACAGACGCCGACTGCGTATTTTCTGGGTAAGGTGTGTCTAGCGAGGAATCTTGAACCGAAAATACCTGAAGAATGCCTAGTCACCAAATTATCCTATCATTACAAAGAAGGGATTGCGAGAGCCCGACTTTGTGGTCAGATAAAAACTATTCAAGCAATGGCCGCATTACTGGAGAACTACGAACACGAGAATTGTTATCGTAGAAGCCGGCAGAGGAATGACCATTATGGAGTAAGAGGTAATAATAATGTCATTAACAATAATAACAACAATAACTACCAAAGTAACTATAATTACCATAATAACAATAATGACCAGGGGAATCGTAATCATAATACCAATAATTGAATAATAATCGTAATTATAATAATCAACACAATAATAATAATCGACCTAATCAGGGCGATAATAATAATAACAATAGAACATATCGACCCCGAGTATATCACATCCGAGCTGATGAGAGTGATTGAGGAGACACTATTACCAGCGATGAAGAAGCTTTGATAACCATTATGACCAACGTGGCAACAATGAAAATAATCATTACTATAGGTATAATGCTCGAAGAAGTAGAAGTAGTGAAGATAGTCGAAGGAAGATGAATTATGAAAATTTTAACGACAACCCTGTCGAACGACAAGAGTCACCACACGATAACTTAACAAATCAACCAGAAGGCCCGGCCAATGAGAACAACAACCAGTGGCGTCACCCTAAAAATTTAACAACCGGTTCTGTAGACCGAGTTGGATGTGAACTGTATTATGGAGAAGGGAAAGAAAGATGTAATATGAAATACACAGTAAGAAAATATATATTCTTACTTAAGCTACATTAAATTTGTTTTATATTCTGAAACAAAAAACAATTTCTAATCTTCAGTTTATAGCCAAAATGTCTGTAGGTTGATGTTACAGAAGGCTCCACCAAATGGTACTTTGATTTTTCAAAAAATCTTGCTTCACTTTCCTTCTCACTCTCGTATCGGTTGCCGTGTGGTGCCCCTGTCGTAGCCACAATTTCACAAACGGGGTTGGATCCCAGTCTGATCTAGGTTTCCCTATAAGCTTTATGGTCATCAAGTGGGAGATGTTGCTAACAAGAAGAGCATTCCTCTGATCAGGTGCTATTGTATTCATCAAACTGAAAACGTGCTCTGCTTCTGCTGAGCTTACAGCAATCAACTTCATGATTTTCTTAGCTTGTAATATGCTTTCAGGTTGTGTTTTGTTAGGCATGTCTCTGTCATCAATTAGGTCTCTAAAATCATTTACCGGAATGTCAAACTTTATAAGATTGCTTAATTTATAAAGCTTTTTTTCTCCGTGATACCAGGGAGAAAGTGTGACTTCGCTTGGCCAGGTGGTAGAGTCCAATAGGGTAAATAGAGACAACATATTTTTATATGTCTCATTTTCTTCACTCCCTAATCTGTTTGTCATGTTATCTATGACACTTTGTATCAGTTGATTTCTTGGTAATTTTACAATTTTGTTATTTCTACTGAATGGAATATGTTTATGGGTATCTGATTTTATCGTTGTAGGTACAAGACGTTCATATTTTCCTTTGCTGTCTTTTAATATACTTAATGCTCTTATGCATCTCTTGATCAGTCGATCTGCTTTCACTACAGTTACATCCTGGCTTTGCAATGCAAGAGATAAGAGGGACAGTTCTTCTAGTAGATCAGTCATTAGAGCAAGGTCCTCTATGAAATTCAAATTTTCCATTCGCAGTTTCAAACCTGTCTGATTTGATTGAGAAAAATGGTTATATAGGGCTGGATAGGCCTTCCATACAGCTTTTGTTGCTCTTACACTGCACGCTACCCACCTAGGGCCTAAAACACGACCAATTTTTATGATTTCCAATTCCAAATCATTGGCTATATTGTTTAACTCCATTTGATTTTTGTTTGATGTGTGGTAGATGCAATAGATCTTCTCAAGAAATGCTTTGAAATGATTGACTTGTGAAATAGATTTAATAGCGTCATCAAGAGCCAGTTGTACTCGGTGGCTTAAACAATGCCATATACCAGGGTATTTACTTAATAATCTAACTGAAACTCCTGACTTACAACCTAACATAGTACTGGGACCATCAGAGCAAAATCCAATCAAATTTTTCTTTAGATAGGAATCATTAAAGCCATAACTTTCTAATGTAAGAAGTAAAATATGAGAAATCGTCTCTGCATTTGTAGAGTCCAGTTCTTTTAAATCAACAAATACGTTTATTGGCTCATCTGAGCCTAAAATATCGCATCTCAATATAACGACCAATGCACTTTTTTTTTTGATACTGTGCTGGCTTCATCAATTACAATACAAATTTTGGAATTTTGTTCAATAATTTTAGAAAAAATCTGATTCCTTAACTCAATAGATATATGTTGGGCAATGGCCATTGAAGTTTGCATTGAGTGTAAAGAAACTCCAAGGTTTATGCCATTTTTTTATTGTAATTCTATTTCTGCCTCAATATCCTGCATGGGTCTGTTATGTTTTACTAGACTGTACACTGTAGTAAATACATGACTGGTGGAAAGTAATTGCTTTTCATGGAATTTATCAACAGATGCAAAAATTTTGTTTTGTTTAGACTCTTCAATTATTTGAATTGCTTTATTGTGCGATTCAGAACATGCATGCTCATTAAGTTTTTTGCGGATAGATGCCTGTTGTATTTCCTTTGTTGATCCATTTGGAACGATTTTTGAATTTTTCCATTCAGTTGAAATGTGAATGTGTTTAGCACTTTCAACATTTAAAGAATTTATTTGGGAACATACTTTGCATCCTACACTGTTTTTTCAGTAATATTAAGCCATGAGTACTTACTCATAAAATATTCACACTGCTTTTCTGACCATATCAGCAAATTAGAAACAGCCCCGTCATCAGATGGTAGCGATAGCGAAGTCTCTGAATCTTCAGTGCTGTCATCACAAACACAAACAAGTTTAGGCTGTTTTTGGCTGGAACAAACAGGCCTACTGAAAAAAACTAATCAGGTTTGACTGTCGTTTCATAATAAAATGTTGACTGAATGTTTTAAAAGACTCGAGTTATAAACAAACACAGAATTCAAAACTACACTAATCAGTACAGTACACGGTGTACACCACAAAAAAAAACAATTCAAACAACCTAAAAACTTCCAAACATGGCGTGAAGGTCACTGGCACAGGCGCGTAACGGCAATTGTCTCAAAAGTTGCGAAGATCGATATTGTCGCAGAACGACGGAACACCACAACATCGAAACTGCTCAGCGCCGAAATCATCGGCCATTTTCCGTGATTCAGCGATTCACTACTAAAACTCTAATTACAGTTCGAAACAAGTAACAACCGGTTCGCCGAACTATCCTAAATTTAACAACCGGTTTGGCCAAACCGGCTGGATGACACCACTGACAACAACCATTTAAACGAGAGGAGGCAGTAAGAAAACCTCACGGCCCATCACTGCTCCAATCTACTGGGTATATACTAGGACGAAACCACTGGACAACAGACAGTACTATAACGATAATAAACAGCAATTATTTAAAGAACCTTAGAGACAAATTACTATAAGAAGAAGTTACCAATACCATCTGCCATAATAACGAGATTACCTTCGTAACAGCAGAAGTAAATGGAGTTCCTACTAAAATAATGATAGATACAGGTGCCAGCGTGTCACTAATTAATAGTACAGAACTGGATAGAATCCAGAAGGAATGTCAAAGGGTCATACCCACTCTACCTGTCAACAACATTGTCTTACTCGGAGCGACAGGACGTCAGAATAAGTCGGTAAAAAAGCAAGTATTCTTCGATCTGAGCAGCAATGGTGTGATTATTCTCATAGTGTTTTTAGTCGCAAACGGCTTACCATTTAATATATTACTAGGATGTGATGTGCTGAGAAAACATTCAGCAGTCATTGACCTGAGCAGAGAGAAGGTGTCTTTGAAATCAGAGGGTGTAGTATGGACGGCTGAGTTAATAGGAAGCGAACGTGCCCCTCAGGACCAGACCAGCTACCACGTTAGGGAAATTAATTATTCAAGGGACTACACACCAGACGAGAAGGTTGTATATCATAGTAACAATGACGATTATGGAACAATGAATTAGAAGTAATCAGAAGATTCAGAAGCTCAATTTGAACAATAGATCAGGTAGAGAGATTAATAGCAATATGTGAAAGGTATTGACATGTTTTTTCGGATGCACCGGGTAAAATTAAAGATTACAAATGTAAAATCAAATTCAAGGAACATGTAGAATTCCACAAAAAATCTTATCCTATAGCTTATTCGTTAAAAGAAGTGGTAAAGGCTGAAATTAACCGTATGATGACGGACGATATTATTGAATAGCCATTCACCATTTACAAGTCCAATCATAGCTATCCCCAAGAAAAATGGTCAAGTAAGACTTTGCTTAGATGCTAGGGAAATCAACAAAATGATTGTTAATGACTGGACATCTCCCGGGGAAATTGAAGAGATCCTAAAAACATTTCACAGCACTAAGTTTATCAGCACGGTTTGCGGCTATTGGCAGGTGGAATTACATCCGCATAGTCGTCAATACATGGCATTTATTTTTGAAGGGCGTAACTACCAATTCAAGAGACTGCCCTTTACACTAATAAATTCGGTAGCAATCTTCATCAAATGTATAGACCAGATCCTGGGTCAAGAAGCACTCCAATTTATGACAGTTTATGTCGATGATTTACTCATTACCTCATCCAACTGGAATGAACATTGTAGCAGAGTTGAACATGTGTTATGAAAATTAGCTGACAATAACATCACATTGAAACTGGAGAAATCCAAATTCATAGCGGACGAAGTCAAATTTTTAGGTTTTGATTTATCCGAACGAGGAATTTCTCCATCACAAGAAAATGTAGAAGCTATCCAAAAGTTCCCGACACCCAAAAATAGAAAACAATTACAGTCATTTCTAGGAATCTGTAACTACTACCGTAAATTCCAGAGAAATTATTCAGAATTGACAGCAAAATTTCAACACCAGCTATCTTCTAAGGACAAGTGGACATGGCGACCTGAACAGGATGTCACCTTTCAATTAATTAAGAACAAATTTTTAGAGTCTGTCATGTTACAGCATCCAGATTTCAGTAAACCATTCTTTTAAAACTGTGATGCCAGTGATGTCAGTCTTGGAACAGCATTATACCAAGAAGATGAAGACGGAAACCACCTAATCTGCGTTCACTGTTTAGTTGATAGCACGGGCAGGCAATGGCCATGCTATTCAAACGGAGACCTTGTTCTACTCGCCCGTATAAAAACATCGACTCACGCTGTCACATCGAAACTTCACTCGGCGCTTAAGGGTTACAAATTAGTATAATTGTAAACTATTGTCAGTGAGTATAATAATTGTTCATAATTCTGTTTATGTGTCTCTTGACACATACTTGGCCATTTCAATAATTTACAATTTTCGTACCAAAATCAAAAATAATTGTTTTGTTCCAATTTACAGTAATTTTAATGGTTTTTTCTAATCAAAGAAAATTATTCAGTTTTGTACATTATTGATTGCAAGAATTACAGAAAAAAATGTTTAATTTGTAACGGTTAAATGACATTATATTAAGAGAAGATTTTCGGGAAAAGATGCTGTATATTGCTAATTTGGAACTAAAAGATTTTTTCCTTAAGTTATTTATATTGCTTGTCTACAAAAACTAACCAATTTTACTCGAGAGATCACCCCGGACATGGCACTTCCGGTAGAGGACACCTCATCGTCACTTCCACATGCCTCTTCACTTGACTCCAAACAAGTTCTATGGGGTTTAGTTCACAGTGATACGGAGGGAGACGCAACACTGTGAACCCATGGTCTTTGGCTTTTTCGTCTACAACGTAGGACACATATAAGTGTTTAACTTTCAAAACTTCTAATAGTTCCTTCTTCAGGCTGTCTTCCGGGAAATCTATATTTTTTCTCGTAGCCAATTTGTTATATCGTCTTTTAACGACTTAGTGTTTGGGATTGTTTCCTTTTTTCTACTGTGATACGGCATTATCCATTACTATCACAGTTTCAGGTTCAAGGGTTGGCAATAGATTCTCTTCAAACCAATTTTCAAAACGTGCACTATCCACTTCATCGTGATAATCTTGTGTGCCTTTCTTTGCTAAAAATACCATTTTCCATCTTTAACAAAACCTATTTCACCTCCAGCATGGACAATAACGAAGCGCGGTCCCCTTTCAGTAGGTTCTTTTAACCCTGTAGTACGTCCAGCCATAAAAGCATCCATTGGTGTATTTATAGTTGTATCCTGCCATACTTTACTTGTCGTTAGGCCAACGTTAACCCTAGTTTCATCAAGAAAAACTATTGGTTTCTTTTCTCTCCTAAACTTTCTCATTTTCCTTAGGTATGAATGCCGCCACAAAATAATGTCGTTTCTTTCCAAAATAAGGGCTTTTTTTTCTTTTTTCAAAGCAAAAACCATTTTCTGTGAGAATTTTCCACAGTGTTGTCCTTTTCAAACCTGGAAGTTGGTCCTCATTGATCTTGGCCAAAACCGCTGTCAGCGTTGGAGGGATATTTTCCGAAAAGAAGGAATGGACAATTCTTCTAATAGCAGTGATGACGAATCCGTCGTACTTCTGTCGTCTACTGGTCTTGTATTCTATTTTTTTTCGAATCTTTCGTGGTGTCTTAATGTTTCCAGTTAGTCCTTCTTTTGTTATCCTGTATATAGAACAGTCGCTTGTACCGGTGGCCTCCTTAGTTTTGTTAACTAAAAATCACACACTTTCGTTTGGGTAACACTTTTTAAAATATTCGTAAACTTTCAACAAAGTTACCCTATCACCACTTTTAATAGGTTTGCCTTTCTTGCGAGAGTTCATAGTTTCAACTTAGAAAAACTTAGTTAACTGTGTACGAAGTATACTTCAAACTAACACCAATAATATTTATATTTAATAATCATATTAAAGCTGTTAACACAAACACTGTGTACTTCAAAATATACTATGTAACTCAGTATGTCTTGTAACAAAGTATGTCTGTAACTCAAAACTTGAAATAACAAATAAACACTAAACTAAAACAATATACTAAATACTACGGTACTAAGTAATGAAAGTCACATAAAACACAACGAATACAACAGAAACGAACAGGTTGACTTTCCGCCAGAAACTGAGCAATGAGCATTAACAATGTTTTATTATGGTGTGAACGGTGAGGAAATATCGAAATAGCAAGGCACAGGTGGTGACCGGACGCGATGATTCAGCACCAGCCAGGTCAACAACCTTGACGTTTTATCACCCTCATACTGAGACCAGCCAGGTCAAGAACCTTGACGTTTTATCACCCTCATACTGAGGTTGCAACTTTTAAAAATGTTTGCTATAAGAGAACTTTCCTATGCTTAAAGTAAAATCCAATTATTACCAGTGGCGAAGGTAGTAGTTAATGAATGGGTAGGCAAAAGTCTTACCTTAAATTTTTTTGTAGAGTAGTTCAACATGGCGAGTTTTCTTGCTTGCAAAATTGTCAACTATACGGTCTTTAAACAACGGTCACTCATCAATTCCTTCACAAATTTTTTTTCAATAGCAATGGTGCTAAGAGAGTTAAGTCTTTCATTAGTCATCGTATTGCGCAAGTAGTTTTTTATTCTTTTCAAAGTACTCATACTCCATTCTGAAGAAGCCGTGGTAACAGGAAACGTTAAAATCAAACGAATTAATTTTGAAACTTCCACGTACACTGGTTCTAAGTCATTAAGAATTATAAAATGTAAAAGTCTTTGAGGGAACAAATGTTTTCCAGTATCTGAGTAAATGTTTTTTAATTCATTTTCCAGTCTTTCACTATTGAAAAAGGGGTATTTATTTATAAGGCTGTTCAGATTAGAAGAAGGAAAACTCTCTTTGTAAGAAATGAAGTGATTTGGATCCAACAACTCAACAAACTGGATACTTTCGAAATCACTGAACCGTACATCCAGCTGCATAATCAAAGTGTCAAGAACTTCATAAGTTAACGTTTTCAGCAGGTTGCTGTTTCTGTCATCTATATTTACCTCGCTGCTTATTTGGTGACATTTTTCAATACAAGACGACACAGTGTTTTCTGATCTCATGTCCTTGAGGATAGCAGTAGTTTTCTTAATTTCAGTGTTGCACAGAATTATATCGGAGATAGTTTTGTGTTGCAGTAGAGAAAAGAGATGGTCAGTATAAACGAATATTTCCCTATAAAAACAAAGTAAGTAAATGAAATGGGTCTTTTACTTCCATATTCCTTAAGGAATGGAAGTATGGTGATGGCAAAAAAAATCGTGTTCGAGATTATTGCAGATTCTGATTCTACTACACTCAAAACATGAAAAAAAGTCGTTTTCCGAAAAGTGTCTGTGTGTGTGTCTGTAGATTTTTTTTCTATGGCAAACGATAACTGCCGCAAATTCAAACAGAATCAAATAATTTTTTGCATACAGCCCTGATTTGTAGAGTACTCACGACCTATTGTTTTTGGTGAAGATCGGTTGAGGGAAAGGGGTAGTTTACCTGCAACGGTTTTTTTTATCAAGGGAAATTTTTGTTTTTTTGGCAAACGATAACAGCCGCAAATTCAAACAGAATCAAATAATGTTTCGCATACAGCCCTAAATTGTAGAGTTCTCAAGACCTATTGTTTTTGGTGAAGATCGGTTAAGGGAAAGGGGTAGTTTACCTGTAATGTTTTATGTTTTAACAAGGGTATTTCCTATGGAAAACGATAACAGCCGCAAATTCAAACAGAATCAAAAGATTATTTGCATACAGCCCTAAATTGTAGAGTTCTCAAGACCTATTGTTTTTGGTGAAGATCGGTTAAGGGAAAGGGGTAGTTTACCTACAACGTTTTTTTAACAAGGTTATTTTCTATGGCAAACGATAACAGCCGCAAATTCAAACAGAATCAAATAATTTTCTGCACACAGCCCTGGTTTGTAGAGTACTCAAGACCTATTGTTTTTGGTGAAGATCGGTTGAGGGAAAGGGGTAGTTTACCTGCAACGGTTTTTTTTATCAAGGGAAATTTTTGTTTTTTTGGCAAACGATAACAGCCGTAAATTCAAACAGAATCAAATAATTTTCTGCACACAGCCCTGGTTTGTAGAGTTCTCAAGACCTATTGTTTTTGGTGAAGATCGGTTAAGGGAAAGGGGTAGTTTACCTGTAATGTTTTATGTTTTAACAAGGGTATTTCCTATGGAAAACGATAACAGCCGCAAATTCAAACAGAATCAAAAGATTATTTGCATACAGCCCTAAATTGTAGAGTTCTCAAGACCTATTGTTTTTGGTGAAGATCGGTTGAGGGGAAGGGGTAGTTTACCTGCAACGTTTTTTATCAAGCGTATTTTCTATGGCAAACGATAACTGCCGCAAATTCAAACAGAATCAAATAATTTTTTGCATACATCAGTGAATTGTGGAGGACTCAAGGCCATTAGATTTTGGTGAAGATCGGTTAAGGGGAAGGGGTAGTTTACCTGCAACCTTTTACGTTTTAACAAGAGTAAAGTACTTGAAAATTCATTTAAACTTTTTCAAACAATGGTAATTGTTGAAAATAAAATAATTTTGTTGCCAGGGAATAAAATTATAATTTTTTCATTTTAATGTAAATTATGTATATATTAGAAAATATATCGTGCTTGGCAGGCAAACATATTTCAGATTATAAATCTTAGAATATGGAAGTCATGTATGGTTCTCCATACCGATATTTTGAGTATGTTAAGCAATCCAACAGCAGAATTGTATGAATCACTATCCCATCCTTCATCATTCTCTGTAATGTCCTCAAAATTTGTCTCAAGTCACCATATTGGGAAAAGATGGTATGAACTGCTCTAGAATGAAAGTTCCAACGGGTAGTGGATACTTGTGGCAGTTTAAATCCTCTAGATTCTAAAAGCTGTGATCTCTTTGAGGATCTACAAAAAAATGTGTGAAATGCTGTCAGATTGTGAATGAAGAGCCTAACCGATTTTATTGTTTTAGTGCAATGAAGAAGTACGAGGTTTACCTTGTGAGCATAGCAATGTAGAAATAATGCTCTTGGGCAAGTCTGTTTTACAAAGTGCTGAACACCTCCATGCTTTCCAGCCATTACAGAGGCTCCATCATATGTTTGACAGACTACCTTCTCAGTTACACCCCACTTTTTTAAAACGTCAACAATTAATTCTCATAAGCCTGATGCAGTCTTATCTACTGAAACATCATAAAGCCCAATGAACCTTTCTATTGGACCTTCTTTTGTACAAAATCTAAAAATTATGCTGACTTGAGATCTACTTGATACGTCTAAAGTTTCATCTGCCTGAATTCCAATAAAATCGCAAGAATCTAACTCCGCCTTAATCTTCTCTTGAATTATATCAGTTACAGATTCAACTAATTCATTCTGAATATCGTTTGATGTACCTTTAAATCCTGACGTAGACTGGAGATGATCTCGAATGTACTGCTCCTGCTTAGAAATAAGATCTAACAATTCTAGATAATTACCCCGGTTGACTGAGTCTTCCCCTTCGAAATTACCTCGAAATCCAAGCTCCTGTTTCCCGAGAAAATACACAATATCAACAAGTCTTTCAACAACAAGCCTATTTTGTTTCACGACTTCATTATGTTTAACAGCTTGAATTCAAGCTTGAATTCTAGCCCCTTCAGAGAGAGTATGTTCAATCCTCACGCGTCCCAGCAAACGGTACCGCTCTTCATTTTGAATATGTTTATTTGAATTCTGGTGTTTGTCTGCCTTTCTAAGAAAGTTTTTTGTTACCGTCACTCCATATAAAATCCATTCTTTTTCACCAGAAAACAAGATACATGTATAACAAAAATGTCTGATGGTTTCGGAACAGCCTGTCAACCACGAATATCGCTCGTACCAAGAAAACTGAAATTTTCTAGATACTTTACCATCAAAATGTTTAATTTCTAAATTAGGCGTAAATCTCTTGTTTTTAACACCACATTTTTCTTCGTAACTCCAAGAAGAAAACGGCTTACTTTTTAATAAGTTTAAAAGACCTGACAAAGTATTAAAAGGACCGCGTTCACTCATTTCGGGCGACACACTTATATTCATACACAATAATAGACTATAACTAATTGAACTTCCAAATTTATAACTTGATTAGTTTCTATATATATGTTTAATGTCACAAATAATTTAAATGACAGTGTTGATCGTCTATTAGTTCACCGGAATCACAGGCACACTTTTAATAACCGCACAAAATAAACACGATTATAAACAACACAGCGCGCTTTAAAACTCGCACAACAGCAGTGAGACATTCAACGCTACAGTGTGTGGAGCGCTGGTCAATGCCCCGCTCCCCGCACTGCCCATTCTCGTCCAACACATTGCTTACATACTATGTATACAAAAAACTCTGAGGCAGGTGCACGTTGCCTCATTCGCTTTAAACTAACTGTCTGCTGTCACTTTTCACCGTCTAGCGGTCGCTGAGTAAAGCATGTAATTAGTAAACTCGACAATTACAGTAACAATGTATAATCTTTACGTTACATACTTCATACGTATTTATAATTTTTATTCTACAGAATTTTTTAGTGTAGGCATTGCCTCAATTGACTCCGTGTAACTTCGCCACTGATTATTACATCAATTACAAAGGTTGTAACAATATGTTTTGACACGTGACATTATCACATAATAACCATAAGTGGTTCCAGCAAACTGGCACAGACCTTCTCCCATTACCGTGTTATTTAAACGATACATGTTCAAAATTCCACCAAACACCTATTTCAAAACGTTTTTGGCCACCATATTGGAACGGAAAAAGATAATTTAATTTTTCTTTCAGCAAACTATTTAGGGGTTAAGACTTGTAAAATGATACACAACATGACTTATGTTTACATTTGAATTTTTCCAAAATCGGTAATAGGACCCATGGTTTCTGGAACACTCTGTATTTAAAAACCCATAAAAATACAGTTATGAGATTCTGCATGGTTGATATGTGGGAAATCATTTCAAATCAACGCTGTAGGTATAACAGTTGGTCCCTTATAACTACCGAAGTGTAGTCTAATATAACATGGTCAGGTTAAAAAAATAAGTCTATATGTTCTCATTTTTTTTGTAACACACTTTTTTATGGAAATAAGCTTTATGCCATATCGTTTGGCACCCTGCGGGCTCTAACGTATCCAATTTTAACCAAAATCGAAATCGGGTTTTCAGCCTTTGTAATGGGTTTTGGGTAAATAAGTGTTAAAAATCAAAAATTCAAACGTTCTGTGGGCGTAACCACAGACACACATACACACACACACACACACATATAGACAGACAGACAACTTGACGGGACAAGTACCATTGACTTGAATTTCAGTAAAAACATACCAATATAAATCAATGCAACTTAAGATAAAGCTTATTTTATTTTAGTTCATATGCGTTTTATTTTAATAATAAGGCATTGCTACATATGATTTAGTAACATCAATGAAGCATTAGAGAGTGACGATGAACATTAGTCGATGTAGTTAGGGCAGGTAGTAGCGTGACGATCCCTCATAAGGCCCATGCTATCAACTAAACAGTGAACGGAGAGTAGTCAGAGTAGAGTAGCTTCGCCAGTAGGGTGTTAAACAACTGTGAACGAAACTATAATGTTATGGAAAAAGAACTGTTAAGTGTGGTATTTGCATGTAGTAAATTCCGAACTTACATTTTAGGTTACCCAGTAACGGTCAGAACCGACCATAAATCCATATCTTTTCACAAGATGACAACATAACACGATTTTAATGCTTACGTGACGGAATACTATTCATAAAAACAAAATTAAACAAGTGTGATTGGAAAATAATCATCCCGAGAACTATTGAAAAGAAGTTAGTACTGGATTACCACATCAGATATGGTCATATGGGAGCATTAGGCCTAAAGGTGATAAAAGCGCTAGAAGAACATGTTCATATTAAGGATATCAATCGGAGGGTCCGAAGCTATCTCCAAACATGCCATATTTGTTAACTAGTCAAAAGCAATAACGACAAGAAAGAAGGGGTAATGATACCAATAACCTCAACACAGAAACTAGAAAAGGTATTCTTAGATATATGTGGACCGTTTCCTCGCACCAGAGGACGGCACCGATATAAATTGTAACGAGAAGACTCGTGCGTATCTGTATTATAATGCCACACGTTGGATTCGTCAATCTGTAACGAGAGTGTTCATTCACTATAGTTTAAGCCCCGCGATGGAAGCCAATCTGTAACGAGCTAGATGACTCGTATCTGTAAAATGTGTACACCTGTTTTTTATGTGTAGAAAGTGTTAGTGTGGTGTGTTCGTCTCACACCTGTCGTTACATTAATTGTTGCTGCTACCGAAGTCCGTAGCGTTGTCACAATTATCAGTACAACCTACCTGTAATTTCATAGGGGTTGTGAATCCCGGATGGCGCCAAATTGTTTAATGAAAACAATTAAATTTGTGAATTAATAAGTTAGATTGGTGTTTTCAGCGGTGACGGCTGGAGCGTTCGAATGGTTCCCGCCTCTGTACAGCTTACTGTATTGCACATATGGCATGGCAAGGGCGCTAGTTGTCTGCTCGGTGAAATCGCTAACACACACCTATATTATACAACTTCCTATGAAATAAAACAATGGTAACACTCTGTACTGTATCTTTAATTATGGTTTGGTCATTAATCAATGTGACAATAATATTATAAGTTAGTTTTCAATAAAATTGCTCCGGCATAAAACATGAAACACAAATCTCAAGGCTGGCAAAATTAATTTTGAAACGAGTTATTCTGACGCCATTTTGGCTACTGTTCATACATGATTTGTCACCTCGCCCAAAATCTGGAGTTCTTGAGATTATAAAGAAAACATAAAATATGGTTACATTAAAAAAAGTACACTACCGTACCTTATCCGTACTTAAACAGTATAAAGTGTGGTTACAAATTGTTCGGCAGTGTAGTAATAGTGGTTACAAAGTTCGCAAATTCGTGCGAGGTTATTTTATAGTTAACAATTTTGCTACGTAAGTTTATATCATTCAATCCTTGAAAGAAAATTATTTTTACTTTATAGTGAGAGTTTTGTATTGATGTGAGAAATATATAAAGTGCTTTTACTCCTGGGATTAGGGTATTTAAATGATACTTATCAGTTCAGCAGGTTGTGATAGATCGTTTTCTTTGGTAATGGAAATTTCATCAAATTTGGAGTGACTTAGGCTGCTGGCATCTTCTTCTAAATTGTCTCGGGAATTTCTGCTATTAATTTTCGTTTATTTAGTTCCTGGACATCAGTTATTCGTTGAACCTCTTCATCTCCTTCTCACTGGTTCATGTTGTTGACTTTTTAATGTTTTTTAAACTTTTTAAAGTAAAATTTCGGTCATGCAAAATCTTGCGTCCCTACTACCCAAGCGTCATTTTTCCAAGTAAGTAAATTTAACGGAAAATTAGTAACCAACGGCCCGTTTATATGGTAACTGAAACCCTTTGATTGGTTAAGGCCTAGATTAAAAGCATTGTTATCATATTTGAAATTTTTATTCAAATTTATTATATATTTTCTGATTGATTTTATTCTTCTGTCTTCCTTTCTGGGTATTAAATATTATCACTATTGTATTTACTTCCTTTCAAAGATTAAAACAATACCTCATAAGGTCATGTTCTTAATTTAAACTCTTATTGTAACATTTTTCTTTTAAAATGATTTATACATAATTTTTGGTTAGTTACTTGCCTTAGATTTGTTAATTTCCTGGTGGATTTTATACAATTTGTTATTATTGGTTTTGACAGTTAGGCATTTCCTAGTCCTAAGTAGCCATTGATTATTTTTACTTATTATATTCTAATTATATTTCATTTTATTACAAAGCGTTTTGTCCTGTTGTTACAATTGATTTGTTTAGTGGTTGTTGTGTCTTGAATTGGTTTGTGTTCTGATTACATGTCACGATTATTTTCTGTATCTTAATACTTAAAATATAACAATTAGGCCTATGGACTGTAAGCTTCCTTCAGCCATATCCTATCCATAAAATTAAAAATGAACAATTCTTTACAAGTTATTAGTTACTGTTGGTTTAACATATCTTTCATTCTCTTACTATTATTTTGAGTGAGAAATATCATCACTTCCTTCAACTTAGTTAATTTATTTTCCCTTATAACATAGGGTGTTTATTAATTATATTCTTAATTTTTTAATTCTTTACTAATCCCTTTCTCCATTCCATGTTAACACAAACTGTTCATCTTACATGGGCTTTCTCCCCTGAATAACATCATATCCTTTCTCTATCTCTACTTTACATACTATTTCTAATTATCCTTAACTATATAATTTTTTTATAAGCTCACTCTTAAATCATTTATTGGTTCATCATTGATTTACTAAGTGTTTTCTTATCTATTACTATCTTTTTATTATTTACAATATCTTTTTTCACTTATCACTTTCACCTTTAATTAATTGGTGTTTATTACTGATACACTCACTATTTTGGGGTATTTACACCTTCACTATTGGACTTTTTAACTGTTTACATTAAGTGTTTTTTAGTGGGTAATCCCTATAATTATTTCTCACTATTTCTTTCATTACAAATTATACACGGTATTAATGCTATTTTTCTATAGATTTTGCTATATCTAACTCTAATTTTTGGGTTAGCGTACTTTTTCTTTTTATTAGATTACTTTACAGTTTTGGTTAAAACAGTTGTATTAATTATTTCATTTATAATAATATTTATTTCCAGTATTGGATAATTATTGGTTTTATTCACAATATTTTATATTTGAGTGTACCATTTCTCCCTTTTATATTTGTGGTGTTTCTTATCCCTTGGTTTCACTTTGTTTCCTCTTCACTTTTCTGCTTCTTCTCCTTCTTCTTCATTTTTGATTGGCTTTATTTTAATTCGGTGCTCCCCTTCTCGTCTGGTTTGATTTTATTTAGTTGTAGGAATTCGTTCACTTCCTTCAATTGTCTTTATCCTTCTTTGGTTTTGGTTTTTTCCCTTCTTTGTTAGTTCCTGTTTGTTTGGTCAATCACTTGGGTTAGGTAATATCGTCGTTTGTCGTGTCACTGTCTTTATATTTTATTTATATTTAATCATTTTATTTAATATGAAGTATATTTATTTTTAATATCATCTATTTTTTCCCTGGTACTGGGGTGGCTTATTTGTGTTGTAACATAATGCCTCTCCTTCAAAATTGATCATTTTAATAAAACACTAACATAGTTTTTTATGAAATTATCAGTTATATATTATTTTTTCCTTTTCTCTCTTGTTTGTTTCTTCATTCTTATTTCTTTTCTTACACGATTCATTCCATTTTATTTGGATCTGTTTTTATTTATTTCCATTGGTGCGTTCTCCCTCATACAATTTTTTCCCTAACTTTTCAGTAGCTGGTTTCTCCCATTACTACTCATTTTTTCTGAGACCAGAGGAACTGTTGAGATTGACTTTTCAACAGTCAATCTTAAATACCTTTTTTGTCAACTGGTGACTTAAATTAATAATAATAATATATTTTGTGATTGTCCACCTTGTAGTTTGTTTTTAGATCACTTTGGCCTTTTACTCATTCTTCCTTCCGCTGTACCTTTGCTATATACTGTCATCCACTCATACAGTTGATTGTTTTTTTTATTTATTCATATGTTAATTTCACCATATCTCACTTTTCATTAGTTTGTTTTTCTATTCTTCTTGTGATCATTTTAATTATCTTAGACATTTTTATTCTTTTTCTTTGTTGTTTAGCAATATTCTGCTTTAGCCATATCTTGTATATTTGTTTTATACATAACTTCTCTTTTTCCTTGTACCAGTTCAAATTTTTTTTTTCTTTGAATATATTAAATTCATTATAATTTCAGGTATTTATCTTAGCAGTTTTAGCTTGATTTTATCTTTGTTTATTTTATGTTGTTAAATATCATTTTTGATAATTTTTTGTAAGTTAGTTTTTCTTTCTTTATAGGAATTTTTGTAGCTTATTCCTTTTTAGGCACTTTTTGTTTAAACATTATCGTAAGGTTGTGGTACTTACTTTTTTATAGGAATTTGTGTAACTTATTCCCTTATTATAATTTTTTATTTTATACTTCATATATCAACTTTATTTGACTGTAGTTGATTTTACTTGGTAGGAATTTGTGTAACTTATTCCTTTGTTTTTATATTTTTATTCATTGATTTTATTTTTTCCATTCCTCATATGTCATCTAAATAAGGTAGTAAGTTGCTCTTACAAACTTTTTGAATTTTGAAATTTGTTTATTTTATTTATGGTAATTTATTTTTCTTCATAAAACTTTTTTATTGAAGCTTGGTTGTAAACTCCTTTTATTTTTCTTGTTTTTACTACTTATTTGGTAAGTATTGTTACCATTATCCTTTGTGATGACATATGGATATATATCGTACTCTATACAGGTCCCTGTTATTTATATTTTTTTTTTGTAAGTTGATCTTCTCCTTTTCTTTCATTATTATTGCCTTCTCTTGTATATTACACTCTTTGTTGTCTTTCTTCTCTACTCCTTCAAATGTTAGATGTTTGAACATTTATTCTGGATAATTTTTTTAATTTATTTATTATGGTTTATTTTTTCTCATTTAATTCGTCTTGGTCATTGAGTCATTTCTTGTCCCTTTTGTTTGGTGATTCTTATTGGTTTAATTTAATTTTAATACTTCTTTCTTTCCATTGGTTTGCTTGGTCGGTAATTCGAAGATCAGTCCCTTTTCTTGGTGTGTGGTATCTTCGCTTAGTTTACCCATGGTACATCAGTTCCTCTGCATTTGTGGTTCGGATAACCTTGGCGTGTAGAATTATTTTCTTCCTTGTGATATAGGTTTCTTCGGTCTCGTATCATAATTCCTCTACTATCACACGTTCATTTGTATCCATGACTGCTTCATTCACTACATTCTGATCAATCAAAGAAGTTGTTAATTGTACCTCCTTTGTTATTATTGATCTTTTATTCTGTGTTTCTATTTCTGGTAAGCTCCAGTGTTTTATTGACCTTCTTGATTTGTTATACCCTGTTTTGTTGTCAGTCATTTCTATTTCTGGCATCTTCCATCTAAGCATAGATTTGCTGAATTTTTCATCCACTGGTTCGTTGTGAATTCCTTTTATAATTTCCTTCAGAGTCCTCCTACAATCTTTATACTTCATATATTTGCTTTGGTAGGTAAGGGGCAAATTAAACACATCAATGAGTCCGTTCTTCATCATCTCCACTTCTTCTCTTGTTTTGATTAGTCTCTTTTTATATATCTTTCCCATTTCCTCTGTTTTCTTATTCTTCTTAATGATTCGATTCTTCTTTACTCTTCTACTGTTGGTTTTTATGTGCTTAATTTTCTTGGTGTCACTGTTATCTTTATTTTCAGAAAACAATACATTTGTTTCTTCTACAATTTCCCTCTCCTTACTACCTTCAGAAGTGGTGTCTGGTGTTTCATTCAATGGTTTGAAATCACTGTCTAATGTGTTTCCTTAAGTTGGTCTGCTGGATAATTTGTTTCTTCCCATCTCTTATTCATCCCCGTTTTTGTCTGTTTGACTTCTTCACGAAACTCTATTAGTATAAATCTTAATTCTTCTCTGTTCTTCTCACCATCTTCCTTCATTTGTCGTAGGAGCATTTCATTACTATTTTCGATCTTCTTATTCACTATCTCCAGATCTTTCTTGTTCTGTTTCTTCAGCTCTTCACTCTTCTTTTCTAGCATCTCTTGGCTTCTCTTCAATGCCTCCTGGTTGCTTTCCAATTTATTATTCAGAAGTTCTAGGTTCTCCTTCAAGAACTCCCTGTCTTCCCTTCTTAATGATTCTAATTTTTTATTCAATTCTTCCTTGTCTTCCTTCGTTTGTTCTCTTGTTTCTGCCTTCAGCTGGTCTATTTTTTCATTTGTTGTTTTTGAAGTTTCATTCATTTTCGTGAAATTATCATTAATTTGTCCAAATTGTTCCCTTGCTTGTCCGAATTGCTCCATCATCATTCTCATCATGCTATCCCATTTCGTCTCTTCGGTTGGTTTGACTGGTTGGACGTCAACTACTACTTCTATTTCCGGTTCTGGTAGGTTTGGATTTTCTGGTTGGTTCCCCGGGGGATCCTCTTCAAACAATCCTCCAATCATATCCTCAATTTCTTCCATTTCTTCTTGATTTGATCCTTTCTTAATGTCGAATCTTGTAACCATATGATGTCTTTTCATAATCGCCGCTAGTCGTCCTTTTCTAGCATCACTACGTCGGTCGCCAATCTGTAACGAGAGTAATGAGGTCGCTACGTCTTCATTTATGCCCTGCGATGGAAGCCAATCTGTAATGAGCTAGATGACTCGTATCTGTAAAATATGTACACCTGTTTTTACTTCCATATTCCTTAAGGTGATAATTCCTTCCGTATGGTGATGGCAAAAAAAATCGTGTTCGAGATTATTGCAGATTCTGATTGTACTACACTCAAAACATGAAAAAAAGTCGTTTTCCGAAAAGTGTCTGTGTGTGTGTCTGTCTGTCTGTCTGTCTGTGTGTCCGTCTGTGTGTAGATTTTTTTTCTATGGCAAACGATAACTGCCGCAAATTCAAACAGAATCAAATAATTTTTTGCATACAGCCCTGAATTGTAGAGGTCTCAAGGACTTTCGATTTTGGTAAAGATCGGTTAAGGGGAAGGGGTAGTTTACCTGCAACTTTTACGTTTTAACAAGAGTAAAGTACTTGAAAATTCATTTAACTTTTTGAAACAATGGTAATTGTTAAAAATAAAATAATTTTGTTGCCAGGCAATAAAATTATAAATTTTTCATTTTAATGTAAATCTGTACATAGTATAAAGTAAAGTCGGTCCGTTTTCTCTCTGTGTTTGAAATCGCTAATCTCAGGAAGTACTGAACGGATTTTATTCAAGTTTTCGCCAATAGATAGAGTGTCTATCGAGGAACATTTATGTATATAATTAATACATATATGTTGTACATTAGCTTAGCTATCACGGTTTATGTCAAGTAAGTGGTATAGTTTACATCTTATATATAAAAATGAATGTTTCTTTGTTTGTCCCGTTGCGTTCCTATACCATTCATCCGATTGCGATGAAACTTCCGTGAGTTGTTGTGCTCACGTCCGCGAAGGTTTCTTCCACATCTCCTCCTAAACCACTGTACCGATTTCAACCAAACTTGGCACAAATATTTTACGCAACGGGAGAACCAACATAGGATAGGTGTTTTTTCGATGGGGTCTTTTTGGGGGTTCTTTGGGGTCTTCCACTCGCCTCCTAAACCACTGGACCGATTTCAACCAAACTTGGCACAAATATTTTACGCAAAGGGAGAACCAACATAGGACAGGTGTTTTTTTCGATACGATCCTCTGGGGGGTCCTTTGCGATCTTAAAAAACTATTAGATCTGGTTACTATGGCAACCCAATAGAATAGATTCTGTTCTAAATATATTATCGCGTTAAATTGAAGACCACGCGAACGAAGTTGTGGGCAACAGCTATTTATTTTTAAGAAGCCTACTTTAATTAAACTTTATTAATTAAACTAACATTTTCATTACGTACAACGTGAAACTCCGTAGCGAAGCACGGGTATTCTGCTAGTCATGTATAAGAGAAAATATATCGTGCGTGGCAGGCAAGCATATCTCAGTTATGTACTGTTTACGTTTCCATTTTATTATTATCACTACCGCAATAAAAAGGCAGGGAAGACACACACACACACACACACACACACACACACACACACACACACACACACACACACACACACACACACACACACACACACACACACACACACACACACACACACACACACACACACACACACACACACACACACAATTCGCGTTATTTCTGGCCTCATTCATGTTTATTTTCTTACATTTGCACGGTTTTTAAATGGAAAGTGCCGAACCCATACCAACATAACGCATGCAAGCCGAAAAAGTGTCCAGCGTGGATAGCGATTTGCTTCCTGTGGATCGCTGGGCAGTGTAACTGCACGTGTTTACAGAGGAACGATTCATAGACAGACTTTTCGTCTTTAGGGAATGAACCCTCTGCAAGATGCTGAGGGTCCATGAGTGACTTCGGAGCGCTCCTTCTTTTCCGCGTGTTTGTTCTGTGAAACGTACACTGTAGATTCGCAGATTTATTCTAAGCAACGCTCAATAGGAAATGTTGAAAATTTTTGTCCACGGTGAACCCTCATACACACTAAACCTACTCTGATGTTTTAATTACGGACATCATAATATTAAAACTTTGGAAACTTGAGCACTACTTAATGGAGATCAATCATTAACTTATACAAGCCATTAATTTTGTGCATATTTTTTATATATATGTGTACAACGTATTCGGGCAACAAAGAAGTAGTTTTTGTTAAAATTCCTTCCCGGGATATTTGGCCGTAGTCCAATGTTTTCTACAAAACCAGACGTTTCGGCATTGCCATTGACTTCCATCATCAGTGAAAATCGAGTGCGATAACGTGAGGTGGTATATGTTAGTGACCACAGTACTGTGGTTAAGGCTGAAGCAGTAAGTAGAAAGAAGTAGTTTCTATGGTAATATTTCATTTGAAAATGATTTTAAAAATAAATCTTAGAATATGGAAGTCATGTATGGTTCTCCATACCGATATTTTATGTGTAGAAAGTGTTAGTGTGGTGTGTTCATCTCACACCTGTCATTACATTAATGGTTGTTGCTACCGAAGTCCGTAGCGTTGTCACAATTATCAGTACAACCTACCTGTAATTTCATAGGGGTTGTGAATCCCGGATGGCGCCAAATTGTTTAATGAAAACAATTAAATTTGTGAATTAATAAGTTAGATTGGTGTTTTCAGCGGTGACGGCTGGAGCGTTCGAATGGTTCCCGCCTCTGTACAGCTTACTGTATTGCATATATGGCATGGCAAGGGTGCTAGTTGTCTGCTCGGTGAAATCGCTAACACACACACCTATATTATAGAACTTCCTATAAAATAAAACAATGGTAACACTCTGTACTGTATCTTTAATTATGGTTTGGTCATTAATCAATGTGACAATAATATTATAAGTTAGTTTTCAATAAAATTGCTCCGGCATAAAACATGAAACACAAATCTCAAGGCTGGCAAAATTAATTTTGAAACGAGTTATTCTGACGCCATTTTGGCTACTGTTCATACATGATTTGTCACCTCGCCCAAAATCTGGAGTTCTTGAGATTATAAAGAAAACATAAAATATGGTTACATTAAAAAAAGTACACTACCGTACCTTATCCGTACTTAAACAGTATAAAGTGTGGTTACAAATTGTTCGGCAGTGTAGTAATAGTTGTTACAAAGTTCGCAAATTCGTGCGAGGTTATTTTATAGTTAACAATTTTGCTACGTAAGATTATATCATTCAATCCTTGAAAGAAAATTATTTTTACTTTATAGTGAGAGTTTTGTATTGATGTGAGAAATATATAAAGTGCTTTTACTCCTGGGATTAGGGTATTTAAATGATACTTATCAGTTCAGCAGGTTGTGATAGATCGTTTTCTTTGGTAATGGAAATTTCATCAAATTTGGAGTGACTTAGGCTGCTGGCATCTTCTTCTAAATTGTCTTGGGAATTTCTGCTATTAATTTTCGTTTATTTAGTTCCTGGACATCAGTTATTCGTTGAACCTCTTCATCTCCTTCTCACTGGTTCATGTTGTTGACTTTTTAATGTTTTTTAAACTTTTTAAAGTAAAATTTCGGTCATGCAAAATCTTGCGTCCCTACTACCCAAGCGTCATTTTTCCAAGTAAGTAAATTTAACGGAAAATTAGTAACCAACGGCCCGTTTATATGGTAACTGAAACCCTTTGATTGGTTAAGGCCTAGATTAAAAGCATTGTTATCATATTTGAAATTTTTATTCAAATTTATTATATATTTTCTGATTGATTTTATTCTTCTGTCTTCCTTTCTGGGTATTAAATTTTATCACTATTGTATTTATTTCCTTTCAAAGATTAAAACAATACCTCATAAGGTCATGTTCTATTAGACATTAATTTTAGTCTAATTATGCTGACATTTAATAATTACATATTCCTTTTAATTTAAACTCTTATTGTAACATTTTTATTTTAAAATGATTTATACATAATTTTTGGTTAGTTACTTGCCTTAGATTTGTTAATATCCTGGTGGATTTTATACAATTTGTTATTATTGGTTTTGACAGTTAGGCATTTCCTAGTCCTAAGTAGCCATTGATTATTTTTACTTATTATATTCTAATTATATTTCATTTTATTACAAAGCGTTTTGTCCTGTTGTTACAATTGATTTGTTTAGTGGTGGTTGTGTCTTGAATTGGTTTGTGTTCTGATTACATGTCACGATTATTTTCTATATCTTAATACTTAAAATATAACAATTAGGCCTATGGACTGTAAGCTTCCTTCAGCCATATCCTATCCATAAAATTAAAAATGAACAATTCTTTACAAGTTATTAGTTACTGTTGGTTTAACATATCTTTCATTCTCTTACTATTATTTTGAGTGAGAAATATCATCAGTTCCTTCAAACTGAGTTAATTTATTTTCCCTTATAACATAGGGTGTTTATTAATTATATTCTTAATTTTTTAACTCTTTACTAATCCCTTTCTCCATTCCATGTTAACACAAACTGTTCATCTTACATGGGCTTTCTCCCCTGAATAACATCATATCCTTTCTCTATCTCTACTTTAAATACTATTTCTAATTATCCTTAAAAATATAATTTTTTTATAAGCTCACTCTTAAATCATTTATTGGTTCATCATTGATTTACTAAGTGTTTTCTTATCTATTACTATCTTTTTATTATTTACAATATCTTTTTTCACTTATCACTTTCACCTTTAATTAATTGGTGTTTATCACTGATACACTCACTATTTTGGGGTATTTACACCTTCACTATTGCACTTTTTAACTCTTTACATTAAGTGTTTTTTAGTGGGTAATCCCTATAATTATTTCTCTTTGTCACTTTCTCACTATTTCTTTCATTACAAATTTTACACGGTATTAATGCTATTTTTCTATAGATTTTGCTACATCTAACTCTAATTTTTGGGTTAGTGTACTTTTTCTTTTTATTAGATTACTTTACAGTTTTGGTTAAAACAGTTGTATAAATTATTTCATTTATAATAATATTTATTTCCAGTATTGGATAATTATTGGTTTTATTCACAATATTTTATATTTGAGTGTACCATTTCTCCCTTTTATATTTGTGGTGTTTCTTATCCCTTGGTTTCACTTTGTTTCCTCTTCACTTTGCTGCTTCTTCTCCTTCTTCTTCATTTTTGATTGGCTTCATTTTAATTCGGTTCTCCCCTTCTCATCTGGTTTGATTTTATTTAGTTGTAGGAATTCGTTCACTTCCTTCAATTGTCTTTATCCTTCTTTGGTTTTGGTTTTTTCCCTTCTTTGTTAGTTCCTGTTTGTTTGGTCAGTCACTTGGGTTAGGTAATATCGTCGTTTGTCGTGTCACTGTCTTTATATTTTATTTATATTTAATCATTTTATTTAATATGATGTATATTTATTTTTAATATTATCTTTTTTATCCCTGGTACTGGGGTGGCTTATTTGTGTTGTAACAAAATTCATAGTAATCATGATGGATCATTTCACGAAATTCACTAAGCTATACCCGATTAACCGTGCAACCACCAATAAGATCATTGATGTAATCACCAAAAACAATATATACCAGAATTAGGGACACCAAAGTCAATAATTATGGACCATGGTACACAATCTAAGGGAAGAAGGTGGAAGGACACTTTATTAGAACACGGGGTAAGAACGTATAAAACATCAGTATACCACCCAAGTAGCAATCCGGCGGAGAGAGTGTTAAGAGAAGTTGGGAGAATACTAAGAACTTACTGCCACGACCAACAAAGAAAGTGGAATGAATACCTGTTAGCCACAGAAGAGTTCCTCAAATTAGCCACCAATCAATAGACATAACTCTGTACACAGCAATGCACGAAAAACCACCTCCCAGAGAAATTCAAGAATTGATAACTGTTAGATGTAGTGTTCAGCTTATTTTCAGTTGTAATTAATTTTCATTGTGTAAGTATCCTGTGTTTGTCTTTCCTCGTAACTTTAATTTCACGTACGATTTAGTAAGTTCAAATAGTGCGCGAGTGCGTGTCGTTTTATGCAAAACCAACCACAAATCGATCTCTCGCGCATGCGCTGAACTCTGTTCTGTTGTACGCTTCGTAGTTACACACGTGTTCGTGTCGCTTTCGCAGGCCTGTCTCTTTTCGTATGTAACTTTTTCCGCAAATACGGCAAACGATTAAAAACTCACGCAAAAGTTCGGAAAAGCGTGTATGTGCGAACTGTTCATCAAAACCGCAGTTTCGACTACAACATCAACTACAACGACAAGCAGCTTCAGCTACATGCGGTCTTACAGCCTACAAGAGTGCTTTCCATCAAACCACAGGTACTGTACGTAATTTGTATTTCATCAATGTAAATGGCAATTGCTGGGAGGGAATTTACAACTCCCACAACAATTCCAGCAATCGACCAAGTTCAGTTGGGGTTAACTTACAGCTGATAGTCCAACAATGAATTTTTTCCAATCCTCTTAGGTCGCGAGACGCTCGTCAACGTCCAATTCATGTACAGTCTGTAGTCATGGATCGCATCACTAGTGAATTGCCTTCCATTAATCTCCACAAGGATGTAGCTGCACAATTCTCAGGCCTGCAACTTGCTGACCCTGATTTTTATCGCCCTGCCAAGGTCGACCTACTCATTGGAAGCGACGTGTATCCATATTGCCTGTCAGACGGCCCACGCTCCGTAATCAAAGGCAATCCTTCTGCTATATCTACCATGTTCCGATATGTCCTAGTCGGCACTGTAGTTGTGACGATTTAAAAGGAATTTAAATAGCACAAAATAATTTTTATTCAAAATAACATGTGAGAAAATATTTAACCCTCCCCTTTGTACTTATATGCCTGTGTCAACTTGTAAAAATCTAGTACGGACATGAAAATTACTCTGTATTGAAGCGAAAATTAATAATTATTATAATTAAATAAAAAGACGTGATAATAATAATCGAAATACCTAACTCAATAAAGAAAATGTAGGATTATTAATAGTAGTTAATTAGTATGAAACTAATAATAATAAAGTACGAACTACTTTTCTCTCTCCGCGTAAACTGCTCCCTCTTCCCTACCTACCGCCGCAAAACCAGCCCCAGTCGAGCCAGAATCTCAGACAAGGGAACAGCTTTACCATGTGTCGTGAAGAAAAACGTGTGAATATATAAATAAAAAAAAAAACGATGTAACTGAAAGTAATCTTTCAGTGGTGACAGACTCCACAAGTAATTGAAAGGTGGTGAAATGTAAAACTAGTTATGTAGTTGAAATGTAGTGAAATAACTAAAAGTAACTAACTTAGCCGACACATCTCTTTAAAAAAGAAACGAAATGTTTAAATTGTAAAGTATGTTCTATCCAAATATTAAAGAGTAACATTAGTGCAGTTAAAAGTAAAATGTAAAAAAGGTGAACACCGTACATCAGGAGTGAAGCAACAACGACAACCTCACGAGCTCCAGGTAACAGAAGCCTTTCATCATGATCGCAACTTAGAATCTACAAAATAAATGGAGGCACCCGAACGACAACGTAGAACTTCCAGGAAACCCAACTGAAGAGTAACAACAAGAGAACCTCCCGCCGATACACATTATATCAAGGTGAAACCAAACCATTATCTTTCTAACAATGGCAACAAAAACAGTACAGTTTTGCAAAGACTTATTCTAATCATGTAAATGTTAACATAGTAATGTCTGTAATTACAATAACGAAATAGTAATCTGATGATAGTTAAAGGTAAAAGGTAATTCAAAATTTGAGCAAACTACTCTTCTAATAGCTTGCATAATGTTGACTTATTTTAGAATATTATTAAGTTAAAACTCGGATCCGAGGTAATTAATGTAGTTTATAAATATATTTTTTTTTTAATTTTTGCTCACCAGAGTAACATTTTAAAAAGGCATAAGAGTATTTGATGCAGAATCTTTGAGAAGTTTATTTTTTTAACGTAATAAAACAGAAATAACATTTATTTTAAATCACTATTCAAGAAACTATAATAAAGAGATGTTTTTGCTAAATATCCAGAGAGTGAGTAAATTTGCGTAATCTAATCCTAATTCCTGTTCTACATATTTTCAAATTTGTTGGTAAGTAATTTGTACTAACAACGGCAGCCGGTTTGATTGAAAGTAACCAATTAAACTGGTTCCCTCTGTTATAATGTCTCAGACAGGGGAGACGTTATAAAATGCGCCACTCTGCTTATTTGTAAAAAAAAAAAAAAAATAATAATTGTTTACAGAGTGTCACATATAAAATGCACCACTCTGCTTATTTGTAAAAAAAAAAAAAATATATTAATTGTGTACAGAGTGTCACATATAAAATGCGCCACTCTGCTACTTTGTAAAATAATTGTGTACCCTGTGCTAAATAATTAACAATAACTTGCTAAAATGCGTAAATTTACTCACTCTGGCTTTGTGAACAAATAAATAGAGTTTTATTAATAAAATAATAATAGTAGTATTAGGAAATCGACGTAATAAGCAAGTCCCCGCTTGTAAAAATATTCAATTTTCAACCTGTCGGTATTTACAGGTTATTTCATGTTTGATTCGTGTCGAGAAATGTACGCTTTCCCCCGTATACAAGTAAGTTGTTTGAATGACATTCCCTCGTAGACTAAACAGACAGTCCTGTGCAGGAAATAAACGTGTTCCGAATTGTCAGAAATCACCCTCCTTTGTTATAAGCCCTTGTAAGGTAAACAATAAGCCACCGTAACGCACACAATTGACCTCCCCCAAACAGATGATCTGTTGTGTGAATGTTATAACAAAAAAGAAAATGTAGTGTGTCGTGTTTGTGTTGTCGTGTTACTGTTATATGTCGGGCGTTACACTCCGCGCATTTTTTATTACTTACTGATGACTGGATCCTCTGCGGTGATGTCGTCCTGCAAAACAACTTAATCTACTATGTGTTTGTGGGCGCCACTTGGAATCTTTTGTCCAAGAAAAATGTTATTAAAATTTTGAATTCTTAGCAGTTAGTTTAATTCTATGAAAAAATGTGAACAAGACAGTTTGAGTTTGAAAAAATATAGTATGTTTAATGAATCTTAAAAAATCGTCTGAAGGACTAACATTCGTGAAAAAATAAAATTGCAGAGTTACAAAAAAATTATAAATTATTATTATTGACAAGTTTTTTCTCCAATCAAGTATCGGCTAACAAATATTTTATTTTTCTCAGTTGAAAAGCATGAGTTTAATATATGAAAAATCGTTATTCTCAGGACGTGACTCCTTTGAACTACCAAGACAGATCAATAAGATGCTTTACAAAAATTAAGTGATTTGAAGGTGTGTGGCATGTGTAGTACAACTGTGTGACAAATGTAACCAGGTAAAAATGACTTTAACTCTGAACAACTCACGTTCCGATGGGTAATTATTCTCACACTGGACACTTCTCTCGGGTAGTTTTCAATCTCGCCTCTTCGTGTTGATGTTCCTTGTGCACTGAATTTATTTAAAGTCAAAATGCGATTTTTTTAAAACTTCCGCACTTTTGTAAAACAGTTTGGCAGTGAATTTACTCTTGAATCCCGCTGCCAGCGATCAGCTGCTCGCGTTGTTTCTCAAATTAGCCGCCACAGCGCTGATACCCTTGCAGTTGATAGAAAGGCTTTGTGTATGTTACGTTATGGGGAGTTTTTGGTCAAAGTCAGTTTGTCTTAGCGAATACAGCAGAATTGATTCTCTATTAAAATTTTGGTCCCTCCTGGGCCGCTGATATTCTGGCTGCGTGTGTTCTATTAAATGTGCCGTGTTGCTGCTCTATTTCAGCAACACATTAGCATATACTCTTGTAGAGGTTAAGTCAGTCTATTGTCAATGTACGGGAAAAGCCTTTCTTCGTTCTTGTGTCGACTTCTCGCCTTCGGTTTCGCCTCGGTTGCAGTGATCAGTGTCGTGGATGATGCGTCTCTTCTGGAGTCAAAGCGTGAAGTGTTTTTCGTTCGAATTTGGTCTTCCTTTTATACTTTGTAAGGCTCATTGTTTTAGCTTTTCGACATGAACTTCCTGTGTATTTGTGTAAAAATTCCTTCTAGAACGTTCGAGAATAATGAAATGGAACCTCATGGAACAAATTTGACTTCCGTAGAAGCTTTAGAACAAAATTTCTTATTCTTCACACTAAGGATATTACAAAAATTATTCTGGTATTTGTCAAACAATTTTACATCACTACTTACAATTTGCATGCCTTTACTACATTTGGATTCTCTGCTTTCAACTGAATCTAATGACACTAATTACGATTGGTTTTTGAATAAATTAACTATAATAAAATAACACAACATACAACTCTTACCTTGGAATGTTTCCATAAAAATTCAATTTTTGAACTAAAAAATTGTTGTGAAGCTGTTTGGTTTCTTCTACAACATTAACACATAATATTACCATCTTTCTATAACAAAATAAATAAAGTTTAACATATATAATACACAAATAAATTCAGTTTTATATGGTCCATGCCTATGGCCTACGTTGTTGTCACTGTTAGAATACAATAATTAGTCTTTTTTTTCTTAATATATATGGGATTTTTCTAGTATACACTGAGAGTTTATTATATTGTCTATCTTTTGTGATACCTGGTTTATCCTGATACATATTATTTTTATTGTAGGATTACTTAGCATCATATTGGTTTGCCTAAGTGGTCCTTTTTCTTTGTGTGACAAATTTCACTCTTATAAGTCAAATTCTTTAATAATTGATCTTATTTTCAACTGAGTCTGTTTGTTTTCATGGTACACTAAAGTATTGTACCCTTTTCTTTTATTTTTGTTAATACTTTGCAAACATTAAGTCAAATATGACTATTTTTTGTGATGGTTGCTTGGCTTTAGCCATATATGGTATAGGTAAATAGTTTGCTAACTCGACTATTAAAGTGTTTAAGTTAGTCAAATATATTAGTATAGTCACATTATATTATATTTCAACTTTCTAATGCAATTTGGTTGCATTCTGTCAACATTAAATCCATAAATATTACAATATTATAGGTCTACTACATGTTTTCAGTTAATACTGTTTTTGGCTATTTTAACTGATTTTTATTCATTTGACAGCTTTCTTTATTTAAGATAAATTGTTCATCTTTGTCTACTTGACAATTACATATAGTTTTTATCTCAATTTGATAATAATTAATTTTTACATGAAATCTGAGTGATTGGTCTCAAATCCAACACCCTAATATTTTTTGTCATAACATTTATATATTTTTTATTTTAACTTAGATCCCTTCTAATAATGTATTCAACTCATTTAATACATTCATTTTATTTACATTACATAATATAATAATGGAACTTGTCCATTAATTCACAATAAATAGTTTTTTATACCCTATTCAGAGTTACAAAACTTAATAATTAATGACCTCATTTCGGTTGTTACTGATATTATTTGTCTCTATTATAGTATATTAATGGTTTTACACTGTTCTTCACTTGAATAATATATATGGGGTTTGAGTCTTAGTCATAGTCTGGTTGTTTTTTCCTGTTAATGGTATTAATTATTAGACAATATTACAAAATTTTTAGGACTACTTGGGTTCGATACTGTTCACCTCACTTTCCTCTTATGATAAATTGCTATGTAAATGATTTCCTTTATGGAACGTTCTGTGACGTTACAATGTAAACATAATGTACTTTTCGTGTGAAATTTCTTTCCACATTAAAGTGATAATATCTCCACAATAACTGTATCTCCACAGGTAATTATTAGATTTACATATATTTGAATTTATTACTATAAGATTGATATTATAATGAAACGAAATCGTTGGTATGTCGTGTTTAAAATTATTATGTTTGTTTGTTTATAGTAATTATACTAAAATAATGTTTAAATTCCGTTTAAAAGCCACACTGTTGGTCTAACCTATTGGTAATAAAATGAAAACGTGTGTGTTTACAAGTAACTTGAAATAAAATAAATGTGTGGTTATTGAAACTTATATTCGTGGTTAAAATATTAAAAGTCTCGTTAAAGCAAAGTTCAACTATGTGTGAAGTATTCTTTTGAGATAACTCAATGTTGAGAATGGTTGTTTCTAATTGAAGGTTACTAATGTAGTAAAGTAATTTAAAATAAAACATTCAAAGTTACTCACAGTGTTTACAATGGTTTAATTATACTTGTTTAAAAAAATCCCCTTGTATTAAATAAATAAAATAGTGAAGTTGATTATACTTAAATGCTAGATTAACTTAAGTTAAAACATGAAGTATAGCAGTTGGTTGCTTGATAATAGTTCTCGTCTGGTTGAAACTGGTAGTAAAAACTTCTTCTCCAGATTGCAGGTAGTCTGAGTATGTCACGTCTCGTAAAGTCTGGACAATATCATAAACAAATATATGCTTTTACGTACCTGATTGTGTTTACGAGAAGTTCACTAAACTGTCAACTCAGCTTACAATCACCAACTCCCTTTGGTTGCAAGGTTAGGTTACCTTGTTTATTAATTAGTGGGCGCCACACGGATTTATTCAGGTAAAATCCCGTGTAAAACCCACACATAAAAATTACTGGCTGATTAGAAAATTTAAAATAGTTGAGTACCACCTTGTGGCAATGCTATTCCAATATGTTAAACACAACAGAAGGTTGTTTAAGCTTGTTAAAAGAAAATATTCAATTATCCTATAGAAATAAATCAAAATCAGGTGATGCTGTTAATAATGGGTTTATTTACACCCTTATAGAGAATTCAAAAACAAATATAATGCAAACATACAAAGTTGTACAATTAAAAGTCAGTTATTATATGCCTTACACGGCTTGCTCAGAACATGAATTATAAATCTGGTTAAGTCCAGATGCTATTTATTTTTAATATTAAAATTATGATAATCTCAGTAGTACAAAGTTGTACAATTAAAAGTCAGTTATTATATGCCTTATACGGCTTGCTCAGAACATGAATTATAAATCTGGTTAAGTCCAGATGCTATTTATTTTTAATATTAAAGTTATGATAATCTCAGTAGTACAAAGTTGTACAATTAAAAGTCAGTTATTATATGCCTTATACGGCTTGCTCAGAACATGGATTATAAATCTGGTTAAGTCCAGATGCTATTTATTTTTAATATTAAAGTTATGATAATCTCAGTAGTGAATTCTTTGAGACACGAAAGAAAACAATTATGCCTACACAATATCCAATAATCCTTTTGATATAAAATTGATCAACAAAGTTTTAGGTTACTTTCGCAAAGTAAACAAAATTAAAAAAACATGATCTGTTGAAAGATCGCGCGTTTCATCAACGCTTGCTTTTTTAGTGACAATATTTATCAAGTGAGAACCCTTACAACTAACATATAGCTTAATTACTCTAATAACAAATTTGTATAATAAATTGAGACGTGGTGTAATCTTAAAAAATGTTTTTGTGTTTTGCGTCAGTACAGGTTATTGTTGAAAAAAGTACAGGTTATGGCGCTCAGATCAAGATTAGTAATGATTGCACTGTTACCTTCTGAGTTTTAATTATTTAATTAAAACTTATTAATCACTTCAGTAATCGGATTATAATGATTACTGGGTTTCGGCACTAAACTCGCACAAGAACAGAATAATGCGATCCTCTTCTGATTAAAATGGATCGTGAATAATAACAATAAATTATTTTCTGTTCGTTATTCCCGCACAAAATTAAAATGATACTGCACTTAATCACTGTTGTTTGTTGTAGATGAACTCGAAGTAGTCGTTTCTTGTTGTTGAACTATTGGTTCCAATGTACTATGTAAATGACGCTAAGTGTTATTAAAAAATGTAGAGATGACGGGCACACGTCTGTGCTACACGCTAGTCAGTAAAGGTCTGTCTCAAAATTCGCTGTTTCATCTTTATATACCCCCTTCTTTGAACGGCCTTAGGTAAAAATGTTAATTACTAACTAATTTTCTGATTGGCTTTGGTAGGTGTGTCGGTGTGACGTGTCACTTTTTGGCAGTTGATAACGGCTTTTTCTAACCGTCAAATGTTGCGGTGACAGCTAGTTGTCCTTGTTGTTATTATTCATAAACAGTTTCCCGATGTACATTTTTAGAATGATGCTAACATCTCTCCCGCACTAAATACAGTTGCGATTGGGTTAATATTACTATCAAATTAAAGATTGTTTTTTTTCCTTTAATTTGATATCACTCGTTCTCGAATTACTTTCACTTTGACCGACATTGTTATAAAACCAACGTTCGGGTACATCACTTTCACTGTCGTCTGCTATTTCTGAGTCGCCGATTTTACACTTTTGGTTAATATTGTTTGTGTTCACATATCATTTTATTAATCAAATGTTTATGTGCGAACACCATTAATGCTGTACTGACATTTTTTACTGAACATTACTTGTACACCTAAACTCTATACTGTACATTGTAATGAATGATCCTACTGACTATGACATTTCGTTTTATGCTAATTCGTTTTAAACTACTATTTAACAATTAAAATTATGATTAAACCTATTGTTTTAATAATGTTTTTTGTTATGTCAAGGCATAACCATGGTTCTGTGTATTTTAATTTACACTTGTGTTAATTCTCAATAGCCAATTTACTGACTAATGTTTGGTCTAAGCTTGCTAAGACATATCGCCTACATTGGAATTTGGCCTTAATAATGCTCATTGGTTCTCAATTCGGTAAATTGTGGAGATATCTTATTTGTATAAGATTCTCTCTTATAAATAGTTCTCTTTTCTAACAAGTATATTTGATGCTGAAATACATCTTTGTTCTCACTATGTAGCCATTGTTAACATTAGTTTTGGCATTCATAATTTACTGGTCATTGTCACATCTATTATCAGCAAAATGCTAATTCTGCTTTCACAGTATTTAACTGCTCATTAGTTCATTTTTTGTTTACATATGACATTCGGTTTACATCAACTATTTACTGGATTGACAGCTGAATGTAAATTTACTCTGTCCATCAGTTCGTTTTAGTCTCAGTCTAGTTGTAGTGTCAAACAGCCCTTGGGTTACTGTTTCATGTGGCACTTCTGCTTCATTCTTCTTTCTTGGTTTCTTCTTTCTTGGTTATTTCTACTATTATATTCCTATTTACATGGTTGTTTTGTCCTTATAAAATCTGATAATATACACTTAGGTTAGGTAACATCTTGTGATGTTACATATACACCCTCTTTAAAATTGATCATTTGAGAAAAATTTATTTTTTGTAAAATTATCAATTCATGTCAGTTTCTTAGTATACTTCAATAAAAAAATTTTTCTCTTGTACTCTTTGATTTTTTAAACATACTATTGGTGTATTACTCTAGTTTGGTTTTTTATCCAATGGTACAATTCTTAATTTACTAGTATTTTCAAGTTGCTTACTCTCTAAGTCATTTAATTACAATTGATCTTGTTTCTCAAGTTAACTATTCCCTGTCTTATTCACATTCTACTTTCTCATCACCTATCTTTGCATTCGTGATTATCTTAATGGTTATTATAATTCCTACCTCACAGATTCTTTCATAATATTCCTTGATACAATAAAACAATATAATTCCCTAACTGTTGTAGAGGTTTCGGAATCAGGGTGGCTCACTATGGCTAACATCCTCTGCCGTTCCTCACTACACATTCTCAGATTCAGAGGCATTACTCTTCTCTGTCTGAGAAAAAAAATAAACATTGCACCTGGCAATAGTTGCACTATCACAACTCAAAAAATATCACATATCATTCATATTCAATAATATAATATATTCACTATAATATTTAAGGTATCAGAGGTTTTCATTTAGATCACATTTCCATCTTTATACTTGCTAACATACTTTCTTTCTTACAGGTAATTACTTCTTTTAGACTTGATATTTTTCAGCTATGCTTTTATCAGCTATATAGTTACTTATGTACTAGTTAACAATTTGTGTTGGTTCGTTTAAATATTCTTAAGATTATACACTTGTTTTGATGCTTATAGTACTTATGCATTTGGTTTGTTTTATCTAGAGTCTACAATATTTTTGTTTTCACAATAGTTCATTAAATCTTTCTTAACAAGTTATATTCATCCTGAATTGTCAGGGCTTACATTGTTTGTATACTAAATGGTTTTTTTGTTTGATGTTCTCTGACATATTCTGGTGATGTATAATATTTGATAATTGACAAACATTTTTCTTTCCTTTCATTCCATTATAACAATAGTTATCTTTACAATTAACACTCTTTGTTATTTTTCTTCTCTACTCCTTCAAGTGATGGTGGTTTTCACTTATTCTGGATGATTTTATATACTATATACTATGCTGTAATCACAATTTCATTTCACAATATAATAATATACTAATATCTAATTTCATAGGCATTCTTGGGGTTTACATGGTTTGTTTCACAAATATTATTTTTTTCTTTCCTTACATTCCATAATAATGTCCTTCTTTTATTTTACACGCTTTGTTATACTGCCTCTCTACTCCTTCAAAGGTTAGTTGGGTGAACCTTTATTCTGGATGATTTAATTTAACATTTGAGTTTTATGAGAGGTATACAATAATCATTTTATAAACATTAAGTTACATAGAATATCCATCTGGATACATATTTTTTCTCTAGGTATAGTATAGTAGTTGTATTTACAAGCCACTACTGGCTCTTTGTGACATAATAGACGTCTTTTCTTATTAAATCATTTGATTGACATTATATAATTTTCTATCCCTTGGTGTGATAGATCTGGTAAGTTTTCACCAGTAACAAATGGTTTGGGCTTACATCTTAAATCTACACACTTTTGTAACTTGATAAGGCAAATTGACTAGTTATAGTTAATTAGTTACCTTCAACATTTTGTAGCTTAACAACAAATGAGTTTGTTTATAGTAGTGGTTTTTTTTTTTTTTTAAATATATATATTTTATCTTTTATACCCTAAACATTCGGGTGAGAAATGTTGCTTACTATTGCATATTATCCGTCCTTAATATTAATCATTGTTTACTAATCGATATTCATGGGGTTATTTGTGCTCTTCCACTCTATTTATGGGTATTGTATTCTGGCGTCTTGGGATGTGCTGGGTCGGCTGCCATCTCCGGGTCTGGACTCTCTAGAGCTGCCTGCTCGGTTGTGCACTATTGTAAAGCCAGGCCTCTCACAGACTGGTACCCAATCTCCTTTGTCATCATTATTTGTGGTGTTTGGCGGCGGTCGGGTATCAGGTCTCCCTGGGTCGGACTGGTCATAGGCTTGTACAAAATTCACTTGTGGCCTGTAGTCGCTATTGCGGTTGTCGCCCTCAATGCTACTACTCCTCCATCGTCCTCCTCTCATGCTTCCTCTGTCTCCACTGTAGCTGTCTCTACGTTGGTATCGTCGCCTTCTATCGGAGTCGTAATTGGCTTGTACATAATTTGCTCGTCGATATTGCGACGGTTGGTTATTCCCGCCTTGGTTTGGTGGTCGATTGGTATTGTTATTAAAATTGGGTCGCCGGTTATTGTTATTATTATTGTTATTCGGGTTGCCATTATTATTACTGTTATTATTATTATTCGGGTTATTCGGCCTATTATTATTGTTATTGTGATTAGCGTTATTATAATTTTGGTTTGTCTGGCCATTATTATTAAAGTTACTTCGAGAATTTCGAGGGTAGTTATTATTATTATTGTTCGTATTGCCGCCCATGGTATTAAACTGGTCATTTCGTCGACGACTCCTACGGTAATATCCCTCGTGCTCCTGATCTTCGAGCAGCGCTGACATAGCTGCTATTGTCTTAATCTGTCCCCACTGACGTGCTTTTGCTACACCCTCCTCAAAGTGATAAGATAATTTTGTGACAAGACATTCCTCCGGTATCTTTGTTTCTAGGTTTCGTGCGAGACATACTTGACCTAAGAAGTATGAAGTCATGGTCCCTCCTCGGTTCGCATCGTATTTTCCGTGACATATATGGTCTCGTACGATGTTTTGCGTCGCCTCGGACCAATATTTTGCGCGGAATTGAGTTTTGAATTCATCGTAGCTGTGAACCTCGTGGCGCGTTGCGGTCCACCAATTGTCGTAGATTTCTTTGAAGTATTCGTCGATCAAACTTTTTATGTTATTCCACCTAGTTTCTCTAATCCGCGCCAAGTGTTCTTCCACACGCGCTAAAAATTCGATGGGATTACGTCGATAATTTCTAAAATTGATAGCGTCGCGGTTATCATTCGGTAGTAAGTACTGACCTGGTATCGGACGGTTGCGGATAATCTCAATCTCCTCCCGCATTTGCACTATTTCCTGCTGTCTGAGTTCTTCAATCCTCTCTCGATTTGCAACAGTTAAATTCCTTACTGCATCTACAGAGGTACTCACTTCTTCGCAGCGCTCACCTACGTCTAACCTTACCCTTTTAATCTCATCTTGATTTGTCCTTTTTAAAGACTCTATCCTTGCTTCGGTCACCTCCTCCATGGTATTGAATCTCCCGTCGACCTCATCTCGGGTTCGCTGCAAGTCCTGGTCGTGTTGTTCGCACCTTTTATTTATTTCGACGATTTCCTCCCTCACAACGGCAATCTCCACGTCTATTCTTGTGTTTATTTTATCACTGCCTTCTCCCATCCTCCTGCTAATTTCAATTAAGGTGGTGTTCAATTCTTCTCTAATGGCTTGACGGTTATCGTCGATTTTACTGTTCAGCGCGTCCATAGATTTATGAGTATTGTCAATCCTTTTATTTAGGTCCTCTTTCAGCGATTCCACATTTTTACTAAGCGATTCCAGGTTTCTATTTAAGTCCCGATGGTCCTCCCTTATTGACTCTATATTTCTATTCAATAGCTCAATATTTCTTTGGTTCTCTTCCCGGGATTTCCTACCATCTTCTTTCAGTAACTCAATATTTCTTTGGTTCTCTTCCCGGGATTTCCTACCATCTTCTTTCAGTAACTCAATATTTCTTTGGTTCTCTTCCCGGGATTTCCTACCATCTTCTTTCAGAGATCGACTATCTTCCTTAACCTGTCCGAACTGTTCCATCATCATTCTCATCATGTGATCCCATTTTGCCTCTTCGGATGGCCTGTCTGGTCGGTCGCTGACTATTATTTCCCTCTCTGGTTCTACATGAGGTATTTCGTCGGTACTAGTTTCGACATTATTGATTGTAACAACTTCCATCTCGTCTGTGGGTTGCTCTTCGTATGTATCTACATCCCGTTGCATCTCTCCTACCCTACTGTCCTTATATCTTGTATCGTATTGGTGGGTGTGCGGCATGTTAATTTTTCGTGTCTACCGGGCTGATATAAAATATAAAAAATATATTTATTTAATATTTTTTTTAAGCCACACTAGTTGGTGCGCCAATTTATAATGTAACTTTTATCGGTGGTTATGTTTTTACTTTTAGGTTTTGGTATGTCCTCCTTTCGTAAAGCCCCACGTTGTATGCGTCAATTTATAACGGAATGAGATTGGGGGTTTTATTGTTTATTATTATAATCAAATTTACGTTACGTTTAAGTTAACTTGAAACAAAATAAATGTGTGGTTATTTAAACTTATATTCGTGGTTAAAATATTAAAAGTCTCGTTAAAGCAAAGTTCAACTATGTGTGAAGTATTCTTTTGAGATAACTCAATGTTGAGAATGGTTGTTTCTAATTGAAGGTTACTAATGTAGTAAAGTAATTTAAAATAAAACATTCAAAGTTACTCACAGTGTTTACAATGGTTTAATTATACTTGTTTAAAAAAATCCCCTTGTATTAAATAAATAAAATAGTGAAGTTGATTATACTTAAATGCTAGATTAACTTAAGTTAAAACATGAAGTATAGCAGTTGGTTGCTTGATAATAGTTCTCGTCTGGTTGAAACTGGTAGTAAAAACTTCTTCTCTAGATTGCAGGTAGTCTGAGTATGTCACGTCTCGTAAAGTCTGGACAATATCATAAACAAATATATGCTTTTACGTACCTGATTGTGTTTACGAGAAGTTCACTAAACTGTCAACTCAGCTTACAATCACCAACTCCCTTTGGTTGCAAGGTTAGGTTACCTTGTTTATTAATTAGTGGGCGCCACACGGATTTATTCAGGGAAAATCCCGTGTAAAACCCACACATAAAAATTACTGGCTGATTAGAAAATTTAAAATAGTTGAGTACCACCTTGTGGCAATGCTATTCCAATATGTTAAACACAACAGAAGGTTGTTTAAGCTTGTTAAAAGAAAATATTCAATTATCCTATAGAAATAAATCAAAATCAGGTGATGCTGTTAATAATGGGTTTATTTACACCCTTATAGAGAATTCAAAAACAAATATAATGCAAACATACAAAGTTGTACAATTAAAAGTCAGTTATTATATGCCTTACACGGCTTGCTCAGAACATGAATTATAAATCTGGTTAAGTCCAGATGCTATTTATTTTTAATATTAAAATTATGATAATCTCAGTAGTACAAAGTTGTACAATTAAAAGTCAGTTATTATATGCCTTATACGGCTTGCTCAGAACATGGATTATAAATCTGGTTAAGTCCAGATGCTATTTATTTTTAATATTAAAGTTATGATAATCTCAGTAGTGAATTCTTTGAGACACGAAAGAAAACAATTATGCCTACACAATATCCAATAATCCTTTTGATATAAAATTGATCAACAAAGTTTTAGGTTACTTTCGCAAAGTAAACAAAATTAAAAAAACATGATCTGTTGAAAGATCGCGCGTTTCATCAACGCTTGCTTTTTTAGTGACAATATTTATCAAGTGAGAACCCTTACAACTAACATATAGCTTAATTACTCTAATAACAAATTTGTATAATAAATTGAGACGTGGTGTAATCTTAAAAAATGTTTTTGTGTTTTGCGTCAGTACAGGTTATTGTTGAAAAAAGTACAGGTTATGGCGCTCAGATCAAGATTAGTAATGATTGCACTGTTACCTTCTGAGTTTTAATTATTTAATTAAAACTTATTAATCACTTCAGTAATCGGATTTTAATGATTACTGGGTTTCGGCACTAAACTCGCACAAGAACAGAATAATGCGATCCTCTTCTGATTAAAATGGATCATGAATAATAACAATAAATTATTTTCTGTTCGTTATTCCCGCACAAAATTAAAATGATACTGCACTTAATCACTGTTGTTTGTTGTAGATGAACTCGAAGTAGTCGTTTCTTGTTGTTGAACTATTGGTTCCAATGTACTATGTAAATGACGCTAAGTGTTATTAAAAAATGTAGAGATGACGGGCACACGTCTGTGCTACACGCTAGTCAGTAAAGGTCTGTCTCAAAATTCGCTGTTTCGTCTTTATATACCCCCTTCTTTGAACGGCCTTAGGTAAAAATGTTAATTACTAACTAATTTTCTGATTGGCTTTGGTAGGTGTGTCGGTGTGACGTGTCACTTTTTGGCAGTTGATAACGGCTTTTTCTAACCGTCAAATGTTGCGGTGACAGCTAGTTGTCCTTGTTGTTATTATTCATAAACAGTTTCCCGATGTACATTTTTAGAATGATGCTAACATCTCTCCCGCACTAAATACAGTTGCGATTGGGTTAATATTACTATCAAATTAAAGATTGTTTTTTTTTCCTTTAATTTGATATCACTCGTTCTCGAATTACTTTCACTTTGACCGACATTGTTATAAAACCAACGTTCGGGTACATCACTTTCACTGTCGTCTGCTATTTCTGAGTCGCTGATTTTACACTTTTGGTTAATATTGTTTGTGTTCACATATCATTTTATTAATCAAATGTTTATGTGCGAACACCATTAATGCTGTACTGACATTTTTTACTGAACATTACTTGTACACCTAAACTCTATACTGTACATTGTAATGAATGATCCTACTGACTATGACATTTCGTTTTATGCTAATTCGTTTTAAACTACTATTTAACAATTAAAATTATGATTAAACCTATTGTTTTAATAATGTTTTTTGTTATGTCAAGGCATAACCATGGTTCTGTGTATTTTAATTTACACTTGTGTTAATTCTCAATAGCCAATTTACTGACTAATGTTTGGTCTAAGCTTGCTAAGACATATCGCCTACATTGGAATTTGGCCTTAATAATGCTCATTGGTTCTCAATTCGGTAAATTGTGGAGATATCTTATTTGTATAAGATTCTCTCTTATAAATAGTTCTCTTTTCTAACAAGTATATTTGATGCTGAAATACATCTTTGTTCTCACTATGTAGCCATTGTTAACATTAGTTTTGGCATTCATAATTTACTGGTCATTGTCACATCTATTATCAGCAAAATGCTAATTCTGCTTTCACAGTATTTAACTGCTCATTAGTTCATTTTTTGTTTACATATGACATTCGGTCTACATCAACTATTTACTGGATTGACAGCTGAATGTAAATTTACTCTGTCCATCAGTTCGTTTTAGTCTCAGTCTAGTTGTAGTGTCAAACAGCCCTTGGGTTACTGTTTCATGTGGCACTTCTGCTTCATTCTTCTTTCTTGGTTATTTCTACTATTATATTCCTATTTACATGGTTGTTTTGTCCTTATAAAATCTGATAATATACACTTAGTTTAGGTAACATCTTGTGATGTTACAATATATATATATATACATATATATATATGTGTGTGTGTTTAAATGAATTCAAATTTTATAAGTGTTTGAAATAAAATAAATATTAAGTCCTTTAAATAAAAAAGCTTAATAATATCTTAAATTAAACTAACGTGTAATAAAAGTGAAAAGTGTAGTAGTAAACTAAGTAAAGAGAGAATAATAATAAGAGTATAGTTGAATCATGTAAACACCCGGTCGTGGCCTGTTCGAAAAATAATTCCCCCAGCTTGCCAGTAATAGACAAACTCGTTCGTGCAGGAAATATTGTAGTAAGCCACCCCTATTTTTCTGAAAGCCTGCATCGGTAAACCATAAACACCACCACGTGTATAATACAATGCGTCTAGTGTAAAGTGTGTGTCCCCTCTTGCATTGTAACAGCTGATTGTTTAAAAGTAAATAAAGATTCCCCTTCGTGAAATTCCGCTTGTCTCAGTAGAATAAGATATTAGTATTAAGAAAGGATCTAAGGTTGAGTATGGGATCAACTTTAGATTACTGTAGTAGAATTAAGAGATATAGGAATAAATACGTAACACAGTCACAATGGCACCGCACTGAAAAGGGTTAATGATAAAGTAAGTGCAGAAAACTAACTAATAGAGTTAGAGTATGCAAATGTAATCAGTCGGGCCACGATATTGTGAAGTTACGGAAACTAAGAGTAATAAATAGATAAATAAAGAATATTTATTTATATGTAAGTTAAATAATATTAAGGTAGTAGTTAAGAAACGAGAGAAAGGGAACTTCACGAAAGAAAAAATGTAATTGTATTTCTTAGGTTTTCATTTAATATCCCGTCGCCCCGTCCTCATCTTTAAGTGGAGGAGGATGTGACGACTTAAAAGGAATTTAAATAGCACAAAATAATTTTTATTCAAAATAACGTGAGAAAATATTTAACCCTCCCCTTTGTACTTATATGCCTGTGTCAACTTGTAAAAATCTAGTACGGACATGAAAATTACTCTGTATTGAAGCGAAAATTAATAATTATTATAATTAAATAAAAAGACGTGATAATAATAATCGAAATACCTAACTCAATAAAGAAAATGTAGGATTATTAATAGTAGTTAATTAGTATGAAAATAATAATAATAAAGTACGAACTACTTTTCTCTCTCCGCATGACCTGCTCCCTCTTCCCTACCTACCGCCGCAAAACCACCCCCAGTCGAGCCAGAATCTCGGACAAGGTAACAGCTTTACCATGTGTCGTGAAGAAAAACGTGTGTATATATAAAAAAAAACGATGTAACTGAAAGTAATCTTTCAGTGGTGACAGACTCCACAAGTAATTGAAAGGTGGTGAAAAGTAAAACTAGTTATGTAGTTGAAATGTAGTGAAATAACTAAAAGTAACTAACTTAGCCGACACATCTCTTTAAAAAAGAAACGAAATGTTTAAATTGTAAAGTATGTTCTATCCAAGTATTAAAGAGTAACATTAGTGCAGTTAAAAGTAAAATGTAAAAAAGGTGAACACCGTACATCAGGAGTGAAGCAACAACGACAACCTCACGAACTCCAGGTAACAGAATCCTTTCGTCATGATCGCAACTTAGAATCTACAAAATAAATGGAGGCACCCGAACGACAACGTAGAACTTCCAGGAAACCCAACTGAAGAGTAACAACAAGAGAACCTGCCGCTGATACACATTATATCAATGTGAAACCAAATCATTATCTTTCTAACAATGGCAACAAAAACAGTACAATTTTGCAAAGACTTATTCTAATCATGTAAATGTTATCATAGTAATGTCTGTAATTACAATAATGAAATAGTAATCTGATGATAGTTAAAGGTAAAAGGTAATTCGAAATTTGAGCAAACTACTCTACTAATAGCTTGCATAATGTTGACTTATTTTAGAATATTATTAAGTTAAAACCCGGATCCGAGGTATTTAATGTAGTTTATAAATATATATTTTTTCTATTTTTGCTCACCAGAGTAACGTTTTAAAAAGGCATAAGAGCATTTGATGCAGAATCTTTGAGAAGTTTAATTTTTTAACGTAATAAAACAAAACTAACAATTATTTTTAAATCATTATTTTAGAAACTATAATAAAGAGATGTTTTTGCTAAATATCCAGAGAGTGAGTAAATTTGCGTAACCTAATCCTAATTCCTGTTCTACATATTTTCAAAATTGTTGGTAAGTAATTTGTACTAACAACGGCAGCCGGTTTGATTGAAAGTAACCAATTAAACTGGGTTCCCTCTGTTATGTCTCAGACAGGGGAGACGTTATATAGTCAATCGCCAATCATTCTCATCACGTCAAGCGACGTCCACCACCTTGTTCTCAACTCTGAACGATAGGGTTGATCTCCAACTTAAACGGTTTTGGGAAATAGAGGAAGTCGAAACACCCAAATCTATATCTCCTCAAGACCAATACTGTGAAGACTTGTTTGTTCAAACCACGACGAGAGTACAGGGCGGGCGGTACATGATTTCACTGCCAGTTGCCCCTGAAGCTACTGAAATTGGATCGAATCGCCCAGCCGCTGTTGGTTCCTTTCTTAACTTGGAACATCGCCTTTCACAAAACCCCGAAGTGCAGGACAAGTATAACAATTTCATGCAGGAATACTTGGACCTGGGCCACATGTCTGTTGCGCACACTCCGTCTTCGTACATAATTCCAAACCACTGTGTATTCAAAAGGCACGATTCTCACGCAAAAATCCGGGTCGTGTTTAATGCCAGTTCTCCAGATCACACTGGTCTGTCACTCAATGAGCGTCTTCTTGCAGGTCCCAAGCTTCAAAGTGACCTTCAACACATATTGATATCATTCAGTACTCACAAATTTGTCATTACCGCAAAGTGACGTCAGGTGTATCGTCAAATTATACTTCGTCCGGAAGATCGACATCTCCAACATATCTTTTGGCGTAGCGATTCATCTCAACTTCTCCAAGAATATGAGTTAGTCACTGTAACATATGGACTAAAACCGTCAGCGTATTTAGCTCAACGTTTTTTAAAAATACTGATTTCAGGTGAAGGCTCATCTTTCCCACGCGCCGCGTATGCACTCGAACATCATACATTTGTAGACGACCTAGTCACTGGTACTGACACCTTTGAGGAAGCTGTTCATCTCATAAAAGAGCTAAATACAATGTTGTCACTTTCGGGATTTGAGCTAAGAAAGTGGACGTAACAACTCAGCACTGATAGCCCAATTTCCTCCAGAACACCTGGAAAACCCTTTCATTTTTTCTGATGAAAACCAAACAGTAAAAAGTCTTGGTATTCGTTGGTGTCCATCTTCTGATACCTTTACGTATAACTATATTCCGTTCAAAGGGAAAATCACCAAACGCAGTATCTCGTCCTACATCTCCCAATTTTTCGATCCTCTTGGTTGGCTTTCGCCTGTCGTTTTTTGGGCCAAATGTTTCATGCAACGTCTTTGGACTGCTTCATTGGATTGGGATGACCCGTAATGCTCTGAACCCGAAGAGAATTGGAAAAAATTGATTGTTGGACTATCAGCTGTAAGTGAAATATCATTTCCACGTCGCGCCACTATTGACAACGCTCATTATCGTCTCATCGGTTTTTGCGATGCGTCACAGCATGGCTTTGCCGCCGCCGTTTATCTGCATTCAGAAAGTAATAACAGCCGAGTCAACATGCAACTGCTTGTGGCCAAAAGTCGTGTCGCCCCGCTAAAAACTGTCTCCATCCCTCGACTAGAGCTCAATGCCGCAGTGCTACTGTCCCGATTGATAGCATCAACTCAACAGGTCCTATCCACTCTTCCTATACAGGAAATTCGACTGTACACTGATGCTAGTACTGTATTGGATTGGCTTAATACGCCATCTTACAAACTCAAAACGTATGTTGCTAATCGAGTGGTGACCATCCTGAACTCACCGCACTTAAATGTTGGGCTCACATTCCTAAGCACAGTAATCCAGCTGATGTGGGTTCCCGTGGATGCACTGCTGCCACACTTCAAAACTCAGGACTGTGGTGGAAGGGACCACCGCAATTTCACGTGTCATCTAAGTCTTGGCCTCTGCTTGTCTACAGTAGGAAGGTCTACTTGGAGATTCCTGAATTGAAACCTGTTCCGGCCACAACTCTTGTGGTCACTTCTCCAGAAAGATTCACTGACTTCTACCAAAGAATGTCGAGTTTTCAAAAACTCATACGTGTATCTGCTTACATTCATCGGTTCGTAAATCACTCTCGTAAGCATATGGCGTCAAAATCTACTGTTTTGTCTGTCAAAGAACTCAAAGTCGCTGAACTCACCGTAGTACGTCTAACGCAACAAGACTACTCGTACTTTGATCAAGAGATTGCCTGTATGAAGAAGGGAAAGATTCCTGACTCGTTACGTTCGCTGTCTCCGTTTATCTCCAACGATGGTATCCTTCGTCCTGGTGGTAGACTATGTCACTCCGTGTTGCCGGACAGATCCAAGTTTCCTATGCTTCTGCCAAAGAAATCACATCTAACTGATCTCGCCATTGATCACTTTCATACGTTAGGCTTGCATTCTGGACCACGTACTACTCAAGGATTGATCAACCAAACCTTTTGGATTCCTTGCCTTCGTTCCACATTGAGAGCTCGGCTGCGTAAATGTGTCAAGTGCTTTAAAATGTCTGCAAGGCCCTCGCAACCTATCATGGCTTCGTTGGCTATGTCTCGAGTAACACCACAACCTGCATTCTTGTCCACCGGCATTGATTATGCTGGTCCATTCTCAACTAAAGACTCTCGCCTTCGTAAACCACGCACCTATAAAAGTTATCTTTGCGTATTTGTATGTATGGTTACCCGTGCAGTACACCTAGAAGTTGTCTCAGATTTGTCTACTGAGGCTTTCCTCGCCACGCTGGATCGTTTCATCGCTCGTCGTGGACTTCCTTCAGATCTTTATTCTGACAATGGTCGCAACTTCGTCAGCGCCTCACGCCACCTACATGAGCTATGTTCTATGTTGGAAACTCATAGCGATGAAGTAGCCACTCAATTAGCGAAACGCAAAATTCAATGGCACTTCAATCCGCCGTATGCGCCGACTTTTGGTGGAATTTGGGAAGCCGCCGTCAAATCCGCGAAAGGTCATTTGTACCGAACTCTTGGTGATGTAACATTTACATTTGAAGAATATTGTACCATATTCACTCGCATTGAAGCGATATTGAACAGTCGCCCTCTATGCGACATGTCACCAGATCCATCTGAGGAACTTGATTTTCTTACCCCTGGACATTTCCTCGTTGGAAGATCCTTGTTGTCAGCTCCAGAAGAGCCTCAAGATAATGTCGCCCATCCACGTCAGCGATAGACTCATCTACGTCAAATAGTTCAATCGTTTTGGCGTCAAACAAGAACTCGGCGTCACTCCATGAAGGGCAACTTGTACTATTACAAGACGGAGAGTCAGCATCACTGCACTGGCCTGTCGGACGAATCCTCTCCCTTCATTCCGCTCCTGATTCCGTTACCCGAGTTTTGACCATACGTACCGCAAATGGTACCGTAGTGCGACCCGTCAATAAGGTTGCACCATTTCCAGTTTTGTAACTGCACGTGGTCACCCCCGTCACTTTTTGAAAACCCATAGGTTTTTGGCGGGCGGTGTGTTAGCTGTAGTGTTTAGCTAATTTTCACTGTGCAAGTATCCTGTGTTTGTCTTTCCTCGTAACTTTAATTTCACGTACGATTTGGTAAGTTCAAATAGTGCGCGAGTGCGTATCGTTTTATGCAAGACCAACCACAAATCGATCTCTCGCGCGTGCGCTGAAACCTGTTCTGTTGTTCGCTTCGTAGTAATACACCAGTACGCGTACCAAACGTGTACCAGACGTGTTGCGTCGCTTTCGCAGGCCTGTCTCTTTTCGCATGTAACGTTTTCCCGCAAATACGGCAAACGGTTAAAAACTCACGCAAAAGTTCGAAAAATCGCGTACGTGCGAACTGTTCATCAACACCGCAGTTTCTACTACAACACAACTACCACAATAAGCTGCTTCAGCTACATGCGGTCTTCCAGCCTACAAGAGTGCTTTCCATCAAACCACAGGTACTGTACGTAATTTTATTTTATCAATGTAAATGGCAATTGCTGGGAGGGAATTTACATCTCCCACAACAATTCCAGCAATCGACCAAGTTCAGTTGGGGTTAACAACAAATTCTATCTTTCTACTGAACCAGCTTTTTATCAGAGCCTATAATTAATCCCGACAAATGGTCCACCGGGCCGGATTGTTCAAATAGTGGATGGTTCAAATTCGCAGTATCGTTTTTGTGAAATCATAAAAACTTGTGAAACGTGGTCGGGGAACTGTTACTACCGCTCATTTCGTCTGTTACCGGTAACGGTTATGTTTTGCAACTACTCTCGTATGTCTCCATGTAAACAGTGTAGGCTACGGTAATTGTTATTAGTGTCAAGTAACTGTTATTTCATAAGGTACATTTCATAACTGTTCTTTTCCTTGTTTTGTTGGCTAAAAACTATTGCGACATTCCCAGTAAGTCACCTATGACTCCGAATCCCCCCATGTGTTTACGCATAACTCACGAATCCGGCAGCCAGTCCACACGCAAAAATACATTCAGCCGTCTGTACTACTGCATACTCACATGATACATGGCATACTTCAAATGCATCGTGCACATTATACGAAATAAATTCATTTGGTCTAATATTCGTCTTCTCTGCAATAAATTGTTCAACAATCATTCAACATGACCGGTGAAAAGGACGCATTACTACGCGCAAATGGAGTTTATTTTGCCAAATGCAAACGTACCCTAAATACGCTACAGACCTTTGCAACTTCAAAGGGGCATAATTTAGATGGGAAAACGTACGAAATCGCACTTAAATTATACAACGACTTTTCAGATGCAATCGAAAAATTGAAATAAATAATATTTCCTTACAAGAAAAGGATTCAACTGATGTACTTGACATTTCAAAAGAATGTGATGAACTGTTCAGTCTCCTCACACTGGACAATTCAACTGAACAAAAGCCTGTCATACAGGCACATGCTTCCTTTAAAGTGCCCAAAATTTCACTGCCTGTTTTCTCTGGTGAACCTAAATCAATGGATTAATTTTAAAAATTTGTTTGATTCATCTGTCTTCACACCATGTCAAAAACTTCAATGTTTGCGTACGCACTTGTCAGGTCATGCATTGTCCTTAGTTGAAACATTACCAAACAACGTATGACATTTTATGTAATAGATACAGTAATAAGAGGTCTGCTGCAAATCATTATTATGCTTTGATGAAAAATTATCAAATAAAAGAAAATAGCCATGACAACTTAAAACATTACCTGTCAACCTTTCAGTCATCCGTCAATGCCTTGCTCAGCCTTGACATAAACATGATAATGGATTCATTTTTGTACCACTAAAAATGCTTAAAACAGATACACAATTCTGCCTATGTTCATATAAGTATATCATCTAATATATTCTCTAATATTCCTCTTGATTTGGTAGGCTAGGCACTCTGTATGTATTAAAATATTAAAAGTTGATGTCTGTTAACATAAGCACATGCTAGAACACCAGTCACACAAATTGCCACATGTTGGTACTAATATAATACAAAACCATTGGGTCATGTTATTTATGATACAATATTTTCAGGCCAGAGCTGAGATATCTTCTTAAAAAAATCAGAATTATATTACGTATAATGTGTGTTTAATGTACCTTTGCCATTTGATTTGCTGCCAGACTAGTTTTGAACAGTTTTAATTTTGATAAGTAAACTCTGTTATTATTACATACTTCCAGAATATTACCTGATTTAATTATAAATCGTTATACAAAATTTAAACCAGTAACATTATGTTATTTAAAGAAAAGGCATATCCTACCTCCACAGAAAGGTTCATGACCAGACCCACCTCCTGATATTAATCCTACTCGTTGTGGAGGTATATACTGTCCAACAAAACAAAATTATTAATAATGAAACACCATAAATATTATATACATGTTATAATGTAATACTCGTATATTTTTTTATCATTTCTATATAAGTAACTAAACCAGTTTCTTACAGTATTGTATAATATTATATAATCAAATTAGTAATGTATATCTTACCATCTGTGACTTACAGCAAAATGTATTTTCATGTTAAAATTGCTTTAAAGTCACAGACGGTAAGATATACATTACTAATTTGATTATCAAATACTTGGTACTATAATCGGAAATATTCCATAAATATAATATTATATATATTAGCAAATATAATTTTTTCTGCGAGTATTTGTAATGTATTTTTATTGTTTCAATTCACCTGACATATATTTCACTGAATATATCAGTCTCCTAAGAGGTTTGTAAATGAATTCACAAATAATCGAAATAATCCAATTTTAGTATAGAAACTAACGAATAATAAAATTTGTTTTGATTTTAATACAAAATAACGAACAATAGATTTAATTCATTATAGTGAAAATAATTTTGTCTTAAAATTACATATAAACTATAATTTTGACTTAAATTAAAAAAAACAAAAGTCAACAAAAACACGAAATTGTATTCCTTCAACATATCAAATATGTATACAAACATTCCTATTGACAAAACTATAAATATTATAATAAATAAACTGAAACAAATAATGAAAATGACACATACATTAAGTAATTAACCAGGGGCAAGCGATATGGACTATAGCAGGGCCCGCAACTGCTGTGGGGGGACATGGTCTTCACGGACGCAATCTTAATGATAAGATACAGAATAGGGATGGGAAAGGATGGGAAATACCTTTTGCTTTTCAACAAATTAATAATGAAATATAAATAATTGACAAGATTTTTAAATGCAGCTTTTCCAGATATTCCAGATTTCCAGATATGAGACACTGCCAGATATTAACTTAAAAGGGTTAATATAAGAAATACGGGGTAGTAAAAAGTACAACCTCCAAATGTCAGAGAGACGGGGGAGTAGAAAGCCTCCAGATGTTTCCAATCAATTACGAAGGAATTAATTAAAAATAAAGTGGCAATCTCGGAGCTAGCTAACCACACGATGTGAACACATAACTCTTTTCTTGACTTTTCCAGAAGTTTGATGATTTTTTTATATGACTGCCTGTGACGACAACAACATCTGAAAGATCATTTTCTAAATTATAAATCATCAAATAATATTTGAGAAGTACATCATCACAAGAATGACTTCTCTGGACTGTCACTTCTAAGCATAAAAAATGAGACAGCACAGAACACAGACTTCAATTTTCTGATTGATTCATTTGCTGCATCAGAATCCCGAGAAGGGAGTTATGAAATGGCAATTTGGTCCTGTACCATTTTTAAAATAATATATTTATTTTATTTAAGCCACCTATTGTTTTTTTTTAAGCAGGCTATGAGTAGAATTAAGAAAACTAAAATTTCAGTGTAACACAGTACACAGTAACACAGTACTATACATTTTGCATGGTACATCTTTGTAATTTTGTACATTATAAATTGAATCATGATCATCATGTTATATTTTGTCTATTGTAACTAACTAAAATTGTGATTTAATAAGTAACGTTTACATATCATAAAAACTATATTTAATCAATGTAAAACTTTATTTTAATTCTGTAATGTGTAAAATCTCATTTCCACTATGAGCACTGATTCGCTTTGATGGAAATTTGTATCAGCATTGATTAAAGTAAAGTATTTTTCTACTTTATTACATTCTAACCAATTTTATTAGAACAGACAGTTGGTCCGATAAATGGACAAAATGATAAATCTGATTATTATAGCTTGTTTTCTTATTCTTTATTTTAAAATCTTTTGGGAAAAATTACCCATAATACAACAATAACAATTACATTAATTATTATAATAGACTCTTATTATTTATATGATTCAGTTATCAAAACACCAATTCTGATAATAAGTCATGACAGGAATAACCAAACAATTGTATGTACACTGTCTTCTAACTTGCGGGGAGGCGCAGTTTACATATATGCCACCACTAAATTAACTAATACAGGTACTTTAAAAATTATTTTAAGTCACAATTATTCAATATAATAACAAACCAAACTATCAAACAGATGAATTTGCAATGGGAGCCCCAATCTCTGATATCATATCAGAAATCTTTCTACAGAAACTCGATGTAGAAAAAATAAATATAATAAAATCAAACGACTCATTAGGACGCTATTTTAGACTACCAAAATAAAATTCACATTAGAAGAAGAATCTAATAATAAATTTAATTATTTGGACATAACAATGAACAAAAATGAAACCAACTTTGAACACTCAATATACAGAAAACCTTCACAAACGAATTTAATAATAAGAAATAATTCTAACCATCCACAGCAACATAAAATGGCAGTATTTTAATTCCATGATTTACCGAATGGCTAGAATCCCATTCCGTAACTATTTGTCATTAAAATAATATAATATTGTAAATATGTAGGTTTCAGTACATAGGTTACATTACTCACATGTATTTACATTATCCACAATTGATGTGCAACTTATGTATACCTGCGTACACTGTTTACAGAATACACTCGAATGTTCTGTATCAATGTTTTTAACATAAAAGAATGTACAATACATTAATCGTTAAGCATAATATGTTCTACAAAATCCTAGATAAGCATGGAATGACCTTGATTATACTAGAAGGTTGTCAATACTCAAATGGCACATGATTGAGAATTATGCCATTCACAGCTACATATAAAACACACAAAAAAAGACAGTAAAAATCAGTTTATATTCAGAGTTGAGTTAGTTGAGTTACAGAGTTAGTGCATGTATGTTAATATTTGATACCACATATGTGGATCAAAATTATATTTGTGCTTATCTTTTTGCTTGTATAAATTATGGTTGTGTTAATATTTACATCACAGTTCTAGATCAAAATAATACTTTATGTGTTATATTTTTATTTATGAAAAAATTATTTGTGATATCTTTTGCTGTAAGTAAATTTTAAACTTACGCATTGAAATAAGAAGAGTAAAATAAAATTTTTTTGTTTACTTATTGCCAAAAATGTTCATCTCATATTTATAAAGATTTTGTGAAGTGAGTAGTACTGAAATTTTTACTCTTCATTTTCCTTAGTGTGGGCAAGCCAGCACATCTCTGACTCATAATCAGAGCATTGCTGTGCTGCCGATGTGGTGAGATCGAGTCAAGGTCACGGCTCAATTTGCTCGTCCACCCACACGTATGCGGACAAATAATATGTATGTCTTCTCTGGCATACCCGGGCCAGATAAGTAACAAGGGTACACAATATATACTACACACATAAACAACATTCTTTCCCCCCCCCCCACCGCACGGCTTGCCCCCGGGCGTGGGTTAAAAGGTTGGCTAATATCTCTCTGGCTGGGGTGGGGCGTGAGTTCTATCACAGCAGGAGGGCATGACAGGTCTATGACCTAATGCCTGAAGTGGAGAAGAAGAAGAAGAAGAAGAAGAAGAAGAAGAAGAAGAAGAAGAAGAAGAAGAAGAAGAAGAAGAAGAAGATTTTCCTTAGTTAGTGTCAAACAATTAAAAAAATATACTTCCCCACACAAGCACACGCACACACACACACACACACACACACACACACACACACACACACACACACACACACACATTCTACTTCCCTCCCTCTTACTTCTTTCTCTCTTTCTCTTTCAATGTACATGTTGATAAAGAAGAAGACAATAATATAATAATTTATTCAGGTTTTATATTACTTAAATATCCACCTATCCTGATTTACACAATGTTTTGGTGTGATATAAATTTGTCATATTTGAACAACTGAAGCAAGTTCTCAGTTTTAACTCGACCAGTTGGCATTTGTCTGTCTGTCTGTCTTCCTATCAATCTATAGGAATTCTTCCTAATATCTATAGGGTTAAAGTGAATTTTAACCAAAATTTGCATATAGTTTTCACTTTTGAAAATTTCAAAATTTTTGGATATCAGTGCCCAAAACGTGTGAAATTTTTTATAAAATTGCAAACATTCATATGGGGGGGGGGGGTTCAAATTAAAGAGAATTTTAACTAACATATCAATATAGTGTTAAGTTTTTGAAATTTCAATATTTTGGACCCCACGGCCCAAAAAGAGATAAAAAATTTGAGAAAAATTCCAGCAGGGTACCAGACTAAAAGGAACTGTAATCCACTGAACGTTCAGAATTTTTAGTGTTTATTGTATAATTGTATGTTTTACAATTGTTATATTATTTAAGAAACAGTAATCAGGATTTTTGTAATTTTTCCCATAATTGAAAAATTATCTAATACTGAAATTAATGTAATAAATGTACTTTGCTCAAAATAGTAAGTTCTGCAGCTCAGGGAGCATACTAGTTATTTTAACATATATTTAATAGGCCTATAAGTAAATAGTATTAATTAATTCATTAATGTAATATATATTTAAAGTAAAGCACACAATAATTTTTTGTATTATTAATTTCTTTTGTATAATTAAATGATTCTTTTAAGAAAAAAAATATGAGTTACATTTCTTTAGGTACTAAAAGGTGAAAAACGTATCAGAAAGGTAATGGTACCCATTCCTTCTATTGAACTTGAACACCGACTCTATCAGAGAGAGTTGATGGCAACATCGTGACTGGCAAGGTCTGTCAAAATCCTCAAGTGTTTTACCAGGAACAATGAGAATTACTAAGTTTAGAAAATTGACTGGTGAAAAAGGTTTGGAAAGTAAGATTAAAGAGTGTATCTAATCATGGTCAGATTGTAGCTAAAATTAGTGGTCAGATTGTAGCAAAATGTTCATGGTCAGATTGTAGCTAAAATTTATGCCCATTTTCTATATACACAAAGAGCTGATGCAGTCCTATTTGATGCCATTCCCTTTTGCATATTCTCTCAGTCTAACTTCAACATGTGTGTCCTGTTTCACCTATATCCTATTTTTATGTTAGACTGAGGAAATGTGAAAGCGGAAGACCACCAATTCATTATATACTATGCATTTCATAGACACTGGAAGTAAATTTGTAAGTCCTATGTTGAAATATTGAGGACAGAAGTAATGTGAATAAACGAAATATGTTTGAGGAACTGGATATATTAAAAGAGAAAAACAAATAATCTAAAATAAACTGATGAACATTAGGATGGAATTTAATACTGAAGAAGTGTTTTGAAAAGTAAAGATTAAAAGTGTAAAGAAGTGAAGATTGTACCTCATGTAAAGAGGACTGATAAAACCTCACTGAAAATGAGCAAAAAGTCAAGGCTATAACTATAGATTTCTTTTTGGTTGGACAACTCGAAATTTCTGCCAAGAGCAACTGAATGTAATGGACCAATCCTAGAGAAGCAACAGAGACAGTTCATGAGAACTTCGGCTTGTCAGGCTGTAAGCCTGTGGTCCAAGGTTGTTTTATGCAAACGTTTTGGCTGTGCCTTCGATGGCCATCTTCAGTGCTGAAGGCTGCAAAACGCAGACAAAGGTTTCATAGTCAGTGACCACTGAACTGTGGTTAAGGCTAGTGGCTGTGAGTAGGACTGCTTGTATTTATAAACGTTTGGTGCCTGCATGAAGTTGTTGTCTGACACCACCAGCCAATTGGTTCACCACAACTCATGTCCAAAGAGCATTCAATGAGAGGGACTAGCCCCACTGATTCATTGCAATAGATGCATGTTTCTGAATCTGGACAGGCTGTATATGCAGGTGAGGGAAACACCCACTCACCGATAGCAGAAGCATCATCTCTTCAAAGATGGCCAGCATTGGCGAGACCGTTCTCTGCTACAGCAGACTTTTCCAGCTGCCTCGAATGGCAGTAGCAGCTGCCGCTGTCTTCATCAACGCAGGCATGGACACTGTGTTTCGTAGTTCCAATGTACAACTGGCTGCAAGCAAGGAACTCCATATATTCTAGACAACAAGAGCAGGTCTCTGACACCCTTCACTAGTCTCAAAAACTGCTAGATTTTCTTGATCAGCTTGAAGATTGGTCTCATGCAGCGCTGGCTCAACAACCTGCCAATACAATCAGTCATCCCCTGGACATAGGGCAACACAGCAAAGGCAACATTCTCCTGAGATGCCGACTCCATCAGAGAGAGTTGATGGCAACGTCCTGACTGGCAAGGTCTGTCAAAATCCTCAAGTGTTTTACTAGGCGCAATGAGAATTAGTGAGCTTAGAAAACTGACTGATGAAAAAGGTTTGGAAAGTAAGATGGATGCTCATGGTCATCAATGTTCATGGTCAGATTGTAGCTAGAAATAAAGTGTTCCATGTTTTGGATGAAACACATTATGGAGTATCTGGAGGTACTCTGGATATCATTAAAAATGTTGAAAATATTTGTGAATGCTTGAACTTTATGTATTGGCTTCATCTTCACCATGTTGTGTATGAATGACAGAGCTATGGAAAACATGCTACAAGTAAGGGCTCATAAATCAGAAGGAGTAGAAGAATGTGACAGTATAAGGTTTGGTGTTCTATTTTAAACAATTGCAATAGATGTTTTAGGCCCCCTTCCAGTTATGGACAGAAATTGATATATCACGGCTGCAGGAGACTACTCTACCAAATGATTGGAAGCATCCAAAATACTAAAATTTCTAGTCCCCTTATAAAAATTGTAAAGGAAATTATATTGTTTGAGAAAGATCTTTAAATCTCTGGTTTGATGAAATTGTGGAGATGTTCAACAGGAACCAATAGGATCCCTCTGAACACCATCTGTTTAAAGTTGTTGACAAGAACTAAACAGACTGGAATCAGCAAATACTTTGAATAATTTATGGCTTACAGATCATAAGTAGATTGTGGCACCAGACAAACTTTGTTTAGGAGAGAGATCATAAGTTCCAACAACTTAAAATCCAGTTCCTCCTATCATTTCAAAGAGGTACATACTTATTCATCAATAGCATTTGAAAAACCAAATGTCTGTATTAAATTGGCTGATACAGCGATGCCTGAAGGTAGTCAGTGACAGAATGACAATATATTACACCATCTGCAATAATAGTGTGGGTTTCTTGTAAGAAGACTGGCCAAATATGATTATTTAAGCTAAAGTATCATTGGTACTCCAAAGTTTCAGGTATCCCTGAAACTCCAAACATATTGGGAGGCCTTTACACTATGAAGACAGTAATCAGTGATTTAGTTAATAGGATAAGGATACAATAAGAGAATCAATGGAAATTAAAGTTACCCACCTAGTTGACGTGTAAAGTACTCAAAGAGGATTTGCCAGTTCAGAATTTCAAAAAGATAACAAATATAATAGTACAATTAGGTTACTTAGTAAATAGAATTAATAGGCACTGTTAATTGTGGATTAGATGACTCATTAGATAAGAAGCTGATGCACAGGAAGCTGTAACTACACAGGAATATTCCATATCACTGAATAAACAAAGGATTATAAGAAGATATATTAACCACGTTGTAATGCAAACTAGCAGTTACATATTTATGATTCTTGATTTTTCACTCATTCAGTAATAATAATTGTATTAAATGTTATACAGTTATAACAGTTAAATTTCTTCAGTAATAAATGAATTGTTTATTACTTATTAATTGCCACAGTAATTAATTTGTTTTTAAATAGTTCAGCTATTTGAGTGTAATTTGTACTCATTTTGTGTCTACATATGTGTCTCTTCATGCAACCTCTACCCCAGTTCACAAAATATATTTTAAATGTGTGAATTTTATTTAAAAAACCATATAGAATTTTTAGTACTTTTTCGTATCCTAACCAGAGTCTCTCCCCTTCCCCTCCCTCCCTCCCTCCCTCACACACACACACACACACACACACACACACACACACACACACACACACACACACAATGCCATACATAAGAGAGAAAACTTCCTGCCTTGCCTGAATCAGGTATCAGCTAGCAGAACACACCTGAATACATACACACCTCGTCACTCTCTCATTCCATGTCTAGAAGTGTTACTTCTCACCTGTCCATTCCTATTTTCCACTACTTACAACAATTTATTTCACTGTGTTACTTAAATATACAAAATATTATTTTTGTGAGCATATATGCAAATATGCATCATTACAATATATATAGAGACAGCACCAACAATGTCCATGCAGCTGAAAGCAGTAGATCTATGTGGCAGTTTTGCATACAGTTAAACATAGCAAGAAGTTTCTACAGCTCAGCCTCTGACATTCATCTTTTTGCCAATACCTCTTGGGCAGTTATTACTAGAATTGAGAGTGGATGTTATCTAAGAACATTACTGGAATCTTGATAAACACCCCTGGGAAGCAGATGTATTGGCTGAGCTGAACTACTATTTGGTCTTGTGGTCTGTGACGTTTTCAGGAAAGTCAACCCTACAACATAGGAATCAGACTTTGGCAAAGTTATGTGGATGAAAGTAGATGGAATATACATCTATAGCTGATGCTCTTCACCTAACAACCAGATTAAGATTAAGGTCTCTAGGAATTTTCTGTATTCATTGGTTGGTGATGCTAGAGGCCACAGCCCTGTGGTAGTTGCTGGTGATTTTAATTACTGGACTATTTAATGGGGTAGAGTGGCCTAGAATACTTGGTACTTACCAATGATGGCAAGTTGCTTATTTTGTATAAGCAGGAACTTCTCAATTATTGATCTTACCTTTACCAGAAGTTGTCTGGCAGGAAAAGGAATTAGTTGGAGGGTTAGTGAATACTACACTGATAGTGACCATCAGGCTATTCTCCATGCCATCTCACATGACCAAAATATGTAGATCCTCTAGTAGATGGACATGTACAATTTGTAACTATACAAACTGGATCTATCTCAAGTTGCTTGGATGAACAGGCATTCAGCCTTATTGTCCTGAACAGTGCCATCAGAGACATAATACCTCAAGAGAAGATGGAAAACACTATGAAATGGATCAGAAGAGTGTGCAATGCTTTGATAACAAAGAGGTGAAGTGTCCCACAAGATTAACATATACAATAAAGTTTGTGTTTAAGGAGGAAGCTTTTCATAGGGAGACCAATATCTGGGAGTCCCACAGTGACAAAAAGTATGGGCATTTTTATCTCCTTTGATAACAAACATTTATACATACACATAATTAATAAATTTACAAAAAATCTTACATAGAACCAAAAAATTATTAACTGTATATATTATATACTTCAAAATAGCAAATTAATATATTAAATCAATTGTGAGTAAAAATATCTTACATTAATTTCTTTACTATTAGTACAGCTCAGCTACACTTTACTGTTAACTTAGTTTTTCTCTAATTGTTTATTACTTATTATAATTAAAAAATTAATATTAAAATTACCTTTACAAAGTGTATCAATCAACATGACAATATTAACTCAAGATTTTAAAAGAGCTATCGAAATATTTAGGCATCAGTAGACTTATGCCCCAAAATACACACCTTGTCTAATACAGCAATAATTAGTTAATACAACAGATCAAAATTTAATTAACTCACATAAAAAATAAACATAACAATGTAAGTATAGACATTAGCCACCTTCAGTCTTTTTCACTTAAAAACAGAATCTTTATGTCCTTTTTATAATAATTACTATCAAAGTAAAATACTATTTTACTTAACGTTCTATACTATTACCTTTTTTGCATTCAGCAAATAAAAATAAAAGGCCACCTGAACTGGAAAACACAAATGTACAATAGAAGTCTGAAAAGTCCATGCAAAAACAATGAAAACATAACTTTTGGGTTCAAATTTTATTTTCTTTTTAAATTTAGTCCCTTTCTAGATCAATACACTTGGCACAATGATATTCTAGATTGTTTGTGCCTTCCAAATAATATGATTTCAACAACACAGCAAACTATGCATCAGTGCCCCATTCAGCTTCTTCATTAATTGAAGTTTTATCAATGTTTTACCAATGAGCCATTTTACTTCCATGTTCCATAAGGAAATGGAAGTATGGTGATGGCAAAAAAAATCGTGTTCGAGATAATGGCAGATTCTGATTCTACTACCATCAAAACATGAAAAAAAGTCATTTCACTTCCATGTTCCTTAAGGAAATGGAAGTATGGTGATGGCAAAAAAAATCGTGTTCGAGATTATTGCAGATTCTGATTGTACTACACTCAAAACATGAAAAAAAGTCGTTTTTCGAAAAGTGTCTCTGTGTGTGTCTGTCTGTGTGTCTATCTGTCTGTCTGTAGATTTTTTTTCTATGGCAAACGATAACAGCCGCAAATTCAAACAGAATCAAATAATTTTTTGCATACAGTCCTGATTTGTAGAGTACTCACGACCTATTGTTTTTGGTGAAGATCGGTTGAGGGAAAGGGGTAGTTTACCTGAAACGGTTTTTTTTATCAAGGGTAATTTTTTTTTTGGCAAACGATAACAACCGCAAATTCAAACAGAATTAAATAATGTTTCGCATACAGCCCTAAATTGTAGAGTTCTCAAGACCTGTTGATTTTGGTGAAGATCGGTTAAGGGAAAGGGGTAGTTTACTTGCAACCTTTTTATGTTTTAACAAGGGTATTTTCTATGACAAACGATAACAGCCGCAAATTCAAACAGAATCAAAAGATTATTTGCATACAGCCCTAAATTGTAGAGTTCTCAAGACCTATTGTTTTTGGTGAAGATCGGTTAAGGGAAAGGGGTAGTTTACCTGAAACGTTTTTTTAACAAGGGTATTTTCTATGGCAAACGATAACAGCCGCAAATTCAAACAGAATCAAATAATTTTTTGCATAGAGTCCTGATTTGTAGTACTGTGGTTAAGGCTGAAGCAGTATGTAGAAAGAAGTAGCTTCTATAGTAATATTTCATTTCGAAAATGATTTTAAATATAAATCTTAGAACATGGAAGTCATGTATGGTTCTCCATACCGATATTTTCGAAAAGTGTCTGTGTGTCTATCTATGTGTAGATTTTTTCTATGGCAAATGATAACAGCCACAAATTCAAACAGAATCAAATAATTTTTTTGCATACAGCTCTGAATTTGTAGAGTTCTCAAGACCTATTGTTTTTGGTGAAGATCAGTTAAGGGAAAGGGGTAATTTACCTGCAACATTTTATGTTTTAACAAGGATAATTTTTTCTATGACGAACGATAACTGCCGTAAATTCAAACAGAATCAAACAATTTTTTTCATACCTCCCTGAATTATAGAGAACTCAAGGTCTTTTGATTTTGGTGAAGATCTGTTAAGAGAAAGGGGTAGTTTACCTGCAACATTTTATGTTTTAACAAGGGTAATTTTTTCTATGACGAATGATACCTGCCGCACATTCAAAGAGAATCAAATAATTTTTTGCATACAACCCTGAATTGTAGAGTACTCAAGACCTGAATATGTTAATAAAATTGATTTTGATTCTTTGTAGTGTTTATTGTTATTGTGCTTGTATATCTATTTTGAATCATTGTATGCATTTATTATTATGAATTAACTTACATATTGGTTGAACAGCTTCATCATGCATACATACATACATACATACAGTTTTAACATGTTAATAATGTAGTACTAATTCATTGTATCGTTGTAATTGATTGATTTTTATTTTTCTTGTTTATTTTGAATCTTTGTAATTCTTGTTTTGTTGTTGTAATGATGGAGTTGTCTTTATATGTATTGAGAATTAGCTTGTAATAAGTTTATAAATAAGTTTATATATAGATAGCATGCAGTATTACTTTATTTGTAATAGAGCATGCTGATTAAAAAAAAAAAAAAAAATTCACGTTATTTCTGGCCTCACTCATTTTTATTTTCAGCGATTTGCTTCCTGTGGATCGCTCACCAGTGTAACTGCACGTGTTTACAGAGGAACGGTTCATAGACAGACTTTTCGTCTTTATGAAGTGAACCCTCTGCAAGATGCTCAGGATCCATGAGAGACTTCGGAGCGATCCTTCTTTTCCGCGTGTTTGTTCTGTGAAACACACACTGTAGATTCGCAGCTTTACTCTGAGCAACGCTCCATAGGGAATGTTGAATTTTTTTCCACGGTGTACCCTCATACACACTAAAACCTGCTCTGATGTTTTGATTATGGACATAATAATATTAAAACTTTGGAAACTTGAGCACTACTTAATGGAGATCAAACATTAACTTTTACAAACCATTAATTTTATGCATATTTTGAAGCAATAAATGTTTTAATAAATTAATACAATCTGTGTACTTATTTCTGTTATAATATAAGAATTACAAACTAATATGTGCATGTGTGTATGTATGAAAAATATATAAATATTTTTCTCCTCTGGAAAATTGTTTGCCCATCCTGGAAAATATTTTGACCTCCCTGATGACTAGTTATTTACTAGCCTGTATGGAATATAGCGTTATGACATGGATCAGAATGGTGGGTGTTAAACAGAAGATGCAAATGTATTAAGGAAGAAATGTTTTGCTGAGAAATTTATAATTATACGGTAAAGAGAATCGTCGTTCTAGAATTCAGAAGACGAATGGAAAGAAAGAAAGAAAGACTTGATTTTAAAAAAGAAAAATGACTAGTTTGTATTAACAGAAAAGACTTTGATAACACTATAGTCATCATTCACCCTGGGCCGATAACTCGCAGCGTGAGTCTAAGTTCATTACAGGAATCAGATCGCAGCTCCCTTTGGCCAGCTCTTCATTCAACCTACAAACATTTTATTCAAAAGTACAGTCCTTCCTCACGAAGGTTGAGGATAGTCTTCACCCACCTGACATGGGGGTACCATTTTAGCTGATATGTCATTTCTTCAGAACTCAAGCATCCACTTAGGTAATAATAGATAATAGGTGCAAATGATTTTAAATATAAATTTTAGGACATGGAAGTCATGTCTGGTTCTCCATACCGATTTTTCATGTTCGGGAACAGGAAGAACTCTGAAGGAGCCAAATCAGGTAAATACAGTGGTTGGTGAAGCAGTTGGTAGCGTAATTCATGCAATTTTGCCATTGCAATTGCATCTTTGTGAGCGGGTGCATTGTCCTTATATAAGATCACTTTTTTCTTTGCCAGATGTGGTCGTTTCTGATAGATTTTGTTGTACAATCAATCCAATAATGCTGCACAGTACTCTCATGTTTTTATGCCATGTGCATCCCAAGTGATAGTGGCCATAACAATGCTGGCCAAAAGAACCGTCTTTGTCTTCTTCGGAGCACTTCCACCAGCCACTACCCATTGTTTTGACTATTCCTTTGTCTCTGGCGTGTAATGGTGAATCCATGTTTCATCAGTGGTTATCAATTGGCATAGAAATTCTTGAGGATAGTGTTGAAATAGCTCTGAACATTCTTTCAAAATGTTCATTCTTTCCTGTTTTTGATCAATTGTGGCATAGCACCAATCTCGCCAAAAGCTTTCTCATATGCAATTTGTCATGCAAAATATGTCCAATACGTTCTTTTGATATCTTACATTTCTCAGCTAGTTCACATACTTTCACTCGATGTTCCTGCATTACAGTAACATAAACGTTTCCAATCAATACTTCAGTAGTAGCCTCTTTTGGCCTTCTGGATCGTTTAGCATCACCCATGCTTTTTTAACCACAACGAAAATTGGTACACCACTTGTAAATCATTCTAATCAATGAAGAAGATCCAGGGAAATGTCCAAGCTTAGCTTTTATTTCAGCAGGCATTTTCTTATATAAAAAGTAATATTTAATCACAACATGAAATTCACTTGTTTCCATTTTTTCAATAAGGCAAAAGTTGTGTGCTTCAAATTATTGTCAAAATAATCCTACTTGAAATACCTTCATGAAAATTTGGAATTAGTGGTTTGAATGTTTGTGCTTTAAAACCATGGTAACAACTTTTAGTTGTGGCGCCATCTATAAAATTTTGCACGGACTTTTCAGACCTCCCCCGATATTGATGTTACCCAAAGTACAGGAACAGCAATAATGAGAGGGGAGCCTTTCATTCTAGCTTATATTTTTTCTTATTTCTTACTTTTTCTTCTGCTTATTTCTTGGCAAGTGTATATTTTTATAACTAACTTTTGATTATTATTTTACATACTCATTGTATTAAAGTATAGATTAATTTTACAAATTTAAAAGTTAAAATTAAAAATACATTAAATGTATTTTACATTCTAACCTAATTTTTGAGTTCATTTAACATCATTGCACACTCTATATAACTCAATGAATATCACATTACTCGAAGACTACAATGATTATGTAATTGCTACAATTACAATCTGAGTTCAAAAAATAATTTCTTAATTAGAATGAGAACAAATTTTTATTTTATAAGTAAGTTCATTTTCATTTAGTTTCTTATATGTAGACGAGTAGTGTATAAATATAATAAATGGAAACTATTCATTTCATTTCATTTTATACACTACACTGATTTTTAATTTCACTCGCATAAAAACCTGTGAGAGACGACAGACAAAACGGCAAAACAGTGTATCAATTAAATTACATAGGCCTACAAGCCTAATCTCTATATATATAAGCGGCTTTGTCCTGACTGAGAGAGAATCAACGTAGAGCAAAAACTACTGAAGATAATGATCTCAAAATTTGAAGGTATATTCTTATGGGGTCGTAGATGCTCACTAAGAAAGGATTTTTAAAACTTTCACTCCTAAGGGGCAAACCCCGCCCCCTATTGTATGTTTGTATCTATGTATGTATGTTCCACATCTCCTCCTAAACCACTGGACCGATTTCAACCAAACTTGGCACAAATATTTTACGCGATGGGAGAACCAACATAGGATAGGTGTTTTTTTCGATGGGGTCCTTTGGGGGGTTCTTTGGGGTCTTCCACGTCTCCTCCTAAACCACTGGACCGATTTCAACCAAACTTGGCACAAATATTTTACGCAACGGGAGAACCAACATAGGATAGGTGTTTTTTCGATGGGGTCCTTTGGGGGGTTCTTTGGGGTCTTCCACATCTCCTCCTAAACCACTGGACCGATTTCAACTAAACTTGGTACAAATATTTTACGCGACGGGAGAACCAACATAGGATAGGTGTTTTTTCGATGGGGTCCTTTGGGGGGTTCTTTGGGGTCTTCCACATCTCCTCCTAAACCACTGGACCGACTTCAACCATACTTGCACAAATATTTTACGCAACGGGAGAACCAACATAGGATAGGTGTTTTTTCGATACGATTCTTCGGGGGGTCCTTTGGGGTCTTCCACATCTCCTCCTAAACCACTGGACTGATTTCAACCAAACTTGGCACAAATATTTTACACAACGGGAGAACCAACATAGGACAAGTGTTTTTTTGATATGATCCTTTGGGGGGGGGGTCCTTTGGGTCTTAAAAACTATTAGATCTGGTTACTATGGCAACCCAATAGAATAGATTCTGGTTACCATAGCATCGGTGGAAGTCTCCCGCATAGGAAATAGCGCGGGAGTCGTCCGACGGGCCATCCCTGGAGTTCATCCATGGAACCCGGGGTGTCTTAGGTCGGATCCCGCGAAAGACGGCGGGGCCAGAGTCCACGGTTCTTATAAATAAAGATATAGGTTATGATATCAAAGGTGGTGTATGCATCTTAAGAAACTTCTTAATAGTGTGTGAATTCAGAGTTGTTTCAGTTTGAATTTAAAAGTGGATAAGTTAAGATCGAAGTAAGTTATAAGAGAGTATAAAAAACAAAGTTTTGATAGCGAATGTATTCAGATCATAGTGTTCAGACAATATAAATGCACTTGCTTCAGTTTGAATTTAAAAATTGATAAGCTGAAATCTATAGAGGTATTGTATTGTTAGAATAAGTTTAGGAGACACTAATTTAACAAATGCCTTATTTTAACATTAACACAATGAATTATAAAACGACAGTTAAATACGCAGCGCGTGCAAGTACTGTAGACATTTTATTGAAAACTAATTTAGCTGTTGCCCTCTCCCAGAGTTAGAAATCGAGCAGGAGCATCACGCGCAACAGAATCTTCTCCAGATATAAGAATAAAGTTTATGACATGTTCTTAAACAGGTGCGCTACAGAGTATTCCTCCAGTGAGAATGCGAACGTAACAATATAAGGAAGGTTATACAATATACAAGTAATATAACATTAGAACAAGAATAGGTGCCTATGAGCCTATGAATAAATTATGAACCCGAGCAACGCTGGGTAAATCGGCTAGATATTATATAGATATCTATATAACCCAAATACCACTGACTGACTCGCTGATCACGATATCTCTGAAACCACTGAATGGATATCAATGAAACTTTGAACATAGCTTCGTTATAGGTCTTAGGTGCTCACTAAGAAACGGTTTTAAAAACTTTCACTCCTAAGGGGCAAAAAACCAAATACTGAAATTTATCGCGGGAATTGCATACTTTGTAAATGAAGTAGTTGACATCTCAGTTTACTGGAAACCCCGAATACATTTAGTCCTGAGTTTTTAATCATTGTTTTAAATTGAAAAAAACTTCGTTGTTTGCAGGTTCTTATAGTCGAGAAAATTTTGAAGTTCAATTAATTAATAAATGTATGTCCTTTTTTTCTTGGAAACGGCTCTAACGATTTTCTCGAAATAAATAATAGGTCTTATATAGGTCTTAGTTATAGGTCTTAGGTGCTCACTAAGAAACGGTTTTTAAAACTTTCACTCCTAAGGGGCAAAAAACCAAATACTGAAATTTATCGCGGGAATTGCATACTTTGTAAATGAAGTAGTTGACATCTCAGTTTACTGGAAACCCCGAATACATTTAGTCCTGAGTTTTTAATCATTGTTTTAAATTGAAAAAAACTTCGTTGTTTGCAGGTTCTTATAGTCGAGAAAATTTTGAAGTTCAATTAATTAATAAATGTATGTCCTTTTTTTCTTGGAAACGGCTCTAACGATTTTCTCGAAATAAATAATAAATAGCTGTTGCTATGAATGTAAATAAACAAACTAAGAGTTGAGAATTTGTACAATCTATCTAATCCTATACTATTAAGCGAGCAATAATTGTACAATTAGGTACAACGTGAAACTCCGTAGCGAAGCACGGGTATTTTGCTAGTCTATATTATAAAAGCGAAATACCACTCACTGATTAATCACGAAATCTCAGAAAGTATAAATGCTACAAACTTGAAATTTGGCAGGTAGATTCCTCATAGGGAGTAGGTGTCCGCTAAGAAGGGATTTTTGGAAATTCGACCTTTAAAGGGGGAAAAGGGGGGGAAGTTTGCCTGACTGACTGACATAGAATCAACGTAGAGCAAAAACTACTGAATGGATATCAATGAAACTTTAAACATAGCTTCATCATAGGTCTTAGGTGCTCACTGAGAAATGGTTTTAAAAACTTTCACTCCTAAGGGGCAAACCCCCCCCCCATTGTATGTATGTATGTTCCACATCTCCTCCTAAACCACTGGACCGATTTCAACCAAACTTGGCACAAATATTTTACGCGACGGGAGAACCAACATAGGAGAGGTGCTTTTTTCGATGGGGTCCTTTGGGGGGTTCTTTGGGGTCTTCTACATCTCGTCCTAAATCACTGGACCGATTTCAACCAACCTTGGCACAAATATTTTACGCAACGGGATAACCAACATAGGATAGGTGTTTTTTTCGATGGGGTCCTTTGGGGGGTTCTTTGGGGTCTTTCACATCTCCTCCTAAACAACTGGACCGATTTCAACCAAACTTGGCACAAATATTTTACGCAATGGGAGAACCAACATAGGACAAGTGTTTTTTTCGATACGATCCTTTGGGGGGTCCTTTGTGGTCTTCCACATCTCCTCCTAAACCACTGGACCGATTTCAACCAAACTTGGCACAAATATTTTACCCAACGGGAGAACCAACATAGGACAGGTGTTTTTTTCGATACGATCCTCTGGGGAGTCCTTTGGGTCTTAAAAATCTATTAGATCTGGTTACTATGGCAACCCAATAGAATAGATTCTGGTTACCATAGCATCGGTGGAAGTCTCCCGCGTAGGAAGTAGTGCGGGAGTCGTCCGACGGGCCTTCCAGGGAGTCCATCCACGGAACCCGGGGAGTCTTAGGTCGGATCCCACGAAAGACGTCGGGGCCAGAGTCCACGGTTCTTATAAATAAAGATATAGGTTATGATATCAAAGGTGGTGTATGGAAAGTGGTGAGAAAATACAATGAAAAGAGGTCACTTATTCCCTGGAAGATAAAGTCTTTGCCGGGCTTTAAATATGACTGTAATACTGACTACAACAATGACAAGATTTTATCTATTGGTGATTTTATACAGTGTAAATGGTGTAATGCTAAAAAGTGGAAAGAGGAAAGTCCTGGGTTATGTTGTAGCAACGGAAAAGTCCACCTTCCTCTCATTAAAGAACTACCAGAACCTCTCCACAGCCTTCTGAGGGAAGACTTTTTCTCTCATGGCCAGTTGTACGTTGCCTGTTCAAGAGTTAGCACTCCTGACAGTCTGGTTATTCTTCACCCAGAAGGAAAAACTAAAAACTTTGTGTACAAAGAAGTTCTTTAATGATCCAAGGATTAGTTCTTCATTACAAGTTCATAAATTTAAGAAAAATCTGAAATGTTTTCACTCAACACAACTTCATATAACAAAAATGTTTAATGTTTATTTTAAATAAAATACATAAGAGGTTTTAATTATTTATTTATAAGAAACCTACTTTAATTGAACTTTATTAATTAAAAAAGATTTTCATTACGTACAACGTGAAACTCCGTAGCGAAGCACGGGTATTTTGCTAGTAATACATGTATGTGTGTGTATGAATTAAAATTATTTAAAAATATTTCTGTTTTTTTGTAATTAATTGTCTAGTGAAGTACTTCTGTTTAAGTTGGGTATAGTTGTTCGTTGATCACAATGGGGTTTGTGCTGAGACTGTGATTAGTAAATATTTTGTTTTTTGTGTTCCAAGTATTAATGTTTTAAAAATGCATTGTGTTCTGTATTGATCTGAAATTGCCCAAATAGTAATTTTTGTATGTGTGTACATATGTAGATGTTTCAAAATGTTCCATATAGTGCACACTATGGATACTATGGAATGGACATGGTATTTTAGTGTTATAACATACTGGTATATATTATAAAATACAAATTGGTATCTTATTAATCTCATGTTATTATTGTCTTAGAGTTCATGTCCTGCATTTTTCAAATGTGTTCCTAAGTTAGATTTGTAAAGATTTGTTTTGCATGCATTTAAAAAAAGGCTTCATTTTTAATTTTGTAATTGTTTTTTGTTTTGTCTGACATATATCATTTTTTTGTAAAATCTCTAGATCAAGCTTGTAAAGTACCATTTTTTTATGTTGTTGCATAAGTTATTTTTTTACATTCATTACATTACATTACATTTTGTATATATATTTTCTTATTATTATTATTATTATTAAATAAAACTTTTCCTACAAGAATATATCTTTTTTTTAATATTACACTATTTTGATAGTATAAACCATCATCATCAGAAATTACAAATTAATTTCCAATTTAATATTTAAAAAATACAAAAAACATATTCTTGTGTGAAAAGTTTTATTTATTATTAATAATAATAATAAAGTTATTTTTTGTACATTGTTATTCTTTGTTTTGTATACTATTTTAATATCTGTGTTAATGAATAGTTTTATTTCTCATACTGTTGTTTCTGAATATGAATGACACCTTTTTTTAAAATGTTCATTGCTTTTTTTATAAATTTGAGTATTTGGTTAAAATTTTTCTGATATGTGTTTGTTTATTAAATTTTTAGGTCTTTATGTAATGTGTTTTTAATTACAACTAAGATAACTGTATTTCTAAATTCGAAAAATGGGACATTTTATACGCTTCAGTTATAAAAAACAGGACGTTATATTGGTATGAGTGTATTGTGTATATGCTGTATCCCTAGTATTTTCCTTAAAACTTATAATTAGGAGGGTGATTTTTGTAATAATTCGAACATGTTCTTATTTTAAACTTAATATTTATTATTATAAAAATCTTAAAGTAATTAATATTTAGTTCTCAGAATCATATTATTTTTTTTTTAATTTTAATTAGAAGTACCTGCCTCAACCCAATCATACTGTTCAATTGATCTGACACTTGTTAACCAGTTATTCATTACAAAGCAAATAGTTTTAAAATGTAAATTTTAAGTCTTTGAAGATGTATTGGATTAAAAAAATCATTTAATGGAATCCATGTAGAGTGTGTTGCTTTCTTTTTTCTATTGTTTCTGCAATAGTAAATATGTACTGTGTGCAGAAGAAGCAAACAAAACTGATCCATTTTAACCATTCTGTCATCTTAGATTGCTGAAACTATTTTTTCCACTCTGATCCATAAGCATTTGTCAGATTCCTTGTTCCATATAATTGGTTACAAAGTGATATGCCCTAGAAATGTCATGTATGCTGCAGCTTACAGTACAATACTACATTCAGAACTAGAAAACTAACAAAATCTATTTTACTTGTAAACATGGAAAATAAAGCAGTGAAATATTAAAAATACATTACAATTTAAAATCCTGGATGGTTTATCTTCCCCTGGGCAGAAATGTTAAAGTTAAGAGAACATGTCTGGGAAAAAAAGAAATATTATTCGTAACCCAAGTTATGACTGTCTTGAAATTTTCAGTCTTAGTTATAATTTAGTTATTTATTATTTTATTTGTGCTTGTTTTATCTGTATATTTTATATATTAGTCTTTTATTTTTATTTTGAACTTTTTAACTATATTTTTTATTTCTTCTTCTCTTTCTTTTTTTAGTAAGTTGATGGGTTAGTCAGTTTAGGCAATTAAGTTTTATAATTTTTATCAATGTTTGTTTGAGGCTACTTTTTGTTATTAAAAAACTGTTTTATTTCTATTATTCAGTTTTGTGTTGGGTAGGTAAAAGGTGATACACAGGTGATAATGACAAAATGTTTATCATAGAGGTAATAAATCATAGAGGTAATTTATATTTTCATCAAAAATGTTTAACATAAAGACACAAAAAACAAGCATAACATAAAGAAAAGGGCATCATCACATTAAAAAAAAAATAGTATGGAGAAAATTACAAATCTAATCAAAGACAGATATCAAATTAGCATAAATAATAACATACTAAAAAAAAATCATTCAACAATAACAATTATACTCTGAACAATGGTATTTAAAAAACTGAATGCAAAAAATTTAATACAAAGCAAAAAATAATTAAATGAAATATTATTTTTGTAAAAACAAAAAAACATTAATTTACAAATATAATTTAACATCACATACAATAAATTCTCTCAAACAGAAGTCCATCATTATGCTGTCTCATTTTTTCCTACTTCTCTAATTTATGCTGCTTTACTTTGCAACACATGTTTCACAATCTGACAACGATATTTCTCCACATTATAGTAAAGAGAAGATGCTAGAAGGATTTTTGAATACGCACAATTATTTTATTGATGCCATGATGATTTTCATGCTGTGTTATGCATTTTCTTCAATATTTACAGCACGTTACTTTCAAGTACTCTCAGCTCCATGACAACATTTCAGTCCTGTGCTCTTTATAGTAACCCATTCTACAAAATTAGGAATTCCCATTATGCCAGAAGCTCTTTAATTCTTCAGAACTGTGGTAGATTTCTTGCCATCATGATAATGACCCTACCCCTTTGCTGTTAGGATTGGTCGCATATCATTGTCAGAATTTTTTTATCATCAACCATCTGCCAAGAAGTTATAGTGATGGCTTTAATATGTTCATCATGATTTTCAATGGTAACAATCTTTCAGGCACAGCAGTCAAAATAAACTACCAGTATTACTATGTAAATGCCCCCCCCCCCCCACTGTACTTTCAAACTTCAAACTGAATTCTTGCAAACAGTCAAGCCACCTAGCCAACTGCTCTCCTAGATTTTCTAATCTAATTGGCACATACAAACATAGCATGATCTATTTAAAGTGAAAACTCCCATGCATAAGACACATTTGAAAGTGCTTCTAAGCAAACAATTCTCTTCTTGTCACATAATATTTTCTTTCTTCCTTGTAGAGACACTTGGTGTAACAAGTTATTACACACCATCCCTATCTAGTTCTTGGGACAGACCTTTCATAGACAAGTATTGTTTTTGACTATGTTTATGCTCTACTTCCCTTCAGAAAGCAAGTAGAACTGCAAAGCAAGAATGGTCTCCAAGCACAATACAATTTTTGAAGTTCTTAAATTTCTGAAGTTCTGGAAAGCTCTTGACCACTGAATGACTTGTTTATTTCCTGTTAGTTTGTGCAATGGTATAGCTATAGCACAACATCCTACTACAAAATCTCACTAGTAAGAGCACATCTCCAGAAAACTCTTAATTTCATGTTACTTTTTTGGATTGGTCAGTTATCATAGGATAACATTCATTGCTACAAACATATCACTACAAACATTTATTGCTGAGACCGACTGACCTAATTGTTTTCCTTCTGAAATAGAGTGCCCTTCTTAGACTCAGGTTTTTGTGCACATCATGAATTAGGCTTACAATTTGTTTGAGATTTTGTAAATTTTACAGATTTTCTTCAAGTGATTTGCAAATAACTGTAATGCCATCTAAATCTCCATGGCAAAGTTTCCAGGTCAGGCCTCAGAAGATCTGATCCAATAATCTTTTAAAAGTAGTTGATATTATTGTAGAGCCTCAAATGGGTTAAATTAAAATGAACAAGGCCACCTGACAGTGATATCTTCCTTCTCTTCATTATAAATTCTCATTTGCCAGTATCTACTTCCCAAGTTCAAAGCAGAAAGCCACTGATCTCTAGACAGTATATCAAGCGTATTATCTATTAAAGGTAGTAAGCAGCAGTCTTTTTTCCATTACATTATTCCACATTACAGTAGTGTACACAAAAACATAATCAACCATTCTTCTTTAGTTCATGCAAGACCAGAGAAGATCAAGCACTCTTTCTTGGCTCAATAACCCCTTCATTAAACATCCGTCCTTTACAATCCAAGATGTTTCCACTTGCTTATTCAATAAGGGATCTTTGACATAGGTGGTGTATCTCCGTACTGACACAGTGTTGAACAAAAAATGCAAAAGTATCTTCAAGTTCATATAAAAACTATTTCACAACAGCCTTCAAAAGGTTGTCAGAACACTACTGAATTTCTCCAACTGTTTTTATAATTTTGAAGTTTTTTAATGTTTGACTCTTTAATGAGTCATTCTGGCAACCTAAGACACAAAAGTAATTTTGCCCCATGGTATATATTTGTTGGTAAAGTAACAGCCTCATCTGTAATGTTTGCCATTCTAACTGTAATACTTCTGGTTACATCTGATCTCAGAAAAGTTTTAGATAGACTGTTTTTAACTTTATACCTACTGCCCCTGACACTGCATTATTTTCAACTTGAGCATTAAAATTCCCACGTACAATGAGGTAGTCTGTTCTGTTCCACTTATAAATTTGTTTCTGTAATTTTTCATAGAATTCACAGTTACTTCTTTCCGTTTCTCTTCTGGTGCATAAACTCCTACCACTGTTAGATAGTTGCAGCAGGTCTTGAATTGTACAGGTAGTATTCTCTTGCTGGCATATGTACAGCATTCAACTCTTGACTTCCGTTTTTGGTTTATCAATATTGATACTTCACTGCTTGCTCATTTTTGTTGGTCAACTCCACTATAGATCATTGTGAATCCATCGAAGTCTTTAGTTCCTTTTAATTTCTTCTTAGTTTCTGAAATTATGGCAACATTAATATTTCTTTCTTTTAATCCCATGCACAGTTATTCTTCTTTTTTAATAATACTCCATGCATTCCATGTCGCCAATTTCAATCTTCTATTTATTCCAAATAGATTGTCCTTTTTGGGTTCCAGTAGTTTACCATTATCTCCGTCCAGCTGTGTTCTTTGAAAGTTGTGAGTAAATTGAATTAATTTCCCCATTATAGGGGACCAGTCTATAGATGGGTAAATCATGCGGAGGGGCTGCGCCCTTATGGGCCATGACTCCCGGTAATTTTTATTCAGGGTTGTCTGCCCCTAGCCTTTGATGCCCCAACACCCAACTGCAAGGCAGCAGCAAAAGATAATATTATGACAATAGGACGCAATATTACAACTGAATAAATACAACTAGATTCCTGACTGTAATACTCCAATGATAAGCTGGTCCAGGATCTTTCCCTTACACCCTAACTTGGTACTGGTGGCTACTGTTGACCTTCCAGTCTATGTCCATACTATTCTGCATTAACAGGGTCACCTCTTGTACGATGTGGCACTTCACCATACAGTATGGTCTTGGCTGGAGAGAGGCTAAGAGCTCCTTTGGGAGGTAACATCACTTCATCCAACCTTGGGAATTTGTGAGAACCAGTGTCCGTCCAGTCAACCCGATACAAAGGTACTACCTCTCCAACTTCCCTTGACCCCCCTTCTTGTAATTAATGCATATATTTATAAAAATAATTGTAATGTATGAAATTGGTCCTTTTTGTATTACCAGGTGTAGTAGCGAGGGGTTCCAGGCAGGGTAGGCTACCAGCTTGAGATGTATGACATACAATGAAGGTAGTATGACTGGTAATACTTTTCAGCTAGGTATTATTATTCCAGACACTCATTTTCACAGATTAAGTAAACTAGGGTAAAAAAATTACCTAGATTTTATGAGTTCTGTATGGGAATCAAATTTTAGTATCCTGATTCCATATATACTGGTGTGAACATCTTTGTTCTTTTATACGAGGGGGGACTCAAAAGTAACAAGAATTTTTCTCTGGCAGTTGGTAGAACGCTAGTTCCGACTTCTCCCGCTAGGTGCCTTCACTAGACACCATTTTGTATCAGTTGCCCAAGCGGCATTGTTGTGGAAACATTAGCGCGGTCAGTGTGACTATTTTTTGTAAGCGCTGTTTCACGTTTTCGGCGATTTGTCAATGGCAGACATTAAATACCAACGTGCTAACATCAGGTTCTGTTTCCTGTTAGGGAAATCAGCAGCAGAAACTGTCGCAATGCTTCGGACGGCTTATGGGGAGGAAGCTTTGAGCCAGGCAAGGATTTTGAGCCAACAAGAAAGCACACGCGGAATGAATTTTGCTGCAACACGTTTCATCTTCAGATCTTCAGTCAAAAATTCGTTGGCATGAACTCCAGGATATTCCAGTCATTTCCTCAAATTCATCGATTGTTTTATGACGATCAAACATGATCGCAACACAGATTTTTTCAATGTTTTCGTCCGTTTTGGAAGTCGAGGGACGTCCCGGTCGTGGTTCATCTTCAATTGACATTTGACCAGTTTTAAAACAAGAAAACCACTCGTAAATCCTTGCCTGGCTCAAAGCTTCCTCCCCATAAGCCGTCCGAAGCATTGCGACAGTTTCTGCTGCTGATTTCCCTAACAGGAAACAGAACCTGATGTTAGCACGTCGGTATTTAATGTCTGCCATTGACAAATCGCCGAAAACGTGAAACAGCGCTTACAAAAAATAGTCACACTGACCGCGCTAATGTTTCCACAACAATGCCGCTAGGGCAACTGATACAAAATGGTGTCTAGTGAAGGCACCTAGCGGGAGAAGTCGGAACTAGCGTTCTACCAACTGCCAGAGAAAAATTCTCGTTACTTTTGGGCCCCCCTCGTACAAGTATTGTTTCTTATGATTTAATCCTAATTTCTGATGTTCCTCTTTTCTTTACTTTATTGATTCCATTCACTTTTCCTTGAAAAAAAATGTTCTTGAAGACTTGCATAACAAAATAATTATATACATAACTATAAAATTTTACAAATAAATAATAACTTGGATTTCATTGTCCATGACGTGTCCGTTAATAATATAATTATAATTAAATCACTACCGACTTGGAACACAAAGTTTTTTATGGGTAAAATGTAAAAGTTTTACCATATAGCCTGAACCAGTTTTCGCTTTTAAAAAGCTTTTTCAGGGGCTGCCGCTGGGATCACTGTCCATCTTGTTCTTGGCGACGGTATCGACTTTTGAAAGATCGTTGTGATGTGTATGGGGTGATATATGTTCGAATAATGCGTATGATTTGAATTGTGTCTGTTCGTTATGATGTCATTTTATGTGTTTTCGTGTGTTTGTATATTTCCAGTTGTTCAAGAGTATCTAGTTTATGGCCTTTTGTGTGTACGTGTAGAATATCCATGTTGTTATCAATGTTTTTGTACCTTTGCAAACCACCTGATTGAAGCAAACCACACATACAAAAACATCGACAATAATATGGATATTCTACACGTACACACAAAAGGCCGTAAACTAGACACTCTTGAACAATTGGAAATATACAAACACACGAAAACACATAAAAATGACATCCTAAACAAACAGACACAATTCAAATCACATGAATTATTCGAACATACCACACCCCACACACACAACATCGATCCTTCAAAAGTCGATACCGTCACCAAGAACAAGACAGACAGTGCTCCCAGTGGCATCCTCTGAAGAAGCTTTTTAAAAGCAAAAACTGTTTCAGACTATAAGGTAAAACTTTTACGTTTTTACCTATAAAAAATTTTGTGTTCCGAGTCGGTAGTGATTTAATTATATTTAGTTAAATAATAACATTTTGTAAATAATTTCCAGTGAAACATCAACATTTTTCATAGTGGAAAGTTGAACACATCTCTTCATAAGTGGTAGTTTTTCTGATCTTGGCAGAATATCAGTAGGAATTTTCCATGAAGTTAAGTTGACAATTACTGTTGCAGCTGTTACTATTGAGATTCTCAGTACACTAAAGGAGATTGGTTATGTTTCACACAACTTGGAACAGAAATTTCATTGGAGCTACAATTTTGATGAGTCACAAAAGGAGACACACTACATTCTGAATTCTAACTATATCCAATTTGCTATCTCTCTGCCTTTTTAGTTTAAACAATTATAATTATCCTTTTAATTTGCTTTTCACTTTTACCATCAGACAAATTTTAAAGGAGACAAGCTTGCATTTAAATATAGCTTCTTTATCAAATGGGCAGTTGTCTGTTGCTTGCCCCCATATCTTTATTAGGCAAAACCTTTATAATCTCACACCAGTAAAACACATACACACGATGAATGGTACTGTGTTATTATGGGTTTGTACATTTACTACATAATGTTTACTATATAGATACAGAGGATTTTTAGTGTAAATCTGAAAACAATGGAAAACTGTTTAAGGAAGTGTAAAATTGTATGAAGTGTGAACAATGTTGTAAAATATTTGTACGGTACATAAATATAATATTAATACAGTTCTTGGTTTTCCAGATGTGACTAAGTTTGTTTTTTGTACTTTGCTTAACATTTTGATATCTCCTCCAATGTCTTCCTCACGAGTGTAGAACTATTTCTCTATTTATTTTCTCTACCATTATTAGTTTGCATTCAACATTATTGTTTGGGCTAGTCCTATTGATTGTTTGGTATCTGTGTTACTGTGTATAAGGTGTTCCCACAGTACTGGTATTGTCACGACATAAGAAGAGTCAAGAGCATCCTTCTACCTGTTTCTCATCTAGCCGAGCAGGAGCAGCATCTCAGTCAAGGCCAAAAAGTACATCCCAGACTGTTCGAGAGCAATTGCAACTATGCTAGTTATGCTGGCAAGCCGCTAACAGAATGGAAAAATTATTCTGGAACACCTGCACGCTATATATAAGCAACAGCGGCTGGCTTAGCAAGTCGGTTACAGTGGGCGAATTCTTTAGTGCAGATTAAGTCATTGTTCCAAATCATTGTGATTATTATGTTCGAATGATTGTGATTATAATGTTATAATTACTGTGGAAATACGGAACTGTAATAGCTGACATTATTATTGTGTGTGGACAAATTTAACTTGAATAACTGTAATAAAATATCTTGTTGATTTCAAGTTGTTATTTGTGACTCACTAATGCTGGTAATTAGTGATTGCATTGGTGTCTGTTTTTTTTTTGTTTCCACTGTATCATACAACAATCCGTGAGACCATTGTAACAGTGGTGTCAGATGTGGGATACAACCATTAACAGTGGAAACAGAGGTCACTTTGTACAAGACTACTGGAATTTGTAATATATTTGCAAATATGGATGCCAGTCAGATAATGGAAAATTTCCAGTCGCTGTTGTTGCAAACAGAGTAATGACAATGATAGGAGATAGAAGAAGCAGAGAAACATCATGATGAGAAACACAGACAGCAGGTGGAAGAAGCATAAATACAACAGGATGAGAATCACAGACAGGAAAGAAAAGAGGCAGATGAATGGAAAAAGCTGTCTTGCTCGAGTTGGAAGAGCAAGACGAGAAACATAAGCAGGAAACAGGAGACATCAAAGCATAAGTATGATACAGGATACAGGAGCATAAGTAGATACAAGATCATACTACCGCATAATTGGGGCTCCTATGTGGTGATTTGGATGAATTACAAGATGATCTTAATAACCTAATTACTAGAATATCTGACATAGAAGAATCCATGTCAAATAAAATAGCTGAAGTAGAAAAATCTGTCTTGAGTGTGGAAGAAACTATGTCAACAAAAATATCTGCAGTATAAGAGTCGACTGCAAACATAAGAGAACAAATTAAAAGTGAAGTTGAGCAGTTCTTGAAAATACAACCATACGTTTCAAAATACAGCCAAATCAGAATAGTGTGGACCATGGCCCCCACATCCTGAAGCGGGCCCCCAGGCCAGGATCTTTGGCGGGCCCCCCTACCTACCGCTAAGTTTAAGGGCAGCGTAATGTTCTACAGGATTTAGGATAAAATAAGTCAGTTTAAATGATGACACAAAAGTAATATTTATATTTATTTTAAAAACTCTATGGATTTACATAATAAAAACTTAAATAATATAAAAAATTATCTCAAAGTATATTTTCTAGCTTTTGTCGATGCAAATTTTTCAATAACTTCAGTAAAATCAACTTGCTTAGCTAAATCATTTTCGATGCACAATATTGCTAGATGATTAAGTCGCTATTGACTAGTTGTGCTTCTTTGCCATGTTTTCAATGAATTTGCCAGTCTGCTGAACGATCTTTCAGCTGAAGAAACAGTAACTGGTACTGTACAAAACAGTTTAATGGCGAGACAGACATTGGCAAATATACCTTGCAGTTTTTTGTCATAAATTGCATTCAGAAGTCTAATTGGGGTTCTTTCAGTACCGAAAACTTTCTTGTGAATACTTTTAAGGTGAATGATTTCGTGCAGAAAGTCTTCTGACAAATCTTTCGCATATGTATTTACAAGGTTTTTGCTGCTTTTGCGGTAAGTTGACCGTCTAAGTTCTGGAAGCTCAAAATGGGTGAGAATAATTCACATATGGTATCTGCTGCTTCAAATCGTGTCAATAAATCATTGATAATAAAATCCAATACTGGGTAAACTACGGAAATTCTGAAATCTTGTTCAGGTTCTATAGAAATTTTTCGGTTTTCGGGAAATTGAGGTTGCACTCCTACTGCTTCAGCAACTACTTTTGTTTCTTGAACAACACTTTCCCACGAGTCACGTAAGTGCTGCATCTCTTGCACTAAGTCTCTTATAAGTGCGGTCTCGACATCAAGAGATATTCCTTTACTTTGTATGACAACATTCTTGTTGTCAATACTTGCTAATATTTTGTGCCAAAACACTGTCATTAGCAGAACTTTATAAGATCTGAAATATTTTTTTAGGCCTTTAATTGTGTTCAGTGCTGAAGGAGTTAATCCTGTAGCCATCTCTCCAAGAATGACATCTAACACAGCAAGTATGCCGGAATAATGTTTAACAATTGGGCGCACAGCTTGAATTCTTTCACTCCACCTTGTTTCTGAAAGACTTTGAAGAGATAATGTTACGTGTTTTTTCAATACTTCCCAGTGTGCAGGACTGTGAGCGAACAAAGAGTAGAAGTTTTCTATATTCCCGAAAAACGTTATAACATCTGGGTTGAGCTTTGCAGCGTTGACTCCTACGCGATTCAATGAATGTGCTCTGCAGGGAGAGAACAAGGCACATTTGTTCTTTTCTAAGATGCGGGACTTAACGCCGTTTATTTCGCCACGCATATTTGCGCCAATATCGTAGCCTTGCGAACGCAGTCATGGAGAGGTATATTGTTTTTTCCAGAGTTGCAAGTATTCTTCAGTTATTTTTTCTCCAGTTTTTCCAGTAAAATTCATGAACTCAATGAAACGTTCATTCACTTCGAATTCGTTTCAGTCTTGGTTTTGGGATATGTGTCTGAGAATTAGGACGTTTTGTTCACTGTGAGAAATATCTGGTGTTGCATCTACTATTATTCCGTAGAAAATTGCGTCTCTTCTTTGATCAAGAATGGTTTGGAGAACTTTGTCTGCACAAAGGCCAATAAACTCATTTTGAGAATACCACGACAAATAATGTGCATGTCCTTTCATACTTTTACCTTCCACCTGATTTTGTTGAACTTTGGCGAGATGTTGTCGTGTCACTTCATCGTACTTTCCAATCAACTCTAAAATTTCTAAAAAATTCCCATTATGAACATCTCCAATCTTTGTGTTCTCTCCTTGAAAAGCTAAACCTCTAGATGATAAAAATAATGTTACGTCTACAAAAATTAAAAATCGCAAGAGTAAAGTGGCACTTCCGATTACCCGATTTTAGGATGGACGAAAAAATGTACGCGGTTCCAAGAAAAAAACGAAGTAAACATACCTGTAAAAACTTTTGGCGCGCTGGCGAACAAAACAATGAAGTAATACACTAACCACGTGGCAGATCACTTTCAAACTGAACATAAACATTCAGCAGAGCTTATCCCACAGATATTCACATACCGTAAACATTCGTAAGTAAACACGCATTGTATAGGCAAACATCAGCTGTTTTTGTTACTTTTCAAGGCTTCCAGAGAGGGCAGCACTAATCACAAAGCATTTATAACGATGTCATACCATACGGACAATGTTGTCGAATACCGCAGCAAACGGAGACGTTTTTTAAACGATGTGGACTATAGGCAAATTGCTCAGCGAACGGAGACAAATTTATTCGATTACAGTCGAATTACGCGGCGGAAGGGTTATTAATTCTTCCACTGACAATAATGAAATTAAAGCGTATTCATGTCCACGTGGGTGAAGCCGCGGGAAAAAGCTAGTATTTTATAAAGAAGTCGCTTTTTGTCTTCTGTTCATCTCACTTAGCTATCCGACCCACCACGCCGGGCCCCCCTAATCCCGGGCCCCCAGGCTAGAGCCCCGTCAGCCCCCCCCTTGTGGGGGCCATGGTGTGGACGCCCTGATATATGGTATATGCTTTACAATTTGAGGCTGCCAAGTCAGTGTCTGGTTGTACAAGTCATAAAGTGTGCGCTAAAAGATTACGATGGCACAGTTGATGAAGAGGATGAACAAGGAACAGAGAACCAACTATCAATGCCACAGAATAAAGTAAGAAAGGATGGAAGACCAAAGTGTTATAGATGTGGGAAACCTGGACACCTGCAATGACATTGTTAGGTTAGAGTTCAGCAGCAGGGAAACGTTGGTACAATGGGGTGCGTGCTGACTAACTGAGGGGACAAACCCCCTACGCAATACACAATTTCTACACTTCAGAAAAGTAGCAGGAGCTTGGTAGTTACTGGATTCATTGAAGAAAGGCCAACCTCGATTATAGTTGACACAGGTGCCACAGTCTCCATTTTGTGCCCTGATGTGGTAAAAATCTCAAGCCAATCTGATGCTCTTGCAGACTGTGAACAGCCACGGGATGCAATTAGAAAAGCAACTGTGAGAAATGGATTTCTTGATAAAAGGACGGCTGAAGATAGCCAGTGATAAAATGAAAACTCAGTATTGACATTCACAGCAATAGTGTGTGTTTCGAAGAAGGAGATCAGGTTTGGTTGTACAACCCAAAAACGTCGTCATGGTCACTCACCTAAACTTCAGTCTAACTGGGAAGAACCTACAATGTGAGAAAGAGAATCAACGATGTTGTCTATCGGATTCAACAGAAAGGACAGCGGAAATTCAAGGTCATCCACTTAGATCACCTGCCAAGTATTACTTCAGAGACGGTTTGCCAGTTCGGAACGAACAGGCTTAAGGAGAGAGCAGTGTCACTACAATTACAGAACGCTCCTGAAGAGTAGAGAGGGGACTTCTATCTGTTTCTTGGCTAGCTGAGCAGTTGCTGCATCTCAGTCAAGGCCTCACTCAAGTATCTCCCAGACTGTTCAAGAGCACTTGTTGAAACTATGCCAGTTTCCATGCCGCAAGGACTGAAAATTATTCTGGAACACCTGCAGGTTATATATAAGCAACAGCGGATGGCTTAGCAAGTCATTTTATAGTGGGCAATTTCTTTGGTGCGGATCAAGTCAATGTTGCGAATCAAGTGATTGTGATTATTGTGTTTTAATTAATGTGGAACTGCGGAACATTAATAGTTGACATTATTATTGCATATGGACAAATTTAACTTGAATTACTGTTTGAGAGTAGCTTGTTGATTTCAAATTGTTATTTGTGACTCAATGAAGCTGGTAATTACTGATCCTGTTAGTGTCTGTATTTTTTTTCCACTGTACCATACATAACATACCATAGCAGACCATCGTAACAGTATGTTGCATGCGTCAACTTGTAAATTTAAGTAGAAAGGTGTGTTCCAACTTACAAAACTTCTCTTTGTCATTTTACTAATTATTCATGATAGTGACTACTGTTTTGGTTTTCGTATTATATTGGGTGTCCTGTCTCAACATGGTGTTGTGTTAATGTTGGAAGTGTCACTCTTTCCAATGATGTAATGCATTCATTTCTTCTCTGCCATTCTTCCTTTGCTATGTATAAACTGGGTTTCTTGTATATACCTAGGTCTCTGTTGTACTGAATTTTATGTACTCTTAAATACAGGATATAATATAATGTGTTTGTCTGTGCACAATAATGATGTTTTCTCATTTCTGATCACAAAGAAATGGCATAGTTACCAAAATAATTACACTTAACGCAAAAGTCATATTAAATTATATAATTATAATTTGATATGATTTCTGATACATATGATAAAAAAATTTCTCAAATCAAATATTTGCAATTTGTGTATGTGTGTTTATAAATAGAAAAAATAAAACTTAAAAAGTTCTTAAATCAATTGTTCGGTAGTTAGCACTTGATTCCTATAGGTTTTAATTTTAATTTCTTAAATTTTTAAGAATATTACACAAATATAATTCTATACAAAAAGAATTTTTTAATATGTTCAATGCAGATTATAAAATCTCATTTTAAAATGAAACACATGATGATAATTTATTTTTACAACGTGGATGTACATGTGAACTATAACAAATTTTATCAATATACAGTAGAACTTGCTTATAACAAGATTCAAGGGACCAGAAAATATGCTCATTAAAACCAAGTACTCACTACATCCGAGTTGTTGACTCACAAGCCTAAATTTTTATACTGTGATTATCAAACATAAAAAAAATGTCTACTTTAGAAGAGGCTTTGCACAATAACATTTTGACAGGTTTTACATTCTATGCTTATAAGTGAAATTTAGACTTTAAACATTTTTTAGACGCTAACATTCTTTGCTGAATATTGGTGTATAGCGCATTTGCGAAATATAGTAAAAGTAACTGTGTAGTAAAAACTTCCCAAAATCAGACGGCTATCTGGCAAAAAACGCAAAAGTTTCCATCCCACATATACAATATTTATTTAAAAATTACAAGAAAATTCACTCTAATTTATTTGTCTTTTTGTTCCTTGTTCTAAGTGGAATCGTCAAAATTATATTTCGCACACAAACACAGACCAATATTTATTCACACACGTGTTGTACCGTTAACAGTCTACAAATTCAGGTGACTTGTTTGGGCAATTTAGATGAATTGTTGCTGTTTAAATAGAGTTTTGTATACTTGGAATTTTGTAAACAGAAAAACCCATTGTATAACAGTTACTGCTAATGCAGTTATAATGACGTTACTGTATTGTAACGAACTTTTGTTAGACCTTAACCCATGAACAAGCCTGCGATAAAAAGCTCATTATAACCAAGCCTCTAATGCATTCCTACTCATTAAAAGCGATTTTAATTATTACTAAGACACAAACCAAACAAATCTCGTACTTTTGCTCGTTACATACGAGTTCTCGTTATTCACGAGTTCCACTGTATTTAATGTTTTACGATCAGTTTTATCAATAAACTTTTCTGGAAATCTTTACAAAAGTAATGTTATGTTACATTCATGTAAAGTTCAATAAAATTCAATAAAGGAATGATAAAAAAGTAACATTATGACTTCATTAAAGTAACATACCGTATTAACCATGACAATTCTAGACTCTACATCAACAATCAAACCAGGATTTGTATCCATAAGACCTTTCAATGCATCTGCTACACATGTGTCTGGTGAATTGAGCAATTTCTTTACAGTAGTCATTTTTGCTTTACTGAAAAAAAAAAGAAAACAATTATATACACCCTCTTAAGCTTTCAAACTGCTCTTCTACAAAATACAAAAAAAGTACTATCTTCCTAATTTTCTAATTTTTAATGGCTCTGTTCATTAAAATGTTTTCACCAAGTAGAGTAAGGACAAGTTTTCAATAAAAGAAGTTAATATTAATAATTAGTGATTCCATTATGTGTTGGTTATGTATAAAGTGTGGATAAATCATTTGTCACTTACCTGGAACATCAAAAACAAGTTAACCTCCACAGACAAAATATTCTAGCAACCTGAAGGAAGACAATCTATGATACAGATTCAAGAAAATTGGTTAATGAGTTCTACAGAAACATTTTACAAATTTTCAGAGTTTGGTTCTGATATTTGTGAAGGAAGGCTGTCCCCTAAACTCAACATAGCTTAGTAAGCAGTCATATCATTGTTGTCATAATAATATGATATAAGGTATACAAGTGTTCCCATATCCATGATACTTGTGACCATGCTTTAAATAAATATTATATTTGCTTCAACTGAACCTTTTTCAGTATTAATTTTATTTTTATTAGTATCATTTTTAGTATGGTATTATTTTTGTGTCGGTATATGATAAATTTCTGTCTAGTTGTAAAAATATGTATTTTAAAATATCAGTATATGTATTTTAACAAATATATCTATAAATTCAGATATAAATATACAATACAGAATTCACTTATCATCAATTCTCAGAATAAAAACCTAGAATATGACATATCCATGGATTTGAAATAACTATTTTTGATCATTGTGTAATAATCAAAAATAAATTCCCAATCAAGTATAGATGATTTGAACTGTTTTCAGAAAGTGGGAGAACATACATATTTAAATTAAGTAAAAATAGTGTATTAAAGATATTACTAGATAAATACAAAATAATAGAGCCTGGAACATGTTTGCTAACAATTCCTGGTAAAAATAGGACAAGGGGTCTCCAATAAGTAACTCATTTGGATTCAACCCCTTCAGTTGCGGTTCTAGACTGGGGCGTGGGGGTATTTGCCCCCCGTTTTTACGAGAGATAATTTTTTTAAGAAATAATATAAACCAAAATTAATTTTTAGTTATTAAACTTTTTTACAAAGGTTTTAACAAAGTACATAAAACAGGAAATAATGCGTAAGTTATATATTTAAATACAGTACTGTAAATATATTTAATTCTTGAAATAAGTGATTCCAGAACACCACTCGGTTGGTGTCTGCAGGCAGACTGAGCTGCGCCACCGCGCGTATAGGGTTTATTAAATGTATTGCTCTGTGGCCACGCCACCAGCGCACTTCTCTTCCCCCCTCCCACCATGCTGACCTGCTCAGTGTTTCCTGTGTATCCTCGTTTTCTCTGTAGTCTGCTGCTACAATTTGTTGTGCTTCACAGTTAGCCATCTTTGTATTTGTGTCATCATTTATTTTATAGTAGTGTCTCAGTGGTTTACTGTACGTGATAGTGACAGTGTGATTGTGTAATTGTTACGGTTGATATCTTTTATAATGGTGTGTTTCAATATTTGTAGCATTATAAGCTCATAATGAGCAAAAGACAAAACACAATTCATTTTAAATTTTCTTCAAACGCCAAACAAAAAACTGTGTTCTAGCAGAAGTGAAAATGAACCACTTCCTTCGCAACCATATACTAGTGATACCTGTAATACAACAAATGAAAATAAATGCACAGCGTCATCATCAGAGTCAGCAACTCTTGTAAGCCAATTTAACAACACTGCTGTGAATGTATCACTTGTTTCACAACCAAGTACCAGTGGTAATAATATTAGGCCTATTCATAAGGAAATAGCAAATAAATCAATAAGCAAGTCTGTAGCGGATGGCCCTACACAGCCGCAAATGGTTTTTAAAAAGACTTTGTTTGGTAATGCTTACAGGTCATTTAATGAAGCTTGGTATAAGAAATTCCCATGATTAGAATATTGCTTAGAAAATGATTCCATTTTTTGCTTTATGTGTCGGCATTTTCCAAACCAATCAGGCAATATTGAAAAAACATTTACACAAACTGGGTATTCTAATTGGAAGAAAATCAGAAAAAATGTAATAAGCATGATTCATGTGACACTCATCGAGAATTGTTCTCAAATACAGTGAATATTTAGGATCTGAAAAGCACGGAACTGTAATATATGTATGTTGTGTATGTTAAGCGATGTTTTGTATATATACTGTGTTGTGTATGTTAAACGAACAGTTTGCTGAAAATCTAAAAAAAAAAAGAACTGCTGTAACTGCTTTAAGCCAGGTACTTCTTTTTTGTGCTTGCCAAGATTTAGCTTTAAGAGGTCATAGGGAAAATGGAAAAAATTGTGAAATTTACAACGTAGGTAATTTTATTGAACTTTTGGAGTTACTAAAACAAAATTCTACAGAAATTAAGGATAGTTTGGAAAATCTTCCAAAAAATGCAACCTATATATCTAAAGACTCCCAAAATGAGTTTTTAGACATTTCTGCTGACATTGTACTAAAATATATCATTAAAGATGTTAATGACCACAATGAAGAGTTCTCCTCTTTTATAATCGATGAAGCCAGAGATGTGAGCACCACTGAACAAATGTCAGTTTGTGTGCGTTATATTGCTGAAAATAAGATTTGTGAACTCTTTCTGGGTTTTGTAACACTTCAAGAGCTGACAGCTGAAGTTCTATTTTTAAAAATTAAGGAATTTTCAAACAGTAATGGGTTGGACATTAAAAAGTGCATTGGACAGGCATACGATGGTGCTTCGGTTATGAAAGGCCACATAAATGGGGTCAATGTTTTAGTGCGTGAATGAGCCGAAAACCCATGTACCTACAATCACTGCTACGCCCATAGACTAAATCTAGTTTTAGTTGATGTGGCCAAAAACATTAATAACGTGGATGACTTGTTTGGATTATTGGAGGCAATTTATTCCTTTCAGTCAGTTTCAACACTGAGACACCAAAAGTTTAAGGATGCCCAGGAAGCACAAGATCTAAAAGCAAACAAAATTGAGATGCCGTAACAGAGCAATAGCAGATGGGTATGTAAATGCAAGGGAGTTTCATATTTCAAAAACAATTTCAAGTCTGCACTAGAAGATTTCCAGAACTCAGCTAATAAAGTAGAAGCTGCAACAGCCAAAGGGTTCTTGCACCAGCTGTGTAACTTTGACATAATATTTGTCCTGCAATTTTTGGGGGAAATTTTGGAACACACAAACAAAGTTTCCATAACACTGCAGAAGCAAGATTTGTATATGGGATTAACAGTTAAAGTCATTGATGCTTTGATTAAAGTTATTCAAGACAAAATGTCTGACAGTTTCTTTAACGAAACATGGAAAAATGCTTGTAATACATGCAAATGTGCCATGGACTGACAACACATCTGAAGAAAAACAACAAAGAAAACATAACCGTAAGTTTGACTCCTCAGCCTCAGTTATTTTGTCAACCATAGATAAAACATCTAGCCCATCAGGAAAAGCCAAGTACCACCAAATGTTGTACGAAGTGTTGGATAATTTGGTTTCAGAGTTAAAGAGAAGATTTGAACACAGTAATTACTTAATAAATGCATTTGATGCTATAAATCCTTCACTAAAAAATTTTTGCATGAGAAATACTTGAATAGATTTGTGGAGCAGTACAGTATGTTTTTGAACAAAAGTGAACTGAAATATGAGGTTGAACTTGCAAAACATGCATTGATTGGTTTTACTGGCAAACCTCTTGAATTATTTATCAAGATCCAGGAACAACACACATTGTACCCTCAGCTTATCAGACTGATGAGATTTATTTGTACACTTCCCGTGACTAGTACTGCTGCAGAACGGAGTTTTTCCTCCATAAAAGGATTAAAACCTACTTGAGATCCACAATGTTGACAAAGAGACTTTCGAATCTTGCCATTTTATCCATTGAAAGGGAAGAAAGTGGAAAACTCATAAAAGACCCTTGCCCAATTGTGGAAACATTTAGCAATGTTGGCCAAAGAAGATTGATGTTATAATTTTTGTTCATAAGTAATGAGCAAAGAATACTGATAAGACATATTATTATTTGTAACTCTAAACATAAACAATTGTAAAGTAAAACATTTATAAAACACTCATGTTCTTTTTCTTCTGCCCAATAAACAAAATTTCAAGAACAAGGAACTTCAGTCTTTCTGACTGAATAGTAATAATGAATGCATTTAGAAGTTTATGTTAGGTTTAGGGGCCTATATGGGTTTTAAAAATATGTTTGTTTTTGCTAAACACTGAAAAATACACACACACTAACTATAACTAGATGTTGTTCAGTCGGTTTAGAATTATTATTATGAAGATTTAATTTATAGTTCAAGTTGTTTAAAAAAAGGTTTAAATGCTGAAAAATGTTTAAGTTCTTTTTTCGAAGCACTGGTTGGTTTAGATTTTAATTACCACTTACTTACCGATGTCAATCTTCTAATGTAGATCTTCTCTTTCTGTAATATATTGAAAATAGCACTACACAATTCATATAATATTTACCACTTGTTTGTATGTTAAAATTGTGTAAATAAAGTTAATCTGTAAATGAGACTATTTTGAAATTATTCAAAATCTTGGCTGCTTACTTGCCTTACTGCCAATCTGCGAAATAAATGCTCTGTTGTGTTGTTATTATAGTCTAGACACCTTTAAATAATGGACTGACTCAATTATATATTAAATGGTAATTTATTAACAATGTAATTCAATTAAAGTTCAATTTAAAACCCTCACAAAAGTTCATTAAAACAATTCAAAATCGTTACAGATATTCTTAAAACTCAGGGCTGGTAACACTGATTTCTATGTTGTGATTCTCTAACATGATTCGTTAGATTTCTTATTTATAATTAATAAAATCGTGAGTTCTTTGATTATACAAGATACTTACTACAAAAAAATGCTTAAATACGATAATGACGTATTGTGGAGAGTGGTTACATAAAATAGAAAAAGGTTAATTATAATTGTAAACAATTGTACAAGACACGCTTGCATTTAAATTTGCAGGTTATGGTATCGCATGTGCAATACGATTATTATTTCTGTATATCGGAATAAAATTCCGTTAATGGTTATAAAAATTAAAATATAATGACTGATTTATAATTTCAGTGCAATTAAAAAATAGTTATGCTTTCTTGAATTGAAAGCATTGCAATTGTGTACATTTCAACAACAGGTAGGTTAGAATGAAAATTTTTCTAAGTTAATTGATAAAAATATCTGAATTAAATTCATAAAATCTCATCGTTATACATAATATTAGTTAACGACATATTCATTAATCATTAATTTTATTGACAGTTCTCAAATATTATTAAGAATCGAATTGTCTTTCGTTATCATTAAGGTCAAATCAGAATCTATGTTCAAATACATTTGTGTTAATTAATTAGTAGTTTTTCATTTTGATTCTTTTTAAAATTAATATTTTATTTAAAAAAAAATTATTGAGAACTTTTATTCAATAATACGTTAATTCATAATTATTAGTTATGTTAGTCACGTATGATCGCATTTGACTAACGTAGTATCAACACAAAAATTATTATTTCAAAATCATTTAAAATTCAGTTAAATATTGTTAATTTAAATATCCTCCCTTATTATCACTTTTCATTGCTGGGATTATACACTAGCAATGATAATACACTAAGTCTGGTAGCACTATTTACACTTCACACGTTTTGGAAGTTATGATGTTAGGTTAGTTATCTGTCTACTGGGGGGGGGGGGGGACGCGCACATTGTTATTAATATACTATCAGCAGAGAAACGTTCTGTTGGCGTCGATGTCCAGTTTTTTTTAGTGAAGCCACGCTTAGCTCCTTTGGCCAGCGTCTGCTTGGAATGAGTGTCTCTAATTGGCTGAAAGTCGTTTAATCTTGTCCCCATATGCCACAAGAAATTAATAATTTTTATTTCTCAGCGTCTGTTTTTGGGGTTGAGAGTATAAAAAGGAGGCCATCAATTCTTTTGTAATTGACTGAATAATTATGATTGCTCATAACCTTCTTAATGTACCTCCGATTCGAAAACTAATAGTATCATGTTATTTCGGCTGCTTTGCTTTTTATTTTGAGTCCACACAAGCACTATTTTCGTTCATGATTAAACTGTTTAGATTTTCGTTGATGCACTTTTAGTGTTTCTGATTTAAACATAAGTTTTTTCACTTTTATTGTATCACATGATACGTATATCACTTATTGATTATGTTTCAAGTCATTTTTTCTTATTAATTATTTCTTAAATGCTAAATATTTACAAAATTCAATAATACACTTGTCAGGCGAGTAGGCCTTAAATGTCCATGCATTATTTCTTATTATTTACAATATATATTTCACTCTCACACAATTCTATTGTGTTTAGTTTATACCTCAAACGATTCTACACATTTGGTGCAGTTTTGTAGTTACTAACATATCTTAGTTTATTTACAATAAATGGTTTTATCACACCATGTCAGGTGTCCTGTCATTCTGACACTCTTATTTTACAAATAGTTTTATATTATGGATGTATTTTCTTCCATTAACTGATATTTAATGTTCGTTTACATCTTATTTTGGATATTTAGTATTCCCTGCTGGGCTAATTACTTACAAGTTTCTGTTGGACTGTTACTTTCATCTAGCTTCATCTGACATGTACTATTGTTTTTCATGATTATTATATAAGTTTATGCATTTACTGTTTGTTAAGTGTTCTCAAAGACGTATTGAGTATTCTTGAAACTACTGTTATACTATTTTCCTCTTTCTGATTAGTTTTAATTGAGAGTTTTTTATGTAATTCTGTCAGTTACTCTGTGGTTTGGTATTTTGGCTGCTATTCGTTTATAAAATTTAAAATATATTGTTGTGTTTTCTAGTTCATATTGGGTTTATTCTGCTCATTATTTATTCTAGTTTGGTTGTTGCATTATGTAAATACTTTTATCAGTGTTTTTCTAATCATTAATTATGATTCTTTGTTGCAAATTCTGCTCAGTTGGGGTTATGTGTATATCACTGTATTACAACAATGCCTATATGTGTTAGTTTGGTTTCTTGTGTATTTTCTTACATATTTACCATAATTGGTATTACTATTAGCTAGTACAATGGTTTTCTGTATTTTAACTCTATTACTGACTATTTGTTTACATAGTATTATCTAATTATAATTGGTTATTGGTATATATATTGGATGGTTACATTTGGTTTGGTTGACTGTTTTTAATCTAATACATGTTGTCTTATTTCTGATATTCTAACAATTACATTCTGTTGATTTTACCTTCCACTCTCCTGATATCTAAATGTGTGTTTTGCAATGATTTTATATTTAGAGTCAGTCATGGTAGTTACAGGTAATCAGTTCCATTTACTTTCATATTTGACCAATTATTTCTGCACTTAACTTCAGTTCACTTGTTGTCTTTATTATATTTTATTATATTATACTTTTTACTCATAAATAATACACTTATTGTCTGTGTTGGTTTATTCGAGATTATTGTATAAAATTGTTGTCACTTAATATTTCCACTTTCTGTAAATACTACACTATCATTGTTTGTGTTGGTTTATTTTAGCTCGTTGTATAATAATATTATTTAATTCACTTTAAGTAGCACACTTTTATTTTCTGTGGTTGCTTATTGAATTATTATATTGTCAAGAGTTTTGCTCTTGGTCACTTGGAGTTTCCTCTCAGGTTCTTCCTGGTTGTGGTATTATTCCTCACTTATTGGGTACTCTTCACACTGGTAATATTTTCTTCTTATTTGTTGGATATTTTCCTCACTTATTAGATACTTTCCCTCACTTATTGGATCTATTGGGTCCTGGTTGCTAATATAATGGTTTACTTGGTTTCACTTTTCCTTCTGTTATAATATTGACGATTTATTTAATCACAACTCCTTCATTTCTAGGGTGCTTAGTTTCCTTAACATTATTTATTCATGGATAAACAGGTTTGACTTTGACATTTTAGTGTTGTCTTTCCTCTTGTTAGTGTGTTTGGCTATATATTAGCTTAGATATGTTTATGGTAGATCTTCATTTGGGTATTTTTTATTATATTTATGTAACGGTATTTTTTGATGCGTTACATATGCCTTTCTATAAGAATTGATTAATTCGGAATCCCTATACTAAATTAATGAAGAATTTATCAATTGTTGTACTTTTCTTTATACTGAATCTTCTGTTCTTGTATCCTTCCATTTTACTTTTATGAATCACACTTTATTTTTCCTTTGTATTTGTCTTCCCTAGATTATTTAATTCCCTAACTATTTCCCTATCATTTTAGCTGGCGCAGTTCAGAGTGGCTCATTCGGCATACATTCTCTGCTGGCCATACTAATATCACATAAGTTCAGAGGTAAATCATCTCTGCTCAATATATAAATGATTGCTGGAATAATTCTTCAGTCAATTCATATCATATACAATATAAAAGTAGTCAGTTTTCTGACTAATAATAAACATTCTTGGGATTACTTCACCACACATTCGCGGTTTATATTTAATTATATTCTTCTCTTCTTGATTTATCTTAACTTATTCTTCATTTTTTTTTCTCTAGGATAATTCTGTTTACAGTTCTTCATTGGTATCTTCTCTTGATATTCTTCCTTAGTATGGTATTGTTCATCATTCTTCGGTATTAATTAATCTTTCTTTTGGTAGTCCACCTTATATCACATTATATTCTTCTGTATCTTCTTTACCTACATATCTGTGTAATATTTCATTTAATAGGCTCTCAATTGGTTTTGTTTTCATGCCTCATGTAGTGTATATCCATTTTATAATGAAATTCATTAACCTTTATTTTCCTCCTTCTCTCTCTCCTTCTCTTTGCAATTTCATCATATATTATCTTTCTCTTCTCATTCTATATGTACAGGTAATTTGGTATTTACATGTTGCTGGCTCTAGGAAGTTATATTTTATGCCATGGTTGGTAGGTGTCTTTCTCGTATAGTATTCTTCTTTCTTTTCTTAAATGTGTACATTATTATATTATATTATATCAGCAGTTTGTTAGCATTCATTTTCATATTCATAATTATCATTTTCAAAGTTAATATTATCATTATGTATTTCTCAAAACAATAGTCAGGCTCTTTATGTTAGTCAGGCTTCAACATATTTTTTCAATGAAGATTGGTTGTAATTTCCCTTTATTCTTCTTGTCACTGAATCTTATAGTTCATATGTGTTATTCAGGTTATCCTTTGTTACAGTATATGGCCCCGTGTAAAGCAGTAATAATTTCTTGGCAATTCCTTCAATAGCACTTGGGAGTTCTCTGTTCCTTAATAATACTTTGTCTCCCACTTTGTATCTGATGATCTTAAGTTGTAATTTTTTATATTTAATTCTGAGTTTTTCTGCTTGTTCCACTGCATTATTGTAGAATTTTAACTGATTGAATCTGTATTCATCTCCTTGAGGAAAGTTGATCATCTCGACTATTTCTCTGGGTGGTCTCTTTTCAAACATAGCTGTGTATGGTGTTTCATTTGTTGACTGATGATATGCTAAGTTAATAAAATCTTCAGCTGGAGACAAATATTCTTCCCATTTTTGTTGTTGTTTATGGCAATAGGTTCTCAGGTTTCTTCCCACCTCTCTTAGGACTCTTTCAGCGGGATTGCTGTTTGGATGGTATACTGAAGTTTTGTATATTTTGACATCATGATTTAGCAATGTATTCTTCCATTTCCTTCCTTTGAACTGTGTTCCGTGATCAGTGATTATGGATTTAGGTCTTCCAACTTGGACAGTAATGTTGGTATTTAATGTGGGAATTGTATAATTGAAAGGTTGGCTAATTTGATCATAGTCCCACTATGCTCGCTTCGGCAAACATGACGTTACAGTGCTCCGAGCGTCCGAACGCAGCAGACGAGATTTACGCTTGTTGCTTTGGCTGTCATCTTAATTCTTTAATGTCGCGACTTATTATGTAGGCCTTAGGCCCTAAATCATTTCATTTATCTAGCTTCAAGTGTTGTGTAATTGCGCCTCACTTCTATAACGTATAACATTTTTTGACCTAATGTGATTTCCCAGACTTCATGATGCGTACAAGGCTTAGCTAACCTTTCAAATTCTAAATTAAATTGTAACATTTATGCACAATAAATGTATTAAATTACAGTCCGCTTACTCATCATTATTTTCTCCATCCTGGCCAATTTAATTCCACTACAATACTAAATTTTCAAACACTAATACTTAACATTTTTTTGGTCACTCCGCGCCTGGATTCATCATTTTAACCTTCTTTCACAACTTTATACCTTACCGAGCGGCTTCTCATCATTTTTTTTACTCCAATTTCTGGCCATCACGGGCGATTCAGTATGTTCACTGATCCGACCGTGTCTGGATTTATTCAACATTTCTTTCGTCGTCGTCATTGAGCTTCATAGACAACACCAGTACATAAAAATCCACGTGTTAACGCCTACACGCCAGGTTTTGAGCAGTTCCAAGTTGAGAGCAGTCATCCAACCAGTCAGTGCGTGTCTACCATCTGCTCCACGGCCTCAACGCTGCAAGACATCTCACCGAAGGTACGACATCAACGCCATCAGTAAAAGGTGCGTAAAATGATGGAAGAAGGCTTAAGAGTGTTGGTTAAAAAGAGAGGCGGCTTAAAGTCTGCCATAGTGAGAATCAATTCCACAGTACTTAATTTTGATAAAAATAGTAATACCAAACATTTTCTAACTGTGAGACTAGAAAGTTTAAAGAGTTTATCAATAAAATATGATGAGGTCCAGTCTGAGATCGAATTAATTTCTAAAGACATAAATGCTGCCCAAGAAGACAGAGTCGAGGTTGAAGAGCTTTTATATTCAACCGAGGCTAACATCTTACAACTAATAGACACTTTCAACATCCAGACTGAATCTCAAACATTAAGCAGTAACAGTCAAATAAAACCTATAAGTTTGCCCTGCTTCACAGGCAACATTCTCGAATTGCAGCACTTTTACTCGATATTTTTAGACTTGGTACATGCTAGATCTGACTTAACTTCAGTGCAAAAATTACATTACTTATATTCATCTCTCAAAAATGAACCACTAGATTTAATCAAGGCTTTGCCTATTTGTAATGAAAATTATTCAATAGCGTTACGTTTGCTGTCCGCTAGATATGACAATAAATTCATATTAGCTAAATATTACATTCAAAATTTATTAGAAGTGAAGTCAACAACCAAGGACTGTACAGAGCTTAGCAGAATTTATAAATACAATAACGTCTTCTGTCAATTCTCTGACAGCCATGCAATTGTCAGTGGATTCATGTGAACTCATTGTTATACAGCTATTGTCAACAAAACTTGATCATTCTACATTTAAATTATGGAAAGAATCTATAGATTCTGAAAATCTTCCTAATTTTCAGAGTTTTATACAGTTTCTAAATGCCCGTAGACAATTATTAGAAAACACGTTACCGATAGAGGCTGGACAGCAGCTTAACAAACCAATTGTAAAATTTAATAATAAGTCTGAAAAACCTAAGTTACGAAACTCTGCTGGCAGCACTGCATTTAAAAGTTATCATTCTATTTCAAATAATTATTCATGCCCATGCTGCAAGGCAAGTCACCCAATTTATATGTGTGACAAATTTCGCGATTTGAGCGTATCGGAACGAGGGCAATTTATATTAAAGCATAAATGCTGCACTAATTGTTTGAGACCAGATCATTTTTCACCTAATTGCAAGGTTAAACAGTCATGTAAGATCTGTTCCAGACGACACCATACATTGCTTCATATAAATAATGGGTTAAAACAGAGTTCTGCCAGCAGTAGTAATTACTGTTCATTTAAACTGCAATCAGCAAGCAATGTTATCTTATCTACAGCCGTCGTGTTCGTCATCGACCGCGCTGGTAACAGGCAACTTGCACGAATTTTGTTAGATGCAGGATCTCAAGTTAATTTTTGTACTGCATCATTTGCAAAAAAATTGCAACTTAACTTAACTAAATCTAATATACCAATCTCAGGTATTAATAATGCAACATGTTGCGCTACTAATTTGGTATCAGTTCGTATTTTTTCTCGTTATCAAAGGTTTACTTTTAATGCTCCATGCGCAGTCTTATCTACGTTGACCCACAAACTTCCAGCACAATCTTTTGACATAAAACATTTTAATATCCCAGATAATATTTTCCTTGCTGACCCACATTTTAATGTATCAGCTGACATAGACATACTGTTGGGAGCGCAGTTTTATTTAGACTTGATTCAAGCTAACAAATATGTTTGTGGTCCTAACTTTCCTGTTATACAAGAAACTAAGTTAGGCTATATTCTAGCAGGCAATTTGCCTAAGCATTGTCATTCAAAGGGTCCTGCTGTTTCGTTCTTGGCAAGAAACAACGATGATCAAATTCTAGCGTCTCGTGAGAAGTTTTGGGAGACTGAAACCATCCTTGATAATGCACCCATTATTAACGATTCAGTTTGCGAAGAACATTTTGTTAAGTCTACTCATCGTAATAATGAAGGTAGATTTGTCGTCTCACTGCCATTCGTGTCTGATAATGCTCAGCTGGGTGAGTCCTATGCTACCGCTGAAGCGAGATTTTTAAGTTTAGAATGCAGGTTCAAGCGTGATTCTGAGCTTGCGCGTGAATATGCAAATTTTATTCAGGAATATAGGGATCTTGGCCACATGACGCTGGTTGACGATTGTTCTGTTAATTCCAAGGTTTCAAATACCTACTATTTGCCTCATCATGCCGTTTTTAAACATTCTAGTTCCATGACGAAGCTTCGCGTCGTTTTTGATGGTTCGGCTAAAACTACCAATGGTCTATCTCACAATGATATTTTGTTAGTGGGCCCAAATGTCCAACAAGATCTTTTCTCCATTCTTTTACGATTTCGTATACACAATTATGTTCTAATCGCTGACATCGAGAAGATGTATCGACAAATTCTAGTGTCTGATAACGATTGTCATTACCAACGTATTCTGTGGCGTGATTCTTCGCTTGAACAATTTAAACATTTCGTGCTGCGAACTGTAACATATGGTACTGCTAGCGCTTCATTCTTGGCAACTCGCTGCCTTATTCAGATTGGTAAGGATAATGAAGCTTCCTTTCCTGACGCTGCTTCAGCTATAATTAACAAATCATCGATGATTTTTATGTCGATGATTTGTTGACCGGTACAGACAACATTTCCAATCTGATCAAGTTAAAATCTGACTTAAGTACGTTGTTGAGTCAATATGGCTTTACTCTACATAAATGGGCATCAAATGAACCAAATGTGGTCACTGAGCATAGTAATTTATCACTTCCATTAAACAAACAAGGCAATGTGCGTACGTTGGGCATTCTTTGGAACAACTCTGCAGATTCATTCTTGTTTGACATCAAGTCATTTCCAGTTGAGTCAAGTATTTCTAAGAGGAGAATCCTGTCAATTATAGCAGATATCTACGAGCCATTGGGACTCATTGGTCCAATTGTTTTCCTTTATAAACAGTTTATGCAGCAACTGTGGTTGTGCAATCTTGGTTGGGATGAGCCAATTTCTGAGCAATTATATTCGTATTGGTGTTCATTATGCGATGAGTTGTATTTAATTGGTAAAATTATTGTTCCACGCTCTATATTTAGCAAGTCTGAGACCAAGCTAGTTGAATTACATGGTTTCACGGATGCCTCTGAAAAGGGTTATGGATGTTGCATTTACATTAGAGTTATTTATCAAGATTTAATGGCCTCTTGTCACCTTTTGTGTTCTAAATCTCGTGTGGCTCTACTACGACAGGTGTCATTACCCCGCAATGAGCTCTGTGCTTGTTTGTTGTTATCACGACTTCTATTCAAGGTCACCCCTGCTCTCCATTCCTTTGTCAATAGCGTACACCTATACTCCGACTCCATGGTATCTCTCTATTGGATTCATGCTCAGTCTTCTAGGTGGAAGACTTACGTCGCTAATCGTGTTGCTGAGATTCAGCGTCTCACTGAAACCCACACATGGCATCATATTGATTCGCAACATAATCCTACTGACATTATTTCTAGAGGATGTCACCCCGACGTTTTGCGCGATTTTTCGCTTTGATGGCATGGTCCCGCTTGTCTGTCTCAATCTTCTGAACCCAATGTTTTTTCACCTTCTAATGTGCCGCTTCCTGAATGCTCCGTTGAGGAGAAACAAACCCCCAAGCTTTCTCTAATTTCTACCTTCCCTATTGATCTCTCTAAGGACTTTTCCTCGTTGCACCGACTGACCCGCGTGTACACTTATTGCTTTCGATTTATCAAAAATGCTAGACCCTCAAAGGCAGAGAAAATTTCGGGAGTTCTTACCCCTACCGAAATTCATTCTACTCTTAACTTTTTCATAAAGCAATCCCAGTCGATCCATTTCGCTACTGAGCTTAATTGCCTTCGAAATGGGGCTTCTGTCTCTATTAGCAGTAAACTGTCTTCTCTGGACCCATTTCTTGATGAGTTTGGCATCATACGTGTCGGCGGACGTCTATAGCAGTCGCAGCTACCCTATGATAATAAGCATCCTACTGTCTTGCATCCATCGGCTCACATCACTTGCCTTATAATCGAGAGTGAGCATATTCGACTTCTCCACGCTGGTGCTCAACTTGTCCATCATTCACTTCGTCAACGCTGGTGGATCATAACGCCAAGATAGTGATTCGTTCCATCATTCGTAGATGCGTCAAATGTCTCAGATTTAATATCAAATATCAAGCTCAAAGGCTTGGTGTTTTGCCATCTCCCAGGGTTACTCCTTCCAGGCCGTTTTTATTCTGCGCAGTGGATTATGGTGGTCCCTTCATGATCCGTCATGGCGGGCAGAGATCTAGGACTCTGTCCAAGTCATATGTGTCTTTATTCATTTGCTTAGCCACTAGGGCCATTCATTTGGAATTGGTTTCCGACCTCACGGCCAATGCGTTTATAGCTGCCTTACGTCGCTTCATGGCCCGTAGGGGCATACCTATCCAGTTACAATTCTGACAATGGCACGAACTTTAGGAAGGCCCGCAACATCTTGCATGACCTTTACAATCTCTGGCATAACAAGGATGCCACCTTAACAATTCAATCATTTGCAACTTCTCAAGGTATTAAGTGGTCATTCATTCCTCCATCGTCACCTCATTTTGGTGGTCTATGGGAGAGCAGTATAAAAAGTTTGAAGTATCATTTGCGCCGCGTTGTTGGCAAGTCCATACTCACGTTCGAGGAGTTTACTACGGTTTTCTCACAGGTAGAGGCCTGTCTAAACTCACGTCCATTATTTGCCGTCTCATCGGATGTAAACGATCCAGTGCCACTTACCCCTGGCCATTTTTTAATCTGTGCACCATTAACGCCAATACCTGATCCTGACTTGTCACACGTTCCCATCTCTCGTCTCGGCCGTTGGCAACTTCTCCAGAAGTTTGTCCAAGCTATTTGGAAAGCATGGTCGCGTGACTACCTACACCAATTGCAACAGCGTCACAAATGGAAGTTCGCTAAAGAAAACGTTTCCATTGGTGACCTGGTCCTGCTAATCGAGGATAACTTGCCTCCATTAGTATGGAAATTTGGGGTAATCACAGCCACATTTCCCCGACCAGACAATCTAATCAGAGTAGTTGACGTTCGTACTCCTGTTGGCACCTTTCGCAGACCAATTCATAAGTTATGTTTGGTGCCAGCGAGGGACGAACAGTAGACACTACATCAATGTAGCTACTTAACATAATCGTTATGTATACGCATATTATACATTTTACATCCTTTCTGTCTATTTTACTGCTATGTATCATTGAATTTGATATCATTATATCAATACTATGCAGTCAATACTATACATGTACATTATTATGTTCTTTCTTTATTGTATTTACCATATTGAATCAGTTTTAGAGGATGTTTTCTTTATATAAATTAAAGGATGTCGTTTATTTTCTTTTAAAATTAAATGTATGTATTTATCAAACATATGTTAATGTTTCAAGAACATTATGTTAGTTATATAAGCACTTTTATTTTTACCATGAGCTTTAGTTTGTATCTTTTCAATTCAGAAATTGCTTTGTTTTACTTAAGCAAGAGTCAATTTATTTAATATATAAAGCTTCAATTATTTTATGTATTTTCTTGTATACAACATTTGATTTATGTATTATGTCTATTGGTGTTATTGGTTCTTATGTTATAGATTTTGTTATATAATATTCACATGGATTTGGAGCTATACAAACCATGTATGCATATTTGCTGCACATTTTTGTATTGATACTTGTCCATTGCTATTTCACTATTCTATGAATTTTATGTGTTACTTGTAATTGCTCAACACATGCATTACATTTTTGTATGAACACATTTACTGTATTTGTCACTTATACTATTATATTGTATTTTATGCCTTGTATTCATGTATTTTGTAATTATGCAACACACATATTTCTATTGTATCTTATCATGTATTTTGTATCTATGTAAAACATATTATTGTACCCGCATCTATTGTCTATGATTATGCACCACGCATATATTTTTACACATATTTTGTATTTGTATTTTACGATCATGTATTGCACATACGGTATATTATTATTCATGTTTGTGATTATGACATACATGTTATTACGTTTATATACTTGTAACTATTCAACAATGTATAATCTATTTTCGCATGTCAATTTATTTGTGCATTCTTGCAATTGTTTGGTATAGCATGCACTATTTAATTATTATACTACAGCGTTATGCTAAATCTATGTTTTTATATGCATATAACTTTTTGTAATAATCTTGTCTATTCATTTTATATTCAATACTATTATGTTGTAACGTTACATAACCCATGCCCAAATATGATAACACAATCACCATCATTAAAACCAGTAATCACCCCATTCTAAAAGTCAGAAATGGGTATTATGTACCAAGCTATAAAAAACTTTGTACTACAAAACACTGTAAACAATAACAAAGTGAAATATAGTGTACTTGGTGAGAGTGTAAACTTTTAAAAAGAGCATCTCACAGATCAATACTGGAGATGAAAAACTATTAATATTGTAGCAGTGGACTATATTGCTGCTGAAAAGTTTTGTATTTTTTGTATTTTGTGTAATTTTGTATTGTGTAGGCCGCAAAGGTCTAGTACCTAGGAATAATCTTTGTGTTTAATATAATGATTTTGTTTAAATATAAGATAACCCAGGGTTAAATATAAAATAATAATAATATAAAATAATATTATGTTAGCAAGATGGCATAGGAAAAATAGTCTAGAGTAAGGATACATTAAGTAAATAATAAATTATAAATGAATCAAATTAAAAGGAATTATTTTATAAAATACCAATGTACAAGTTTAAGAAAAAATATAAAGAAAAACCTTAGATAAATTAAATTCGATTATAAATAAAATATAAAAAGGATTATTTTTATGAAAAGAAGAAATAAATTTGTAATAATTAATAATAGCCTATATACTAAAAAGTATATAGATTCACCAATAAAAAAACCATAAAAAATTCTTGGTTACTAACAGTAACCAACTAACAAGATTAGAATTAATTGTTAAAACGATTTTGAAGTGAACGTTTTGAAAAGTGTAATGCCTATAAAAATTTGAGAAATTAACGAATACCATTTAGAATAAGTAGTGCAAAATTAATAAAATTGACCAGTGATGTCCACTACATATCAGAACTCTTTCGAATAGAACCATTCACGCCCGTAATTTGATGAGACTTTGATAAATCAACCTCCGAGATCCAGGCCTAGTCCACAGAAAGTCGACATTTTTGGTGAGATCGTTACCAAGTAAAAATTAACTAAATTACATCTCAACTATAACTTCATAACACTAGAAACAGCACCATATGTTTAAACATTTCAGGAAAAGAGGTGAAAACAAACTTTATTATTTTAGTTACCCAAAAAACCAGCAGCACGAATTCCTGTGAATTTCTTTCCGCCATTAAATAACTTTCGTGTTTAGTGAAGAAACGTAATCTGCGCTCTGGCAGATAACCAAGGAACTACATAATCTAAATACTACAAATTATAATAAATTAATTTATGTAAAGCTTGGTATTAACCAATATTCATTTCTGACCGTCTCATAGTACAAAGAACTAAAAAATAACCCTGGGAAATTAATAAATTGTTTCTTTATTGTTATTGAAATAAAAAATAAAAAATATTTGTTATACATTATATGTTTAAAAAATAAGATCGAACTAATGTTGTGTTGTCAGTAAGAATCGATTATACCTTTCTGTTTTGGGAGAAGATAAAACAAAAATTTTCTAAATAAATCCAATGAATACTTTGTTGCTTGAATAAAAATGTGTATCATTTTCAGTAGATGGTAGTTGGTTACAGATTGTCTGGAGACAGAGAAGAGAACGGACAACCAGAAAATATTACATACCATTTGGGGTTAAATTAACCTCAAATGTGTTTGTAAATATCACAGTCAGCTGGTATCATGAGCGGAGAAATTTAAATTAATTAATCGTATGCTAAGAGAGTAATTCTCTTTGCACTCTCTCTCTCCTAACTACGGTCAAACAACGGTATTGATTTCACCCAAATAAAATCTAAGGGAAATATTTGCATAATCACACACACTCGATTTTTGGAAACATTGAACATAAATTATAACAAATTCTGTGACTCTCATTAAAGCGAGATCTTCGAAGAGCATAAATAGATGATAAGAAACCTTTTTAGGAGACATAAAATTTCTATATACTCCAAGAGATAACCTGCGAGACGTTACAAGATGACGCTAACAACGTGGGGCTAATAAAACTTAGAGTTAATTAACAAAAAAGTACGTCTATAACAACTCCTAGAGATTAACCCGCAAGACGTTACAAGATGGCGCTCAACTTAAAAGGGCTTTAATTAGGAAAGAAATTTTGAGATATACGAAAGAGAATATCACAAAAAAACCTAATTTTCGTTGGCAACTATGAGAAAACAAGAAATGCATAATACCAGAGGCAGATCGAAGAAGAGGGCAGAAGACAAGGAGAAGGAAGAAGGTGGACAGGAACGAGAGATAGAAATAGTTACGGACAGTGAAATGGAACAACCAACAGGTGATAAAGAAGAAACCGAAGTAGTCACAAACACGGAAAAGGAAAGAGTTGAAGAGGATGCCCAAGGGGACCAACCAGACAAAGCGGTAGCCAGAGAAGAACCAAAGTGGCAGGAAATGATGAAATTTATGGCAGAACAATTCAGGAAACAGGAGGAAAACTCAAAGCAAACCAATGAGGAAAATAATGAAAACTTTAGGAAACAGGAGGAAACTTCAAAGAAACAAAACGAAACTTTGAAGGAACAAAACAAACAAACCAATGAGAAAATAGATAGTATTCAGGAAAGTCTAGTAAAACAATTCAATGAAAAAATTGAGACCATTCATGGAGATATCAGACAAACCAAGAATGAACAATATCACGAACTGAAAGAAACTATTGACGGACAAAGGGAAGATATGGATGCGAAATTTGAAGAGAATAATGAAAATTTAAAACAAATTGAGGATAAAATGGAGAATTTCAATAAGGAGTTAAGGGAAAATCTCGAGAGTAAAATTGAAAATGTTAACAAAACACAGCCAAAGAGTAGATACATACAAGGAGGAGGCAGAAAAGAAAATAATAGAAACCAATCAAAGACTAGATGAAACAGAAGAAAAGATGGAACAAATGAAAACATGAATAGATGCCCGAATGGACCGTGAGGAACAAAGTAATCAAGTTCGTATAATGGCCATACGGCAGGAAAATAATGATCAGTTGGATGGTATAAAAAGCAACATAAACAGTAAATTCACAGATTTTAATGAGACAATAGAAAATGTCAAGAACCAGTGCCATAACCAAGGAGAAAAATTAGACAATTTACAACAACTACAAACAAACTTACAAGGGGCGGTAGATAGAATGGGTTCCAGATCTACATGCAACACTCAACATACTATCCAAGATAGTAGGGAAAGTATAAACTTTCGAGATTATCGAAGAAACCCACTCGAATTTTTAGGGAGAGTAGATGAAATTTTAAATAGGTCGAAGGAGAACCGATGGAACATGATTAAAGGAATACTAGATGAATGTTTCAAAAACATTAACGATAATTGGTGGACTGTAATCCGGAACAAGGTGTGTGATTATAGGAATTTTAAGATGATGTTCAAGCTTAAGTACTGGTCTGAGTCAGTGCAAAACATTATTAGAGACGATATCTGTCATGGGAGATATGACCGCAGTATAGGACAGACACCTACTGCTTATTTTTTGGGGAAGGTGTGTGTGGCAAAATATTTAGACCCAAAGATCCCTGAAGAGTGTTTGGTGACCAAAATCGCATATCACTTCGAGGAAAAGATTATCAGTGCTCGACTAAGCGGACAAATAAAGACCATTGGAGGTATGGAAACACTACTAGAGAACTATGAGCAAGAATCATATTACAGGAGGAGTTGATGGAGGTCAGGGAATACAGAAGAGCGGAAAAATGAACCACCCAGAGATATTCTACCAAGGGTAAATTATGTCCGTGCCAACAATAATTATTATAATAATAGGTATCGAGGAAGAGGGCAAAATTATAATAATCGAAATTATCGAAATGATTCATATCAGAGAGAAGAAGATCCGCAAAGAAGTAGGAGTGAAGACCAACCTAGATTCAGAGCCAGTGAGGAAGAAAGAAGGCCATTAAACAATCCTCAACATAGTGAGAATGTTGAACCAACTAATAATAATGATGGAAATCGGGGAAACGGGTACCAGCAGTGAGAAGATGTGACTGTCCGTCACTGCTAGAAACAACCGGGCACAGAATTTACCACAGACCTAATAATAATAGTAAATTAACAAAACCAATAACAATTATCAGAAACCGTTATTTAAAGAATATACAGGCGGAGTTAATGGAAGAAAGAGCAATTAAAGAGTCATCACAAAACGATATAGTTTATATATGAATCAAATTAAATGGAGTGTTAGCAGAAGCCATGATTGATACAGGAGCAAATGTTTCAATTATTGATCAATTAGAGCTTGACCGGATTACTGAACTAACTACTGAGAGAATACCAATTTATAACTACTTTACCAATTAATAACTTAACAATTATTGGCGCCACCGGGAAGCAAAATAAAACAATCAGAAAACAAGTGTCTTTGAATGTTACTAACAGTGGGATAGGAATACCTATGGGATTTTTAGTAGCCAAAGGGCTACCTTTTAGGGTGTTAATAGGGTGTGATATGCTACGGCGACACACTGCAGTTATAAATCTGGCCAGTGGTATAGTAACACTGAGCGCAGAAGAAGGTGAGTTATCGGCTGAGATAATTGGTAGCCAAAGTGCCCCTCAGTGTCTGAGCTCATTCTATATTAGGGAGAATAATAGGTTAACCCTAGTTAAAAATACAGAAGTAACAGAATCAAAGATTTGGCAAGAGAAGATAGAAGAAATCATAGAGTTTCAAGATAGGCGGCCCAGGAAATAATCAGTGTAGAACAAAAACAACAACTTATAAAAATTTATAATAAATATAAATCAGTATTCTCGGATTCACCTGGAAAAGCAAAAAACTTCCTGTGTGAATTAAAGTTCAAAGAAAATGTCAATTTTAATAAACGGTCATATCCCATTGCTCAAGCTTTGAAAGAAGCAGCAAGAAAGGAAATTCAGAGGATGATATTGGAAGATATAATAGAAAGAAACAGTTCTCCGTATACCAGCTCGTTGGTAGCTATACCAAAGAAAGATGGTCAAGTAAGACTATGCCTTGATGCTCGGGAGCTGAATAAAATGCTCATTAACGATCGCACGTCTCCAGGTGAGATTGAAGAAATAATGAAAAAGTTCTATGGATGTAAGTACATGAGTACTTGTGATGCAGTCTGTGGATATTGGCAAATAGAGTTGCACCCTAACAGCAGACAATATGTCGCTTTCATATTTGAAGGACAAAATTATCATTTTAAACGTTTGCCTTTCGGATTGGTAAATTCTGTGGCCGTGTTCATCCAATGCATGGATCAAATTTTGGGTAAAGAAGTTTTAGACTTCACTACGATATATGTTGATGACATATTAATTACTTCTTGTATATGGGAGGAGCATTGTAATAGAGTGGAAACAGTGTTAAATAAGCTGTTACAATATAATATAACTTTGAAACTAGATAAATCTAAATTTATCACACATGAATTACCATTTTTAGGATTCATTGTGTCAGCTACTGGAATTAAACCATCTCCTGAGAAAGTAAAGGCTATCCAAGATTTCCCTAAACCAAAAAACTTAAAACAATTACAATCCTTTTTGGGGATATGCAACTATTATAGGAAATTTCAACAGGGTTATTCAGAAGTAACAGCCAAATTCCAATATTTACTTTTGAAGAAAAACAAGTGGAAATGGGAAGAAAATAAAGACAATAGCTTTAAGATAATAAAAAATAAATTTCTGGATAGCATAATGCTACACCACCCAAATTTCAATAAACGTTTTTTCATAAATTGTGATGCCAGCAACATTAGTCTTGGAAGTGAACTATATCAGGAAGATGAGGAAGGAAATCATTGGGTCATCAGTTTTGCAAGCAGAGTACTGAGTAGTTGTGAGCGGAATTATACAGTAACTGAAAAGGAACTGCTGAGTGTTGTGTTCTCATGTATAAAATTCCGAACATTTATATTGGGATACCCAGTAACCATAAGGACCGACCATAGGTCAATCTCATTTTTTAAAAACTGTAAACTTAACCACGGTAGACTCACAAGATGGGTGTTAATACTTCAAGAGTATAATTTAGATTGGGAATATATCCCGGGGAAGAAGAATATAATAGCAGACCGACTGTCACGGATTAACCTAGAAAAAGGAACATTTGAAATAAAACCGGAGGGTATTGGGAAGATATATTACATTATCAAATTGAAAAAAGAGTTACAGGATATAATTAGTAAAATAAAAATAGATCAGGAAATGGACACCAAATTAATAAAAATTAAAGACAGGATATTACAAAAGGATCCTATAATAACAAAATTTTTCTGTGTTCATGAAGAAATCCTTTTTATCCATCCAACCATTGAGGATCATATGTGGAAAATGTATGTAACAGAAGCAACGGAAGTAGCCCTAATAAAGGACTACCATGAAAGATATGGTCACATGGGACCACTCAAAGTTATTAAAGCTTTGTCTGAACATTGTTATATAAAAGCAGTAAATAAGAGAGTAAGATTAATATTGAAAAACTGCAACATATGCCAGTTAGTAAAAATAAATAATGAGACGAGAACTGGAGCTATGATTACAATAAAATCTAATGGTAAACTTGAGAAGACCTTCTTAGATATATGTGGACCTTTTCCCAGAAGTGGAGGGAGACATAAATTTAAATATATAATAATTATGTTTGACCATTATACCAAATATACAAAACTCTACCCAATCAGTTGAGCCACTACAAAGGAAATTTTAGAGGTAATTATTCAAAAATACTTACCAGAAGTGGGAAGACCTGAAACCATAGTAACGGATCATGGGACACAGTTTAGAGGTAAAAAGTGGAAAGAAGAATTGGGGAAATTGCAAATAAGAACATATAAAACGTCAGTATACCACCCTAGTAGTAATCCTGCCGAATGCGTCTTAAGGGAAGTTGGTAGAATTTTGCATACCTACTGTCACCAAGAACATGGAAAATGGAGCCAGTACCTTGAACCAGCAGAAACCTTCCTTAATTGGTCATACCATGACACTATCGGAACCAGCCCTTATCAAGTAATGTTTGAAAGACCACCACCAAGAGAAATCACATCATTAATAAATTTTCCTCCAGGAGAGAGAGTGGAATTCAACAAGATCGAAATGCACAACAGGTTGTTGCATAAAGCTGAACTTCAAAATAAAAAGGAAACGGAGAAGAAGAAAAGAATAAATCCATACAAAGTAGGTGTTGATAAAAAATAGACAATTACCCAGTTCTATAGAGGGTATTGCTAGAAAATTACTTTTACTTTATACCGGGCCATACATCGTTACCCAGGTGAAAGGGTATAATACATATGAGATCAAATCTGTTAACAACAACAAAGTAAAAGGAGCATATAACCAATCAGAAATAAAAAGATATCATGAAGAATAATGAAAGAATCCGAAGACTGAAGAAGTCAATGATTATTTTTTTAAAAACAAGTAAACAAAAATTAATCTGTTCTAGTGGGGGGGGGGGGCTTTATGTAATGTTACATAACCCATGCCCAAATATGATAACACAATCGCCATCATTAAAACCAGTAATCACCCCATTCTAAAAGTCAGAAATGGGTATTATGTACCAAGCTATAAAAAACTTTGTACTACAAAACACTGTAAACAATAACAAAGTGAAATACAGTGTACAAAGTATAGTGTACTGTGCTAATATCAGATGAAGTACGAGTATTTAACTTTGAAGGATAAGATACCTTAGCAATTACATATGATAAAACTATTACTCTATGAAAGTGTAAATATCATTAATGGTGGTGATCGGTTGAGGAGGAAGATGATTATCTGTGTAGTTTAGTTTATAAGAATAAAGTACCTAATTTTTGTAGATAAAAAGCTTGAAAATAACATTATATTAAACAACTACTCCATAATAACAAAAATATCTATAAATAGTGAAAATAGTTTGAGGGTGGGAGATATTTTTTTAGAAATTGTTGACCGGATTCAAGTAAATGATTTAAAATATAAATCTTTGAACATGGAAGTCATGTATGGTTCTCCACAGTGATATTTGAGTTTGTAAACATAATTTCTGAAAATAAATGGACAATAAAATATTATAGTGTAGTATTTAGATAGCTTAAAATATTATAATTAAAAATAACTTTTGAAGAAAAAAATATTTTTAATAAATTTTCAGGTGATATACTGAAATACTAATATTTAAATATTATTGTATAATCTAATTTAGAATTTACAAGTTTTATCTTTATTAGTTTTAATTAAAATTTCTTCTTTATTTAATTAATGCTGTGTTCATACATTTCTACATTTCCCAAAGAGTCAAATGTCGGTTCAGAAATTCTCCATTTTGTGGCATTTTAGATATATTTTAATAAAATTATAATAACTAAATTTAGAAATGTATGATTATAGTTTATATGGATAGGTAAGTAATATTTATGTAATGTCTACAAAATATTTATACACTATAAACGTATCATAATGTATGTACATGGGTAAAAAATGTGGGTAAATGACAGTAGGAGTGTAAAAGAGAATATACAAAATGAGTACAAATGTAGTTCATAATGAGAATTCATGTATTAGTATCTGAAGTAAAATCATTTATTTGTAATAAAAATTTCCCAAAGGAATAATTCAAAGGATTCAATTAAAATTAAGCAAAGATGGTCGGCTGTGTTGCTTTCATTTTTTGTCTAATTTTGTTTGAACATAAAATTACTTGCAAAAAGTTAACGATGCAGTTTTGTTTTTATTTACTATTATTATAAAGTATAAAACATTTTATGAACACAATGGAAAACAACTGCAAAATTTACTTTAGGACCTACTGCAATAATTTACAAAGAGTTATGGTGGAATGTCAAGTACAATTTTAATGTAAAGATATTATATTCTGATGACCAGGTGATAACTCTGCAGATGGCCTAGAAATGGACTTTACAAACTACACAAAAAGTTTCTTAGTGTCTTCATTTTGAAATTTTAGCTGACAAATTATGTGCTACTTTTTAAAAGATTTAAAAAGACTATAGATTATACTGGGTAATATTGTATTAAGCCTGAATATTAATCTGAGATTTTTTTAAATACGGACATGTGACTTGTACACAGATGGAAATAGTGTATAACAAGACTTGAAATATTATAAAAATTATATTACAGATTTTTTTATATCTGCTCATGGAATCATATATAAACATTAACCTGACCTAAGGGGAATCAGTCCCCAGAACTGATTTGGCTAACTCTCAGAAACACATGGAAAAAAATTCATACACAGTATTACTATCATAATGGAAAAGAAGAAGAGGAGATAACAAGGAAAATGGAAGGTTTATATACAGAATACATGAGACATAGAGTAGGAACTTAATTATTTTCCAGGGCTGTGATGAATGTTAAATGGATGAGAGAATGTCTCTCCACAGACTACCATGCTCTTTTTTTTTTGCAGCTAATAAAAGAAGAGTATTTGTCTCTAAATTTGGAAAACGGGTGTTAGCCCTAGTGATGGACAAAGGCTAACAAAGACAGCCTTTCATTCTGAGCTCCAAGCTATGAATTTTGTTTTGTTTTATAGTTTTTTGGTATTAGTACCTGCATTGTTTAATACACATTTAATGTTAACAAAACAGAAAAAAGAAGATGCTTAAAATAATGAAAATCAAATTTTTATTCACTTACAATTAATTGAATTATGTTTTAGTGAATACAATTATTGAACCTTTACTTTACTGAATTCATCTATTACATCATCAAAATCCAAAGAAGGTACAGTTTTCTTCCTATAGACAAAATGCCAAACTTGTCAATCTTTCCTCACTCAACTATGAAAGATAAATGTTTTATTAATTTAAGTTTTGAAAAACGTCTTTCACGCAAGGCCACAGACAGGCAAAATTGTAAAAAAAAACTAGGATGAGATGTAGGTGGAAATGGATTCAGTAAAGTTCTACTTGACAACAAAATGAAGAAGTTCCGTAGCTGTCCATGTAACTACTGGTAGTGGATTAGTAATGTATACATGTTATCAAAATCTTTTTATTTCTTCACCACTTTTTACCAAATTGAACTTATATATGTTTAAGCTTTAAATCTTAATCAGATGCTTCTATTAAGACTGTTGATTATATGGAGCATACCTAATATCTGTTATGATAGGACCTCTGTGACAATTCTTGAAGAAATGAGCATTGCATATAAATTAAAATATTTCAAAATATGTTATCAAATATACTAAAACCAACTCCAATAATATTAAAAGGCGCAGATATACATTCACACTCCAAATGTGATTCAATAACACCAAGCTGTGATTTAGCATAAAGTGCTACATCATGTCATCTTTGCTCACCTCAGTCACTGAAAATAATGGAAATTTCATACTGTATTTAATTTTACTGGCGAAAATAACTTTTTTCCTAAATCACATTTTTATCACTATTTATAATGGATCTGTTTTTTAATTTAGTTCACAATCATTACAGTGCACTGTTGAAGTGTATGCATGTAACAAAATTTGAATTTATTGTACAATAAGAATAATCTATTTTAAAATATCATTGTAAAAACCTAAACATAAAAATGTCATGTAGTTGTTCCTATACAGCACTACTTTCATAGGTATATGGTTACTACTGAATTTCGACCATACATAATTATGATGTAGGCTATGTACATACAGTTTTTAGTAATATATTGGTATTTACGAATTCTCTTAAGACAGGCTATTCAGGCACTTGAACCATGGGAAAGAAGAAAGCTTAACATGGATGTTGTAAATTCACTGATCAAAAGATATTAAAAAAATATTTAAATAAAGAATTTAAAATAATTTTTAAAACTGCACTTGTACATGTTTGCTGTATACATGTATACACATATGAATTAATTGGCCAATGAGACATTATTTCATTCAACTATGATGATTCAGCATACCAGCAGTGTTACCAGTTTTAGCAAGTCTGTTTTATAGCTTTTAATATAGATTATTTCTCATTAATTTTGAGGCTGAAATCAAAGTCATATCATCTTACAAGTAACCCATTATCAGGGTTGAAAGTGAATAAAAATCTTTCAATTATAAGGTATAAAATGGAGATAAAGGATTCTAGAGAAATTTGTTGGTACCTGTACATGGTTGAAGTTAGCCATCACCGAATTATTCTAACAAAAAACAATATTTAAGCTACACTAAAAATCAGTAGCCTTCTTTAGGACAGTTTAAACACTAACCTATCGCTCCAGTGATGGGGAATGAAATGTAAATAAAAGCTACTGAAAACTATATATAAAAAGTAATTGAATTGACTTATTTTGCACAATTTTATAATTAAGTGAGCAAGTCATCAAACAGAGAAAAACACACACACACACACACACACAGTGCACAACATGAAGAAACAACCTGACCAGTGCAATGAAAGTCCCAAATGTTTTTTGCTTAAATACCAATTAGGAGGGGAAGTTACTGTAAGTTCCACACACTACTCAAAACTAATAAAACTGTTCAGTAAGTTTATGAATGGTGTGCACCCAGATGTTTGGAATATCACAACTTAATTTGCTTACACAATTATTACTTGAAGTGAATCTATCTTTGAACCATTTTTTCTTCCTTGCCAATAATTTTGCTCTCATTCTGTAAAACGTTGTGTTTCAAATCCATACGTGCTCAGCTATCTTAACAGTGTGAAGTGCAGCCCATTAACTCTATGCTCATCTTTGCAGACCTGCATGGTTCATCCACATATTCACAACCATACTCACATGGAATATTAAATAACATTTCTTGTACCACATGTTACAAGAAATCAACTGACCCAGTGTTTTCCTACTAATTAATAATTTTCCAGGTGCATGGCAGGAGTGAAGTACCCACACCAAATGCAGTGGCTATCTTCCTATTTTTTTTTCAGAAATAGAATAAACATAGGTACAATCAAACCACTCCTCGTTCCCTTGTCACACCTACCCATTTCCCCATTGTCTATAATGTACTTCTTTATAAAGTTTTTGAGTAGATATTAGCTATAAAATATCTTAAAATATTATTAATTTCAGGTGTTAAACTTATTTTAGTGAACCAAAAGCTCATACATTTATAGAACAAATAATTCCCCTTGTGTTATATTCCAACTGATTACAAAGTTTATGGCTGTATTGTTTCATGTACAAGTTTTCATTAAGAAAATTGTATCCATCTTTTTGTGTGTAGTAACAATCATTGTACTGAAGGTAAATCAAATTTACAGAAATAGGAAGAAGGTCCACAATGCCATCTAGTGATAGTGTTGTTCTGTCAGGTGGTCAGCCTCCAAAAGTGTTCTTCCAATTTTTAACCTTTTTTTCTATGTAATCAACATTTGGGAAGTAGAGTACACCAACACTAACCATCAAATAAGTTTGCTAATTTTAAGTTTTGGCATTAGTGTTAAAGTGTTTGGAATTTTTAAGACAATTCTGTGATTTACTACAAGGAGGATTTATCACATGTAACAGATATTTTGACAAATCGTGGACAGAGTTGAATCTAGAGTTCACATTAGCCATAAATGGAACATCAGTTTTGTGAACTTTTGGTACACCACAAATATGTATCAATTTATAATAGTGTCTATTAAAATAAGTCTAGGTCTAACTTCATATGAAAGTCCAACTTTGTATCTAAAGTTTTAAATACTTTATCATTATTACTTTTGTATAGAACTTATAATATCTCCTACACCTTTTTTCTTCATCTGGTAGTTTTCAAAGGCAGATTCAATTGCCAAAATTAAATCAAGTCCAGGGTATTTCTTATCTGAAAGCCCAAGTTCATGTCCTTGTTTAAAACTCACATCTGAGCCTCAGATACCTTATAGTCTGATTTGTTTACTTATATGTAGTTTTCAGAAGCTGTTGTTCACAAGTGAATGTCTATCGTTGAAGTGGTAGTTAGCACTTATGACTCAAGATGTTAGATAGTGACTCAAGATGACTACCAATTCTTAGAAGGGCAAAACATTGCTTGTTTAGAAAAACTAAATTAGTGATGTCTAACAAAATTACGTTTTGTTTTCACAAATTTCTACCATTAAAATGAAGAAACAACTCCTATACAATGTGTTTCAATAAGGACTTTACAAAGGTCCCTGATTAAGATAGGTCAAATCCCCTAATCGTGGATTTTAAAATAAACCCAATAATATTGCTAGTTGGACTAAAAAAATCAGGTACCCACATTCTGTATCTCGATACTCCCCTTTCTGCCCCTTCGAGGGCAAAAAGTGGGTTTTTCGGTATTTATTTATTTTTTATAAGAGGTTTTATCATGGGACTTCGAAAAAATTCTTTAATGTACTGGACAAGAAGACCTTTTCTGGTGAATTTTTTCAAGGTCAAACAATGTGACTAAGGCCTCTAAAAAATTCCCAGAATATAAAAATTTGAGTTTTGAGTTAGAGTTTTGAAAAAAAAATCTGCCATTTATAGAGACCATTAAATAATACTTAGATTAATTTTTCATTTTGCTCAACATCTTTAGAAATTCAATTTTTTTGAATTTTCACGATTTTTTGCGAGTTTAGGTGGAAGCACCACATATAGAAAAAATCTTAACAGACTATTTTAAAGTTTATAATAAGACGCGTATTTTGGTTTTTTGTTTGTATCTGTACGTGAACATCTGACTGAGATTTTTACGATTTCGTTATCATTTTTTTGCCATTTTTCATGGTATACATCGCATATAGCGTACAGTATCATAAGACAGTGTTTGTAGTTTTTAAATCAAGTAGCGCTAATTCTACCAGGTGATTGCGAAAAGACCTTAAAGCCACAGCCAGTAAAGAGAAAAGGAAGGTGTTGCGGTACTGTACCTTTCTCCGTTTCTGCAAACATTTTTGATATTTCGATTATCCGATTATATGGGTTCGATTTTTAGTGAATACGCACATAAATTATGTAGGTAAAAGAATTATAGGTCTACAAATTTTAATTTTGTATGTTGCAAAATAGTTGGCTGGCGACTGTAGTTAGTGTTATTAATCCTTTTTTTAATGAAAATGATTGTAGCAGTAGTATGTCACAGTTGCGGACCTGTGACGCCAAAAGTTGATGTTAGGTTAGGGTGACCAAACGTCCCGGAAACCGGGATTGTCCCAGTTTTTCATCATAACATACGGTGTCCCAAAAAATTGTTTCGGGATGCTCATAAGTTTTTAGAGATTTCGCTCGATTAAACGGAATACGACACGATAAATTAATACATTTTAGCTTATTTCTCTAACCTCCATAGTCCCACAGTAATCACAGTATCAATATTGATACACTGAAACAATAATTTATTTTGAGCGGTACTGTGGCTGGAGAGTAGTTGTATTGTTGTAACAGTTCCAGGCGTTGCAACTTGAGAAGAGTTATGAAAACTGTCCGATTGTCGCGCCACTTGCCACTGTCATTGTCAGAATTGTGTAGTTGTTGATGTTATGTCATACAAGCTGTACCGGTGGCTTCTCGTATTAGTCGTATTGTTGCCATTGAGTTGCAAAATGCAATGCCGAAACGTGCCTGCAAATTCAGTGACAGTTATTGTAAGGAGTGGAATTTTATCAAGAAAGGTTGGTTTGATTACGAAGCAGAGTGTTCGGTATGTAACTGTTTTATTAGTATCAGTCATGGTGGGCGTTCTGACATAGTTGATCACATCAAGTCAAAGAAACACATTAACAGATTTAGTGCACCGAGCTGTAGTAAAACTCTACAAAATTATTTTGTAAAACCTCAATCAAGTGAAGACACAAACGTTTGAGCAGCCGAGCTTACACTAGCCTACCACACGGTAAAACATCACCAAACCTTTAGATCTAGTGATTGTACTAATAAGCTTAATAGCGTTATGTTTGATGATTCTTCCATTGCAAAAAAATTTAGTTCGGCAAGAACTAAAGTATCAGCCTTAGTAAAAGAAGTTATTGCTCCCCAGAGTTTAAAGGAAAGCCTTGAGAACATCAAAAAGTCTTCTTTCTACGGGATATCCACTGATGCCAGCAATCATAAAGCTGCTAAAATATTTCCGTTTGTTGTTCAGTTTTTCGATATTAATGAAGGAATTCAGTCCAAACTTTTGAAGGTGAGTTCCCTACCTAATGAAACATCTGACGAAATTTCAACATTTTGTATGAATACTATTGAAATGTTTGATTTCGAAAAAAATAAATGTGTGGCATTTTGTGGAGACAATACGAACACCAACTTTGGTGGTTTAAAAAGACAAGGCAAATGTAACGTATTTACCAAATTAAAGACAACATTGCATGAAAACATTGAAGGGATAGGCTGCCCTGCACATGTTTTACACAATTGCGTGCAGACATCCGCTGATAGTTTGAGCTGTGATGTTGAAACTATCATTGTGAAGGTATTCTCGTACTTTTCTATATACACAGTTAGAACAGAGAGGCTTAAGGAGTTTTGCGATTATGTAGGGACTGATTATATGAATGTAATGTGTCACTCGAAAACCCGCTGGTTATCACTATTTCCAGCAGTTGAACGAGTCATCAGGCTGTTTGAACCCTTAAAAGATTTTTTCCTAAATGAAGACAAAGCCCCCAAAATATTGGTTCAATTTTTCAGCAATCCTTTAAGTGAAGCCTACTTATGGTTCATTCACAGCCAGCTTAGCACTTTGCAGCATGGAATAAAGGAAATTGAGGGGAGCAAGAAAAGTGTAATAGAGGTAAAGGATGTCCTGAAAAATACTCTTGAAACTGTTACTAAGAGAAAAGAGCAGCAGTTCATTTCTTTTAATGTTAAATCTGTTCTTAAAAGAGCAGAAGTAACACAATCAGCAGAAAAGGACTTTAAAGAAGAAGTTGACAAATTTTATGACACTTGTATGGAATATCTGAGCAAGTGGAGCACCTCATATTCACCATTATTGTCGGTGTTTGATTGGATGTTATTGAAGAGAGTGCCAAAATGGGAAAGTGTTGAAGAGACAGTTTCTTATTTGAAGGGGAAAAAATTGAAATCGATGACTCCATTCTCTTTGATCAATTCGGGATATTGACAAATTTCGTTGAAGAAAATCTTCACAAGTGGAAGTGGACGAGTTTTTTTAAAAGCTGTGACCATCTTCAGCAGTACTCTGAGATGGTAATAATTGCAAGGCATTTGTTTGCAATACCAGCCCATAATGCCAATATAGAAAGAATATTTTCGTTCATGAATATCCAGTGGACTGATGAAAGGAACATATAGATGTATCTGCATTTTCGAATTATGTCTACATAAAGGCGAGTTGCTGCCTACGAATTCGGTGGGTTTTGATGTGCAGTATACTAGTGGGCAACTGAAACAGCTGATCGGATTCTAGTTAGTGTAGAGCTCTATAGGAATTATATATCCTTATAGATCCTTAGTTAGTGGTGAGCGTTTTTGTTGTTTTTGGAAAACGAAAACAAACTGTTCTTAAAAAGAACAACTGTTTAAAAAAATTTGATTAATGAACTGTTGCTATACATTGACTGTTTTTATCATTAACAGTTAAGTGACTGATTTTATAAAAAAAACAGTTAAATATTTTGTTTTGAGCATTTAAAAATAACTGTTCATTTTAGTATTTTTCTTATATGGATGGTTATGAAACTTAAAACACTGGCATTAAGTCAATATTTATCTTTTTTAAAAATTGTTTCATAAAAACTTACGGGAATATCTGAATAATATTTTTAGTGTAACTCAAATAAAACTGAGTATATTACTAAAAAATATGAGGCCAAGTAAAAGTAACTAAAAAATATAACATAGTAACTGAAAAATACAAACCTCATGAACAAGATATTATTTATTCCGCTGACAGCATTTAAAAACTGCACTTTTTAAAAGTTTTTTTAGTTTGTGAGATAAAGAGAATTAGCATAAAAGACTTGTTAAAACTAAATGTCATCGTTCTTTACAAAATTAGGCATGTTAACATTTAAAAACATTAGCATTTCTACTATTTTTGTAGTCAATGCACTTCTTCGGTCACTAATTAATTGTCCACTTTTTGAGAACAGCCTCTTACATGGCATTACGTTATGTTGTATTTTGATTTAAATATTTTAGACATATTTGGATATGTATGTTGATGTTTGTCCCACCATTCGAGTTGACAATTAATCTTTCCAGACTCATCTTTAAAGGGCAGAATATCATCAGCTAAATAAGTGTCTACTTCTTTAATTGCACGAGATAACGGGGTGCTTCTGTCTTGTACATTTTGATCTGATAAAATTTCTTTGAAAATGTCCCAGGTTTTAACAAGCGTAGATGTGGATGCAAAAGTAGGCCTATCACCTGTTGGGACAGTTCCTAAATTTTCTGATACTGGTTCACTTGAAGCTACTGGTGCTGAAGCAGATTTTGAGTTTTTGTTAATTATTTCTGACACCATTTCTATGACATTTGTGTTTGCTTTTCTTGCAGCTGTAGAAGACGCCAGTTTTGTATCTTGGGTCAAGAAAAGTACACAATGCAAACGTTTTGCTATGCTCAATATTTTTGAAGCTGTCATTTAATCCTTTTTCAAGTTGTGCTAATACCTCCTTTGCTGGTTCATAAAAATTAGTAAATGCATCAGCCTCTTTAATTTTTTTACACACATTTATTAAACACCTGGTTACTACGATGACAGACCTACCCGTCATGTATTTTTCCCCACTTAAAGATCTTTCATTTCTTCAAATGGCTTTAATATCACACAAAGGTCTTTACAAGCTTGCCATTATTCCCTGCTTATTACAGGAAGATCATTATCTAGCAATGCCATTGTTGCCTTTATAGCTTCCCCTAATTCCGTGAACCATTCTAGCAAATAAAACAATGAGTTCCATCTAGTAGGTACATCCTGTTTTAGACGTTTTGGATTACAGGAACCATGTGCAGACTGGTACTTTAAAAGTTCGTCAGTAGCGATAGGACTTCTTCTGTAATAAGTCACTATTTTCTTTACATTACTTAGTGTCTTTTCCATTTTAAGAACCGCATCCTGAACAATCAAGTTAAACTTATGGGTATAACAGCCATAATGTTTCCATTGCAAAATATCTTTCAGAGCCTTCACTATAGCACTAGAATTGTCAGATACAGCAAAGATAACTTTATTGATCAGATTCCAATCTGTTAATATTTTTTTATTTCTTCTGCTAAAATAACAGCAGTGTGGTTACCTGGAAGATTTGAACACTGCAGTAATACAGTTTTAAATTTATAATTTCTGTCTATGTAATGAGCTGTAATGGCCATGAAATTCTTAACATTTTGTGAAGTCCATGTATCTGTTGTAATGCAAACAGATGATGCTTCAGTACTTACTGTTTGTTTTACCACTGATACCTGTTTATGATACAATGTTGGTATCATAACTGAAGATATTGTTTTCCTGCTCCGCAGCTCATAACCAGGAATCCATTTAATCAGCTTTCTAAATCCTGCATCCTCTATTACGCAGGATGGATGAATATCTAAAATAAATACATTTAATAAATATTCATCGATTCGCTTTTTTTGTTCATGCGTAACTTTTTTCGTTACATATGATCCTAAAGTTCTTTGCCATTTAGGTGGAGGTTGTCCATGATCAGTAGGTGTTATATTATCAAAAGTTATAACTGAACATGTAGGACCAGAAGGAACCACTTCTTGAGAGAGGTACTTGCTTGTGCACTGTCATGCTGACTTTGTTGTGATTGTGAAGACAAATTAGAATACACTGAAATATGTTTTATTTTTAAATGCCCTATTAAATTGGTAATTGTAGATTTATAAGAAATTTTTTGTTTACAAACTGTGTAAACAGCCATATCATTATCTGCTTTGTCAAAATAATTCCACACGTCGCTTTGTAATCTGTCTGCCATGTTAATAAACAGTTTTACTTACACTAAAAGAATATCTGCCTGACACTGTCTAATTTAAGCTATAACCTAAACAAACATCAAACACATATAAGCACACAGACACACGCACATATCATTTTGCATCAAACAGAACGAGCACAGTACAATAATCAAAACTAAATCAACACACATTGCATTAAAAATGAACAGTTTACTCCTAGTAACAGTTCAACAAACGGTAAAAAAAAAAAAAACAGTTTACGCCGAACAGCTCAACGAAAGTGCTCACGAAAACAAACAGAAAATGGAACTAGAACAGTGCGTTGTCAACACCATGTTCGTTTTTAAAATGGAGAACAGTTTGTCTCTGTAGAAAAGAACAGTTCATTCATTTTTTTCAGAGAACCGTTTTTTCAAACAGTTGTGCGTTTTTGTTCCCAGCACTAGTTCTAGGTAGTAACTTTCGCCACGCTGATTGCGTCTGTTTTTTCTTATTCATAAACAAACTGTCGGTCTTGTTAAAACGTACATAGTGCTCCCTGAGTTAGAGCACATAGTAATGGTAAAAAGCATGGTGAGGTATATTTATTACTTTGAAACTCATTATATCTTGAATACTAAATAGGTTATTCACCGGTACCCTGTATAAAATATAACATACCATATTAGTTATTTTAAGAAAACCGGACTTAACTCTTTTTTACATGTTTTTCATCATCAAGATGTTTGAAAATTGTGGTGACGCGACTTCTTCCTTTTCTCTTTACTGGCTGTGGCTTTAAGGCCATTTCGCAATCACCTGGTAGAAATAGTGCAATTTTGATTTAAGAACTACAAACACTGTCTCTTGATATTTTAAGCTATATGCGATGTATACCATGAAAAAATGTCAAAAAAATTATATCTTAACGAAAATAATAGTATGGACTACACGACTTTCATGTTCTCAGATTTATAGTCACAATCATTTACTTGAATTTGGTTTGATAATTTCTACAAAAATGTCCCCTACCCTCAAACTATTTTTACTATTTATAGATATTTTTGTTATTCTGCGGTAGTCATTTAATATAACGTTATTTCGAGTCCCTTCATCTATAAAAATTAGGTACATTATTCTTATAAAGAAACTGAACTACGCAGATAATCACCCCTCCTCCTCAACTGATCCCCATCATTAATGATATTTACACTTTCATAGAGTAATAGTTTTATCATGTGTAATTGGTAAGGAAGCTTATCCTTCAAAATTAAATACTCATAATTTACTTGATATAAGCAAAGTAATTTTCAAAAAATCACCCCCTCCCACTTCAACTACCCTATCCATTTATAGATATCTCATTAACCATTTTACAGTGGATTAACATGACTTTATTATTCATTGTGTGTATGGTCACCAAGTTGCAACAGTTAATCTTTAAAATAGGTTAAGATACCTGTTATTCCTTCATGCAACTTACTTTGGTCGCTAGGCACGACGCGTTTCAGGATCAAGGTCCCATCTTCAGGTGATGATCACTCGGGTCGAGTTCGTCAGTTCATAAAAACACATACATAAAAAACACTGAATTTAATGAACTCATACTGCACGAGGGAACGATGCACATCATCGAGAAAGTAAACGCGCACTAGCCATATAAAGTTAAATGTAGAGATAAGTTGGTAGTATTCCTTATGTCTGTGCCAGGTTTTGTATCACAGTATCGAAGAGCGCGTTGGATTTGAACGACACCATATCGTTCAAAAGGCACTCTTTCTGTGTCCTAGCAGCTTTATATATCTCAAACTCTTCTAATGCATTCATATATCGGCCTTTTTTACTAAAGTGCATGAGTTTAAAATTAACAGAGAAGTCCGTGTAACTGTGATCACAATCAATCAGGTGTTGTGCATAAGTCGATTTACTGTTTTTTACATTCTTCATGGGCAGGTGTTTCTTGAACCTCTCTTCAAAACGTCTCCCTGTCTAGCCGATGTAAAACATGTCGCAATCATCACACAATTTTGTAAATGCCAGAGCATGTCTCTACGCTTCTGTAGAGATAACGCTAATATAATAGATAAACTCATCTCCAGACACAAGAGCAAAATTATTCTGAACAGCGCGGTGCATAATACTGACAAATATATGTTGGTGGAGTACACATCTTTGTTGCCTAACATCATAAGAAATCAATTTAAGAAATACAATATCGCAGTTATCTTTAGGATGAAGCGTAGAGACACGCTCTAGCGTTTACAAAATTGTGTGATGATTGCGACATGTTTTACATCGGCCAGACCGGGAGACATTTTGAAGAGATGTTCAAGGAACACCTGCCCATGAAGAATGTAAAAAACAGTAAATCGACTTACTCACAACACCTGATTGTGTAACGTGTCAAAAGTGGGTCATTTTGTTTAGTGCAGTATTGGGGTCTTTGTATTTCATTTATTTCATTTTTTGGGGTTTTGTAAAAAATATCGTGAAAGTTTTATTTTCCGACAAACGTTAATACCATTTGTAACGGACCACGTGTTGACTGAACAGTTTGAGAACAAAGCATCAAGACGCAGTAATCAGTTGCGAAACCAAGCAAAGAATTTGTACCACCCTCGATTTCTCAGAACTGTGCGTGAATGTGATGGTGCACGCACGCAACGATCCAGGTCCGCGCTCGGAGTGACGCCGTCGTCCAAAAACCAAGATGCCTGGAGAACAATTTTATTCACCGTCTCCTTAGCCGTCCTGCAGGAAATGCAGCTAAGGACCGCCTGCTTTTAGTGACGTCAGAAGGGCAATGCCTAATATCATCGGCACACAATAGGAAAAAACACACTATGTGTCATAGTCATAGCTCATAAGCCACAGCAAATCAGCTATGCACGGCGATGAAATCAGGTGGCAGTGAACCACAGCTTCTGCCCGCTGGCAGTACATTTACGCAGTCTACATTAGGCAGTCCACGAAAACCTACTACGGGCATCAGACGTAGTTAGTGCGACTCGGCCCCGGTCTGTTGAACTTTCCAAAATGTGATCACTTCAAAATAATACCGTTTTAGTACCGACCGGGACCCGCGGAATTAACGTAGTGGAACCAGTGTACAACTAGTGACGAACGGCTGACAATGGAACCGAAATAACGGGCAACTAACCAAGTCTGTGAATGCACGTGTTCGGCCGGTGATGCGTTTGTGAACCGTGTCAAAATATTAAGTAATAAAGGGTAAAATGGCATGTGTGTGTAAGTGATGCAGAATGGGCTACCTTAATTAGTAATTAAATATGAACGATAAATGTATATTTTATAAACTCGCTTTCCAGTGTCTGTGTTTAACTCATTAAAAATTATTTAGTTTACTTTGAACATGTGTTAGCCTAAGTTATTTCGTCATTACCACTTTCTCATTTCTGTGTTGCAAAATTCGTCTAACGTTCCGGAATCTTTCTGAATTATTAATTGGGTGTGGTCAGATAGCGAAATTGTCCTTTTTATTTAAGGTGGAGTGTAAGGGTTTTCGATATTTTACCTATAAAAAATAATCGTGGCGACCTTGATCTTCTGAGTGAAATTATAATACGGTAAGTAATTGAATATGAGTACGGGTAAGTTCTGGCAGTGTACTTCATGTATTTAATATATTTCGGGGTATTTTTTATATTGTCACAAATGGCGACCCTGCCAGTATTTTCGTTTAATTTTATTTATACGAGATAGACCTATTTTAATGCACAGAAAATAGGATGTGGTAATGACGTACTTGTAAAATTGTATCGTATATAATTACGTTAAATTAGGTTATGTGTGGGTATTTTGATTTAAACTGGATAATTAGTGTGTGTTAGAAGGGTTATAGTGGGCGTTATACAAAGAGTATATTACAAATAAATTTTTGAACATGGCCGAGGTGCAAGAAAATAAAGTGAGTGGATGGGGAGAGTTCGGGAATAGTACGGAATTCATGCGCGAGTTTGAAAGGGTTTTGAAAGGAATGACTGAGGACGATTGGCGTAAATTAAATACTCAGCTTAGACAAATGGAAGAACAAAAAACGGGACTATACGCTTTCCTGAATAAAAATAGTGATGATACTAGTAAACAAAGTAACGAGGTAAGTGAAGGGGTTAGTGAGAGTAAAATAGTAGAAAATGGTAGTCACGAGATAAAAAATGATAACGGTGACGCAATTGAAAATGTAGCAATAGAAAGTGGTAACAATGTTGTTGATGGTAGTGAAGAAATGATTAACCAGGTGAGTGATAACGATAATGAATTAATAAATAACAGTGACCAAATAGTGGGAGATGGTGAGTACAATTCTGAGGTAAGTGGTAGTAATACAATTAATTATGATGATGAAATAACATTAAACAAGAATAATGATGATGTAGCTGAAAATGGGGTATCAAAAAGTGATACAGTAGACAATAGTGAAAATGAGAGTAGAATGAGAGTTGAGGTTGATCATGGATTGTTAGTTAGTGCTTATGATTTAGAAAGGGAGTATGGGGGTAGTTTAAATGTAGAAGGTGAACAGGGGGAAAAATTTTATGGGGTTAAATGTGAAGCAGAGACTTCACAAGTGTTGATGGAGGACAAGAGTTCCTCAATAAATTATGTAGAAGACGAGAGGTCTTCAGAAGGTTATATAAGTTTTTTGTGTTTATCTGGTAGGGCCAGATGGTATTTAAATAATTTTGTGGTATTGCCCTCTGCATGGAATGGGAGAGTTCAGTATGGTTATGAGAGGTGTTGTAATGAAAGAGAGAGAGAAATAAAATTTTTTGAGATTAATAGAGGTTATGAAATGTTGGTGCAGGTGTTAGAAAGTAAATTGCATTATGAAACAGAGGTAGAGGAATATTTGAATAAAACTTATAAATAATGATAAAATAATTGATTGGGTGTTTAGAAAAATTACTGACGGAGACGGGACAAAATTCACTGATAGCGACAAGTTGTATGAAATAATAAATGGTATGATGAAGAATTTAGAAATAATGGTTTATGAAAACAATAATAATAAACTCAAGATAAACAAAAATCATTTAGTCTATAAATATGTGAGATATCTTTTTGACGATGGAGGCTAAACCATAAAACAATAAAGGACAGTTAAATATTTTGTTTTATGGGTTTTAACTTAGCTGACTTGGACATTGAAATATGACAACTGAATAAATAATGAATCAGATTTGTAAATAAATATGTAGGGAATTCAATTGTATGTGTTGTGGTTAAGTGAAGAGTGTATGTAGGTAGATAATTGTTGTAATAATAAGATTAATATTTTGCAATTTAAATAAATAATAACATTAATTTTGGAAACAGTAATTGGCTAATTGTAGATATTTTGATAGTAATGGAATTTGTATTTTAATAATGAATTTAATTAAAAGCAATTTGAAATGTTTTAAATATTTTGATTGATTATTTAAATGTAATATAATTAAATTTTCTAATGGATTCAAATTATTTTACGAGATGGAAATTTGGTAATTAAATGATTAATTGTTTGATTTAAACTAATATTTGTGTTAAATGTTTCAGAGGTGAGGTGAAAGTAATGTGGTATGGTGAATATGTTTTGTGTATATCATGTTAAATGGACTGTAAGTATAGAACTTTTATAGTATGATGTTTACAGTTGTAACTCAAATAAAGAGATCTTAATTAAATGGTGAGATGGTTTGAGATAATGGTGTTAAATAAAAATGATAAGTAAAAAATTTAATAATAATTGAACGATGAAATATGATAATTATTAATAATGAATTTGAAAATTTTAAGTAATCCAATTGTAGAAAGTTATGAACGAGTTAAATGATTATTGATGAAAATATTATATTAGAATGTATATAAAAATTTAATTAGTTAGTTATTAAGTTGCTATTGTGGGGGTGGCCTGTGCTCTCGTAGATAGTGAAATGGGTTGGGGGTAACAGGGAGTGTTACCTCCATCGGAGGCCAAATGGCGAAAATGTGCGACACACCTTTTTCGTGCAAATTCAATTTGGACACTGATAGACGCTCGTGTTGCACATAGCAATGATGAATGAAACAGGCATTGAAATGCAAGTTAGATTTCCCCAACTTTTCGGGCGGTTACTGCCTTACCAGCACTAATCGTGGATTTGGCTAGCGGCCAGCTATGGTCATATCAAGTCCCTTGACCATAGCTGACTTGAAATTGGTATATAGTAGAAATTAAATGGGGGGTGAAATTTAGGGGAAATCCAGGTACTATGGAACAGCGGCTACCACTCTGCCCGCATGGGGGCAGCAAAGCCAGGTGGTAGACCCGTTTAAGGGCGTTTAATTATAGACAAGAATATGCTGATATTCATAGAGTTAAAATGTAACTGCCAAAGCAAAGACACGGAGAGGTCAAACTACTCCAAAATATGCCGTCTTTGTAGAAGCGAAAAGGCGCCACAGTCTTACATAACTTGAAATAGAGTGTGTGGATGGGAGGTGTCTCAGACGAGTCACGAATTTAAAGTCTATAACATAAAGATTGCTAACTAAAATTTTGATCCAGTAAAAAATGCTTGTGTTCTGTTTAAATAACTAGATGCTCATACATTCACTATAAGGTGTTCATTCCATAATTTTAAATGTATTATTTTATTGTTGTACGTTAGATATAGGTATTGATAAAAATATGTGTTTTCATTATGTGTGTATTTTTGAACCTAAGTAAATAATTAAACCGAATGGCAGGCGGTTAATATAAATTATCAGAATCAGAAAAAGGGGAAACAAGGAGGTGAGAAGTAAGGATAAATAAATATATATATATATATATTTCATGTAATTTGTTCAATTTTGAGATGTGTTTTCATTGTGTTAGGAAGATCAGCTGATCAGCAATAAAATGTCACTGATATTGGTTTATAAATGCTCCAAGTAATTAATGTTTAATGTAGTGTTTCAATGTATTACAGATGCTATTTAAAGTAATGATAAAAATAACGTGATAAATTGAGAAGTGAAGTAATAATTGGTGAAAGTTAATAAGAGATAGTTTTGGGTGATGAATATTTTATGGGACATATAGATCTGTCCAAGTTGAAGTCAAAGTTAAAGTTGAAATAGTAGAGATGAAAATAATGTAATGTTGTTTTGAGTTAACGTAATGTTGTTTTGTTTTGAGAAGTATTGATGTTGACACAGTAGTTGTGGGAAATATATGTAGAGTTTTGAATGATATATTGATGTTTATAATTAATGATGTTATTTTGTTGTATTTGAAGTGAGGTAATAAGATTGAGATTTTTGGGGATGGCAATTTTGTAGTAAGGGGTAGTGTAATGTAGGAGTCCGCAACGAAGTTTGGGACGGGAAGGGATCGATTTAGTGGGACGGGGTCGCCTCAGGTAGAATCCAGGGACCAAATAAGGGAAATGAGTTTTGGGGGGGGAAACACGTATCCTAAGTACAAAGGGTTAGAGAGTATTTTTTTTATATATAGAGAGAAGGTGGCGATTTGAGTTTAATGATAAGTTGGGGTTAGAGAGTGATTGGTAGATGTTTTTGATAGAGATGGGTGTCATGTTAGTTAAGTTGAGGAGTATTAGAGTCAGAGGGGTAAAGATTATAGATGTATACAGATCAAGTAGTAAATTAAATGAGATAAATAATTGAGTCACCCACAGTAATGGAGAATACGATTGTTAAATAAAGAAAGAGATTAATAAAAATATAAAATTTTTAACTAAAACCAGTGACAATATTTTGGTAGAATGTGTAAATGTAAAGTTGTCAAGTTTATTTTGAATAATTTAAAGGTCAATTTGATTATTGTTTATAATAATATTTTGTTATTTTAAATGTTTTATTTTATTATGTTTTTGTGTTTCAAGTTAGATTGTTACAGATGTTAAATGTATTTTCAGATAGAACCTGTACATAACGTATGTAGGTCAAGGTTTTTGGACTTGACCTAGTTTCGATCAGCTGACAGTGAGGTCATATACATACTAAGCTTGTTTAGTAAGGAGATTAATTCAACTTTTGTTTTTTTATCAATTCAAACAAATTTTAATAATTTCTGTATGTAAAGGAAACATTTTAATAAATTTAAATTTTTCTTTGAATTTTAAAATTTTTTTTGGAAAATTTTTTTTGAAAAAAAAAGTGATTTTGCGCCTGCCAGCTAATGGATATTTTTAAGCTTTGATTATTTTATTGTTTGTGTACTAACCATGTTTATTTTTATTGATTTATTGTATTGACTTGTATTGTTTAGATGCTAAGTATTCACATGTTAGGTTAAGGATGTTCTTAACTATAAGAAATGTTTAAATCAATTTATTTTAAATATAAACAGAAACCAGTGAAGAGAATAATTTAAAATTTATACAAAATTTATGAATTTAAAATATTACATGAAAACAACCAATGGGTTGTGATTTAATGAACTTTGGAAAAAAATTTTTTTTCAATTTTATAATATGTAATGTCAGTATGTAATGTGAGTGTGTGTGAGCCCAGTATCTGCTAAAGGCAGCCCAGCCTGCATATAAGGGGAAACATATCGGTGGAGGATCTGGCATAATCTAAGCCAGGGATTGAGGATCTTGGGGGGGTAGCATGTTAGAAGGTGAGGTGTGCTGTGGTACTTGTCTGTTCGATTTTTCGGTGTTGGGATCTCTTACGGAGAAGTCCAGTGATCTCATTCAGATGCGTCCATAGTCGCCGAGCCAGGGGGGTCGCTTACCCATGAGGAGTAAGAACAAGAGGGGGTTGTTGGCACCAGTTCCTCACCGGTCCTCTTAGGGGTTTTACCAATGAGATTTCTTCTGTTCTGGACAGCAGAATTCACATTGGGGGGGTATTGTAACGTGTCAAAAGTGGGTCATTTTGTTTAGTGCAGTATTGGGGTCTTTGTATTTCATTTATTTCATTTTTTGGGGTTTTGTAAAAAATATCGTGAAAGTTTTATTTTCTGACAAACGTTAATACCATTTGTAACGGACCACGTGTTGACTGAACAGTTTGAGAACAAAGCAGCAAGACGCAGTAATCAGTTGCGAAACCAAGCAAAGAATTTGTACCACCCTTGATTTCTCAGAACTGTGCGTGAATGTGATGGTGCACGCACGCAACGATCCAGGTCCGCGCTCGGAGTGACGCCGTCGTCCAAAAACCAAGATGCCTGGAGAACAATTTTATTCACCGTCTCCTTAGCCGTCCTGCAGGAAATGCAGCTAAGGACCGCCTACTTTTAGTGATGTCAGAAGGGCAATGCCTAATATCATCGGCACACAATAGGAAAAAACACACTATGTGTCATAGTCATAGCTCATAAGCCACAGCAAATCAGCTATGCACGGCGACAAAATCAGGTGGCAGTGAACCACAGCTTCCGCCCGCTGGCAGTACATTTACGCAGTCTACATTAGGCAGTCCACGAAAACCTACTACGGGCATCAGACGTAGTTAGTGCGACTCGGCCCCGGTCGGTTGAACTTTCCAAAATGTGATCACTTCAAAATAATACCGTTTTAGTACCGACCGGGACCCGCAGAATTAACGTAGTGGAACCAGTGTACAACTAGTGACGAACGACTGACAATGGAACCGAAATAACGGGCAACTAACCAAGTCTGTGAATGCACGTGTTCGGCCGGTGATGCGTTTGTGAACCGTGTCAAAATATTAAGTAATAAAGGGTAAAATGGCATGTGTGTGTAAGTGATGCAGAATGGGCTACCTTAATTAGTAATTAAATATGAACGATAAATGTATATTTTATAAACTCGCTTTCCAGTGTCTGTGTTTAACTCATTAAAAATTATTTAGTTTACTTTGAACATGTGTTAGCCTAAGTTATTTCGTCATTACCACTTTCTCATTTCTGTGTTGCAAAATTGGTCTAACGTTCCGGAATCTTTCTGAATTATTAATTGGGTGTGGTCAGATAGCGAAATTGTCCTTTTTATTTAAGGTGGAGTGTAAGGGTTTTCGATATTTTACCTATAAAAAATAATCGTGGCGACCTTGATCTTCTGAGTGAAATTATAATACGGTAAGTAATTGAATATGAGTACGGGTAAGTTCTGGCAGTGTACTTCATGTATTTAATATATTTCGGGGTATTTTTTATATTGTCACAATTGATTGATTTAAGGGATTTGACCTATCTTAACCAGGGATACCCTTTAAAACATTTTGAAGATTTGAGGTAACTTACAGAACCAGTTCAAATGTCATTTTAAAGCAAAACAATCATGTTTTTCATCAGTAATTCTGGTTCAATGTGACTGCCATTTGTAATATGGAAGACATCCCACCTGAAGTCAATTTCTTGCCAAACTTGAGCCAGTACATCATGTATCACTTCTGCATCTGCGCATTAATTCAGTTTCTCAGCTCAGAGCGATTAGTAGGTAAAGGTGAAACAAAAACTTGAACTTTAATAAAATCCCCCCCTTTAATAAAACCCACCAGAAAAATTGAGGGGGAAAATCTGGCAACTCTATTTGGTACTATGGCATTACATGAGTCAAACTTTATGTGTTTTGTTTTAACATGGCACCTCAGTCGATTCTGTAAGTTATCTCAATAAATTTCTGTATGCTTATAAAGTTGCAAATGCCTTATGGAAACATCCTGTATAATAAATTATGAAGGCTTTCATGGCCTGCATAATTCCATTGACTGAAATTCCATTAAATGTTGGGAGCTCCATGGTAGTCATCTTCAGTAGCCTGGACTCAGTGTTCACGTTCAAGTGAGTAGATCAACAACAGTAATTGTTTTTCTTTTATGCTACTGCCATAATGAAGTATAGTATTGTTTTAAGCTTAGACTTTGGTTTGTTAATTGGACAGGATTACACATTTTTATTATTGTTGATAGATGTTGATCTAGTCGTTTGAACATGAACACTGAATCCAGGCTACCGAGTTGTTGATTAGTCGCCAAATGTTTAGCAGAATATCATTGAGCAACTGTCTATGGCCAAGTAGCCTGGTAGTTTTTATTGATGTATCTAATTATTACCGGTATGTGTTTGTAATTGATTTTTATTACACAATAGCAAAAAGTTATTATAAATATACAATGCATGAAAATTATGAAATCGATAACAGAAATTTTAGCCTTACAAAAATACTGCACGTCATTACAGACATTAGTATAAATGATAAACAATATGGTTGTAAAACTTAGGCCACATTTAGTATTTAAACGTTTGTAATATCACAGACCTTATATAACAGCAAGTAGAAAAATAAAATTTGCCTTATTTTTTCATTTTGAACCAATCACATCACTGATAGCACTACTTTCATCTTCACTATGGTCCATTATTTTTTTACATTTCCTTTACAGCAGCTTCCTGTTTGTTTGCAGTCAGTGAGTTTGTTATTACTACAACCATCTCATCTAACTTCAAAGCTGCTGTCCATGTTATCCAATCATTGCCCTTTCCAACTATATTATTAAACTGTCCAGATCATTCAAACAGGAAGTTTTATATTTCTCAGCAGTCTGTCAGTTTAACAATTGTAATGAGTCAAAAAGGGGGACATACATATCAGCAAACATCTACCTAGAGAGGTACAAATCACTCTGATGACGAGAGAGGTGAGTAATATCAATGATTTAGAGAGTATGTTAGATGTTTTCCAGAATATTAGAGACCGGGAAGTCAGCAGACGTCCACACCAACCCAATGTGAACAGCGGAGGGAGTTATACGCAGCAAGGAGGACCGCGCACAGAAACACATATAGCGGACGAGAACCAAACAGACGGCATCCGATGTGGAAATGTGTGGATTGTCAAGCGGAAAATTATGCTGATCGGAATTTTTGTTATAGATGCAGGAAGGTGAGACCAGGTCAGCAGAACCGGACGCCGAAAAGGGATATCAACCCATATCAACAAACGGGGGAGAATCGAGCAGGAATACCCAGGAATGGAGGAGCAAACAACCGAATGGAGAGAGTGTACACACCAGGAGGTATGGCTGAGTGGGCGGAAAACTGAGAAAGACAATGGAAAAAAGAGGCCCGGCCATTGTCAATAGATGACTGCGGGGTCCAAGAAGACATCTACCGGAATCACATCATTCATACAGATATGTCTACAGAACTGATGGAAGAAGAGGAGATGGGAACAATGAGACCAGAGGCATGGTTGACTGAGGTAAAGCTGGAAATTGAAGGTAAGCCAGTGACGACATTAATAGACATAGGCAGTGAAGTCTCAGTAATAGCCGGACACATATTAAACAAGTTAAGGGAGAATAATAAACATATTCCATCTTTGCCAGTTGCGGGGGTAACCATCGTAGGCATTACGGGTGTTAGAAGTAAAAGGGTGACAACACAAGTCCAATTGAGCGTAGTAATAAATGGGGGAGAGTTATGAAAATACATTCTTAGTGGTAAGGGGATTAAACTTAGAAGTAATATTGGGTAACGATTTTCTGATCAGGAATAATGCTGTAATCAATTTTAAGAAAAGAATACTAGAACTAAATAACGACGGTAAACAAACAACGGTTAATTTCGAGCGGGTGTTAGATACGGTGAAGATTTTGGGAATAAGGGTTATACCGAATCGGGGTATAGATAGGGACACGGAGGTTAGTATAAATACGTGCAGAGAGCGAGTGAGTGATGAGAGTAAGGAGCGAATATGGGAGGATAGAGCGGTTAAATTTTGTAGTGAGGGTGGCGCAATGGGGAGTTCTCAACGTGAAGCATTGTGGCGGGTAGTAGAGAGTTTTAGGGGAGTGTTTGCCGGGGAACCAGGAAGGGCAAAAGGTTATGAATGCGAATTAAGCGTGAGGGAACATGCGCCTTACGTACAACGAAGCTATCCGGTACCATATTCAAAGAGGAGAGCTGTACAGTTAGAATTGGATAAGATGTTAGCAGGGGGTATTATAGAAAGGTCGGTGTCGACCTATTCCAACCCTTTAGTAGTGATCATCAAGAAAGACGGGAGAGTTAGGTTATGTCTGGACGCCAGAAAGATTAGTCAAATAATTATTCCTGATAGGGAGTCACCTGAAGCAATTGAAAAGATCTTCCAGAAGTTTAGTGGGGTAAAATATATGACGTCACTGGACTTGACGGCCGGGTATTGGCAGGTACCACTAGCACCAAATAGCCGCAAGTATACCGCATTTTTATTTAACGGGAAGAATTATCGATTCACTCGTCTACCATTTGGGTTGAACACCAGCGTAGCCAGTTTTATTAAGTGCCTTGACGAAATTTTACAACCTAGCCATTTAGATTTGTTGACTATCTATGTGGATGATATTTTGATAGCTTCTAGAACGTTCAAGGAGCATGTAGAACATTTGGAGTATGTGTTAGATAAGTTATACCGGGGAGGCTTAACAGTAAACTGGGATAAATCGAAATTTTTGCAGAAGGAAATGCATTTTTTAGGATTCATCATAACACCTACTGAAATCCAAGCTAATCCAGACAAAGTGGAATCCATCATGACGTTTCCGGAGCGAAAAAACATCAAACAACTGCAAAGTTTTCTGGGTTTGTGTAACTTTTACAGGAAATTCCAGCAGAACTACGCCCAGACTACAGCGAGACTCAGTGCTGTGTTGCAGAAGAATAAGCAATGGAGATGGGGAGAAACTAAGAGGGAGGCCTTTTGTGAAATTAAGAGTAAGTTCGCCAACATGATTTTAATGAACCACCCAGATTTCAATAACAAATTTTACTTACAGACGGACGCTAGCAATGTAGCTCTAGGAGCCGAACTGTACCAGGAGGACGACAATAAAGAACACCATACCATCGCTTTTGCCAGTCGGACACTGCTAGCGGCCGAGAGAAACTACACTACTACAGAGAAATAGCTTCTCAGCATCGTGTTTGCCGATAAGAAGTTCAGGACCTATCTGCTGGGAAATAACACCATTATAAGAACGGATCACAAAGCTCTGTCATTTTTGAACACCTGTAAGCTCACACACAGTAGGATCACCAGGTGGGCGCTAGCTCTCCAAGAGTATAATTTCTCTTGGGAATATATTAAGGGGGTAGAGAACCGGGTGCCAGACACCCTATCATGGGTAGATACAGATAGGAATAGAACGGGTAGAGATATTAAGGAAATAGAGATTTACAGATTGTCCAGGGAAGATAGACTTTTTGGGGAGGAGCTAAAAGACAAACAATGCAGAGAGCAGATAACAAATTAAACAAAATCATAACTAGCATAGAGTTGGAGTTAGATGAATTGGGGTATAGATAGTATTTTCAAGTATATAATGGGAGTTTATTTAAAAGAATAGAGGGTAGAGAAAGGGATTGGAAGTTAGTTATACCGGAGGGATCGATAGAAAAAATAGTATGGGACTGTCACTATAGGTATGGCCATTTTGGGGCAAAGAAGTGCGTGAGTGTGTTGGGAGAATCTTGTATATTTAAAAATATGGAAAGGCAGGTGAGAAAAATACTTAGAATTTGTGAACTATGCCAGAAATCTAAAGTAGTGAATTATAGGGTAGAAGGTGAATTGAACTATATTAAGGTTGAGAAACCATTTGACTTAGTAGCAGTGGATTTGTATGGCCCATTGCCAAAGGGTAGGGGTGGTGTTATGTATATATTTGTAGTGCTTGATACTTTTTCAAAATATGTCAGATTAAACAGCGTTAAGAGAGCGACAAGTAAGGTGCTGAGCGAGAAAATCACACGCGACTACATGGTCAACATTGGAAAGCCGAAAGTAATACTATCAGACCACGGGCCACAGTTCATCAGTGGAAAATGGCGCCAAACTCTAGGATGGGAAGGCATTATCCCAAAACACACCGCAGTATATCATCCGCAGTCCAACCAGGAGGAGAGAGTCATGAGGGAAATAGGCAGGATTTTTCAAGCTTACTGCCACGCCAAACATAGTGAGTGGCCCTTGTACGTTCAAAAAATTGAGAACTGGCTGAATTGCGTAACACATGAGTCGACAGGATTCACACCTTACGAGTTGGTACGTGGAATGCGTCCACCTAGGATTTTTGAGCAGTTGTTTGACTATCCACCAGAAATGAATACCATCTATCAAAATGTGAAGTTGAGATTAGCTAATGAGAGATTGTTAACCAAAGGGGAGAAGAGAAAACAGAGACACGATATGAAAGGTAAGTGGATGAAATATGAGATAGGGCAGTTAGTGTTGGTGAAGAGGCATGATTTGTCAAGCGCTCAAGACAAAGAAATAAAGAAGTTCTTTTTGTTATACGACGGACCTTTTTAAGTGGTGGAAATTAAGATGAATAGCACTTATGTATTGCAGAACCAAGTCACTAGAGAGATCATGGGTCCTCACAACACGACAAATCTGAGGCCTTTTTGGACAAATTGAAAGATGGTAAGTGATACGGGGCAGAAGGGGGTAGTCCCTGGGAAATTTTGAAAAAAAAGTATTTAATTTTTGGTGTTGACAAATGTGTAACGCGGGGTATCAGGGGTTAAGGGAAATTAGTTTAAGTTGGGGGGGGGTTAGTATAAGTTGATGTAGAGTGGAAGGAGGTTACTAAATTGTTAGTAATGAAGTATTGAAAAAAAAAAATTTTTTTTTTGTGTCAGTGAGGTAGGTAGTTGATCTTATGAGAAAACTAAATGATGTTGTATGAATTAAGGAGTATTATGAAGATGCTTAACGACTGTCAAGTAAATAATCTGTTCTGCCATAGTTGATTTAATGTGTTTTACTCTATATAAGGAGTTTATTAATTTTAAAGTGTGACTTATATAATAGATGGTATTTGTATGTTGTGATGAGAGATGTTTATATAAATGTTTATGGGAATCAGCTCAATAATTTTGAATTTTGGTGTAAAAATTAAAGAGAGAGAAGGTATACCGAACGTTGGTATGAAATTTTTACAAGGCATTCTGTTAGATTAAGTATTCAAAACCCAGTACTTCTTAAACGCAAACCCACACAACTAAGGGGAACCAGATCAGTTAGGGATATGTTATGATACAGGGCCACTATTTGATATTTTGCTTTCATGTTTCAGTGTCTGGTGATGCTGTGGCAGTGGTCCTGTGCTGGCAAGCGCGTCAGAGCAGGAGTGTCAAGTACCCGTCTGGCCTTGCGGTGTTGGGATCTCGAGAGAGAAGTCCAATAAGGTCTATACAATAGGTTAATTACCTTCTGTCAACGTTTCTTAGAATCCTTTACGGGATAACTCGAGTTTTGACACCGATGGTGTCATCATCAGATCGGATATGAATAAGGTTAAAACATTATTGATGTATATAAATCTCGTCAAATATTAAAAATTAAAAACAACACATACATTATACAAATAATAAATAACATATATTAAAACAAAATAACATATTTTATAGTCTTAACCGTTTCTGGAGGCAAGAAAAATGTTTAAACCAGTAAGGTCATTCAGGTGCGGTCACAGTCACTGGACCAGGGGGTAAGTTAACCACGCTTTAATAAAACATACAGGGGGTTGTGGCGACATATCCTAAATGATCCCTTTAGGAAGTATAAGAGTGTCAATGAGAGTTTTTATGCTTCGGCATAAAACCTCTCATTGAGGGGGTATTGTAATGAGTCAAAAAGGGGGACATACATTTTTCAATTAGCAAAACAAATGTTCGAAATAAAATCGATCCCAGTGTGAGAATCGAGTCAGCTGTGGTGACGGCGAGTCATTATTATTTTAGTGTATTCCAGCAGTGACACTACTTGTTATCAAAATAAGGGGAAATAATCCAGGGACACTGTCAATAATAATAACTGTATACAGACAGCAATACATATTGAACCATTAAATTGTCGTTATTGTATTACGATGTGAACGACGGAAATCTAGTGGGCCGTGCAGGGCGTAAACGGCAAAGTGGAACGCCTTGTTTCCGGCATCTGCCCAGTCCACGAGTCTTCTTCAACCCGGCCGGGTGGCATATTAACAAGTTCGCAAAAAAAGACTCAAGTCACAGTATAATGTAGCTATTTACAGCAGCTATTCAAATATAAGGCAACGTAGACAGTGCGTGACCGAGTAAAAACATCGCAACCCGATTTGGGACAGTTTTATTGAACACCAGAGAAAAACTGCGCAAAAACATGGAGGTGCCACGTGCTACGAAGAAAAACTAAAGTATTTTGAAGACATCGGCCAGGTACCTGGTGACATGTATCACTTTAAACTTTATTTTTTTTATAAAAAAGCTCTAATACAAGATTGGGTGGGAAAGAAATTATGTATACCTTTTGCTTTGATTATGATATAATGAAATATGAGGGGAACTCAAAAAATGTAACAGTATGAAAGCGTGTGTGTAATTGGGTGAATGAAGAATATGTAAGAAGTGTTGGGTTTGCAGAGCATATATTATACTGATGATATAGTATAATCTAAATTGATATAATAATTTCTTGTAACTTGTTTTACACCTCCGGGCAGAATCGTAATCTATTTTGATATAATAATTTCTTGTAACTTGTTTTACACCTCCGGGCAGAATAGTAATGTTCATTTTGAATGAATGTCCGTATAAAGGAAATAATGTATTAAACCAAATTTCAAAATAACCAAAAGGTGTTGTGCAATTTAGTTGCTAGCGCGCATCTATTGCATTCTGAATCACTGTTTCCAACGTTTCGCATAAACGACCCTGGGAACTTCTGAAGATGATTTCAATAAGTCAGATGCCTAATTTAGTTGTGTGTTAGCTTCAAACACTCTGGCGACCCTGGACACTTACGAAGGTAAGCGGGTGAGTATTTTACAGGTACCATATCTGCAGGTGGGAATTGAAGGTAAGATCACATTTGAAGAAAGCCTGCTAGGATTTTTTAAGTTGAAAAGAATGTAAGTTTACACAATCTGACAAGTAAAAGAAACTGACTGTTGTATCAACCTGTGACCAGTCACCACTGCCTCCTGCAACTGAAATGTTTAATAGCCTGCAGCCATTCAAATATGCTGATTGCATTTCTCAGTGGTACTATAGCTTCAACAGTCTGACGTTAATAGAACTGACAATTTAAAAAAAAAAAGACACGAGGAAGAGGCATGGGCGCTGAAAAGTATTGACTTATAGAATATTCAAAATGAAAGTGGTACAAGATTGTTAGAATGTTGTATACAGAACATTAATAATTGAAAATACTGTTTATACACATTATGGAAAAGAGCAAATGAGTCTTTGATTAATTTATGGATAAAAGAGAAACAAAACATATATTTTGGATATAAGAGTAATTAGTTAAGCTGAATTATGATAAAACAGTCCAAGGAGATTTTGAGTGTTACAACCCTCCTCAATGGAGAAAGTTGCAATGGGATTTTGACACAATCAATTTTATGGTTCTGTGAGTGCAACTGAAAGCATCCAGAAGGCTTTAAAAATTTGTTGTGCTGGGCAGAAAAGTGGAATTTCTCAAAATCAAAGTCAGAGTTCATCATGTTTACCAGAAAATACAAACTTAAAGGCTTTCGACCTGGGCTGGTTTTGGGAAACAATGAGTTGAGATACAACAGCACTCCTAAAATCCTTGGAATTATTCTAGATGGAATACTGTGGAATATTACTGTGGAGACCACATATAATATCAACCTGTGCTGAAGCTCTCTGGAGGATCAACCTGTTGAAGATTATTGCACACAGAAACTGGGGAGTAGACACCAGATCATTGAGACAACTGTACATCCAGTTTATCAGGCCTAAAATTATGTATGGGTGTGAGGTTTGGGGTGGAGCAGCTAACACTCATTTTCAGAGACTTGAAGCACTTCAGAGCTCAGCCATTCGAATATGTTCGAGTTGTCCTAAAATTACACCAACAAATGCTATGCAAATCAAACTGAATGTAGCCCCTCTATCATTGTATATTGAGAAAAAAACTGTTCAAAACATCTGAAGAATATGTCTGTGCACCAACTACACCCATCTTAACATCTACACACAATCTTGGGGTCAAGCAAACAATCATTTAGATATTGACTCACAGAAATCAAGAGGAAATATGCACTATTCCAGCCCCAAGAAGTCCCACTTGTAAATTCTGTACCACCCTGGTTGTGGAATCCTCCTATCATAAATACGACTTAGGAACAGTGACAAAGTAGGACCACCCTATACTCTTAAAGCAGACCGCACTTCAAACAATCCATACAACATATGCAAACTTTCTTCATATCTATACTGATGGGTCTCTGAATATCAGCAATAAGTACTCAGGATCACGCATTTACATACCAGACCTAAACTAGAATATTATGCATCTTCAACAGCTATATCTAGCATGGAAACTGAACTTTTAGCGATAGATCTAGCCCTTCAATACTGCAAGGAACTTGAAGCAGAAAATGTATGTATCCTGAGTGACTCTAAACCACCATTGTGGGTAATAGCAAAATATAAACCAACACCAAACTTTGTACATGTGTGGGAAATACACAAAGGGTACAAAATTCGACAAAATATATCATCTTACAGTGGATTCCAGGTCATAGTAGCATTTCAGGAAATAAAAGGTGTGATGAGATTACTAAAAAGGCAGCACAGATGCAGCCTAAACCTTCTTTGAAAGTGACAAACAACACTTACTTAGAACAGATTGAGAGGGTTTGCAGGAATGAGTCGTTGAAGACCTGGAAAAACAACTTAAAAGACTGAAAATTATTTGACATACAGCTAGAATCAAATGATTTAGCCTTTATGACAGACTCCCCAGGAAATTGCAAACCTATGGTGCTCGAACAAGGACAGGACACATCACAACAGAAGAATGCCTTTTCCGATACAAACTATCGGAGTCTCCACTCTGCAAAAGATGTTCCTTCTCGACTGCATAGAGACAAACCCACTATGCGCTAAAATAAAGATACTGCTCCAAGACTACAGACAGCCCACATCATCAAAAACTGCATGTTGGCATTGTTTCTACATCATTGTTTCAGTATCACTGAAACATAGCCAAAGTCAAAACATAGAGCCATATTTTTGGTGACAGCTGCAACTATTCTATCCATTCTCCAAAACCACTCAAATTCTGCATATTTTTTAAATTTTCATGCTTCTAGCCTCCATATTGTCTTGATTTAATTGTAAAAGAGCACATTTCATTGACATTGTGAACAAGTCTGAGTGTTACTTAGTATGAGACTGTTTTGTTTAGTCCAAATTTTGTTATACAGTAATAATTTGTTACAGTACTTGTGTGTTAGTTGGTTGTTGTTATGGTTTCCTGTTTCATCAACAACAACCAACCAACACACAAGTACTTCACCAGATTCAAAATTAGGAAGGCTGAGGATGGGAACACTAAGTGTCCCGAAACATGTTCCAAATAAGAAAAAAACATCTTATTATAAATATTAAATATATTATATACATCAAGAAATAGACTGTAGCAAAAAGTGTTTGAATTAATTTAATGTAACCATGTTGTAAATTCATGGGATACTGTCAGAAGGACGAGTGTGATTCATGAGATTATTTGTAACAACTGAGAGCCAAAACCAATAACAATGTTTGTATACTCTCAGTTGTGTGAGTGTGTCTAATTTTCAGCATTCAGCATTTGTGTGTACATGTAGATGTACACATCCATATTGTTGTTGATGTTTATGCATGTGTAGTCTGCATCAATGAGATTTGCATCTCATTTGCATTTGCATCTCACTGATGCAGACCCACACATGCACAAACATCAACAACATGGAAATTCTACACATGTACATGGAAGGCCGAAAATTAGACACAGTCAAACAAATGGAAATATACAAACACCCAAAAACTGATGGAAACAACATCCTAAATGAACAGACACAATTCAAATCATACATACTATTTGAACACATTACACAACACAAACAACAACAATCTTTCAAACGATAGCACCACCACCTTCAGACAGAGCAGACAGTGCTTTTAGTGGCAGCCTCTGATGAAACTCACAACGAACAAAAACTAGCACAGGCAGTAAGGTAAACATTTTTTTAAATTGTTATCTATAATACTTGTGTTCCATACCAGGGAAGTATATTTTAGTTCTTAAGTATATTTTAGTTCTTAATGATACTCAGAGATGTCATGGACAACAAAATCCAAGACTGCAATTAATATGGAAAAGTAATTTGTATTTGATTACAAGGAAGCTTTTGATTCAATCTACACATAACTTAAAAAAAATAACAGATTTTTGGAGGTTCTGCAGGAAATATATAAAACTCATCAACTTATCTCAATCTGCACACATTAGCTATCAAATAAAATACCAACTTCCAAGAGAATAGAACAATGAAATGACCTATTACCAAAACTAGTAATTGTTGGACAGTGTGTTCAAATTAGAGGTGGGCCGATATTCCTGTAACAGGTATTTTGGAACGATATTTTTGTGGAACGGATGTAACAGTGACTGAAAAGTTGAAATACCTGTTATTCGCGGCGACGCTGTTCCGAGTCGAGACACGCCGCCCTCGCTGTTCTGAGTCGAGGCACGCCCCCTACGCTCCTACACACACACACACACACACACACACACACACACACACACACACACACACACACACACACACACACACAAAGTACGCAAGTATCATGTAAACGAATACACCAAGGCCAAATACTAGGCGTACAAAAATATTGCTGGTACGCAAGGAACAACCAGTATTTCAAATACTAGGGGTATCACCGATACACAAAATACTAAGCGTATCAGAAGAACAGTAGTATTTTTGGAACACCTAGTATTTTAGGAACAGGTAGTATCAAGGGTATTTCGATACTTCATTCTGCGCAAAGAGACGAAGCTGTTTTTAATAAAGAAAAAAATTCATCCTGATGTTACATTTATTCTCATGTGATATGCAGATATATAATACAGATTATATGCTAATAAATTATATATTATACTGGTCACCAACTTGTAACTAAAACCGGTTCAGGTTGTAAAGTAAAACTTTATGTTGTTAATCATAAAAAACTTTGTGTTCCGAGTCATTAGTGAAATAGTTGTATTTAATTATATTGCGTTATAACCTATAGAGTGATTTTGAAAAGCTATATTATACTTTTTATTAATGGGATTTTAACTTCACGGGATTTTAATTTAATGGGATTTCGTTCCTTAAATATCTGAACGAAGGACACGAACACGATTATCATAAAGAAAAATGCAACAGTTGATATTTTTGAATGCAAATTTAAAATAGTGTTTGAATAACTGAAATCCCAGTATTTTAAAAACAATTCAATTGTTTAAGTTTATTTATAACGTGTTAAGTGAAGCAGATTGTAATGTAAATAGGTGTGACATTTCATAACTTGTATATTCTGCATACATTAGTGAATGAATCTGAAGATTATCCAGGTATGTAATGCATTTTAATTTACTTTTGTTGTTGCTTATTATTTATAAGTTTTTATTTATTTATTTACATTTATTTTATTACAGTTGTTTTTATTATTTTTATTTGTAAAATTTTGTTTATTCTCATTCATTCTTGTGGCTTACTGTTATGTTTTTATTATATGTTTCTGATGTTTTTATCACATTATTTGTTGTGGTATTACGTGTACTCAAATAAATAAAATTATTTCATTGCCCCGAGTTTCGCAACTGATTTGTCTAAAGTCTAACCAATGTTAGTTTTACTCCTAGTGAAAACTTAAATTGGTATTCCCAAAGGGAGATAGGCCTATAAATTCTCTTGTTTCTTATTTTCTTTTAAATAGTAATAGTTTAATAAAGTCACAGTGTAAAGTAACACTGTTAATACTTTTAGTTTCAATTTATTTCTTATAACAAATTATATAGTATAGGTTATATAATATCTTCAAATAAATACACTGCAAGTAGGTTTATTAATATATTAATAGGTTTATCTAGGTGAAAATAAACCTACTTGCAGTATATTTATTTGAAGATATTACATAGGAGACCTGCAGGAAACTCAAAACGAGTTACTTACAAAGGATAATATAGGTTATGTATATATAGTATATAATAACAGGTATTTTTACCTGTTATTTTTTTGGAACGGAATTTCATACCTAGTATTTAAAAATAATAGTTTAGCCCACCTCTAGTTCAAATGATTAGAAGTAGAAAACAAGATTGAAGTGGGTTAACACTTTTTTTTAAGTCTAACATTTCTACATGATATAGAATTGTTTGGTGTAAATGCAGTTAAATGATAGATGGTTAATACATTCAACTAGAGAAGTGTAAAGGTTGAGCTGAGAGAAAGTACAGAAAAGACATGTGCTTAACAGGACTGCGCCATATAAAAACGGTCCACATAGATGGCAAAAGTCTGGTAGCAGTAAGTGAAGTGGAAAAATCCACTAGGTGAGGAGAGATTTTGCTAGATGGTCACAAAGTTCAAGAGCTTAAAAGAGCCCAGGGTGATGATATGGTTAAGAATTGTAGTACAGTGATATAGCCAACATTTTCTTTGGTACAAAAGCACTGGAGAATGACTGGGAAGCATTCGCTCAAGTGAACTTACAGATGCTAACAATGACATTACATTCATAGATGATTGTTAATGCGCTGCTAGAAAACACACAGTATTCATTTCCCCTGAACTAAGTTTACTGTATTAAATGGTTAATTTAGATTTTATCAAGTCAATTAATACAAGATTAGCTTTAAATGTTAATAAAACATCACAAAATCAAACTAATTTTTATCTATATATAAAAAAATCATTAATTCATTAACTGTGCATTATCACTGCTCATATTATTTAAAAATACTCACTGAGAAGTTGGTCTGTGTGCGTAGTATTACATAACTGAAATGATAAGCATTTTATTTGAAAAAATATTATATTAATATGTAATTCTCTGATTACTTGGCCAACATTAATATATGCCTAATGTACATAGACATTAATTCCCACACACTTGTTCCTATAATTGACATAATAATGTATTAAATAATGTGTACACAACCATAAATAAAATAAATAGGTACTTTAGGGACTCATAGCAAATATTCATTGATGGAAAACTGGAACTCAAGGTGAATTGAACTTATCAACTATTACAAAATGCATAAAATGAGAATGTACAATTACAATACAGTATTTGGTAACTTGTTGGAGATATATCTGGTAATCTGCTGGTATTTCAAGATACATGTAAAGAATGGGCAATGAGGATAGAAGTAATTTGTAATTATCATGTTTTTGTATTTTATGTGAACACACATATATTGTTATTGTCTGCCTTTCATCATTTCACTGTGGTCTATGTATTTTCACATTCCTTAGGGCATCATCATTCTTGGTTCACACGTATTTCTTTCTCCACAGAGTGCAAGGCACATTCCATTTTCTATTTGTACTAATAAGTAAATACGGGCATAAATTATGGGAACATGGACAACGGGTAACGAATCATTGGCACAGATAGCTCATGGGACAAATTCTGTATTATAGCATTTCAATATATCATTCATTTAAGTATACTGTAAAAAAGATATACATTAAAATAGTAATCTCATAAATGTTATAGAAGATGAAAGTTACATGATGCTATCATAAGGGGGTAGACCAATAACAAGTTTAGATACCACTAGCTCTACCAGTGAATATGAGATCTCTTCAGAAAGTATCCAGCCATTTTGAATACCTTGATAATGTACCAAGTGACCTTCATGGAACTGTGTATCCAATATCTGGAGTCGTTACTGCACATATATGAACAGTAAGACTCCTGTTGAACCTTTCATGTGACACTGAAAGCCATTAAGTCAGCTTTGTTTTGCATGACCTCCATACTCGCAGTGATTGAGTGAGTAGATCCATGAATCTGCATCAAGTTTTACTTCAAACTTGTACATTCATCCACAAAAGTCAGATTAACAGAGCCTTTGTAGAGGATTCCATGAGTAATTTTCAAAGGATGGTATTGATGCTTTCATAATGGCCAGAGATTCATAGAAAGTCATCCATGTTCTGGATGCAACATAAAAGCCATTTTTGCCAAACAGTAAGTTTTTTCAACCATGAAGGTGTGAATGTACATATTGTTACAACACAAAAAGCCACCCCAATACCAGGGAAAAAACTATGAATCAACTATATTAAATGTTTAACTAATGAAAATAAAATTACTATGACGAGACAAATGACTATGACCCAACCCAAGTGATTGACCCAATAAAATGAAACAAAATGAGAAGATATAAAAAGACACAAACAAACAATAAAGAAAAGGAAATGAGCAATATTGAACTCAAATGATAATGAAAAAGAATCAAATAAATAATAAATGTAAATGATAAATATAAAAATCGAATAAAGTAATGACAACTAAAGTACCCTAACCAAAGAAATAGAGATTAAATGTTGTGAATAACTCTATAATGATATGAAACTTTTAACAGTATAACTAACAATTATGAATAAAGTAATAAAAACCCCAGAAGTGAGAGATAGGTAGGGAGTGAACATGATTAAGTGAGAAAAGAGAAATTAATATTAGGGAATACCCACTAGTAACACTCAAGTACCATAAAAAAGTGCAAAGTGCCAGTGTAAACCCGAAATAAATATAAAACCCTACAGATAAGTATAGACACCTAAAAACCAGTGATAAACACTACAGTTTAATGGTGAAAAGTACCAGAGAGTAAGAATATTATTGTTATTAGAATTAAGAGTGATTGTAGATTAGGAATACAATGGTATTCAGGGTAAAAAATCCCATAATGATTCAAAATATTAGTGTTACCATAGTTAGGTAGAGAAAAAAATGTATAGTAAATGTGACGATTTAAATTGTAAAAAATAATCAAGAAAATACAAATTTTAAAAATTAAGGTTGCGAGCTATTAAGCCATTTAAATCTCACTGTATTAATATAAAAAAACCTGTATGTACTCAGTATGAGAGGAAGCAGTACTTAGTTAGTAAGAAGATACTCTAATAAAAAGATAAATTGTAAAGAGTTATTAATATCGTATTTAACCCTTTGCTTGTGAGCAGGCGCTGTCCTGTTGATTCCAGACTCGACATGTTTTCCGAGTCTTGTGTAAGTTAGAATAAGATAAAAAACCTAATGTTAATAATTAAAAATCTGAAGACACAGATAGTCGCTAAAACAACTGATTTAAATTATGTATATTTGTTTAGGGATAGTTTGTATAAATAAAAATGTTAACATAAAGAGAGACAGGGACTATATTCTCGCGCGGTAATTGCCCCACTACCATTTTGTCCAGTACCAGGCGAAGGGAGCAGAATTTCGCTCTCTCGCAATGGTGACTTCATACAGTATAGACGTAAGAGCTGTGCTCTTACACTATGTTATCTATACTTTGTTTTACCTTAAGGTGGTATACAAGAAATAGCTGCTTAAAGCATATGTATGTGTTAACTAATATAGTTATGTAAATAAACAAGAGATTTAAAGTGTAAAACTCGAAACGTAAAAAAGGTGTAACACAAGATGACTTCGAACTTCAAGAACTAACAACACTTCCAACATCATACCTGGAGATGTGAACTATCAGAAGCCACAAACTCTAGTACACACGACAGAATATGCAGATCAGGACATCCGAGAATCTACAAGTATCATCGTAGAAGGTTCAACCTGCGGACTTTGGAGCCCTTTACTGACGAAGACCAGACCGAGATGACGACGTAGCTGTTCCTGTTTCCCAAGACGGATACCCCAGGACGAGTTTTCTGCATACCAACTAAAAGGTGACTCGATAGCCTGTCTATCGAGGGTTACTAATATTTGTTACACAACACCCCTTGAAAGAGACTTTTCAGAAACTATTAACTTTGTAAAGACTAATAAATTAAATCTAAGAATTTCATGTAACTATTCTAACTTCATACGGTGTAACAGTTTATATGCTAATGTATAGTAATATAATCCAAGCAATAATACCATTCTTCCAATGGTTGAATAAAAGAAAGTCTTGCAAGCTAATATCATGAATTGATTATGACTAAAAGTTTTAATGAATAAATACCGAAGGTTACCCGGATCCGAGGTATAGCTATATAGAATCAATTTTGATCCCAAAGTTTAAAGAAACCTTTCAAATAACTTAATAATTGAATTAGTAATGTCATGGGATCTGTCAGTAAATGTTTTTAAATGTAAAATAAAGAGAAGTCTTCTTGTTACACACATATGAGGAGTGCTTAAATCAATTGTATACCTTGCCATTGTTTCCTTACACAGTTAGTAAGTAATCTGTGATATAAATGATTTGTGATACAATCTGTTACAACGTAGGCAGCCCATCTAATTAACGGAGTTTAATTACGATGGGTTCCCTGGATTTGTAACGCGGCGAAAAGACGTTACATAAAGATTAGAAGAAAAATATACTAAAAAATACAAGGGCAAAATAAGTAAAACATCCTATGTTCAAAGGGATAATTAGTAAGATAAAATAAATGGTGTTATAATGTTAGTCCAACTGCATAATCGAGAGTTGTACGAAAGGTTTAAAGATCTTCCGATCGTGCAACTCATACAAATTAACAGATTGCGTTTGGCTGGTCGTGTGCAGAGAATGGCGGAGGATAGAATCCCAAAAAGAGTTATGAATTGTTTGCCGATGGGAAGGAGAAGGAAAGGAAGACCGCGTACAAGATGGCTGGACCAGGTTCGTAAGGAGGCAGTGAGGCTGGGTGCAGCAAACTGGTGGACATTGGCCGGGAGTAGAGACCAGTGGGGAAGATTTCTTTTGGAGGCCAGGGCCCAGACTGGGCTGTAGCGCCGAGGATGTATGTATGTATGTATAATGTTAGTCACCAAAATAATTAAGAATAAACTAAATATAAACTAAATCAGCATAGTAACTGTTAAAGGATTTGTTCAATTAAGTTTATGAGAAGGAATATGGCTGAAAAAAGTATACAGACCATAAACCTAAATTTTGTGTTATGTTTTATAAGTAATAGTAAATAATAGACAAGTTATAAAAAATGGCAATATAGATAAGTAAAGTGATAAATTCTGACAAACATAATAATACTGGAAAAGAAATTAGAAAATAATAGACAGGCCATGGTTTGTAAAGTAATAAGAACACACAAATTATAAAACAGCCCAAATCAATTCAAAAAGTAAACAAGTCATTTGTGACACAAAGCAAAACATGTGTAAATGTAAAATAATCTTTAATTTGTGTAAGATAAGAAAATATAGCCAATTACTACTTAGGCCTAGAGAATGCCTATCTGTATAAATCCAAAATCAACAAATTGTAAGAAATTAACTATTGTATTAGAAAATCCAGGGCAGGTAACTAGTTAAATACAATTAGTGAATCATATTAAGATGTAAAAGTTAAATTAAGAACATAAAATAAGAAAGAAATGTAATTACATAATATTAACATTATTGTCAAAACTTTAATACATAAACAAACCCAGCTTTGTGGGATGTCAAAACGATCTTTGAAAGAAAATATGAACAGTTGTGATAATATCTTATACATAAATAAGAAGACAGAAGAATAATAGCAATCAGAAGATATTTAGTCATTTTGAATAAAAATTCAAATATCATAACAATAGACTTAAATTATGAACAGCTAATGAGAGACAGACAGTTGCCATAACAACTGAACGTTATTTATTATTATTCCATTAAAAACAGTTAGTTCATTATTGAAGCTCAAGACGAATAGACGCCAAACTGTAGTCGACTCAATTTTAAGTCTGATGAGCAACTAGTCCATCCAACCGAGGCCACAGACCAGATTACTAAATTCCTATTTAATAATTTAGACCAACTTATCCGAAAAAGACGCCAGGCATAATTAAATTCATAAATGATGGAAGATTGATGACCAAGAGGACACGACCTATTTCGAACTGAGTAACTCTTCACCCTAATTCAACAGATTTGATAAGTATTGCTGAATTACCCGAATTTATGGAATAAATTCTTATTAACTTTTTCTCACAACACTATTAACTCTCACTACGAACTGATAATCAAATTTCTTTCAAGGATTAATTAAAAATAAAACACTAAACTTATATGAAACCAGAAAATAACCTGGGTAAAAATTACTAACTTTAACACACACTTTTTAAAACTTCAGGAACTAATTGTAATTAAACCTAATAGTATATAAGTACCATCAATGTAAGGTAGTGTCCTTTATTGTAATTATATTAATATTTTTTCATAACCAAAAGAACTCAGATTTATTGAACGAAATTAAAATAAACATTTGTAGACGCCATGTCTAAATGAAATCATTCTGAATCAGCTTTCGCCAACCTTGGGAAATAATTGTCTTTTTATTGCCGGAGCAACTTTGTTTAATAACCAAAAATAATTTTGTATAATATTGAATAACAACTAATTACAAGTTAATAAACTAGTACAGAGTTGTAACCACCGTTCTTTATTTCATAGTAAAGTGCATTATATGATTTGTGTAATTTAGCGATGAGCGAAGGTGACGGTAAGTGCTAGACGTCGGAAACTCGGTGAACTACCAGTGAGATTAATAAACCCGCAAGTGGCGGGAGTAATTTGAATCCACCATACCGTCTAGAACGACCGCTCGATAGTCCTATTTTTTAATTGTTTTCAGTAAAAACAATTTGGCGCCACCCGGGAATTACAATCACATATTAAAGGACAGGTAAGGTTCACACTCGCAAGTACTGGTAATTCGTGAGATCGCGACGGACATCGTCAGCATAAACGTAAAGTAACGACTACAATGTGTGAGGCGAACACACGAAACACATTTTTACAGAGTACGTAAAGACAGAGTCGTTACAATATGTGTGTGTGTGTGGGGGGGATGTGTATATAGGACCATGAGTATGCTCCTACAGATCATACAATAGCTAGGAAGTACTACACAAAATTCTTTGGAGGGACTGGCGCCTTCACCATGACAATGGACCTGCTGATTCTTTTGCAGCTGGTGCAGGGTTTCTTGACAAAATTTTGCATTACATATTTACTCAACCACCCTGATTTGGCTTTTTCCAAAGCTAAGAACACCAGTGAAAGGGAGATTTTAGATGGTAAATGAGATTCAAAAGAACAAGACAAGGCAGCTGATGGTGATTTCAAAAGAGGGTTTAGTAGACTGTTTAAGAAATGGAACAGATGCTGGGATAAATGCATGAAATCCAAGAGGAGTACTTCTAAGGAAATTGAGGCCCCATCATGGTAGGGAAGCAACTTTTCTCAAAATATTATACGGCTGGATACTTCTAGATAGACCTCATAACCACCATCTATTTTTAATGACATCAGGTAATCCTTCATTTTTGCTCAAATAACTAGAAACGTTTAGTTGAATTAACAACAAAAAACAGTTCTTATTATCTTAAGTGATCCATGCAATTACATAAAAAAAAACTATAAGACTAATGCCAATCAAACTATGATCATAGTTTCCAGTAACATTTTTTTACTCTTTACGAGAAACCATATCCGGGAACAAAGCTAATCTTAATTTTTGTCAGAAGGGACATTACTATAGAGAAGATATGAGATGCATACAAAAGATAAATGTATCAAATAATTAATTAGTGGTAACACATAAAATTATCAACTACCACAGTTTCAAGTAGAGTTTTAAATAGAAAAATAATTGATGTAGTGAATTGAACACAAGAATAAGACCACTATGTGTGCCTGCTCTTCAATTCAAGTTGCAAGTTTAATTACTGTATGCACATCTAAATTATCATAAACTAAAAAAAACTCTACCTTTACAAATTGTAGTAACTTTGAAAACCCCTTTAATCCTTTAGTTACTAGTTTAAAGGAGTTGGGGCACCATTTCTACTTTCTTTATAATTGGGATAGAGTTGGTACAGGAGTTTAGGATAAACACCCAACAAAACAATATAGGTTTACCCACTGACTAGATTTGCTCAACCTAACCACATTTTCCCATCCTGCTCTAAAAGCCTATTATTATTTTGTTAGAAATATATAAAATATAAACTAAACAAGTTGTAATATCTATGAAGCACTTCAAATATTGCATTCATATTATATTTATTGGATAATAAAAAATAAATACAGCATAAAGTATGCCTTTGATCCCAGATTTGCTTTGAGGAAAAGGTGGTCTTAGTTCATATATTAATATAAATTATGACATTAAATTAAATCAATATTGTGCCAACTTTTGAGATGAATTGAAGCTCTTACACTTAATATATCAATAATTGTTTTACTTTAGAGAAAAGAGCACAGTTGTTATATACAAAAATAATTGTACAAAATATGATGTACATACCTTGTTATAAAAGCTTCTTACATACTAAAAATACTGCTATAGGACACATGTTATATAGAGTTTATTGGGAATACACACAATTGAGCCTTTTCTTTAATTATCAGTTCTTAATGATGTAGGCAATTACTTCATCCTACCATTAAGCAGAAGTATAACTAATTATTTATCTTATAAATAACTTACATCAAAGTTCACTATTAACAGAATATGTATTTTTATTGAAATGGCCAAAGTTAAAACCAAAACTCTATAACATTGTGTTCGTTGTCTGCAGCCTTATCAGTTATGTTTGTTAATGTTCTAAAGTATTAGAGAAAATACACAACAAGATGACAGATGTGATGTGCACAAACAGCAAATGATTGAAATTATAATAAAAACCAGGTTTTGTCAAACATAAAAAATTTGTGTGCTTGGGAAAATCTGTTTTTTATTTCCTGGAGTTTGTCTGATTCAAAGAATCTGGAGCAACTATCAAATATTATCAATGCAAAAGGGGCTGGAGTTTGCAAGAAAGTTTAACATGTCAACAAAAGGTATTTAAACAGTTCACTAATTCCATTTCTTCAGGAAAATGTTAACTTGCATTTGGTATGAAATTTTCATATTAGTTTTACAGTGAAGATACAGACTGTAAACGCAGTGTCTCAGAAAGAGATACATAACATTAATACAATTTCAGACAATGTTTGTGGCACAGCACCAATAAGCCAAAGAGAGTCCAGACTTTCTAAAACAAAAGTTGATAAGTTTTTAAAATTACATGATTTTTACGCAGCTTAATCAGGTATCTGATTAAATTTAAATTTACTAAAAGCACTGAAGTCTTCAGATCATTAACCAATAATTGTTTCCTAATTGCTCCATACCAACTTGAGCTATAAAAAGTCCAGTAAAATACTTTAATCCAGTAAAATACTTCAGACTGAAGATCTTCCCTAGAAAGAAATTCATAAGAAGGGGAAGGGACAGCTCAGAAGGAATTCACATAACAGAGGAGACATAAGTGTGAAATATGCTGATGGTTAGGATAATTTTTCCAAATATATGTAAAAAAATATTTAAAATTTTTTGTAGTTGTGAATTGTCCACCAATTGTAAATAAAATTTTCAAACTAACCTTTTGTTTTTTTGTTAGTAAATAAAATACTGACCTACAATATTTTATTTGCAAATAGTTTAAACTGAAAATAAATATGGCAACCAGAAGTCTTATTAAACACCATTAATATTAAAATATTAATGTCTTATGTTGACAAATCTATAATAATTGACTAATTTGTATACTTTTAGAAATAGACTTCATTAAAAGTAACTGTCTTTTATACTCCAATGCTTCTGTAAGAACTAATTTGTTGAGTTTCTAAATGCATCTTATAATTTACATCTTATTCTATAATCGATCTCCATGACAATGTAGTAATACTACTTGCTTTTCAAAAATGTATATTTTACATGAATCTACGTGTTTATAAAACACATACTCACTATGAATACAGTTCAAAAATCAACATTCCTAAAATTTCATATACAACTTTTTTCACAGAAAACATTTTTTTATGTTATAATAAATTTGTTGATATACTTGTCAGAGCACACACTCTTTAACGATGTAACAGCTACAATCATTGGAGAGCTGTATGTAATGTGAACTCATATATTTATGCACATGGTGGAGACATATATGTACAAGCATTCAAATAATAATAACAATACTGATTACAGCTATCTTAAATGTTGGTCAATTATTTTTTTCAGTGCTACTATGTGGAGGTAGCATTAGAAATAGTAAATGCAACAGCTGAAATATTGAAGCTATTATAGATATACAACTATTATATTACATAACTGATACCAAGTCATGTTTCTATTGTTCTCTTTAACTATGTACAAAACAAAGGTAGAAGGGAATGATATATTAAATACAAATAAATGAAAATAATTGTTTCATTATATTTTAGACTTATGCACAAACATGACGATGACAACTTACATAGCTGAATTCATCTTTCCTTAATGGTGCATTTCAGGTAACCAATATTTCAAGGGGACCACCTATTTTTTCTACAGATTACTTCACTTCAGTTTCTATTTTAATTTTGCAGTTTTCTATATTCTTTTTTACAATGACTGTCAAAAATTTCCTTAATTTATTTTAAACATGATGGGCATATTTCTCGTTTTCATTTCTTATAATTCAGTATTCTTCCAAAAAGTGTTTTATGAACATCAGTGAAATAGCTGTCAATCTGTACAGTTTATATATATATATATATATATATATATATATATATATATATATTGCGACAATACAAGCAAAGGCTGTAATGCGCATACGTAATATATTGTAAATATTTAAGTTAATTTCAATAGTATATAATAGACAAGCAGGTGTGAGATTGGAAGCTGGTTTTCAAGCAGGAACCAACAGGCAAACATCACGTGATTACCACTGCATGTGTGTATACGAGTAAATAATGTGTGTGTGTTGTCGTGACCGAGCGTTGAATCGCCGACAAACTAACAGGCAATGTGAGTGGGTTGTGTGAAATGATTGGTTACAACTTCTAGCTTTACAATAAGAACTTCTTTATTTAACATTTAACGTGAAAATTACTATGCTTACACTCTCTTTAACTCATCAACACTTGTATCACGTAATATCTTTCAGTACTTACAACACGCAGCACACCACACCGTAGTTGATAGGAGTGAAGTAGTCGACATTGTCAAGACGCACACGGTACACACGCAACCCACACCCCTCTGCTAACAAAGCGAAACGAACAGAATGAGTATGACTGTATGAATGACGAATGACTCTAAGAATGAGCGCGAGTCTCACTAAGTTGTCAGTTATATAGACTCTGGTTACTAAGGGACCACGCCCGGGACACAAGGTTTGGACTGGGCCTCCTGGAGCATCAATCAACCAATCAGGAGAGAGGTCGTCACTCAAGGCGATGTGACGTGTATAAAGGTTAAAAGAGTCCTTTCCTCCTGTACAAGCTTGGGAACATAGGAAGTTATGGTTTTCGTGGTTTTTACTAACAACCATAGTGAGACAAAATTAAACATACTCTCTCACAGTCATGATAAAATAAAGAAATCTAATTCCGAAATTATAATAAAACTTTGCGCCTTACTACATCACTCCCTCGTACAACATCACACCTTGCTTTTCAACATCCTGGTGTCCTGAGTGCTGTAACACAAACAAACAAATAAAACATGTAAGCATAAAACAACAAAATAAACTTAAAACTATATGTTTTTTATTATAAGGTAGTTCTTTTCATATCTTAAATCTGAATCAAACAATCTATACTTAAACTAAGAAATCATTTACACAAAAAAACTTTTCTTTTCATCTACACCATCCTCTAAATTCACTTAATATAGCCGTCCATTATTATTTAAAAATTTCTGTATTACTAGTTCCGTAAGGTTGTGTTCACTTTAACCATTGTGTGAGCTGTTGTTGTCATCGTTGATCACTGGGGGGGGGGGTGTACCGTTAGCAGTCAAGACGATCCAGTAGCAGGAATCACTGGTCCTCGTACAAATCGTACTCTGGGGGTGCTCTGAATTTCCTCGTAGACAACCTCCGTCTGCTGTACTGGATGAGTGGGCGTAGTGGCTGGAGTATGTGTACATAGTTTCCACATTGCTGCATTATGACGTATACCACAAACAAATGCTACTACACTTGTGGTTAGGAAGAAGATAAGCAGGATTATTATTATGAATGAGAGTGACGTAAAGCTTTGTTTACGCTGTGCTCTTATCAGCTCTAGCTTCCTTTGGAGCTCGGTTATCGAGATAGTATCAACCGGGTCAGATATATTATTTAGGATTTCTTGTATGTCTGCAGTAAAATTATCAGTTGAAGTTTCATTACTTGGCTGGAATGTTTTCAATTCAGAAAAGGTTAAGACGTTTTGGATGAGTGGTATCACCACATGATTAGTCTGAATTTTTGTGAAAGTTTTTCCCTTTGATTGTGGGAGTAACATGAAGTATTTTGAATACACATGACAATTTTGGGTATTCAGAAGAATTCCGGTGCCGCTTAACAATTGTGTTTGCGGGCTTATTTCCCTTAAGCTATTGCGTGAAGCATAGCATTGAAGCGTTACTCGGGTAGGTTTTGGCATACTGTAAATCCAGAAATTGCCATTATTTCCAGCATACATCACAGGTCGGTTGTAGTTTGCCATCACTTCTCTTCTACACAGTCGATGACTCTGCTCATCATCTCCAGTAAACATGGCGAAGGCACAACTGTTGCTCTCGGATGCCGGTACAAGTGGTACGCTGAGGGGACAAACTCCATACGGTGATCGAATACACTGAAACACTTGTTCGTAGCTTAACATCACATAGTTTAATCTACTTTTAGATACGGTGAGATACACTGATTCACTATGCACTGTCACAAATTGAGCTAGTGTTTTATCATAATATGGCAGCGGTTTTACAACAAATAATTCAAATTGGCTTTTAGCAGATTGTAAAGGAATTTCTATTATTAACCTAATTACATTCTTAATAGCTATAGCATGTACTTTAGATATTCTATAATAATTATAAATCTTATCAATTTCAGTTTCTATTACTAATGATAAACCAACTGGTAGTTGATTAACTACTTCTTTTAAAATTTCATTCAGTTTAACAGGTGTAACCAACAAAGAGCTTAAGTATTCAGTTGAAGTTACATATAATGCTTCTTGCATCTGTACTAACTGTGTATCTACTAAATTTAAAGTTACTTCAATTTCTCTAAATAAGGAAGATATCTTTGACTGATACTCTATTCGTCTTTTTATTTGTTCAATCTCGGTCCATATAGTGAAATTTATAGCACTTATCTCTTGAGCAGTTGTTTTCAAAGTATTTACCAATAATTGAATAGCTTTTGAGTGACCTTCCACTTCAGTGGTTAATTTTTTTAAGTAAGAAAGTCGATCGGACTCTACATGAATTACAGAATCATCCCTATCTTCTAATGAATCTAATTTTGAGTTTAAAGTCTGATAATCATCATCATCTAGTGTACCAAACAAAAATTTAAATACAGTTCCTAATCCATTAATTAATCCTCTTTTCTCTCTACTAGTGGGTAACAAAAGCTTTAAATTAGATACTTGCTTCTGGGTATTCTTCAAGTTTGTTTTTAACTGGGATATCTCAAAGTATGGAATTAAGGAATTTACTTGGGTATTATTTTGTTGGGTCTCTAGGTAATTGAGTAATGTGCTTATTTTTGCTATAACATTAACATAATCTTCTGTGCTTATAGAAATTACGATAGTCCAAGTATCCGTTGTTAATAAGATATCTTATTATTATATACACACCACCAAAATCAGTAAAATTCATGAGGATGAAATTTTAATATTTCGAAAAGGCCTTATTCGTTGATTTGAAAATGGAATTTTACTGATTTTGGTGGTGTGTATATAATAATATTATAACAAGTCAGTGGCATAATGTTTGGCAAAATAATAAGATATCTCTTTCTTTTATGAACACAAGTCCTTTGTCTAGATTACATTCCTGTGGTCGGGAAGGATCTGTACATTCCAAGCGTGAATGGTTGGCTATCTGCGTGATAGATTGTTCTCTGCCTGTAAGGCTTATCGCTTCACCAGATATCAGCAAATCTGTAAAATTACACAATTAAGTCAGACTTCCTTAAAGACTTATATCGATTTCTTTTCTTTTCTAATCTAGGTTCCTGCGAGGTGGTATTATGTTTTCACGCGGTCGTAAGTTATATTGGCTCTGTGCAGCATCTCTTACTCGAACCGTGTGAGGCGGTTCCCAATCTTTATCATTTAAATCTACTTGAGCTCCCGCATCTATTATGGTATCATCTGCTTGTGTTCGTTCATTCAGTTCAGCATCTTCTCTCTCTGAAGACTCATCTTGTTCTTCGTCAGTAAGGTCAATGTCATCCGCTAAGTCTATTATCGGACGAGGAGGTAACATAAGTATAGACGAACGATCATTAACACAGGCGGTAGTATCAGCTGTACTATTTAATTCAGGGTCAATGTTTGGAATGCTGTTATCTAACTGCGTTGATTGTCTAGGTCGGCGAATGCGGTTTGCGTTTCCGTTACTGACTTTACTTGGTTTTAATCGATTATAATGTACAACGCTTTCTCCCTTATTTGTGCGAATTTTATAATTTAATTCGTTTAACACCTCTATTACTTTATATGGTCCTTTCCAACTTTTCCGAATTTCTTTCGCGGTCCTCTCTTTACGGTTGGATCATGTAAATAGACGTAATCACCTGTTATATACGGTTATAATTTACACTTCTTATCATAATATTTCTTATTTTGCTCTTTGCTGTTTTCAGAATTATGTATTGCTACTTCTTTAACTCGCCTAAGTTTTTCTACTAAACGATCAAGTTCAATTTGAGTATCATCGTCAACTTCAGGTTTTAAAGCTGAATCATCAGCTTCTGGTAAATTCATCTCTTGCCCAAATAATAACATATGTGGACTAAATCCAGTGGCGACATGAGGTTCACTCCTGTATGCCATTAACGCAAAAGGGACAATCTCATCCCAATCTTTACCATCGGGCGAAACAAAATGAGAAATCACATCTGCCAAAGTCTTATGCAACCTCTCAATTAAGCCGTTGCACTGAGGGTGATAAGGGGTGGTTCTAAGTTTTTGAATTCCTAACAAAGTACACACTGCTTTGAACAATGACGAAATAAAGTTACGTCCCTGGTCGGTTAATAAATTTTTCGGGACTCCATAACGCGTTATTATTTTGTGAACGAATTCTTGTGCAATAATCTCAGCTGTTTGATTTGGAATGGGGATTGCTTCACAATAACGAGTCATATAATCAGTAAAAGTTAACAAATACTTATTGCCTCTGTTACTCAAAGGAAGTGGACCTACAATGTCCATTGAAACAAATTCAAAGGGTTCTGTAGCTGCAGGGAATTTTGCTAATGGTGCTCTTACCCGTTTTCCGGATTTTCTCTGACTACATGATACACACGCTCCTATGTAATCTGTCACATCTTTTACTAACGTGGGCCAAAAATATCTTTCTTTAATAATACCTATGGTCTTTTTAATACCTTGATGACCAGAAAATATAGTATCATGATGTTGTGATATGACTTGTGTAACCAATGCCCTGGGTATAACTACGCGGGGTTGTTCAAACTCAGTATTATAAAGTAATCCATCTTTGGTCACTTTATAAGCATTATTAAGGTTTTGTTTTTGCTGCTGGCAAAACTTGTCATGCAGTTGTTCCCTAAGTACGTCATGTTTAGATACTAAAGGTATGGCTACAACGTTCACGTGTCTACTTAATGCGTCGGCGTTTAAGTGTTTCTTACCAGGGTTATGTAGAACTGTGTAATCGTAATCGAATTCAGATAATCTAAGAGCCCAACGTGTAAGTCGTGATGATGGGTCTTTTAAGCTAAGGAGCCATCTTAGCGCTGCATGGTCTGTAATAGCTACAAAGCATCTACCACAGAGGTAACATCTAAAATACTTGGTAGCCCATACTAGAGCAAGAAGTTCTCTCTCTGTCGCACCATAATTCCTTTCAGCTTTATTAAGCTGGCGGCTAGCATATGCTATGGGATGTTTATAACCATTATATTCTTGGGACAGGACAGCTCCTATGGCAACTCCTGAAGCGTCAGTGCTTAAAATAAAGGGTTTGGTGAAATCAGGGTATTTTAAAACAGGCTCTTCACATAAGGCTTTATGTTTTAAAAGCTTCTTCTTGAGAAGTATTCCAAACAAAGTCTGTATCTTTCTTTATTAACTCAGTTAGGGGTTTAGCTATATCGGCAAAATGTTTAATAAACCTACGGTAGTAACCAACTAAGCCTAGGAAAGCTCGAATGTCACGTACAGTTTTAGGTTGAGGATAGTTAATTATGGCTGAAATCTTTTTAGGGTCTGGTCTTATTCCTTTATCGCTTATAATATGACCTAAGTATTCTACCTCGGTTACAGCAAAATTACATTTGGACAGCTGAATATACAAATTAGCTTCATCTAACCTCTGTAATACTTTATCTAATCTCTTAGCATGTTGTTCAACACTACTACTGTAAATAATAATATTGTCTAAGTACACTAATGCTTCTTCTCCCTTAATTCCCATAAGTATATTATCCATTAATCTTTGAAATGTTGCAGGGGCATTACATAATCCAAATGGCATTTTAACGAACTCGTAATGGTGACCAGGTATTGTAAACGCGGTTTTCTCTATATCTACCGGTTCTACACTCACTTGGTGAAATCCACTACATAAGTCTAAGGTAGTAAAAAGTATGCTCCCGTTCAATGTATCTAATGTTTCGGTTATGTTAGGTAAAGGGTACGCATCTCCCTTCGTAATGGAATTTAATGCTCGATAGTCAACACAAAATCTATACTTCGGACTTCCATCAGGACTTCGTTTATTTACTATAACTACAGGACTCGACCACGGAGAGTTAGATGGACGTATTATTTTCTTCTTTAACATATCTCTAATTTGCTCATCAACAACAGGTTTTAAAGCATGTGGCAATCTATAAGGATTCTTTCTAACAGGCGGGTTATCTCCCATCTCTATCTTATGTCTAATATCAATACTACAACCTATATTCTCTACAGGCTCCTCAAATAAATGCATATATTTCTGCAATACAGGCCACAAAATCTGAAAATCCATTTTACTCAAATGCACTAATTTATCTCTAATCTCTTTATCTACTTTACTATATCCGCACTGATTCTCACTTTTTACAACATTAATTATCTTACTCTGTTTCTTTCTCAAAGCTATGGGTTCCGCATCAAACGTCTCGTTTGTTTCAAACGTCTCAGCTACCACAAGAACACTATTATTAGGGATGTCCAACGTTTCCCTACTGAAATTTATCAATTTCATTATCACGGATTTCTGATTAACCTTTTCGGTCTGATCTACTGAAACATTACTTATAACTCTGGCAACTCGTAACAAAGTTCTACTGGTTCAACCAATACAGTTTTACCAATACTCATTCTATCAATACTGGTTCTACTGTTTCTACTATTTTTACTGTTTTGCGCGCTTAATTCTGATGCTCCCATATTCAGGCATCCCCGAACAAGCATGTCGGACATAGGCGGGATAGTGTAATTCTCGCACGTAACTACATTACATATATTCTCATTACGACTCAAAGTTAAAGCGTTACCGGTAGTAGCAGTAATAGGTGAAGAATCGGTGAGTTGATCAGGCTCTTCCTCATCTGTACCTAATGATTTACCCTCTATCGTATTGCTTATACTAATTATGTTATTACCAACATATACATTCTTTGTGGAGAAATCAATTCTCATCCCTAGTTTTTTCATCAAATCTACGCCTGTTAATCCGTCATATCTCGTTTTAATATCAGCTACTACAAAATCATGATATATTCTACAATTATTACCTATCTTTAGGCCTACCTTTTGCAATCCGTACAAGTTTATCACCTGTTGCTCCTCTCACAATTATACTACTCTCCCTGATTCTCTTCTGGCTAATGCCGGGTTTTAAGACAGATATCATCGCACCGGTATCTAATAGAAATCTACAGGACTTTCGTCCTACTGTAACATTAATTAACATTTGATTTTGGTCATCTAATTCTTCTTCACACATTACATCAGTCACTTGATATTGGTTACAGAATTTATGGTGGACGAAACCCTCTTGATTCCCTTGGGATTTTAGTTCGACAGTCCAGTGCCTTTTCCTGACGAACCCGTTTCGTTTGGGGGTGCCCGTTTTGATTTACAATCTCTAGCAAAATGTCCTGGCTTCTGGCATGCGTAACATCATACACGAGTGTCATCTTTATTGCCGGTCATTTCCCATCGGTTAGTATCATTATTATTAGGACTAACACTCTTATTATTATTATAACTGCTAGAACCTTTACTACTTGTCTGCTTCCTAAATAACGATGGATTCAGAATGTGTTTACGCTGGTGACTATTCTTTGCGATGTGTCCTGGTTTCTTACAGTAAAAGCAAATGGCAAAAAGGTTTCCTTCCTTGTTAGGTGTCTTTCGCATCTCTACAGCCTCTACTTCCGCTACCGTTATAGCTATTTGTATAGCCTCGGTTAGGCTCGACGGCATGCGATATCTTACTTGTTTTCCTACTACTCTCTGTAGACCGTTAATGTAGGCAGCTAACATACGTCTCTCTGCCTCATCATTAATTATAGCCTGCTGTGTAGGCTCGGGTACTTGTCTAATTGTCCGTGAGCATAAACGTCTACACCTGTCTGCAAATTGCTCAGGGGTATCATGTTTATACTGAGTCGCGTTTTGCAAAGCACTATAGTGGAACTAATCAAGGTGTTTTATTTTAAAGCGTTCAATGAAAATCTCTCGAAACCGCTGATACGTTGTATCATCACGAGTAGCTTCTTCATTACTGTTTAAATATAACGCGGCTGATCCGGTTAGCTTAAGTACTGCGACTGTAATTTTGTCTGTATCCGTCCAATTACCAGATTTAGCTGCACGATCTATTTTATTAAATAATCTGTTACAGTTACAGGACCATCTCCAGACCAATTCTCTATGAGATTAGAAACAGTAAGGTCTCTAATCATGCCGCTAACACTAGAAATCGTTGGGGTGCTCCAGACCAATTCTCTATGAGATTAGAAACAGTAAGGTCTCTAATCATGCCGCTAACACTAGAAATCGTTGGGGTGGTCATAGTTACTTTTTTCCAGTTTCCATTTTTGCTTACAATATTACGCGTTTTTATTGTAGAACGCAAAAAATTTAAGAAAATGGATGTAACAATCGCGACACTAGTTACTGTTTGTCGGGTGCTTATCTACTCTGTGATTGTGGTCGCGGGAAGTGATAACAGTCAGCGTACACCGTAACAGTTCAAAAACGCTGTATTCACAATACCAAATAATAAAAATTTCAAAACTGATACAAATAAAAATTCCAAACAATAGAAACAAAATATAACCACACAAACTATCCATTCGTTTACAAGATTACGTAGTGAATTCTATCTCAAGTTTAACTACTTTTACTCTATTTACTCTTGCTTCGTCGGTATAGCTCGAATGCCCATTAATGTATCTCTCAATTATCCTTTGTAAAAGCGTACGTAATAGGGTTTCGCATCCTTCTAGTAATACATCTGGGTCGGTAATGGGTAAGTAGTAAATAGGGCGACTACTCATGAAGATTTCTTGGGAATATACACCGGTTGTTCTGGCAAGGGTACTGTTTGTTCTAATGGAGGTATAAAACGAACTGCGGGTAACTTGACAACTGGTGCAGTTATAGGAGTACTTTGTGGCACAGGAGGGCTAGGTAAGTTTACTGGACTTACCTGTTGGTAGTGGGCGGTGATGGTACCTACTCTGGTCCCTACTCGCATGTACAAGGTAGGAGACAATGGATCTCTATTAGTTACTTGCCCCACGGGTAACCCAAAATTTCGAGGTTCAGACATAAACTCTGTTCTATTATTACTTTTTCTTAAACCCAATCCCATAGGAACATAAAGTCCTAATTAGAAAGTCACTCGTTAAGCATTAACTTAAACAACAATCTTGCTAACTGGTGCAATGGATATGCCAGAATATATACACCTTTTTATTTACTCTAATTCCAAATAACTTTTGCTAAAGCAACACAAAATGGTCTGTTTAACATCTCTAAGCAACTTTCAATTATTGCGTTCTCATGTTCTAAACGAATTCTATCTAGTAAGTCATGCACTGTCATAGAAAATGAATATTTGTGCCGCTGAATTAACTTGACTGGACTACCATGCTCGTATTTATAATAACTTAAAGACGTACTGTTACGTAAAATATAAAGATACCATACAACATTTCTATTCTCTTTAGAGGCTATTTTCTCTGCAAATGATGGTAGTCGTAGGAAATGCAATTCATTGAAAAGATAAAGACCAGGCATATCAATTACATCAGGTATGTCAACACAAACATAAAATTATTCCTAAATTAAACATTCAAATTCAAACATCATATGTGTACGAGATATTACTTCAGCATCTCAAATAATTTACCCAGTAAATGTGTTATCTATTATTCAATTGAACAGTTGTTGAATAATTATATTATATTCCAACAAATATTATCTATAACATTTTTTTTTTTCAAGAACCGTCTGCCAAATTTTATGATAATCTCTTCCCAATCGCTTCACACATCTGTGTAGGTCTTTTTGCAACCTATCCCACCACAGCTGCCACCATTTGTCGTGACCGAGCGGTGAATCGCCGACAAACTAACAGGCAACGTGAGTGGGTTGTGTGAAATGATTGGTTACAACTTCTAGCTTTACAATAAGAACTTCTTTATTTAACATTTAACGTGAAAATTACTATGCTTACACTCTCTTTAACTCATCAACACTTGTATCACGTAATATCTTTCAGTACTTACAACACGCAGCACACCACACCGTAGTTGATAGGAGTGAAGTAGTCGACATTGTCAAGACGCACACGGTACACACGCAACCCACACCCCTCTGCTAACAAAGCGAAATGAACAGAATGAGTATGACTGTATGAATGACGAATGACTCTAAGAATGAGCGCGAGTCTCGCTAAGTTGTCAGTTATATAGACTCTGGTTACTAAGGGACCACGCCCGGGACACAAGGTTCGGACTGGGCCTCCTGGAGCATCAATCAACCAATCAGGAGAGAGGTCGTCACTCAAGGCGATGTGACGTGTATAAAGGTTAAAAGAGTCCTTTCCTCCTGTACAAGCTTGGGAACATAGGAAGTTATGGTTTTCGTGGTTTTTACTAACAACCACAGTGAGACAAAATTAAACATACTCTCTCACAGTCATGATAAAATAAAGAAATCTAATTCCGAAATTATAATAAAACTTTGCACCTTACTACAGCGTGAAGCCTGTCTGATCCTGAAAGTTGCAATTTCACCCCTAAAGTAAATGACAAATTAAGAAAATAAATAATTTTAAGAAAACCCTAAATGTTTGTGAGAAGGTAAAAAATTCTAAAAATAAGTAAAAATCGGACACGAGTGCAGTGCGAATTGTACGTAATTCGGACAATCAATGCGAGTACAGTGCGATTTTTAATGCATCATAATTATACTAGTAGTGTGAGCATCATGATAATTGTACATCTCATAAGTCATTAAATGAGACACTATTTGAGCAACGTGAAATCCGCATTAAACAGTGCGATTGGCAAAAAAGTGCAATTATGTGAAATGAGACGAAAGTGGGGGCTGTCACACCATGTTTCAAATATCGACAGGCTGATTCCTGAATCGACATGTGCAGTTTTCTGTGTGGATATAAATAGAAGCCCAGGAGAGCTAATCGCTCTCTCTTAACAAACCATAGTCACGGCGGTATGCTATGCCGGTCCGTAACGCGAATTTTTTAAACTATTTTGGACGAAGTTAGATTTAAAATCTAACATCAGTACGATGTTGTAACTGAACTTATAAAGTATCACAGTAATGTTTTTTTTTTATTGGAAGTAATAAAAACAATAATAAAAAAATACCGTAACGAAGAAATCGTCGGACGTCAACAAGCAGTCGACATCTAAGATCATCAACGCCTGACAGAGTATGAGAGGACGAGCAGCAGAGGAAGGAGATGCAGAGGACTGGAGATGTTTCTATAATAACGGCTACAGATCCAGAGTAACATGTCATCATAGTCTACAGCAGTCAATGTACTGTGGAGGACGAGAGACGAGAGGACGAGCAGTGAGGACAAGAGGACGTCCAGGGGGAGAACACCGAAGGAATCACTGGAGGACATGGGACAACTCTACAGAAATTAAGGTGACGAAAAACCAATACATAATTTTCAAAGAGAAAGACATTGAGAGACTCTAAAAGTCAAAACAATTTTTGTAAACATAATAATAAGTATGTAGATATAAATAAAATTCAATATACTGTACTTAATATGTAATCAAAAAAAAGGTTATTTAATTATTTTTCGTAATGAACATAACGTAGAGTCATTGAAATTAGTAACTGAATTATTTAACTTTTCTTGATAAAAGCACATAACATAGAGTCATTTATAGTAATAAATTAAATGTGCTAAAAAGATTTTTTAAAAGCCATATAAAGGTATTAAGAAAGATAGAATAAGAATGCAGTAATAACTTTTAAATAAGCACACATTTAGACTGAGCAAGCAAGAAACATTAACATATCGACGAGAAGTATACAATAAATAATATAATATTTAGAATTTAAGATATGTTTGTAATGTTGACAAGAATAGTAAAGACACTTTGAAACCATCGATAATGAAGATCACATGGCGTATTAATCATGATTTTCATAATATTATAATATTTTTGTTTGTTTGTTTCAAGTAATAAATGAAGCATATTACAATTCGTAAAAAGAGTTACTCTTATTATAATTACACCTACACCCCAATTATTCATATACGCCATTATAAAAATGTTATATAAATTAATCCACGAATTTAAATTAATTTGTTGTATATATTTTGTCGCCCATGAACGTGTGGCATGATCCCCACCATTTGACTGTTAAATTTTTCTTTTAGCTAAATGGTTGCTCTAAAACAAATAAAGGTGTGTAAATGAAAAATAGATTATCTGTAATAATAATTATTTATTTTAAACATTAACTGTATGTTATGTTAATTGTTGTGTACTAAAACACAACTGGCGCTCAACGAAATAATATCATTGTAAAGGTGTAATTATAATATCAGTAGATATTAATACAGAAATAATAATAACGAAACTATAAATAAAAAAAAAGTAATAAATCGGTTCCACAAAAATAATATTCTTAAATATTATAAATAAATAAGAAAAAGAAAAACATAACAAAATCAACTATTTAGATATAACCAACACAAGAAACAACAACTACATACAATATGCAATATACAGAAAACCAACTTCTACCAACATCGTTATACCTAACCATTCTGACCACCCACCACAACATAAAATGCCAGCATTCTATTCACTATTTAACAGAATGTACAAAATTCCCCTAAACAAACAAGAAACTGACAAAGAAAGAAATATAATATACCAAATTGGTTATGAAAATGGATACAATAGAAATACTGTAGGCCTAAACAAAATAGAAAATAAAATCAAATAGAAAATAAAAACTGAACAATTAAGAATTAATCAAAATGAACAACACATAAATACACATATATAAATAATAAAATGACAAAGCTAACAAAACTATTTAAAAACACAGATATTAAAATAGCATACAAAACTAACGGTATATACAAAATTGAATGCCAAGATTATAATAAATGTTACATAGGACAAACAAAAAAACAGCTGAAAAAACGTTATTTTGAACACCTAAACGCATACAAAAAACCAGAAATATATAAATCCAATTTAGCCATACATGCAATAAACACAGGACATGAATTCCCAGACATAACCAATGTGACACTAATCTATATATATAAAAGAGAAATACCACTGACTCACTGATTCATCACGAAATCTCCGAAACTATAACACCTAGTAACTTGAAATTTGGCATGTAGGTTCCTTATGTGTAGTAGGTATCCGCTAAGAAGGGATTTTTGGAAATTCGACCTTTAAAGGGGGAAAAAGGGGGGGAAAGTTTGCCTGACTGACTGACATAGAATCAACGTAGAGCAAAAACTACTGAATGGATATCAATGAAACTTTGAACATAGCTTCACCATAGGTCTTAGGTGCTCACTAAGAAACGGTTTTAAAAACTTTCACTCCTAAGGGGCAACCCCCCCCTCAATTGTATGTATGTATGTTCCACATCTCCTCCTAAACCACTGGACCGATTTCAACCAAACTTGGCATAAATATTTTACGCGACGGGAGAACCAACTTAGGATAGGTGTTTTTTTCGATACGATCCTTCGGGGGGTCCTTTGGGGTCTTCCACAGCTCCTCCTAAACCACTGGACCGATTTCAACCAAACTTGGCACAAATATTTTACGCAACGGGAGAACCAACATAGGACAAGGGTTTTTTCGATACGATCCTTTGGGGATCCTTTGGGTCTTAAAAACTATTAGATCTGGTTACTATGGCAACCCAATAGAATAGATTCTGGTTACCATAGCATCGGTGGAAGTCTCCCGCGTAGGAAATAGCGCGGGAGTCGTCCGACGGGCCTTCCCCGGAGTTCATCCACGGAACCCGGGGAATCTTAGGTCGGATCCCGCGAAAGACGGCGGGGCGAGAGTCCACGGATCTTATAAATAAAGATATAGGTTATGATATCAAAGGCGGTGTATGCATCTTAAGAAACTTCTTAATAGTGTGTGAATTCAGAGTTGTTTCAGTTTGAATTTAAAAGTGGATAAGTTAAGATCGAAGTAAGTTATAAGCGAGTATAAAAAACAAAGTTTTGATAGCGAATGTATTCAGATCACAGTGTTCAGACAATATAAATGCACTTGCTTCAGTTTGAATTAAAAAATTGATAAGCTGAAATCTATAGAGGTATTGTATTGTTAGAATAAGTTTAGGAGACACTAATTTAACAAATGCCTTATTTCAACATTAACACAATGAATTATAAAAGACAGTAAATACGCAGCGCGTGCAAGTACTGTAGACATTTTATTGAAAACTAATTTAGCTCTTCGCCCTCTCCCAGAGTTAGAAATCGAGCAGGAGCATCACGCGCAACAGAATTCTTCTCCAGATATAAGAATACAGTTTATGACATGTTCTTAAACAGGTGCGCTACAGAGTATTCCTCCAGTGTGAATGCGAACGTAACAATATAAGGAAGATTATACAATATACAAGTAATATAACGTTAGAACAAGAATAGGTGCCTATGAGCCTATGAATAAATTATGAACCCGAGCAACGCTGGGTAAATCGGCTAGATATAGATATCTATATAAGCCAAATACCACTGACTGACTCACTGATCACGATATCTCTGAAACCACTGAATGGATATCAATGAAACTTTGAACGTAGCTTCATCATAGGTCTTAGGTTCTCACTAAGAAACGGTTTTAAAAACTTTCACTCCTAAGGGGGAAAAACCAAATACTGAAATTTATCGCGGGAATTGCATACTTTGTAAATGAAGTGGTTGACATCTCAGTTTACTGGAAACCCCGAATACATTTAGTTCTGAGTTTTTAATCATTGTTTCAAATTGAAAAACTTCGTTGTTTGCAGGATCTTACAGTCAAGAAAATTTCGAAGTTCAATTAATTAATAAATGTATGTCCTTATTTTTTCTCGGAAACGGCTCTAACGATTTTCTCGAAATAAATAATAAATAACTGTTGCTATGAATGTAAATAAACAAACTAAGAGTTGAGAATTTGTACAATCTATCTAATTCTATACTATTAAGCGAGCAATAATTGTACAATTACATACAACGTGAAACTCCGTAGCAAAGCACAGGTATTTTGCTAGTAAAACATATACCACACAAAGGCACCATAATAAACATTTGGGAAAATTTACAAATATACAAACATAAAACACAAAACAAACTAATACCTGAACAAATACAAATCAATACAAAACATGACACAATATTCAAAGCACTCAACATCGAAAATACACAAAATACAAATATATATACTACAATCACACACAATAATACAACTTTAAAATACCAGAGACCAACAAGAAACCTTAATAGCATCCAACCAACACACAAATACTTCACCAGATGCAAGATTGCGAAGGCTGAGGATGAGAGCACGGGAGCTCTCGAAACATGTTCCAAATAAGGAAAAATAACATCTTGAGGTAATATAAATATAAATTTTAAATACTTTATATATATCAAGAAACGAACTGTAGCAGAAAGTGAATAAATATATTATAAGAAAACTCTTCTATTCGGTGTTCTTATTTAAATGTTATTGCCCCGCGTTGTATGCGTTAATTTATAAGAAAACGCGATTCGGGGTTATCTTAAATATTTATAAAATTATTATTATGTTTATCCGTTTATAGTAATTATATTATAATAATAGTTAAATTCCGTTTAAAGCCACACGGGTTGTCTACTCTATTTGTAATAAAATGAAAACGTGTGTGTTTACAATTAACTTGAAGCAAAATAAAAGAGTGGTTGTTGTTTAAATTTAAATTCGTGGTTAAAATATTAAAAGTCTCATTAAAACAAAATTCATCTATGGGTGAAGTGTTCTTTTGAGATAACTCAATGTTGAGAATGGTTATTTCTACTTGAAGGTGACTAATGTAGTAAAGTATTTTACCATACAACATTCAAGTTACTCACAGTGTTTACAATGGTTTAATTACACTTGTTTTTTAAAGAATTCCCTTGTATTAAATAAAAAAATAATGAAGTTGATTATATTTAAATGCTAGATTAACTTAAGTTAAAACATGAAGTATAGCAGTTGATTGCTTGATAATAGTTCTCGTCTGGTTGAAACTGGTAGTAGAAACTTCTTCGGATTACAGGTAGTCTGAGTAAGTCAAGTCCCGTAAAGTCTGGACAATATTATAAACAAACATATACTTTTACGTACCTGATTGCGTTTACTTGAAGTTCACTAAACTGTCAACTCAGCTTACAATCATCAACTCCCTTTGGTTGCAAGGTTATGTTACCTTGTTTATTAAATTAGTGGGCGCCACACGGATTTATTCAGGGAAAATCCCGTGTAAAACCCATACATAAAAATTACTAGATGAAAAGAAAATTTAAAATAGTTGAGTACCACTTTTTGGCAATGCTGTTCCAATATGTTAAACACAACAGAAGGTTGTTTAAGTTTATTATAAGAAAATATTTAATTATTCAAAAAAATAAATCAAATCAGGTGATGCTGTTAATAATGGGTTTATTTGCACCCTTATAGTGAATTCAAAACATACACATAATGTCAACATACAAAGTTGTACAATTAAAAGTTAGTTATTATATGCCTCATACGGCTTGCTCAGAACATGAATTATAAATCTGGTTAAGTCCAGATACTATTTATTCTTAATATGAAAATTATTACAATTATTAATATTATTATTATTATTATTATCATCTCAGTTGTGAATTCTTTGAGACACGAAAGAAAACAATTATGCCTACACAGTATCCAATAATACAATTGATCAACTAAGTTTAGGTTACTTTTACCAAGTAATTGAAAAAAAACGATCTATTGAAAGATCGTGCGTTTCATCAACGCTTGCTTTTTTAATGACAATATTTATCAATTGAGAGCCCTTACAACTAACATATAGCTTACTTACTAATAACAAATTTGAATAATAAATCGAAACGTGGTGTAATCTTAAATACTGTTTTTGTGTTTTGCGTCAGTACAGGTTATGGTAGCAAAAATACAAGTTATTGCACTCAGATCAAGATTAATAATAATTGCACTTTTACCTTCAGAGTTTTAATTATTTAATTAAAACCTTTTATCACTTAAGTAATCGGATTATAATGATTACTTGGTTTCGGCACTAATTCGCACAAGAACAGAATAATGCGATCCTCTTCTGATTAAAATGGATCGTGAATAATGACAATAAATTATTTTCTGTTCGTCATTCCCGCACAAAATTAAAATAAACTGCACTTAAACACTGTTGTTGGTTGAGGATGAACTTGAAGTAAAATTTCTTGTTGTTAAACTATTGGTTCCGAAGTACAATGTAACTGACTCTAAGTGTTATTAAAAAACGTAGCGGTGACGGGCGTACGTCTGTTCTGCTTGCTAGTTAGTAAAGGTCTCTGTCAAAATTCGCTGGTTTGTCTTTATATACCCCTCTCTTGGATCGGCTTTAGGTAAAAATGTTGATTACTAACTAATTTTCTGATTGGCTTTCGCCGGTGAGTCGGCGTGACGTGTCACTTTTTGACAGTTGATAACGGCTTTTCCTAACCGTCGAATGTTGCGGTAGCAGCTAGTTGTCGTTTTTGTTATTATTCTTAAACAGTTTCCCGATGTACATTTTTAGAATGATGCTAACACCTCTCCCGCACTAAATACAGTTGCGATTGGGTTAATATTACTATCAAATTAAAGATTGTTCTTTTTCCTTCAATTTGATACCACTCATTCTCGAATTACTTTCACTCTAACCGACATTGTTATAAAATCAACGTTCCGGTACATTATTCTTACTGTCGTCTGCTCTTTATGAGTCGCCGATTTTACACTTTTGGTTAACCTTGCTCGTATCCACATAACATTTTATTAATCAAATGTTTATGCGCGAACACCATTAATACTGTACTGACGTTTTTTGCTGAACTTTACTTGTACACCTTAATTCTATACATTGTAATAAATGATCCTACTGACTATGACATTTCGTTTCCCGTTAGTTTGTTTTAAGCTACTATTTACAATTAAAATTATGGCTAAACCTATCGTTTTAATAACATTTTTCGTTATGTCAATGCATAACCATAGTTCTTGTGCATTTTATTTGCACTGGTAATAATCATCGATAGTCATTTTATTGACTAATGTTTGGTCTAAGTTTGCTAAGGTGTATCGCCTACACTGAAATTTGGCCTTAATAATGCCTATTGGTTCTCAATTCGGTAAATTATGGAGACATCTTATTTGTATAAGATTCTCTTATATAAATAGCTCTCTTTTCTAACAGGTATATTTGATGCGGAAATACATCTTAGTTCCTACAATATAGCCATTGTTAACATTGGTTTTGGCATTCATTATCTACTGTTCATTGTCACATCTATTATCAGCAAAATGCTGATTTTGCTTTCACAGTATTTAACTGCTCATTAGTTTATTTTTTGTTTATAAATGACATTCGGTTTACATCAACCATTTACTGAATTGACAGTTGAATTTAAAATTATTCTGTCCATTAGTTCGTTTTAGTCTCAGTCTAGTTGTAGTGTCAAACAGCTATTGGGTTACTGTTTCACATGGCACTTCTGCTTTATTCTTCTCTCTTGGTTTCTTCTTTCTTGTTTATTTTGACTATTCTATACCTATTTACATGGTTATTCCGTTTTTATGAAATCTGAAAACATACACTTAGGTTAGGTGACATCTTGTGATGTTACAATATATATATATTGTAACGTTACCAAATTTGGTAGTTACATAAAGTAAGCAATTATTACGTCAAGTGACGGGAAAGCATGAAAGTATTTCTAGATAAGTAAAATTATGAGAACAAGAAGTGTGTATCTACAGATATATTAGTGCAAAGTTCCAACAAAGAAGAAGGAAGTGTAACATAGCAGCATCGTACACAAAATAGAGAAAGAAAATGACCATGAGCCAAAATAAAATGTTAGAAACCAGGCCCAATAGATTCCAACAGTGAGGGGAACCAACAAAGATAATAAATATAATGGAAGTGTAAAAGAAGACAACAAGATTCCAACAGTGAGGGGAACCAATAAAATGACTATGTAAAATAAAAGGAAGAGACAACTCAGGAGCAACCACAATGATGGCAGACAAACCAATGCATTTACAAATATAAATATTATGGAACAACGAATACTACAATGGAAATATGGAAGAAGAAGGACAAGGAAGCATGACATGAAGAGAGAAGATAATGGATAGACGATACAAGAAATCATCATTCATCAAGCATACTAGAGACGATACTAGTGACCAGAAAAATAGTGATTGTCAACTATGAAGAAACAGTGTTTAACATATTTAAGAAATCACAAACAGTTATAGTGAATAATTAATGTAAGTGTGAGAACCTGTGACCAATTAACTAATCTTAACCTAATGAACCCCACAAACAATTCAAGTGATAAGGTTTATAGCGGAAGAAAATGTGTTACTTTCATAGTGGAAACATCAAAGATTAAATAGTCAAAAATACACAGACAGTTAGTGTGACTAGTTTAATGAAGATTGTGATCCAAATAGATAATCATAAGACCACCAAGCAATGTAAGATAGAACAGTTGTATCATTGTTCATAGAACCTAATAATAAAGACCTCTTTGTAAATTTCAAAAGAAATGTAACTGAATGCCACGGCAAAACAGAACACACAATACAAAGAAAGGCCAGAAAAGATAATAACAAACAAAATAGTTTGTTAAATATCAAACAACAATGTAACAGAAATTAGGTACAAACCATGACAAGAAATGTATTATCATTAGTTTAAGAATATTTGTATTATTGTTTAGAAGAAATAGTGTAAACATGTGTATTAATTAACAATTAAACTATTGTAATAGAATACCATACTGAAGTCATAATAGTAGTAGCAAAAGGCTGCATAAGAATATGTTGTACATTGTTACATAACCCCATAGGAAATGCACCTATGAAACAAAAAATCATACATGTTAGTTAAACCAAACAACCATCAACAATTGTATCAATCAAAGATTCATTATAAATAATATTGCACCCTAATAAATAATGTATTATATTGAAATACACTGCAAATAAAGCAGATTAAGGATGATAGCACAAAGCTAGATGAAAGGGAACCCAATATGACAAACTAATTAAGCAAAATACCTTGTTAAAACTTGTACAAAGACCACTAAAAGTATTACCAGTAGTTAGAAAAGCATCTGGTACTACTATGAGAACAGATTATAAGTGTAATGATAATAGTTTTATGATCAAAATATTGTAAACTAACTGACTATGAATGAATAGCCAGAAGTGAGCAGAGGCAATGTAACCAACTAGTTAAGCAAAATACCTTATTAAAACTTAAACAGAGATTAATGAAAGTATTACCAGTAGTAAGAAGGACATCTAATACTACTATGAGAACAGACCATAACCATAAGAATAGTAATTTTATAGACAAATTATTAAAAACTAAATGACCATGATGGTGGAATCAGAATGTAAACAAACGCTATGTAGCAAGTTATTTAAGCAAAATGCAACATACAAACTTGTTCAAAGGTAAATAAAAATGTTATCAGTAATCAGAAGGATGTCTGATACTACTTTGAGAATCTATGTAAAATATAATAATAACGATTTAGATATTGATTTATCAAAAAATAACTGACTGCCATGTCATGACCTGATGTAAACAAACTCAATACTAGCAGTTGAAGGGTTCTCAGATAGCTAAAAGCTAACAAATATATTAAATGAACTGGGTACTATAGTTGTACACTAGTTGCCTTTACAACATTATATACCTTGTGTAGAAAAAACCATAAACAATGTGACAATTTGAAGAAAAGAGATCAGGAGGTAGTTGAATAAGACTACTAGTATATGAAACACAACCTTGTGCATATACTAAAGAGTAAACCTATGTAAATAAACGTTTTTATGATTATTAGAATACAAGACAAATGTTATTAGATAAGGAATAATAGTATTAAGGGCGATTCTGAATAATCAAATATGGATGCTATAGACGCCATGATCAAACATTGTTTGAATAATAATTATTCCCAAATTTTTGTATTAAGCAGTTGAGAAATAGACTCAAAGTGTTTAATCAGAAGTGTTATTATGTAATTAGATAAGATTTGGTGTAATAAACTTATTAATTATAAGATTCACCATAAAATTTTGTGAAATCATTGTAGTGAATTAATAATGGACGGATTATAATCTTGTTTGGACTTTATTTAAAGCTCAGGATGTCCGCGATTTATTGACACCAACCATTCAACGATTAGACAAATAATAAGAAAGTTATAACGATTATAAACTTTTTAATTATTTTGTGCACCAGTGCTTACGTCATTTTAATCTCAAACCCATCTACAAATTTGGTAATAAATTAAAAGTTTTACTAAATTAAGGTACTTTGGGTTGGAGAGTTCAAAGAATTCAACCAATCAAATGAATGAAAACCGGCAGGCGAGCCAGAGACGCTCCGGAGGAGCGTGACAGTCATCTTTCAATCATCAACGAGTCAACACGTATAATTCGACAGACCAAATTGATGAAGAAGTTTATTTTGAATTGTGCACGACACGCATACATTAGTAATACTACACACGCCTAACCTAGAGATAACACAGAATTAACGTGTGTACAGTGCGGAGTGAATATATTAACAAAATACGACCAGTGTATAATATTGGTCGTATTTTCGAGTGTTGTGTTGAAAATAAACCAGGGAGTACAATATTTTTCATTAATTAACAATAAAACAGAAATAATCATTTCTGTAAAAAACAATTGGTTGGATACTACGCTAATCAATAGTAGCGAAGTATAATAATGCTGATGAAATTTATCAGAATTGACGAAAGAATTATTTCACAATTGTTAACTTGATAAATAAATGTTTTTAATATTTTTCATAATTAAAAGAGTCAAGATTAATGTACTTATTACAAAATACGAGTGCCGCAAATAGACGCTCAATTGACTCATGCAGTCTTTGACTTGATTAAATGTAAATAAATATTTTTAATTTTTTGTGAAAGAATATTCTATTCTACTGATAGTTATGCATCAGAAATATTATAAATAATATATATATGTTTAGATTAATAAGAAATCAATGAATAATATAATTAACCCTAATAACTATTCACGTTATTATATAACCTAAAAATAATAACCACAATTTGTCACCTTTTTGTCATAAGTCTGTTCTCAAATAATACAAACCAGATGAAAGATACCACAAGAGTTTTTTTTATTATAACTTTTTCTCTTGTGAATAAATAATTTCTATAGTTAACTATTAAATAATAATAGTACATTTCAGCAGTGCAAATCAACGCACTCGTTTATCAAAGTAACGACTGGGTACTAATTCCCACGTACGATAATACCATAGTCATCGATTATATGGTACCAATTTTCAATTTTAATATTTGTTTGTTTGTTTTCTATTAATTGTTTATTAAATATTGTTATAAAACACCACATCTTGTATCTGGCATCATGTCACTTAAAAGATCACACGAACTTGGTAATTTAACTATGTGAGAGGACATAACCTCTCAAAATAAAAATTATTGTACTGTATTAACTGACAGTGTTACCAGCCTTGAGGTTAAGAAGAGTTTCATTTTAAAATTGTTCATAATTATTTTCCTGTAAAATTATTAGTGACTGATTGTTAAATTTTAAAGATTTACTAGCATTCCAAACTGTTAATAAACCTCAATATTTTTGTTACCAGTGGACAAAGTGTTTAATTTCAAACTTAAAATAGTTTATTTTTTCATAGCCAGTTCTATCAAAAGGTGGCGGAAGAATTTGAATATTCCTGATAATTCAAAGCATTATTCAGTTGTTATATTATTATTATTGTGCATGCTCATCACGTTTAATATTCAAATAGAATATCTCCTTGTATGTGTAGCGTTTATGTTACAGCTGAGCAGTCACCCAACAGAACAGCAATATCCACATATGGTAAGTGGGGAGGTTATCAGCGGAGTGCGAAAAATACTTTTTAAATTAAAAGATTTAACCAGCGATACCCACACAATCATTAATTACAATCAGACTGCTAAAAATAATTACATTTTTTTTTTTGGAAATTTTATTGTACAACATTTTGTGGATACCGGAGTGTATCTACAAGCAATACACACAATCAATACAATCACACACATATTATATCATCTAGTATCGTTGTACTGTTACAACGTGGCGCCCAACGTCTGAGCACGGATTAGGGAAAAAACGGACAATTTACCCAATAATTTAATAACCCAATCCGTCAAGAGACAGCAAGTACATTGCCAGAGCGACAAGATGTACACTAGGAGATCAACCTCAAAGAAGAGAGCAGCAGAGGCAGAGAGGGAGGCCAGACTGGAAGAGAAGGAGGCAACATCAACGGAAGATGTTGAAGAAATCCTATTAGAACTCGAGGATAAACCACTTGAACCGGCGGAGGAGGTTCAGTAACCTGATGAGGAGCCGGAAGTCATACCACAAGAAGTTATACTGGAAATAAGCCAACCCGAGAGACCGATGCAACCAGGAGACAGGTACGTCATCGAAATGTTAATGAGGATGGAGGAATCATTAAGCAGAAAAATAGAGGAAGGCCAGAAATCATCAAAGGAGGAGAACCAATCCACAAGGGAAGAGTTGATCACGATGAATAAGAAGATGGATGAAACCAGCCGGTCCACTAAAGAGGACAACCGAATGTTGAAGGAAGAATTGAACAATAAAATAGAAGAAACCAGTCAGTCCACTAACCAGAAAATAGAAGAAGGCCAGAGGGAGAGCCAGAAAAATATGGAATTGTTGAAGGAGGAGTTAAATAACAAAATAAATGAAACCAACAGGAGGATGGAAGACGGGCAGAAAAAGACTGAAGAGCTATTAGAGAAGAAAATGGCCATCATGAAGGAGGACTTGTCTGCAGAGTTGGGGATTAAAATCGACCAAACCAACCAGTAAATCGACGAGATTAATGCCAAAATTAGTCGAGATATTGAACTACTGCAAAACGATAACGAAAGAATGTGGCAACAAATGGCCAATAATAGTGACAATGTGGAAGAGGTCGCTAAAAATACAATCGAGCGGGTCGACAGGAAATTAGAAGAAAATTTAGAGGCAACAGAAGAACGGATGGCCATATTAACAGCCGAAATTCAGGTAGAAATCTCAGAAATACGGAAGGAGGGAGAAAACCATAATCAAAAATTGCTACAGACAGAAGTAGACGTCAACCGTCGGGTCAGTGATATTGAGAAGACACACAGCGCCCAGATAGGAGTAGTAGCGCGGGAACAAACCGAGATGAAGATAGCACAATCTACACTGAGTGAGAAATGTGAGGAGGTTTCTGTGAAGGTGGATGCCATCAAACAACAAGTAAGTAATGAAAAGGACCAGTTGACAGAACGCCAGCAGAGAGAGTTTAATGATATTAGGGATGAAATGCACCGATTACGAACACTCCCGAACATTCTGTCAGGACTAACGCACCTGGAAGGTAGAGACCAAATAGACTTCCGTGCATATGTGAAGAATCCCTTAGAATTCTTGGAAAGAATAGAAGAAGTCATAAACCGGAATAGAGAAAACAGATGGTCCATTATCAAAGGAATGCTGGACGAGTCATTCAAAAATACTTTCGATAATTGGTGGACGGCGACTCGTCATGAAGTAGAAAGTTACGATACATTCAAGATAGCCTTCAAACAGAAGTACTGGTCCGAGACGACTCAAAATATAATTAGAGATGATATCACTAACGGAAAGTTTGACATAAACGGCAGACAGTCAATGACCACATATTTTCTAGGCAAGATCTGTCTGGCTAGAAACTTAGAGCCAGCCATCCCGGAAGAATGCTTAGTAACTAAATTAGCATATCACTTTAACCAAGGAATTTCCCAAGGTAGGCTAAACTCGCAAATCAAGACTATCCAGGGAATGTGTGCCCTACTGGAGAGTCATGAACGAGAAAGGTATTACCAGCGGAACCGCCAAGGTCCTGGACAAGTGTATGATTGGGGAGGACCCGGAAATGTCAACCCTACAAATAACAATGACAGAACCAACCCTGGAAGGAATTTCAACAATCCTCCACGTTTCCAGTACCAGCAAGGAACACGTCAGAATGGAGGTGGCAATCATGGTGATCATGTGGACAGAGGAAATTTTAACAACCCCCGACCAAGTGGATACCAACGGGACGGACATTACCAGAGGGGCAATAACTATTATAGACCCTACAACAACCAATCCCCAAACAATCAACAGCGACATGGCAATGGGAACCACAACAATAATCAGTTCCGGAGAGTGAACTACGCCCACGCAAGCAGAGGTGGAAATAGACGGAATTACTACCAAGGACGGAGAAGTTTTCCGAATCACAATAGTAACTCCAGCCACAGTGACCGAGAAGACCGAGAGTCGGGTTATAGGTCAAACAGGAGCGACAGTAGTGAAGGCAACAGACCAGTCACACAAACAACTGAAACATATCACAACGGACACGGGCAAGGAGCCCATGAACCCATAGTGTCTACTTCGCAAGACAGGCACACAAACGGTGACCTGCCTTTAAATGGGAACCGGCAGTGAAAAGATTAACCACACCCTCACTGAACCGGACTATTGGGTCTAACATTTTGGCAACAAAATTGGCTTATAATAAAATGTACCACAACAATTATCTTAAGAACATTAGGCAGGACCTAATGGAGGAAAAAGAAGACAGTATCGGAGACACAACTAACAGCGAAATCGCATATATATCTGTAAGAGTCAACGGAATAAATACCACCGCTATGGTAGATACAGGAGCTAATGTCTCGTTAATCGACAGATTGGAATTGAACCGGATACAATCAGAAAATCAGACTACCATACCAACCCTACCCATCAATAATATAATACTTATTGGAGCCACTGGGCGACAAAATAAAACCATTCGCCACCAAGTACAATTGGAAGTGTCGAGTAATGAAAAAACAATTCCAATGGTGTTCCTCGTAGCTAGTGGGCTGCCATTCACATTACTTATCGGATGCGACATACTGCGGAGGTATACAGCCATAATCAATATGGACAAAAATACTGTGTTACTGAAGGCAGATGAAGTTGGATGGACTGCAAATCTGATAGAACATAGGAAGGCACCCCCAGAACATGTCATATATTACATACGGGAAGGCCATGAACATAAGAAAATGTCCATCAACCAAGAAATTCGCAGCAATCCAGAAGAAGTATTATGGGTCGAAAAGATTAACGAAATTAGAGAATTCCAGACAAACAACATTAACCATGAGTTGACTTATGAACAGAGTGACAAACTAATACAAATCTACTATCGATACCGTCATGTATTCTCCGATACACCTGGTAAGATAAAAAATTTTCAATGTGAACTAAAATTTAAGGACCAAACTGAATTCAAGAGAAAGTCCTATCCAATCGCTTTTTCACTTAAGGAAGCCGTTCGTGAGGAAATACAAAGATTGATTGAGAACGATATCATTGAAGTTAGCAATTCCCCGTACACTAATCCCATTGTAGCTGTACCCAAGGAAAACGGTGCAGTGAGGATTTGCTTGGATGCACGGGAAATTAATACGTCCATAATTAATGACAGGACGTCGCCTGGTGAAATCGACGAGATATTAAAGAGATTTTATGGCACCAGGTATTACAGTATATGGGATACTGTCTGCGGTTATTGGCAGGTTGAGTTACACCCCAATAGCAGGAAGTTCACAGCATTTATCTTCGAAGGCCGTAATTATCATTTTAAAAGGTTACCCTTCGGCTTTGTGAACTCTATGGCCATTTTTGTTAAATGCATGGATGAAATATTAGGCCATAATACTTTACAATTTACGACAGTGTATGTCGATGACCTATTAATAGCATCAGATAATTGGGAAGAACACTGTAACCGGGTGGCACAAGTGTTAAAGAAGTTAGAAGACAACAATATCACGCTCAAACTGGACAAATCAAAGTTGATAGCCAAGGAAGTACAATTTTTGGGGTTCAACTTATCAGAGTTTGGAATCACACCATCCCAAGAAAAGATGGAAGCAATCCAGCGTTTCCCAATACCGAAAAATAAAAAACAGTTGCAATCGTTCCTCGGAATTTGTAATTATTACAGAAAGTTCCAGAGCAACTATTCTGAATTAACGGCTCGATTTTCATCACAATTATCCTCAAAGGAAAAGTGGAAGTGGGGGGTCTGACCAAGACTCTACCTTTGAGTTAATAAAGAAAAAATTTCTCGATACAGTCATGCTACACCATCCTAATTTTGAAAGACAATTTTTTATGAACTGTGATGCTAGTGATCTTAGCCTTGGTTCAGTGTTATACCAGGAGGACCAAGAAGGTAATCACCAAGTAATTAGTTTCGCAAGTAGGACTCTAAATAAATGTGAGCGAAACTACCACACAACAGAGAAAGAGTTACTGAGTATAGTGTTTGCCTGTGAGAAATTCAGAACCTTCATATTAGAATATCCTATTACGGTGAGAACAGACCACAAGTCTATTTCCTTTCTCAAGAATTGCAGACTGAAACATGGTAGATTAACAAGGTGGACACTGACACTCCAGGAATATAACATCCAATGGGAATATATACCAGGGAAGAGCAACATAGCGGCCGACGTGTTGTCCCGAGTGAACATTATAGCCCAGACATTCGAGGGAGAAAAAGAAACCATCGCCAAAGTCTACCACATACTAAAGAACAAATCTGAATTAATCAACATCCTATCAGACATAAACACTCATCAGAACAAGGATACCAAAATCTCACAAATCATTCAAAGATTGGCAAACAGTGATGAAAAAATAGCACCCTATTACTGTACTCACAACCGATTACTATTCACTAAAACTAACAAAGATAGCGAACAATGGAAGGTCGTTATACCAAAAACCATTGAAAAAGAATTAACAATCGATTACCATGTGCGCTACGGTCACATGGGCGCAGTCAAAGTAGTAAAAGCACTACAAGAACATGTACACTTTAAAGACATGAACCGAAAAGTTAGAAGGTATATTCAAAATTGTCATGTATGCCAGTTGGCTAAGTGTAGTAATGAAAAACGAGAAGGGGTGATGATACCCATAACATCGACAGCAAAGTTGGAAAAAATATTTTTAGATATTTGTGGACCATTTCCACGAAGTGGTGGAAGGCATCAATACAAATATGTAGTAATCATATTCGACCACTACACAAAATTCACCAAACTTTATCCAATAAATCGAGCTACAACGACCAAAATACTGGACATTGTGATATCCAAATATATACCCGAAGTGGGAAAACCGTTATCAATAATTACAGATCATGGAACACAGTTCCGAGGACGGAAGTGGTGGGAAACACTAATCCATCAGGGCATAAAGACCTACAAAACGTCTGTGTATCACCCCAACAGCAACCCTGCTGAGAGAGTGTTGAGAGAAGTAGGAAGGATCTTAAGAACCTACTGTCACAGCCAGCAGAGGAAATGGGAGGAATATCTATCCCTGGCTGAAGACTTCCTAAACCTAGCCTATCATCAATCAACGGAGGAGACACCTTATATGGCTATGTATGAGCAAAGACCACCCCGGGAAATTACAGAAATCATAAACTTTCCAATAGAAAATGAATTCAAATTCAATAAAACAAAATTTTACAATAACGCAGTTGAACGAGCTGACAAACTTAGGCTCAAATATAAGAAATCGCAACCTAAAGTTATAAAGTATGAAGTGGGAGACAGAGTACTCCTAAAAAACAGAGAACTCCCAAGTACAGTTGAAGGTATTGCGAAAAAACTGCTACTGCTATTCACAGGCCCATATACTGTAACCAAAAACAACCTCAATAATACTTATGAATTGCAAGACCCAATAACCAAGAAGATAAAGGGCACATACAACCAAGCTTCAATGAAACGGTATATCGAGGATTAAAATATAAGAATAAAAGTGAAATATAGCGATGAAAATTATTTGTTATGGATAATAAGTAAAAGATGGAAATATACTTGTGAATATAACTATTAACTATATAAAGATAAAAAGTGAAATGTGGCGATGAAGATTATTGTTTATTAATAAGTAAAAAATGGAAATATAATTATGAAAATAAATGTTGACTAAAGAAGAAAGGATGGAATATTGCTATGAAGATTATTTGTTGTTTATATTAAATGTAAAGTGAATATATAACTATGAAATGAACATTGAATATATTGTAATTTTGTAATGTGAAAAATATGTTCCCAAAGAAGTTATGTAAAGGACCAAGAAAATTGTATTTACAAATAATAGTAGTACTACCATTGAAAGGGAAAAGTACTATACGAGATCGACACATTCCATCCCTGGCACAACAAATTCCAAGAGCCACGTCAACAGTAAAATCACCATCCTACCCGTACTACTACTAAAGAAAGAAAAAAAATATATATACTATACGAGAAAGACAACCTACATCTTTGGCACACCAAATTTCCAAGAGCCACATCAACAAGTAAAGTTACCATCATACCCGTACTACCAATGAAAGAAGAAGGAGGAAATAAGAAGTTGGAGGAACAAAACCAAATAAGTATCATTAATGTAGACAAGAAACCACACACAACCACATTGTTTTCTAGTGTCTTTTACTAGAAGAAAGCCTATACAATATGGACTATATCTCAATTGAACCATGAGAAAATATATTCATGAATTATATCTAAAGAAGTGAACCCCGAAATGAAGAAGAATATTACGAGATGACGTTTAATGTGATACAAAGAGAAGAGATTAATTGATGACGAAGAAGAATAAAAAGTAATATATTAACGAAGATGATCATGAGAGTATACCAGTGATGAAATGTAAAACAAAATATCCCTGTAATATGTGAAGAATTTAGTTGAGTTGAATCAAGAAAAAGAGAGTATAACAATGTATAAACCGCAGATGCGTAAGATAATCCCAAGAATATTTATTATTTGTCGGAAGAACGACCACTTTATGTTTTTTGATTATTTGAGATGAATTGACTGATGAATAATGCCAGCAATCATTTATTATTATTGATGGAGATGATGTGCCTCCGTATTTATTGAAGTTAGTATGGCCAGTGGAGTTGTATGCCAAAGTGAGCCGCTCTGAACTGCCCCAGCTAAGCTTATGTTAGGGAATTAGGGAACTAAATAAACAAGGGAGATAATTACATAGAAGAGAAATAATTATGGTTCAAATAGAAGAAAGTGAAGGGATATATATAAAAAGCATATGAATCGACATGGAAACGTACAACAATTGATGAATTCTTCAATAAGAAATAAGTATACTGATTCAGAATTAATCAATTCTTATAGGAAGGCATATGTAACGTTACCAAATTTGGTAGTTACATAAAGTAAGCAATTATTACGTCAAGTGACGGGAAAGCATGAAAGTATTTCTAGATAAGTAAAATTATGAGAACAAGAAGTGTGTATCTACAGATATATTAGTGCAAAGTTCCAACAAAGAAGAAGGAAGTATAACATAGCAGCATCGTACACAAAATAGAGAAAGAAAATGACCATGAGCCAAAATAAAATGTTAGAAACCAGGCCCAATAGATTCCAACAGTGAGGGGAACCAACAAAGATAATAAATATAATGGAAGTGTAAAAGAAGACAACAAGATTCCAACAGTGAGGGGAGCCAACAAAATGACTATGTAAAATAAAAGGAAGAGACAACTCAGGAGCAACCACAATGATGGCAGACAAACCAATATATTTACAAATATAAATATTATGGAACAACGAATACTACAATGGAAATATGGAAGAAGAAAAGAAGAAAGGAAGAAGAAGGACAAGGAAACATGACATAAAGAGAGAAGATAATGGATAGACGATACAAGAAATCATCATTCATCAAGCATACTAGAGACGATACTAGTGACCAGAAAAATAGTGATTGTCAACTATGAAGAAACAGTGTTTAACATATTTAAGAAATCACAAACAGTTATAGTGAATAATTAATGTAAGTGTGAGAACCTGTGACCAATTAACTAATTTTAACCTAATAAACCCCACAAACAATTCAAGTGATAAGGTTTATAGCGGAAGAAAATGTGTTACTTTCATAGTGGAAACATCAAAGATTAAATAGTCAAAAATACACAGACAGTTAGTGTGACTAGTTTAATGAAGATTGTGATCCAAATAGATAATCATAAGACCACCAAGCAATGTAAGATAGAACAGTTGTATCATTGTTCATAGAACCTAATAATAAAGACCTCTTTGTAAATTTCAAAAGAAATGTAACTGAATGCCACGGCAAAACAGAACACACAATACAAAGAAAGGCCAGAAAAGATAATAACAAACAAAATAGTTTGTTAAATATCAAACAACAATGTAACAGAAATTAGGTACAAACCATGACAAGAAATGTATTATCATTAGTTTAAGAATATTTGTATTATTGTTTAGAAGAAATAGTGTAAACATGTGTATTAATTAACAATTAAACTATTGTAATAGAATACCATACTGAAGTCATAATAGTAGTAGCAAAAGGCTGCATAAGAATATGTTGTACATTGTTACATAACCCCATAGGAAATGCACCTATGAAACAAAAAATCATACATGTTAGTTAAACCAAACAACCATCAACAACTGTATCAATCAAAGATTCATTATAAATAATAATGCACCCTAATAAATAATGTATTATATTGAAATACACTGCAAATAAAGCAGATTAAGGATGATAGCACAAAGCTAGATGAAAGGGAACCCAATATGACAAACTAATTAAGCAAAATACCTTGTTAAAACTTGTACAAAGACCACTAAAAGTATTACCAGTAGTTAGAAAAGCATCTGGTACTACTATGAGAACAGATTATAAGTGTAATGATAATAGTTTTATGATCAAAATATTGTAAACTAACTGACTATGAATGAATAGCCAGAAGTGAGCAGAGGCAATGTAACCAACTAGTTAAGCAAAATACCTTATTAAAACTTAAACAGAGATTAATGAAAGTATTACCAGTAGTAAGAAGGACATCTAATACTACTATGAGAACAGACCATAACCATAAGAATAGTAATTTTATAGACAAATTATTAAAAACTAAATGACCATGATGGTGGAATCAGAATGTAAACAAACACTATGTAGCAAGTTATTTAAGCAAAATGCAACATACAAACTTGTTCAAAGGTAAATAAAAATGTTATCAGTAATCAGAAGGATGTCTGATACTACTTTGAGAATCTATGTAAAATATAATAATAACGATTTAGATATTGATTTATCAAAAAATAACTGACTGCCATGTCATGACCTGATGTAAACAAACTCAATACTAGCAGTTGAAGGGTTCTCAGATAGCTAAAAGCTAACAAATATATTAAATGAACTGGGTACTATAGTTGTACACTAGTTGCCTTTACAACATTATATACCTTGTGTAGAAAAAACCATAAACAATGTGACAATTTGAAGAAAAGAGATCAGGAGGTAGTTGAATAAGACTACTAGTATATGAAACACAACCTTGTGCATATACTAAAGAGTAAACCTATGTAAATAAACGTTTTTATGATTATTAGAATACAAGACAAATGTTATTAGATAAGGAATAATAGTATTAAGGGCGATTCTGAATAATCAAATATGGATGCTATAGACGCCATGATCAAACATTGTTTGAATAATAATTATTCCCAAATTTTTGTATTAAGCAGTTGAGAAATAGACTCAAAGTGTTTAATCAGAAGTGTTATTATGTAATTAGATAAGATTTGGTGTAATAAACTTATTAATTATAAGATTCACCATAAAATTTTGTGAAATCATTGTAGTGAATTAATAATGGACGGATTATAATCTTGTTTGGACTTTATTTAAAGCTCAGGATGTCCGCGATTTATTGACACCAACCATTCAACGATTAGACAAATAATAAGAAAGTTATAACGATTATAAACTTTTTAATTATTTTGTGCACCAGTGCTTACGTCATTTTAATCTCAAACCCATCTACAAATTTGGTAATAAATTAAAAGTTTTACTAAATTAAGGTACTTTGGGTCGGAGAGTTCAAAGAATTCAACCAATCAAATGAATGAAAACCGGCAGGCGAGCCAGAGACGCTCTGGAGGAGCGTGACAGTCATCTTTCAATCATCAACGAGTCAACACGTATAATTCGACGGACCAAATCGATGAAGAAGTTTATTTTGAATTGTGCGCGACACGCATACATTAGTAATACTACACACGCCTAACCTAAAGATAACACAGAATTAACGTGTGTACAGTGCGGAGTGAATATATTAACAAAATACGACCAGTGTATAATATTGGTCGTATTTTCGAGTGTTGTGTTGAAAATAAACCAGGGAGTACAATATTTTTCATTAATTAACAATAAAACAGAAATAATCATTTCTGTAAAAAACAATTGGTTGGATACTACGCTAATCAATAGTAGCGAAGTATAATAATGCTGATGAAATTTATCAGAATTGACGAAAGAATTATTTCACAATTGTTAACTTGATAAATAAATGTTTTTAATATTTTTCATAATTAAAAGAGTCAAGATTAATGTACTTATTACAAAATACGAGTGCCGCAAATAGACGCTCAATTGACTCGTGCAGTCTTTGACTTGATTAAATGTAAATAAATATTTTTAATTTTTTGCGAAAGAATATTCTATTCTACTGATAGTTATGCATCAGAAATATTATAAATAATATATATATATATATATGTTTAGATTAATAAGAAATCAATGAATAATATAATTAACCCTAATAACTATTCACGTTATTAGATAACCTAAAAATAATAACCACAATTTGTCACCTTTTTGTCATAAGTCTGTTCTCAAATAATACAAACCAGATGAAAGATACCACAAGAGTTTTTTTTATTATAACTTTTTCTCTTGTGAATAAATAATTTCTATAGTTAACTATTAAATAATAATAGTACATTTCAGCAGTGCAAATCAACACACTCGTTTATCAAAGTAACGACTGGGTACTAATTCCCGCGTACGATAATACCATAGTCATCGATTATATGGTACCAATTTTCAATTTTAATATTTGTTTGTTTGTTTTCTATTAATTGTTTATTAAATATTGTTATAAAACACCACATCTTGTATCTGGCATCATGTCACTTAAAAGATCACACGAACTTGGTAATTTAACTATGTGAGAGGACATAACCTCTCAAAATAAAAATTATTGTACTGTATTAACCGACAGTGTTACCAGCCTTGAGGTTAAGAAGAGTTTCATTTTAAAATTGTTCATAATTATTTTCCTGTAAAATTATTAGTGACTGATTGTTAAATTTTAAAGATTTACTAGCATTCCAAACTGTTAATAAACCTCAATATTTTTGTTACCAGTGGACAAAGTGTTTAATTTCAAACTTAAAATAGTTTATTTTTTCATAGCCAGTTCTATCAAAAGGTGGCGGAAGAATTTGAATATTACTGATAATTCAAAGCATTATTCAGTTGTTATATTATTATTATTGTGCATGCTCATCACGTTTAATATTCAAATAGAATATCTCCTTGTATGTGTAGCGTGTATGTTACAGCTGAGCAGTCACCCAACAGAACAGCAATATCCACATATGGTAAGTGGGGAGGTTATCAGCGGAGTGCGAAAAATACTTTTTAAATTAAAAGATTTAACCAGCGATACCCACATAATCATTAATTACAATCAGACTGCTAAAAATAATTACTTTTTTTTTCGGAAATTTTATTGTACAACATTATTGTGGATACCGGAGTGTATCTACAAGCAATACACACAATCAATACAATCACACACATATTATATCATCTAGTATCGTTGTACTGCTACAATATGTTTATATATATATATATATATATTGTTACAACACAAATAAGCCAACCCAATACCAGGGATGAATAAGATAATATTGAATCTAAAATAATACTTCATGTTAAATAAAAATGCTTAATTTAAATAAAATATAAAAACTATGACTCGACAAATGACAACATGACCTAACCCAAGTGATTGACCCAACAAAGGGAAACAAAAGAAGAAGGGAACCACGAAAAACAAACGAGAATAAAACCAAAGAAGAGAAGAATGACAAAACTAAAAGAAGAAGGGAAAAAACCAAAACCCAAACACAAATGAAACAAGTTCATGGAATTAAATGACTCAATGTAACACGTCGAAACGTACCCAAAGGAGAAGGTGGAAAAACCAAGGTATTAACCAAATACAATGAAAATGAAGAAGAAGGGAAATAGATAAAAATGAAAACCAATAATGATACACAAACAAGTAATAAAGAATATGAGAAGGAGAAATAATGCACTCAAAAATAATATTGGAACCAAGACCAATAATTAACCTATGAGAAAGGAAAAGGTAACTGTCATTATCCATTAATGGACAATAATAATTTAGGGAAGAAACCCTATTAAACAATGTTAAAGATAAAAATGATAAAAAAAAATCAAACTAAACCCCAATTTAGAATTAGATGTAAGAATAGTATTGTAAGGACATAAAATTAATAGTATTAAGGAAATATTGTAATGAAAGAGAAAAAATGAATAGTGAGATAGTAATTAGAGGGATTACCTATTCAGAAACACTTAAAAAACAAAAACATTTGTGAAGTGCAAAATGAAAGTGTAAAAACCCCAAAGTGTAGTGATAAAGAAGGTACACTAAATAAATTATAATTAACTATAAATAATTTAAGAGTGAAGGTGATGATTGAATGAAAATAGTGTAAAGTATAGAGTGGAAATATAGTGAAAAATAGTTAGTGATAAAATCATTAACAATTAATAAATCCTAAAGAACGCTAAAAGTTTAATAATGAATAAGTATGTTGTGAAAAATAGTATTAAGTATAAACTATAAAGAGGTATTGAACACTGAAAAGTGATAATTACCATAGTAAACAAAACAAAAAATATAATTAAGGCGTTTTAAAAGCAAGTAATCATAGTTGAAAGGGAGAACCCCAGGAAAGAGTAAATTGAAAGTGTTAACACGGAGGGAGAGTAAAGATTGATTAGAAAGTTAAGGAGTTAGATACAAATCAAAAAACACCCATGTTATAAGGGATCATGATAAGTCCATAAAAGTGATGTTGTTTGTCACACTAAAAAATAATATAAAATAAGATGTATTGTGAACAAAGATTAGCAAATAATAAGTTAGTTAAATAATTATTCAATCAAGTTTATGAATTGGATATGGCTGTAAGAATCATACAGACCATAGGCCTACACGTTATATTTAAATAAGATCAAAGAAGTAGTAAATAATAGCCACATTGTTATTATTGGCAAAGGAAATAAATAAAAATGTTAAGAATGTATGACTAGAAAACATGGAAACCAAAGATTAAATAACTGTGTAGAAAATAATAGTGACATAATAATAACACATAAATAGACTCAAAAACACAACACAACCAATTATAATAACTAAATAAAGCCCATTAGGCTGAAATTAAATGTAATTTAAATGAAATAAGTCAAATACCATAATGGCTACTTGTGCCTATGAAAGTGCCTAACTGTCAGAAGCAAACAACTACAAATTATAACAAATTAACAAAGAAATGAGTAAATCTGAGGTGAAGGATTCACCAAGAATAAATTGTAAATTATTAGTAGAACAAAATATTATAATAAGCATTTGTATACAAAAAGAAATGTAATTAACAAGTATTAACATAACTGTAAAAACATAAAATCTAAAATTACCCAAACTTGTGGGGTATCAAAATAATCTATGAAAGGAAATAAATACAATAGTGACAATATTTAATAACCAGGAAGGAAGATAGAGGAATAACAGCAGTCAGAAGATATACGAAGAATTCGAATTTTGATAACAATACATCATCTCAAAATCAACCAATCAAAATCATGCAGTTGCCATAGAAACGGTAGTTGAAGACAGAATTACGGTTGAATACCGTTACAGAAGTGAAGCGTCAGTCAAACAATACAGAAGCCAATGTTGGGAAGAACGATTTTCTAATAAAATATTGTAAAACAGTAATCAAGGTTCATAACCATGATGGTATAAGAAGCAGACGACCCATTTATAGCAGTCCACTCGAGATCCAGGATAATTAAACTGAAAATTAACTGAAAAGAATGACCAGATACGTTATGAAAAGGACGCCCAACCTATTGAAGCCCAAAAATTAATGAAAAAAGAACTTATTGCAGCCAAATCCTACCTGATCAAATGAACAAAGACACCAAGACATGCTGAGGTGTTAAGTACAATTAAATTACCTATTTCCAAAAACCTAATCACTCTAAATTTTACTAAAGGTAAATTTATCTCACTATAAACAAATATTTCTCTTTCACAGATTATTTAAGTAAAATAAAACTCACTGAAAATTTGTTAAGATAAAACATAACATATTGTTAAAACAAGAACTTTCAAAACACATTTAACGACACTACAGAACAGATTGTAACATCACACATTATTATTTATGTACACTTAGCATAAGGTAAAATATTTTTATTGTAACCATAGGAATTCTTTAGCTCATAATCACAAGAATCCCACAATTTTGGGAACGAAAATAATTGTAATAACTTAACGTACACAGCCATACTGATGCTGATCGTTTCCTTAATCGATTCGTCAAGCCTTGAGAACAAGTGTTTCATGTAATCAGTCGGTGCAAATTTATTATTATATAATTGTCAATTTGAACATTTTAATTATCACCTATTAAAAATAACTATTACAGGGAGTAACCGTTGTTATTATTTCATAGGGAGTGCTTTATATATTACTAGTGTTTATTTAAGAATAGATTTGATGAGAAGTGAACACGTTGTCATTTTCACAGCAGCATCGACAATTCAGACGGCAGTGCGAGCGGGAATTATTTGAACGCCCGACCATCACCGCTGAACACTCCTCATACAATAGTTTTAGTTGTTTTAATAAATGACTTGGCGCCACCCGGGATCAACACACCCCTATAAGTAAACAGGTAAGGTTACTGCCGTGTCATACTGGTGATTACCACAACGCTACGTACATCGTTAGCCGCGAACATTAATGTAACGACCCCGGTGCGAGACGAACGCACTAACATTCAATACACATACAAAATTGGTGTACATTTTACAGTTACGACCAGAACTGATCATTACAGATTGACGCATACAACGTGAGGGTTAAACGAAGATGGACGACCTCATTTATTGATCGTTACAGATTGGCGACCAACCGGTGAGGCTTTAAAAGAAGGCCAGCGGCGACTTTGAAGAGACATTCCATGGTTACCAGAAAAGACACTCAGAAAGGAATTGAAGTTGAAGGTCAACAAGAAGAGATGGAAGAAATCGAAGAAATGATTGGGGAGCTGTTCGAAGAGGATAATCAAGAAAACCAACCAGAAAATCCAACTCAACCAGAACCGGAAGTGGAAGTAATGGTAGGGGACCAACCCAGCAAACCCACCCAGAAAGAAGGCCTAAGTACGCAGGAGATGTTCAGGATTCTTATGGAAGGAAACCACAAAATCCAGGAAGACAACAAGAGAACAAATGAAAAAATAGACCAAAACAGGGAAGAATTGAATAAAAAATTAGAATCATTGCAAGAGGGAAGGAAAGAAGACAAAGAATTCTTGAATGAAAAGCTGGACCGAAACAGTGAAGAATTGAAGAAGCAAATCAAGGAGAACTTGGAACTCCTAAATAATAAAATGGAAAGAAACCATGAAGCTTTGAAAGGAAGCCAAGAGATGTTAGAAAAGAAGAGTGAGGAGCTGAAGAGGCAGGTAAAGAAAGTTCTTGAAATATTCAACAACAAGATTGAAAATAATAATGAAACACTTCAACGACAATTTAACGAACACAGTGAGAAGACGAAGGGAGAATTGATGCAACAGTTGGCGGAGTTTCGAGAGGAGCTAACACAGAATATAACCGAGAAAAATAACAATGTAATACAAGTCCGGGAAGATTTAAACAATAAGATAAATCACGTCGAGGAGAAAGAAAAAGTCAGAATACAAGAACTTTATAAAATTACCACCGAAGAGTGCACAAAAAACAAACAGGAGGTGCTCAAGAAGCTGGAGGAGAGGCACCAGGAAGTACAGACTGATGTTAGCGAACGCGTCGAAAGAGTGTATACCACTATCAATAAGATCAACGAAAAAACACAAGAAAATAAAGAGAAAATCATAGAAATTGGTCAGAGGGAGAAACAGATGCAGGAGGAACTAGACACTTTGAGGGAGAAGCCTTGCAATAACACCCACGTCATTACAAGCGAAAATAGGGAGGCAATAAACTTTAAGAGTTACCGAAGAAACCCTATAGAATTTCTCAAGAGGGTGGAGGAGCTCATAGAGAAGAATAGAGATACCAGATGGACGACAGTGAGAAGCCTTATCGATGAGATGTTTCGAGATATGAATGACAATTGGTGGACAGCCACGCGACCAGAAATCAGCTGTACACAAGAGTTCAAAACATTATTCCGCGAAAAATACTGGTCAGAATCGACTCAAAATGTGGTGAGAAATGACATTAGTAACGGAAGATATGAGCCACAGGCTGGACATACATTAACTTCGTACTTCTTAGGAAAGGTCTGCCTAGCTCGAAACCTCGAACCAAAAATACCCGAAGAATCCCTAGTCATACAACTAGGATATCATTATGAAGATGCTATTCAGAGGGCCAGGAGACAGGGACAAATTAAGACCATACAGGGAATGGCCAATTTACTGGAGGACCACGAAAACGATAGGCAGTATCGTCGTAATCGAATGGTCAATTTGAGATATAACCGTGGGGACAAAAACCAAAACCCACCTAATTACAATCCGTCCTATAATAAACCACAGTACAACGACCCGAGTAACCAAAACCGGAATGATAATAACTATCCATATAGGGGTAACCGCCCGAATTATAATCAGGCCAACCCACCATTCAGCGGAAATAATCAAAACAATAACAATTACAGGGGCAATGGACCAAACCAGCATCCCAACAACTACCCCAACAATAATCATAATTATGGGAATAATAATAATAACACAAATTATCAAAATAATAATAGAAGAGGAAACGGAGATAACCGGAATAATAACAATCAACCGAGGGTACACTTTATAAGAGGGAACACTCGAAATAATCAAGGGAGTCGTTACCCAAGACCACCATCCAATGAACGAAACAATGATAACCGCCATCAGTTCTCAGAGGGTAGGAATAATGAACAACCCAGGGATGAAAATAACCACCAACAGGAGCCAATCACTAACCAAAACAATAATGACAATGAGAATTGGGTAACGGTCAATGAAAATCCGAGTTTTTCATTACTACATAATCAAGCGAGCAACGACGGAGGACCCTGAATAGCTCGGATAAACCATATCTTGGCAGAAGCCAGCCAAGAACCTAATAATGATCCCAGCAATGAGAATGAAAGAAATGATCCACACAGCTACGCCGAAAAGATATGGCCCGAACATGTAGTGAGATGGTAATGCCACGAAATTAATAAAGGTAGAGCATTATCCAGAATAAATGTTAACCATCTAACATTTGAAGGAGTAGAGGAGAAAGCCAACAAAGAGTGAAATATACAAGAGAAGGTAATAACAAGGAAAGAAAAGGAGAAGATCAACTTATAAAAAAGTATAAATAACAAGGTCCTATATAGAGTAATATGAATAGTAATATTTATAATAACATGAATGACCATATGTCATCACGAAGGATAATGAAAACAATACTTACGAGATAAGTAATATAACCACCAGAAAAATAAAAGGAGTTTACAACCAAGCTTCAATAAAAAAGTTTTATAAAGAAAAATAAATTGCAATAAATAAAATAAACAAATGCCAAAATTCAAAAATTATGTGAGCACAACTTACAACAATATTTCGATGACTTATGAGGCCTAAAATAAAAAATATAAAAACGAAGGAATAAGTTACACAAATTCCTACCAAGTAAAATCAAATTACAGTCTATTAAAGAGTTGATATATGAAGTATAAAATAAAAAAGTACAATAAGGAATAAGTTACACAAATTCCTATAAAAAAGTAAGAATCACAAACGTACAAAAATAATTAAACAATGTACCAAAACAGGAATACGCTATAAAAAATTCCTATAAAGTAAGAAAATTAACTTACAAAAATTTATCAAAAATGATATTTAAAATAAACCAAACAAAAATAAACTCAAGATAAATACCTGAAATAATAATGAATTTAATGTATTCAAAGAAAAAAAAAATCTGAACTGGTACAAAGAAAAAGAGAAGTTATGTATAAATCAAATATACAAGCTATGGCTAAAGCAGAATATTGCTAAATAACTAAGAAAAGAATAAAAATGTCTAAGATAATTAAAATGATCACAAGAAGAATAGAAAAAAAACTAATGAAAAGTTAGATATGATGAAATTAACATATGAATAAATAAAAAACAATCAACTGTATGAGCAAATGACAGTATATAGCAAAGGTACAGCGGAAGGAAGAATGAGTAAAAGGCCAAAGTGATCTAAAAACAAACCACAAGGTGGACAATCCCAAAATATATTATTATTATTAATTTAGTCACAAGTTGACAAAAAAGGTATTTAAGATTGACTGTTGAAAAGTCCAGAAATCAAAATAAACTGAGCAGAGATGATGTTCCTCTGGTCTCAGAAAAAAAATGAGTAGTAATGGAAGAAACCAGCTACTAAAAAGTTAGGGAAAAAATGTAAAAGGGAGAACACACCAATGGAAATAAATAATAACAGATCCAAACAAAATGGAATGAATCAAGTAAGAAGAGAAGTAAGAATGGAGAAACAAACGAGAAAGAAAAGGAAAATATATAACTGATAATTTCATAAAAAACTATGCTAGTGTTTTATCAAAATGATCAATTTTGAAGGAGAGGCATTATGTTACAACACAAATAAGCCAACCCAATACCAGGGATGAATAAGATAATATTGAATCTAAAATAATACTTCATGTTAAATAAAAATGCTTAATTTAAATAAAATATAAAAACTATGCTCGACAAACGACGACATGACCTAACCCAAGTGATTGACCCAACAAAAGGAAACAAAGGAAGAAGGGAACCACGAAAAACAAACGAGAATAAAACCAAAGAAGAGAAGAATGTGATTGACAAAACTAAAAGAAGAAGGGAAAAAACCAAAACCCAAACACAAATGAAACAAGTTCATGGAATTAAATGACTCAATGTAACACGTCGAAACGTACCCAAAGGAGAAGGTGGAAAAACCAAGGTATTAACCAAATACAATGAAAATGAAGAAGAAGGGAAATAGATAAAAATGAAAACCAATAATGATACACAAACAAGTAATAAAGAATATGAGAAGGAGAAATAATGCACTCAAAAATAATATTGGAACCAAGACCAATAATTAACCTATGAGAAAGGAAAAGGTAACTGTCATTATCCATTAATGGACAATAATAATTTGGGGAAGAAACCCTATTAAACAATGTTAAAGATAAAAATGATAAAAAAAAAGCAAACTAAACCCCAATTTAGAATTAGATGTAAGAATAGTATTGTAAGGACATAAAATTGTTAATAGTATTAAGGAAATATTGTAATGAAAGAGAAAAAATGAATAGTGAGATAGTAATTAGAGGGATTACCTATTCAGAAACACTTAAAAAACAAAAACATTTGTGAAGTGCAAAATGAAAGTGTAAAACCCCCAAAGTGTAGTGATAAAGAAGGTACACTAAATAAATTATAATTAACGATAAATAATTTAAGAGTGAAGGTGATGATTGAATGAAAATAGTGTAAAGTATAGAGTGGAATATAGTGAAAAATAGTGAGTGATAAAATGATTAACAATTAATAAATCCTAAAGAACGCTAAAAGTTTAATAGTGAATAAGTATGTTGTGAAAAATAGTATTAAGTATAAACTATAAAGAGGTATTGAACACTGAAAAGTGATAATTACCATAGTAAACAAAACAAAAAATATAATTAAGGAGTTTTAAAAGCAAGTAATCATAGTTGAAAGGGAGAACCCCAGGAAAGAGTAAATTGAAAGTGTTAACACGGAGGGAGAGTAAAGATTGATTAGAAAGTTAAGGAGTTAGATACAAATCAAAAAACACCCATGTTATAAGGGATCATGGTAAGTCCATAAAAGTGATGTTGTTTGTCACACTAAAAAATAATATAAAATAAGATGTATTGTGAACAAAGATTAGCAAATAATAAGTTAGTTAAATAATTATTCAATCAAGTTTATGAATTGGATATGGCTGTAAGAATCATACAGACCATAGGCCTACACATTATATTTAAATAAGATCAAAGAAGTAGTAAATAATAGCCACATTGTTATTATTGGCAAAGGAAATAAATAAAAATGTTAAGAATGTATGACTAGAAAACATGGAAACCAAAGATTAAATAACTGTGTAGAAAATAATAGTGACATAATAATAACACATAAATAGACTCAAAAACACAACACAACCAATTATAATAACTAAATAAAGCCCATTAGGCTGAAATTAAATGTAATTTAAATGAAATAAGTCAAATACCATAATGGCTACTTGTGCCTATGAAAGTGCCTAACTGTCAGAAGCAAACAACTACAAATTATAACAAATTAACAAAGAAATGAGTAAATCTGAGGTGAAGGATTCACCAAGAATAAATTGTAAATTATTAGTAGAACAAAATATTATAATAAGCATTTGTATACAAAAAGAAATGTAATTAACAAGTATTAACATAACTGTAAAAATATAAAATCTAAAATTACCCAAACTTGTGGGGTATCAAAATAATCTATGAAAGGAAATAAATACAATAGTGACAATATTTAATAACCAGGAAGGAAGATAGAGGAATAACAGCAGTCAGAAGATATACGAAGAATTCGAATTTTGATAACAATACATCATCTCAAAATCAACCAATCAAAATCATGCAGTTGCCATAGAAACGGCAGTTGAAGACAGAATTACGGTTGAATACCGTTACAGAAGTGAAGCGTCAGTCAAACAATACAGAAGCCAATGTTGGAAAGAACGATTTTCTAATAAAATAATGTAAAACAGTAATCAAGGTTCATAACCATGACGGTATAAGAAGCAGACGACCCATTTAAAGCAGTCCACTCGAGATCCAGGATAATTAAACTGAAAATTAACCGAAAATAATGACCAGATACGTTATGAAAAGGACGCCCAACCTATTGAAGCCCAAAAATTAATGAAAAAAGAACTTATTGCAGCCAAATCCTACCTGATCAAATGAACAAAGACACCAAGACATGCTGAGGTGTTAAGTACAATTAAATTACCTATTTCCAAAAACCTAATCACTCTAAATTTTACTAAAGGTAAATTTATCTCACTATAAACAAATATTTCTCTTTCACAGATTATTTAAGTAAAATAAAACTCACTGAAAATTTGTTAAGATAAAACATAACATATTGTTAAAACAAGAACTTTCAAAACACATTTAACGACACTACAGAACAGATTGTAACATCACACATTATTATTTATGTACACTTAGCATAAGGTAAAATATTTTTATTGTAACCATAGGAATTCTTTAGCTCATAATCACAAGAATCCCACAATTTTGGGAACGAAAATAATTGTAATAACTTAACGTACACAGCCATACTGATGCTGATCGTTTCCTTAATCGATTCGTCAAGCCTTGAGAACAAGTGTTTCATGTAATCAGTCGGTGCAAATTTATTATTATATAATTGTCAATTTGAACATTTTAATTATCACCTATTAAAAATAACTATTACAGGGAGTAACCGTTGTTATTATTTCATAGGGAGTGCTTTATATATTACTAGTGTTTATTTAAGAATAGATTTGATGAGAAGTGAACACGTTGTCATTTTCACAGCAGCATCGACAATTCAGACGGCAGTGCGAGCGGGAATTATTTGAACGCCCGACCATCACCGCTGAACACTCCTCATACAATAGTTTTAGTTGTTTTAATAAATGACTTGGCGCCACCCGGGATCAACACACCCCTATAAGTAAACAGGTAAGGTTACTGCCGTGTCATACTGGTGATTACCACAACGCTACGTACATCGTTAGCCGCGAACATTAATGTAACGACCCCGGTGCGAGACGAACGCACTAACATTCAATACACATACAAAATTGGTGTACATTTTACAGTTACGACCAGAACTGATCATTACAGATTGACGCATACAACGTGAGGCTTAAACGAAGATGGACGACCTCATTTATTGATCGTTACAGATTGGCGACCAACCGGTGAGGCTTTAAAAGAAGGCCAGCGGCGACTTTGAAGAGACATTCCATGGTTACCAGAAAAGACACTCAGAAAGGAATTGAAGTTGAAGGTCAACAAGAAGAGATGGAAGAAATCGAAGAAATGATTGGGGAGCTGTTCGAAGAGGATAATCAAGAAAACCAACCAGAAAATCCAACTCAACCAGAACCGGAAGTGGAAGTAATGGTAGGGGACCAACCCAGCAAACCCACCCAGAAAGAAGGCCTAAGTACGCAGGAGATGTTCAGGATTCTTATGGAAGGAAACCACAAAATCCAGGAAGACAACAAGAGAACAAATGAAAAAATAGACCAAAACAGGGAAGAATTGAATAAAAAATTAGAATCATTGCAAGAGGGAAGGAAAGAAGACAAAGAATTCTTGAATGAAAAGCTGGACCGAAACAGTGAAGAATTGAAGAAGCAAATCAAGGAGAACTTGGAACTCCTAAATAATAAAATGGAAAGAAACCATGAAGCTTTGAAAGGAAGCCAAGAGATGTTAGAAAAGAAGAGTGAGGAGCTGAAGAGGCAGGTAAAGAAAGTTCTTGAAATATTCAACAACAAGATTGAAAATAATAATGAAACACTTCAACGACAATTTAACGAACACAGTGAGAAGACGAAGGGAGAATTGATGCAACAGTTGGCGGAGTTTCGAGAGGAGCTAACACAGAATATAACCGAGAAAAACAACAATGTAATACAAGTCCGGGAAGATTTAAACAATAAGATAAATCACGTCGAGGAGAAAGAAAAAGTCAGAATACAAGAACTTTATAAAATTACCACCGAAGAGTGCACAAAAAACAAACAGGAGGTGCTCAAGAAGCTGGAGGAGAGGCACCAGGAAGTACAGACTGATGTTAGCGAACGCGTCGAAAGAGTGTATACCACTATCAATAAGATCAACGAAAAAACACAAGAAAATAAAGAGAAAATCATAGAAATTGGTCAGAGGGAGAAACAGATGCAGGAGGAACTAGACACTTTGAGGGAGAAGCCTTGCAATAACACCCACGTCATTACAAGCGAAAATAGGGAGGCAATAAACTTTAAGAGTTACCGAAGAAACCCTATAGAATTTCTCAAGAGGGTGGAGGAGCTCATAGAGAAGAATAGAGATACCAGATGGACGACAGTGAGAAGCCTTATCGATGAGATGTTTCGAGATATGAATGACAATTGGTGGACAGCCACGCGACCAGAAATCAGCTGTACACAAGAGTTCAAAACATTATTCCGCGAAAAATACTGGTCAGAATCGACTCAAAATGTGGTGAGAAATGACATTAGTAACGGAAGATATGAGCCACAGGCTGGACATACATTAACTTCGTACTTCTTAGGAAAGGTCTGCCTAGCTCGAAACCTCGAACCAAAAATACCCGAAGAATCCCTAGTCATACAACTAGGATATCATTATGAAGATGCTATTCAGAGGGCCAGGAGACAGGGACAAATTAAGACCATACAGGGAATGGCCAATTTACTGGAGGACCACGAAAACGATAGGCAGTATCGTCGTAATCGAATGGTCAATTTGAGATATAACCGTGGGGACAAAAACCAAAACCCACCTAATTACAATCCGTCCTATAATAAACCACAGTACAACGACCCGAGTAACCAAAACCGGAATGATAATAACTATCCATATAGGGGTAACCGCCCGAATTATAATCAGGCCAACCCACCATTCAGCGGAAATAATCAAAACAATAACAATTACAGGGGCAATGGACCAAACCAGCATCCCAACAACTACCCCAACAATAATCATAATTATGGGAATAATAATAATAACACAAATTATCAAAATAATAATAGAAGAGGAAACGGAGATAACCGGAATAATAACAATCAACCGAGGGTACACTTTATAAGAGGGAACACTCGAAATAATCAAGGGAGTCGTTACCCAAGACCACCATCCAATGAACGAAACAATGATAACCGCCATCAGTTCTCAGAGGGTAGGAATAATGAACAACCCAGGGATGAAAATAACCACCAACAGGAGCCAATCACTAACCAAAACAATAATGACAATGAGAATTGGGTAACGGTCAATGAAAATCCGAGTTTTTCATTACTACATAATCAAGCGAGCAACGACGGAGGACCCTGAATAGCTCGGATAAACCATATCTTGGCAGAAGCCAGCCAAGAACCTAATAATGATCCCAGCAATGAGAATGAAAGAAATGATCCACACAGCTACGCCGAAAAGATATGGCCCGAACATGTAGTGAGATGGTAATGCCACGAAATTAATAAAGGTAGAGCATTATCCAGAATAAATGTTAACCATCTAACATTTGAAGGAGTAGAGGAGAAAGCCAACAAAGAGTGAAATATACAAGAGAAGGTAATAACAAGGAAAGAAAAGGAGAAGATCAACTTATAAAAAAGTATAAATAACAAGATCCTATATAGAGTAATATGAATAGTAATATTTATAATAACATGAATGACCATATGTCATCACGAAGGATAATGAAAACAATACTTACGAGATAAGTAATATAACCACCAGAAAAATAAAAGGAGTTTACAACCAAGCTTCAATAAAAAAGTTTTATAAAGAAAAATAAATTGCAATAAATAAAATAAACAAATGCCAAAATTCAAAAATTATGTGAGCACAACTTACAACAATATTTCGATGACTTATGAGGCCTAAAATAAAAAATATAAAAACGAAGGAATAAGTTACACAAATTCCTACCAAGTAAAATCAAATTACAGTCTATTAAAGAGTTGATATATGAAGTATAAAATAAAAAAGTACAATAAGGAATAAGTTACACAAATTCCTATAAAAAAGTAAGAATCACAAACGTACAAAAATAATTAAACAATGTACCAAAACAGGAATACGCTATAAAAAATTCCTATAAAGTAAGAAAATTAACTTACAAAAATTTATCAAAAATGATATTTAAAATAAACCAAACAAAAATAAACTCAAGATAAATACCTGAAATAATAATGAATTTAATGTATTCAAAGAAAAAAAAAATCTGAACTGGTACAAAGAAAAAGAGAAGTTATGTATAAATCAAATATACAAGCTATGGCTAAAGCAGAATATTGCTAAATAACTAAGAAAAGAATAAAAATGTCTAAGATAATTAAAATGATCACAAGAAGAATAGAAAAAAAACTAATGAAAAGTTAGATATGATGAAATTAACATATGAATAAATAAAAAACAATCAACTGTATGAGCAAATGACAGTATATAGCAAAGGTACAGCGGAAGGAAGAATGAGTAAAAGGCCAAAGTGATCTAAAAACAAACCACAAGGTGGACAATCCCAAAATATATTATTATTATTAATTTAGTCACAAGTTGACAAAAAAGGTATTTAAGATTGACTGTTGAAAAGTCCAGAAATCAAAATAAACTGAGCAGAGATGATGTTCCTCTGGTCTCAGAAAAAAAATGAGTAGTAATGGAAGAAACCAGCTACTAAAAAGTTAGGGAAAAAATGTAAAAGGGAGAACACACCAATGGAAATAAATAATAACAGATCCAAACAAAATGGAATGAATCAAGTAAGAAGAGAAGTAAGAATGGAGAAACAAACGAGAAAGAAAAGGAAAATATATAACTGATAATTTCATAAAAAACTATGCTAGTGTTTTATCAAAATGATCAATTTTGAAGGAGAGGCATTATGTTACAACACAAATAAGCCAACCCAATACCAGGGATGAATAAGATAATATTGAATCTAAAATAATACTTCATGTTAAATAAAAATGCTTAATTTAAATAAAATATAAAAACTATGCTCGACAAACGACGACATGACCTAACCCAAGTGATTGACCCAACAAAAGGAAACAAAGGAAGAAGGGAACCACGAAAAACAAACGAGAATAAAACCAAAGAAGAGAAGAATGTGATTGACAAAACTAAAAGAAGAAGGGAAAAAACCAAAACCCAAACACAAATGAAACAAGTTCATGGAATTAAATGACTCAATGTAACACGTCGAAACGTACCCAAAGGAGAAGGTGGAAAAACCAAGGTATTAACCAAATACAATGAAAATGAAGAAGAAGGGAAATAGATAAAAATGAAAACCAATAATGATACACAAACAAGTAATAAAGAATATGAGAAGGAGAAATAATGCACTCAAAAATAATATTGGAACCAAGACCAATAATTAACCTATGAGAAAGGAAAAGGTAACTGTCATTATCCATTAATGGACAATAATAATTTGGGGAAGAAACCCTATTAAACAATGTTAAAGATAAAAATGATAAAAAAAAAGCAAACTAAACCCCAATTTAGAATTAGATGTAAGAATAGTATTGTAAGGACATAAAATTGTTAATAGTATTAAGGAAATATTGTAATGAAAGAGAAAAAATGAATAGTGAGATAGTAATTAGAGGGATTACCTATTCAGAAACACTTAAAAAACAAAAACATTTGTGAAGTGCAAAATGAAAGTGTAAAACCCCCAAAGTGTAGTGATAAAGAAGGTACACTAAATAAATTATAATTAACGATAAATAATTTAAGAGTGAAGGTGATGATTGAATGAAAATAGTGTAAAGTATAGAGTGGAATATAGTGAAAAATAGTGAGTGATAAAATGATTAACAATTAATAAATCCTAAAGAACGCTAAAAGTTTAATAGTGAATAAGTATGTTGTGAAAAATAGTATTAAGTATAAACTATAAAGAGGTATTGAACACTGAAAAGTGATAATTACCATAGTAAACAAAACAAAAAATATAATTAAGGAGTTTTAAAAGCAAGTAATCATAGTTGAAAGGGAGAACCCCAGGAAAGAGTAAATTGAAAGTGTTAACACGGAGGGAGAGTAAAGATTGATTAGAAAGTTAAGGAGTTAGATACAAATCAAAAAACACCCATGTTATAAGGGATCATGGTAAGTCCATAAAAGTGATGTTGTTTGTCACACTAAAAAATAATATAAAATAAGATGTATTGTGAACAAAGATTAGCAAATAATAGGTTAGTTAAATAATTATTCAATCAAGTTTATGAATTGGATATGGCTGTAAGAATCATACAGACCATAGGCCTACACATTATATTTAAATAAGATCAAAGAAGTAGTAAATAATAGCCACATTGTTATTATTGGCAAAGGAAATAAATAAAAATGTTAAGAATGTATGACTAGAAAACATGGAAACCAAAGATTAAATAACTGTGTAGAAAATAATAGTGACATAATAATAACACATAAATAGACTCAAAAACACAACACAACCAATTATAATAACTAAATAAAGCCCATTAGGCTGAAATTAAATGTAATTTAAATGAAATAAGTCAAATACCATAATGGCTACTTGTGCCTATGAAAGTGCCTAACTGTCAGAAGCAAACAACTACAAATTATAACAAATTAACAAAGAAATGAGTAAATCTGAGGTGAAGGATTCACCAAGAATAAATTGTAAATTATTAGTAGAACAAAATATTATAATAAGCATTTGTATACAAAAAGAAATGCAATTAACAAGTATTAACATAACTGTAAAAACATAAAATCTAAAATTACCCAAACTTGTGGGGTATCAAAATAATCTATGAAAGGAAATAAATACAATAGTGACAATATTTAATAACCAGGAAGGAAGATAGAGGAATAACAGCAGTCAGAAGATATACGAAGAATTCGAATTTTGTTAACAATACATCATCTCAAAATCATGCAGTTGCCATAGAAACGGCAGTTGAAGACAGAATTACGGTTGAATACCGTTACAGAAGTGAAGCGTCAGTCAAACAATACAGAAGCCAATGTTGGAAAGAACGATTTTCTAATAAAATAATGTAAAACAGTAATCAAGGTTCATAACCATGACGGTATAAGAAGCAGACGACCCATTTAAAGCAGTCCACTCGAGATCCAGGATAATTAAACTGAAAATTAACCGAAAATAATGACCAGATACGTTATGAAAAGGACGCCCAACCTATTGAAGCCCAAAAATTAATGAAAAAAGAACTTATTGCAGCCAAATCCTACCTGATCAAATGAACAAAGACACCAAGACATGCTGAGGTGTTAAGTACAATTAAATTACCTATTTCCAAAAACCTAATCACTCTAAATTTTACTAAAGGTAAATTTATCTCACTATAAACAAATATTTCTCTTTTACAGATTATTTAAGTAAAATAAAACTCACTGAAAATTTGTTAAGATAAAACATAACATATTGTTAAAACAAGAACTTTCAAAACACATTTAACGACACTACAGAACAGATTGTAACATCACACATTATTATTTATGTACACTTAGCATAAGGTAAAATATTTTTATTGTAACCATAGGAATTCTTTAGCTCATAATCACAAGAATCCCACAATTTTGGGAACGAAAATAATTGTAATAACTTAACGTACACAGCCATACTGATGCTGATCGTTTCCTTAATCGATTCGTCAAGCCTTGAGAACAAGTGTTTCATGTAATCAGTCGGTGCAAATTTATTATTATATAATTGTCAAATTGAACATTTTAATTATCACCTATTAAAAATAACTATTACAGGGAGTAACCGTTGTTATTATTTCATAGGGAGTGCTTTATATATTACTAGTGTTTATTTAAGAATAGATTTGATGAGAAGTGAACACGTTGTCATTTTCACAGCAGCATCGACAATTCAGACGGCAGTGCGAGCGGGAATTATTTGAACGCCCGACCATCACCGCTGAACACTCCTCATACAATAGTTTTAGTTGTTTTAATAAACGACTTGGCGCCACCCGGGATCAACACACCCCTATAAGTAAACAGGTAAGGTTACTGCCGTGTCATACTGGTGATTACCACAACGCTACGTACATCGTTAGCCGCGAACATTAATGTAACGACCCCGGTGCGAGACGAACGCACTAACATTCAATACACATACAAAATTGGTGTACATTTTACAGTTACGACCAGAACTGATCATTACAGATTGACGCATACAACGTGAGGGTTAAACGAAGATGGACGACCTCATTTATTGATCGTTACAGATTGGCGACCAACCGGTGAGGCTTTAAAAGAAGGCCAGCGGCGACTTTGAAGAGACATTCCATGGTTACCAGAAAAGACACTCAGAAAGGAATTGAAGTTGAAGGTCAACAAGAAGAGATGGAAGAAATCGAAGAAATGATTGGGGAGCTGTTCGAAGAGGATAATCAAGAAAACCAACCAGAAAATCCAACTCAACCAGAACCGGAAGTGGAAGTAATGGTAGGGGACCAACCCAGCAAACCCACCCAGAAAGAAGGCCTAAGTACGCAGGAGATGTTCAGGATTCTTATGGAAGGAAACCACAAAATCCAGGAAGACAACAAGAGAACAAATGAAAAAATAGACCAAAACAGGGAAGAATTGAATAAAAAATTAGAATCATTGCAAGAGGGAAGGAAAGAAGACAAAGAATTCTTGAATGAAAAGCTGGACCGAAACAGTGAAGAATTGAAGAAGCAAATCAAGGAGAACTTGGAACTCCTAAATAATAAAATGGAAAGAAACCATGAAGCTTTGAAAGGAAGCCAAGAGATGTTAGAAAAGAAGAGTGAGGAGCTGAAGAGGCAGGTAAAGAAAGTTCTTGAAATATTCAACAACAAGATTGAAAATAATAATGAAACACTTCAACGACAATTTAACGAACACAGTGAGAAGACGAAGGGAGAATTGATGCAACAGTTGGCGGAGTTTTGAGAGGAGCTAACACAGAATATAACCGAGAAAAACAACAATGTAATACAAGTCCGGGAAGATTTAAACAATAAGATAAATCACGTCGAGGAGAAAGAAAAAGTCAGAATACAAGAACTTTATAAAATTACCACCGAAGAGTGCACAAAAAACAAACAGGAGGTGCTCAAGAAGCTGGAGGAGAGGCACCAGGAAGTACAGACTGATGTTAGCGAACGCGTCGAAAGAGTGTATACCACTATCAATAAGATCAACGAAAAAACACAAGAAAATAAAGAGAAAATCATAGAAATTGGTCAGAGGGAGAAACAGATCCAGGAGGAACTAGACACTTTGAGGGAGAAGCCTTGCAATAACACCCACGTCATTACAAGCGAAAATAGGGAGGCAATAAACTTTAAGAGTTACCGAAGAAACCCTATAGAATTTCTCAAGAGGGTGGAGGAGCTCATAGACAAGAATAGAGATACCAGATGGACGACAGTGAGAAGCCTTATCGATGAGATGTTTCGAGATATGAATGACAATTGGTGGACAGCCACACGACCAGAAATCAGCTGTACACAAGAGTTCAAAACATTATTCCGCGAAAAATACTGGTCAGAATCGACTCAAAATGTGGTGAGAAATGACATTAGTAACGGAAGATATGAGCCACAGGCTGGACATACATTAACTTCGTACTTCTTAGGAAAGGTCTGCCTAGCTCGAAACCTCGAACCAAAAATACCCGAAGAATCCCTAGTCATACAACTAGGATATCATTATGAAGATGCTATTCAGAGGGCCAGGAGACAGGGACAAATTAAGACCATACAGGGAATGGCCAATTTACTGGAGGACCACGAAAACGATAGGCAGTATCGTCGTAATCGAATGGTCAATTTGAGATATAACCGTGGGGACAAAAACCAAAACCCACCTAATTACAATCCGTCCTATAATAAACCACAGTACAACGACCCGAGTAACCAAAACCGGAATGATAATAACTATCCATATAGGGGTAACCGCCCGAATTATAATCAGGCCAACCCACCATTCAGCGGAAATAATCAAAACAATAACAATTACAGGGGCAATGGACCAAACCAGCATCCCAACAACTACCCCAACAATAATCATAATTATGGGAATAATAATAATAACACAAATTATCAAAATAATAATAGAAGAGGAAACGGAGATAACCGGAATAATAACAATCAACCGAGGGTACACTTTATAAGAGGGAACACTCGAAATAATCAAGGGAGTCGTTACCCAAGACCACCATCCAATGAACGAAACAATGATAACCGCCATCAGTTCTCAGAGGGTAGGAATAATGAACAACCCAGGGATGAAAATAACCACCAACAGGAGCCAATCACTAACCAAAACAATAATGACAATGAGAATTGGGTAACGGTCAATGAAAATCCGAGTTTTTCATTACTACATAATCAAGCGAGCAACGACGGAGGACCCTGAATAGCTCGGATAAACCATCTCTTGGCAGAAGCCAGCCAAGAACCTAATAATGATCCCAGCAATGAGAATGAAAGAAATGATCCACACAGCTACGCCGAAAAGATATGGCCCGAACATGTAGTGAGATGGTAATGCCACGAAATTAATAAAGGTAGAGCATTATCCAGAATAAATGTTAACCATCTAACATTTGAAGGAGTAGAGGAGAAAGCCAACAAAGAGTGAAATATACAAGAGAAGGTAATAACAAGGAAAGAAAAGGAGAAGATCAACTTATAAAAAAGTATAAATAACAAGGTCCTATATAGAGTAATATGAATAGTAATATTTATAATAACATGAATGACCATATGTCATCACGAAGGATAATGAAAACAATACTTATGAGATAAGTAATATAACCACCAGAAAAATAAAAGGAGTTTACAACCAAGCTTCAATAAAAAAGTTTTATAAAGAAAAATAAATTGCAATAAATAAAATAAACAAATGCCAAAATTCAAAAATTATGTGAGCACAACTTACAACAATATTTCGATGACTTATGAGGCCTAAAATAAAAAATATAAAAACGAAGGAATAAGTTACACAAATTCCTACCAAGTAAAATCAAATTAAAGTCTATTAAAGAGTTGATATATGAAGTATAAAATAAAAAAAGTACAATAAGGAATAAGTTACACAAATTCCTATAAAAAAGTAAGAATCACAAACGTACAAAAATAATTAAACAATGTACCAAAATAGGAATACGCTATAAAAAATTCCTATAAAGTAAGAAAATTAACTTACAAAAATTTATCAAAAATGATATTTAAAATAAACCAAACAAAAATAAACTCAAGCAAAAACTGCTAAGATAAATACCTGAAATAATAATGAATTTAATGTATTCAAAGAAAAAAAAAATCTGAACTGGTACAAAGAAAAAGAGAAGTTATGTATAAATCAAATATACAAGCTATGGCTAAAGCAGAATATTGCTAAATAACTAAGAAAAGAATTAAAATGTCTAAGATAATTAAAATGATCACAAGAAGAATAGAAAAACAAACTAATGAAAAGTTAGATATGATGAAATTAACATATGAATAAATAAAAAACAATCAACTGTATGAGCAAATGACAGTATATAGCAAAGGTACAGTGGAAGGAAGAATGAGTAAAAGGCCAAAGTGATCTAAAAACAAACCACAAGGTGGACAATCCCAAAATATATTATTATTATTAATTTAGTCACAAGTTGACAAAAAAGGTATTTAAGATTGACTGTTGAAAAGTCCAGAAATCAAAATAAACTGAGCAGAGATGATGTTCCTCTGGTCTCAGAAAAAAAATGAGTAGTAATGGAAGAAACCAGCTACTAAAAAGTTAGGGAAAAAAGTGTAAAAGGGAGAACACACCAATGGAAATAAATAATAACAGATCCAAACAAAATGGAATGAATCAAGTAAGAAGAGAAGTAAGAATGGAGAAACAAACGAGAAAGAAAAGGAAAATATATAACTGATAATTTCATAAAAAACTATGCTAGTGTTTTATCAAAATGATCAATTTTGAAGGAGAGGCATTATGTTACAACACAAATAAGCCAACCCAATACCAGGGATGAATAAGATAATATTGAATCTAAAATAATACTTCATGTTAAATAAAAATGCTTAATTTAAATAAAATATAAAACTATGCTCGACAAACGACGACATGACCTAACCCAAGTGATTGACCCAACAAAAGGAAACAAAGGAAGAAGGGAACCACGAAAAACAAACGAGAATAAAACCAAAGAAGAGAAGAATGTGATTGACAAAACTAAAAGAAGAAGGGAAAAAACCAAAACCCAAACACAAATGAAACAAGTTCATGGAATTAAATGACTCAATGTAACACGTCGAAACGTACCCAAAGGAGAAGGTGGAAAAACCAAGGTATTAACCAAATACAATGAAAATGAAGAAGAAGGGAAATAGATAAAAATGAAAACCAATAATGATACACAAACAAGTAATAAAGAATATGAGAAGGAGAAATAATGCACTCAAAAGTAATATTGGAACCAAGACCAATAATTAACCTATGAGAAAGGAAAAGGTAACTGTCATTATCCATTAATGGACAATAATAATTTGGGGAAGAAACCCTATTAAACAATGTTAAAGATAAAAATGATAAAAAAAAAGCAAACTAAACCCCAATTTAGAATTAGATGGAAGAATAGTATTGTAAGGACATAAAATTGTTAATAGTATTAAGGAAATATTGTAATGAAAGAGAAAAAATGAATAGTGAGATAGTAATTAGAGGGATTACCTATTCAGAAACACTTAAAAAACAAAAACATTTGTGAAGTGCAAAATGAAAGTGTAAAAACCCCAAAGTGTAGTGATAAAGAAGGTACACTAAATAAATTATAATTAACGATAAATAATTTAAGAGTGAAGGTGATGATTGAATGAAAATAGTGTAAAGTATAGAGTGGAAATATAGTGAAAAATAGTGAGTGATAAAATCATTAACAATTAATAAACCCTAAAGAACGCTAAAAGTTTAATAGTGAATAAGTATGTTGTGAAAAATAGTATTAAGTATAAACTATAAAGAGGTATTGAACACTGAAAAGTGATAATTACCATAGTAAACAAAACAAAAAATATAATTAAGGAGTTTTAAAAGCAAGTAATCATAGTTGAAAGGGAGAACCCCAGGAAAGAGTAAATTGAAAGTGTTAACACGGAGGGAGAGTAAAGATTGATTAGAAAGTTAAGGAGTTAGATACAAATCAAAAAACACCCATGTTATAAGGGATCATGATAAGTCCATAAAAGTGATGTTGTTTGTCACACTAAAAAATAATATAAAATAAGATGTATTGTGAACAAAGATTAGCAAATAATAAGTTAGTTAAATAATTATTCAATCAAGTTTATGAATTGGATATGGCTGTAAGAATCATACAGACCATAGGCCTACACATTATATTTAAATAAGATCAAAGAAGTAGTAAATAATAGCCACATTGTTATTATTGGCAAAGCAAATAAATAAAAATGTTAAGAATGTATGACTAGAAAACATGGAAACCAAAGAGTAAATAACTGTGTAGAAAATAATAGTGACATAATAATAACACATAAATAGACTCAAAAACACAACACAACCAATTATAATAACTAAATAAAGCCCATTAGGCTGAAATTAAATGTAATTTAAATGAAATAAGTCAAATACCATAATGGCTACTTGTGCCTATGAAAGTGCCTAACTGTCAGAACCAAACAACTACAAATTATAACAAATTAACAAAGGAATTAGTAAATCTAAGGTGAAGGATTCACCAAGAATAAATTGTAAATTATTAGTAGAACAAAATATTATAATAAGCATTTGTATACAAAAAGAAATGTAATTAACAAGTATTAACATAACTGTAAAACATAAAATCTAAAATTACCCAAACTTGTGGGGTATCAAAATAATCTATGAAAGGAAATAAATACAATAGTGACAATATTTAATAACCAGGAAGGAAGATAGAGGAATAACAGCAGTCAGAAGATATACGAAGAATTCGAATTTTGATAACAATACATCGTCTCAAAATCAACCAATCAAAATCATGCAGTTGCCATAGAAACGGCAGTTGAAGACAGAATTACGGTTGAATACCGTTACAGAAGTGAAGCGTCAGTCAAACAATACAGAAGCCAATGTTGGAAAGAACGATTTTCTAATAAAATAATGTAAAACAGTAATCAAGGTTCATAACCATGACGGTATAAGAAGCAGACGACCCATTTAAAGCAGTCCACTCGAGATCCAGGATAATTAAACTGAAAATTAACCGAAAATAATGACCAGATACGTTATGAAAAGGACGCCCAACCTATTGAAGCCCAAAAATTAATGAAAAAAGAACTTATTGCAGCCAAATCCTACCTGATCAAATGAACAAAGACACCAAGACATGCTGAGGTGTTAAGTACAATTAAATTACCTATTTCCAAAAACCTAATCACTCTAAATTTTACTAAAGGTAAATTTATCTTACTATAAACAAATATTTCTCTTTCACAGATTATTTAAGTAAAATAAAACTCACTGAAAATTTGTTAAGATAAAACATAACATATTGTTAAAACACGAACTTTCAAAACACATTTAACGACACTACAGAACAGATTGTAACATCACACATTATCAGTGGCGGCGATAAGGCCTCCGCAGACCCCACAGTGCGGGGGGCCCCTACCCTCTGGGGGGCCCCGCCACTCTGGCCCCTAGAAAAAAATATGAAACGAGCTATAATAGGAAAAAAAGTTTTAATGGGGTCCGACTACCGGCAAATTTGTATTTAAAATACGAAATATACGTTTTATTTAAGTGTATAGACATGCAAAAAAACTACGTTTTCCGAAATGACATTACTGTTTGTAGTTTGTAAGCGAAGCTTATCTTATCTCTTGTGGTGCCCGTACGTCCGTGCGATGAGTCACTCGGCACTGAGGAGACGTAAACAAACACAACACAATGTAGTTCAGTACTCAGTAGGGCGTCGCATCTCCTGCGCGATAGTACTGTATTGCATTCATTTCGTAATTTAGTGCCGTTTAAGTTTAATGACTTTACATTTGATTTTAGTTTTTGTATTTTGTGTAGAGTTAGAGTGTTAGAGACAGAGTTTATAAAATGGAAAGTAAGCGTGAATATTTAAGTGGTGCTACGAAAAGGAAACTGCAAAAACAACGAGAAGAGTCTAAAAGTAAACTTTCAAAACTCGACCAGTTTTAAAAAAATCATCAAAATGTGAAGCTGAACAACCCAAACCCGGGTCAAGTGCAAGTAATGAAAAAGAAACAAAAATCGGACTTGAAGTTGATTGTGACAGTGACAATAAACCTGATTTAAACATTAGTCCGTCGGATACAAGTGATACAACTACGGAAACAAATAAGCAACTGCAACATGAACAAGAAGAACAACTGCTAGGCATTGAATGTGTTCGCCAGTCCCAAGACATACCTGGACCAGAAAATCAGTTTGAACCAACTGAAGTTATAAGTAATCACGCAAATAAAACTAGTTTAGCAGGCGCTTCCGATCCAAACTGCCAAAGTTTTGAGACAGATATTGCATTCTATAAAAATCAAGCTACAATGACAGACGAGGTGAGAAAGTTAATAACGTTAAGTGAACTTTGTCAAACAAAGGGTCCTTTCCCGAAGGATTCCGTTTCTAAGCGGTCTTTCAGTACAGCATATTATTCTTTCAAAACTGCAGCAGGCCAAATTGTTCACAGGTTTTGGCTTTGTTACTCTCGTAATCTAGATGGAGTCTATTGTTTACCATGTTGGCTTTTCAGCCAAAGTGCTGATGCCCAAAGCTGGCGTGAAGGCGATATTAGAGATTGGAAAGGTCTCAGTAAAAAAATTAAAGTTCATGAAAGTAGCAATGCTCATTTACAATCTTGTCTCACGTATGCCACTTGGAAAAAGAGTAAAACGGTAGCTGATCAAATTTCCGATCAGCGGAAAAAATGGAAAGATATTTTCATACAGATTGTGGATGTCATTCGAACCATGGCACTGTGTTCATTGCTGTTTCTTGGCCATAGAGAATCATTACATGAAATAAATCCTGAAAGTGGAAATTTTTTGAACATACTATCTTTAATTTCTCGCTACGATTCTCTCCTTAGTGCACACTTAGAAAATGAAAAAACCAGATCAAAATACCTCCACTATGACATTCAAAATGAAATCATTAACTTGCTAGGAAAATCAGTATTGACTGCCTTACTAAAACAGATTCACTCGTCTCCTTTTTTTTCTATAATTGTTGATAGCACACAAGACATTTCTAAGATTGACCAAATGAGTGTTGTAATCAGATACATTAACATAGTAGAAGAATCTCCTGGCAATTATAAAACTGTGATTAGTGAGTCCGTTTTGGGATTTCAAGAAATAAAGGATCCCAACAGTGAGGGGTTTCAAAGTAAGATTTTAGACTTTTTGAAAACAAATGAAATTGACATTAGTAAGTGTAGAGGTCAAGGTTATGACGGTGCAGCAACAATGAGCGGGAAATACTCTGGGTTACAGAAAAGAATTATGGATATAGTCCCAAACGCGGATTACGTACACTGTGCTGCACATAACCTGAACTTGGTGATCAATGATTCAGTATCAAATATTTCTGAAATAAGACAATTTTATGACATAGTACAGAAAACTTATGTGTTTTTCAGTGAAAGCTTACATAGATGGCAAGAACTTAACACTGCCGTTAAAGAAGACAGCTCTGGCAAAAATCTAACTTTAAAAAAGCTATGTCCAACAAGGTGGTCTTCTAGACACGACTGTCTGTTAGCTTTAAGAAATGATTTCAAAATTGTGATTAAGTGTTTGACAGAAATTATTCTATACAGCTCAAAAAAACCCGAGGCAGAAGAAGCATTAGCAATTAGAAACCACCTGGAAAACTTTGAATTTATTCTTGTGCTCTGCCTTGAAACTAAGATTTTAGAGAATGTAAATATAACTTCGAAAGCACTACAGAGGCCAACTGTTGACCTAGGCAGAGCGTGGCAGTTTCTAAGCCGCGCTTGTGATGAGTTAAAAGTTTTAAGAAAGGACTTTGCCAGCTTTCTTGCTGGTGCTAAACAGTTGGCCCAGTCATGGGACATAACTTGTAACATGAAAAATAAGCGTAAGCGAGTTGTAAAACGCTTCTTTGTTGAATTATCAGTTGACCATAGAATTTACGACCCAGTGAAATCATTTGAAGTAAAAGTTTTCAATGAAACACTAGATATTGTAATAGCTCAGCTACAAATGAGATTCGAAGGATTGCGTTGCATTGATGATAGGTTTTCATTCCTGACGCCTCAGAATTTAGTAAACTTCTCACAAGAGACAATAGTGGAGAAAAGTAAGGCTCTGGTAAATGTGTATCCTGGTGATCTTTCCACATCACTGCCTGACCAAGTAATATTCTTCAAAGCTCTGATGGCCAAAGAAATTGTACACAAGAAAAGCATTCGAGAAATGATGAATTTACTGGTTGAAGAAAACAGCTGCCTTATGAGCTGCCTCCCAGACTTAACTACAGCTTTGCAGCTTTATTTAACCATACCTGTCACAACAGCTACAGCGGAAAGGCGCTTTTCAAAACTTAAATTAATTAAGTTATACTTAAGAAGTGCCATGGCCCAAACTCGGTTGAGTGACTTGGCACTGTTAAGCATTGAGCATGAAGAGACACAGAAAACTAATATCAACGAAGTGGTTGAAAAGTTCTTAGCTATTAAAAAAAGAAGACTAGGCTTAGGAAAACAGTGAACTTTGGTTGATCCTCATCTGTAAATATTGTACATTACTTGAGTTCGAGTGTTATTGAATTGGATTAGACTTAAGGAGAACGTGTATAGAGTATATTCAAGAATTTCACAAATTCAGTTACAAACTAATTTAAATGTTTGAAAAAAGCTAGAATGTTACTTTGATATTCATTTTTAAATAATAAATTTTTAACACTCTGTGTGCGGTACTGTTTCATAGTCTGAATTTAGATCTTTGACGTAAAAATAAATAATTCTTTTTATTTTGGTTTTTTTATAGTTTGTATAGAACTTTGTCTATTTAGCAACAATGAATTTTAAGAGTTTATATACGTGTAAAACATCCTTTGCAAATTGCAAACGCTTTGTGATAGACGAGAAAGTATTCACAAACCATTGTTGTGAAACACACGTAAATAGAAACTCATTTGAGTGTTTTCCCCTATTACGTATACAAAATTTAACCATTTTTATAGGGCCCCCTAATTAGTTTCGCGGGGGGGGCCCCGTTTCGTTAGCGCCGCCACTGCACATTATTATTTATGTACACTTAGCATAAGGTAAAATATTTTTATTGTAACCATAGGAATTCTTTAGCTCATAATCACAAGAATCCCACGATTTTGGGAACGAAAATAATTGTAATAACTTAAACGTACACAACCATACTGATGCTGATCGTTTCCTTAATCGATTCGTCAAGCCTTGAGAACAAGTGTTTCATGTAATCAGTCGGTGCAAATTTATTATTATATAATTGTCAATTTGAACATTTTAATTATCACCTACTAAAAATAACTATTACAGGGAGTAACCGTTGTTATTATTTCATAGGGAGTGCTTTATATATTACTAGTGTTTATTTAAGAATAGATTTGACGAGAAGTGAACACGTCATTTTCACAGCAGCATCGACAATTCAGACGGCAGTGCGAGCGGGAATTATTTGAACGCCCGACCATCACCGCTGAACACTCCTCATACAATAGTTTTAGTTGTTTTAATAAACGACTTGGCGCCACCCGGGATCAACACACCCCTATAAGTAAACAGGTAAGGTTACAGCCGTGTCATACTGGTGATTACCACAACGCTACGGACATCGTTAGCCGCGAACATTAATGTAACGACCCCGGTGCGAGACGAACGCACTAACATTCAATACACATACAAAATTGGTGTACATTTTACAGTTACGACCAGAACTTATCATTACAGATTGACGCATACAACGTGAGGCTTAAACGAAGACGGACGACCTCATTTATTGATCGTTACAGATTGGCGACCAACCGGTGAGGCTTTAAAAGAAGGCCAGCGGCGACTATGAAGAGACATTCCATGGTTACCAGAAAAGACACTCAGAAAGGAATTGAAGTTGAAGGTCAACAAGAAGAGATGGAAGAAATCGAAGAAATGATCGGGGTGCTGTTCGAAGAAGATAATCAAGAAAACCAACCAGAAAATCCAACTCAACCAGAACCGGAAGTGGAAGTAATGGTAGGGGACCAACCCAGCAAATCCACCCAGAAAGAAGGCCTAAGTACGCAGGAGATGTTCAGGATTCTTATGGAAGGAAACCACAAAATCCAGGAAGACAACAAGAGAACAAATGAAAAAATAGACCAAAACAGGGAAGAATTGAATAAAAAATTAGAATCATTGCAAGAGGGAAGGAAAGAAGACAAAGAATTCTTGAATGAAAAGCTGGACCGAAACAGTGAAGAATTGAAGAAGCAAATCAAGGAGAACATGGAACTCCTAAATAATAAAATGGAAAGAAACCATGAAGCTTTGAAAGGAAGCCAAGAGATGTTAGAAAAGAAGAGTGAGGAGCTGAAGAGGCAGGTAAAGAAAGATCTTGAAATATTCAACAACACGATTGAAAATAATAATGAAACACTTCAACGACAATTTAACGAAGACAGTGAGAAGACGAAGGGAGAATTGATGCAACAGTTGGCGGAGTTTCGAGAGGAGCTAACACAGAATATAACCGAGACAAACAACACTGTAATACAAGTCCGGGAAGATTTAAACAATAAGATAAATCACGTCGAGGAGAAAGAAAAAGTCAGAATACAAGAACTTTATAAAATTACCACCGAAGAGTGCACAAAAAACAAACAGGAGGTGCTCAAGAAGCTGGAGGAGAGGCACCAGGAAGTACAGACTGATGTTAGCGAACGCGTCGAAAGAGTGTATACCACTATCAATAAGATCAACGAAAAAACACAAGAAAATAAAAGAGAAAATCATAGAAATTGGTCAGAGGGAGAAACAGATGCAGGAGGAACTAGACACTTTGAGGGAGAAGCCTTGCAATAACACCCACGTCATTACAAGCGAAAATAGGGAGGCAATAAACTTTAAGAGTTACCGAAGAAACCCTATAGAATTTCTCAAGAGGGTGGAGGAGCTCATAGAGAAGAATAGAGATACCAGATGGACGACAGTGAGAAGCCTTATCGATGAGATGTTTCGAGATATGAATGACAATTGGTGGACAGCCACGCGACCAGAAATCAGCTATACACAAGAGTTCAAAACATTATTCCGCGAAAAATACTGGTCAGAATCGACTCAAAATGTGGTGAGAAATGACATTAGTAACGGAAGATATGAGCCACAGGCTGGACATACATTAACTTCATACTTCTTAGGAAAGGCCTGCCTAGCTCGAAACCTCGAACCAAAAATACCCGAAGAATCCCTAGTCATACAACTAGGATATCATTATGAAGATGCTATTCAGAGGGCCAGGAGACAGGGACAAATTAAGACCATACAGGGAATGGCCAATTTACTGGAGGACCACGAAAACGATAGGCAGTATCGTCGTAATCGAATGGTCAATTTGAGATATAACCGTGGGGACAAAAACCAAAACCCACCTAATTACAATCCGTCCTATAATAAACCACAGTACAACGACCCGAGTAACCAAAACCGGAATGATAATAACTATCCATATAGGGGTAACCGCCCGAATTATAATCAGGGCAACCCACCATTCAGCGGAAATAATCAAAACAATAACAATTACAGGGGCAATGGACCAAACCAGCATCCCAACAACTACCCCAACAATAATCATAATTATGGGAATAATAATAATAACACAAATTATCAAAATAATAATAGAAGAGGAAACGGAGATAACCGGAATAATAACAATCAACCGAGGGTACACTTTATAAGAGGGAACACTCGAAATAATCAAGGGAGTCGTTACCCAAGACCACCATCCAATGAACGAAACAATGATAACCGCCATCAGTTCTCAGAGGGTAGGAATAATGAACCACCCAGGGATGAAAATAACCACCAACAGGAGCCAATCACTAACCAAAACAATAATGACAATGAGAATTGGGTAACGGTCAATGAAAATCCGAGTTTTTCATTACTACATAATCAAGCGAGCAACGACGGAGGACCCTGAATAGCTCGGATAAACCATATCTTGGCAGAAGCCAGCCAAGAACCTAATAATGATCCCAGCAATGAGAATGAAAGAAATGATCCACACAGCTACGCCGAAAAGATATGGCCCGAACCTGTAGTGAGATGGTAATGCCACGAAATTAATAAAGGTAGAGCATTATCCAGAATAAATGTTAACCATCTAACATTTGAAGGAGTAGAGGAGAAAGCCAACAAAGAGTGAAATATACAAGAGAAGGTAATAACAAGGAAAGAAAAGGAGAAGATCAACTTATAAAAAAGTATAAATAACAAGGTCCTATATAGAGTAATATGAATAGTAATATTTATAATAACATGAATGACCATATGTCATCACGAAGGATAATGAAAACAATACTTACGAGATAAGTAATATAACCACCAGAAAAATAAAAGGAGTTTACAACCAAGCTTCAATAAAAAAGTTTTATAAAGAAAAATAAATTGCAATAAATAAAATAAACAAATGCCAAAATTCAAAAATTATGTGAGCACAACTTACAACAATATTTCGACGACTTATGAGGCCTAAAATAAAAAATATAAAAACGAAGGAATAAGTTACACAAATTCCTACCAAGTAAAATCAACTTACAGTCTATTAAAGAGTTGATATATGAAGTATAAAATAAAAAAGTACAATAAGGAATAAGTTACACAAATTCCTATAAAAAAGTAACAATCACAAACGTACAAAAATAATTAAACAATGTACCAAAACAGGAATACGCTATAAAAAATTCCTATAAAGTAAGAAAATTAACTTACAAAAATTTATCAAAAATGATATTTAAAATAAACCAAACAAAAATAAACTCAAGCAAAAACTGCTAAGATAAATACCTGAAATAATAATGAATTTAATGTATTCAAAGAAAAAAAAAATCTGAACTGGTACAAAGAAAAAGAGAAGTTATGTATAAATCAAATATACAAGCTATGGCTAAAGCAGAATATTGCTAAATAACTAAGAAAAGAATAAAAATGTCTAAGATAATTAAAATGATCACAAGAAGAATAGAAAAACAAACTAATGAAAAGTTAGATATGATGAAATTAACATATGAATAAATAAAAAACAATCAACTGTATGAGCAAATGACAGTATATAGCAAAGGTACAGCGGAAGGAAGAATGAGTAAAAGGCCAGAGTGATCTAAAAACAAACCACAAGGTGGACAATCCCAAAATATATTATTATTATTAATTTAGTCACAAGTTGACAAAAAAGGTATTTAAGATTGACTGTTGAAAAGTCCAGAAATCAAAATAAACTGAGCAGAGATGATGTTCCTCTGGTCTCAGAAAAAAAATGAGTAGTAATGGAAGAAACCAGCTACTAAAAAGTTAGGGAAAAAAGTGTAAAAGGGAGAACACACCAATGGAAATAAATAATAACAGATCCAAACAAAATGGAATGAATCAAGTAAGAAGAGAAGTAAGAATGGAGAAACAAACGAGAAAGAAAAGCAAAATATATAACTGATAATTTCATAAAAAACTATGCTAGTGTTTTATCAAAATGATCAATTTTGAAGGAGAGGCATTATGTTACAACACAAATAAGCCAACCCAATACCAGGGATGAATAAGATAATATTGAATCTAAAATAATACTTCATGTTAAATAAAAATGCTTAATTTAAATAAAATATAAAAACTATGCTCGACAAACGACGACATGACCTAACCCAAGTGATTGACCCAACAAAAGGAAACAAAGGAAGAAGGGAACCACGAAAAACAAACGAGAATAAAACCAAAGAAGAGAAGAATGTGATTGACAAAACTAAAAGAAGAAGGGAAAAAACCAAAACCCAAACACAAATGAAACAAGTTCATGGAATTAAATGACTCAATGTAACACGTCGAAACGTACCCAAAGGAGAAGGTGGAAAAACCAAGGTATTAACCAAATACAATGAAAATGAAGAAGAAGGGAAATAGATAAAAATGAAAACCAATAATGATACACAAACAAGTAATAAAGAATATGAGAAGGAGAAGTAATGCACTCAAAAATAATATTGGAACCAAGACCAATAATTAACCTATGAGAAAGGAAAAGGTAACTGTCATTATCCATTAATGGACAATAATAATTTGGGGAAGAAACCCTATTAAACAATGTTAAAGATAAAAATGATAAAAAAAAAGCAAACTAAACCCCAATTTAGAATTAGATGGAAGAATAGTATTGTAAGGACATAAAATTGTTAATAGTATTAAGGAAATATTGTAATGAAAGAGAAAAAATGAATAGTGAGATAGTAATTAGAGGGATTACCTATTCAGAAACACTTAAAAAACAAAAACATTTGTGAAGTGCAAAATGAAAGTGTAAAAACCCCAAAGTGTAGTGATAAAGAAGGTACACTAAATAAATTATAATTAATGATAAATAATTTAAGAGTGAAGGTGATGATTGAATGAAAATAGTGTAAAGTATAGAGTGGAAAAATAGTGAAAAATAGTGAGTGATAAAATCATTAACAATTAATAAATCCTAAAGAACGCTAAAAGTTTAATAGTGAATAAGTATGTTGTGAAAAATAGTATTAAGTATAAACTATAAAGAGGTATTGAACACTGAAAAGTGATAATTACCATAGTAAACAAAACAAAAAATATAATTAAGGAGTTTTAAAAGCAAGTAATCATAGTTGAAAGGGAGAACCCCAGGAAAGAGTAAATTGAAAGTGTTAACACGGAGGGAGAGTAAAGATTGATTAGAAAGTTAAGGAGTTAGATACAAATCAAAAAACACCCATGTTATAAGGGATCATGATAAGTCCATAAAAGTGATGTTGTTTGTCACACTAAAAAATAATATAAAATAAGATGTATTGTGAACACAGATTAGCAAATAATAAGTTAGTTAAATAATTATTCAATCAAGTTTATGAATTGGATATGGCTGTAAGAATCATACAGACCATAGGCCTACACGTTATATTTAAATAAGATCAAAGAAGTAGTAAATAATAGCCACATTGTTATTATTGGCAAAGGAAATAAATAAAAATGTTAAGAATGTATGACTAGATAACATGGAAACCAAAGATTAAATAACTGTGTAGAAAATAATAGTGACATAATAATAACACATAAATAGACTCAAAAACACAACACAACCAATTATAATAACTAAATAAAGCCCATTAGGCTGAAACTAAATGTAATTTAAATGAAATAAGTCAAATACCATAATGGCTACTTGTGCCTACGAAAGTGCCTAACTGTCAGAACCAAACAACTACAAATTATAACAAATTAACAAAGGAATTAGTAAATCTGAGGTGAAGGATTCACCAAGAATAAATTGTAAATTATTAGTAGAACAAAATATTATAATAAGCATTTGTATACAAAAAGAAATGTAATTAACAAGTATTAACATAACTGTAAAAACATAAAATCTAAAATTACCCAAACTTGTGGGGTATCAAAATAATCTATGAAAGGAAATAAATACAATAGTGACAATATTTAATAACCAGGAAGGAAGATAGAGGAATAACAGCAGTCAGAAGATATACGAAGAATTCGAATTTTGATAACAATACATCGTCTCAAAATCAACCAATCAAAATCATGCAGTTGCCATAGAAACGGCAGTTGAAGACAGAATTACGGTTGAATACCGTTACAGAAGTGAAGCGTCAGTCAAACAATACAGAAGCCAATGTTGGAAAGAACGATTTTCTAATAAAATAATGTAAAACAGTAATCAAGGTTCATAACCATGACGGTATAAGAAGCAGACGACCCATTTATAGCAGTCCACTCGAGATCCAGGATAATTAAACTGAAAATTAACTGAAAAGAATGACCAGATACGTTATGAAAAGGACGCCCAACCTATTAAAGCCCAAAAATTAATGAAAAAAGAACTTATTGCAGCCAAATCCTACCTGATCAAATGAACAAAGACACCAAGACATGCTGAGGTGTTAAGTACAATTAAATTACCTATTTCCAAAAACCTAATCACTCTAAATTTTACTAAAGGTAAATTTATCTCACTATAAACAAATATTTCTCTTTCACAGATTATTTAAGTAAAATAAAACTCACTGAAAATTTGTTAAGATAAAACATAACATATTGTTAAAATACGAACTTTCAAAACACATTTAACGACACTACAGAACAGATTGTAACATCACACATTATTATTTATGTACACTTAGCATAAGGTAAAATATTTTTATTGTAACCATAGGAATTCTTTAGCTCATAATCACAAGAATCCCACGATTTTGGGAACGAAAATAATTGTAATAACTTAACGTACACAGCCATACTGATGCTGATCGTTTCCTTAATCGATTCGTCAAGCCTTGAGAACAAGTGTTTCATGTAATCAGTTGGTGCAAATTTATTATTATATAATTGTCAATTTGAACATTTTAATTATCACCTATTAACAATAACTATTACAGGGAGTAACCGTTGTTATTATTTCATAGGGAGTGCTTTATATATTACTAGTGTTTATTTAAGAATAGATTTGACGAGAAGTGAACACGTCATTTTCACAGCAGCATCGACAATTCAGACGGCAGTGCGAGCGGGAATTATTTGAACGCCCGACCATCACCGCTGAACACTCCTCATACAATAGTTTTAGTTGTTTTAATAAACGACTTGGCGCCACCCGGGATCAACACACCCCTATAAGTAAACAGGTAAGGTTACTGCCGTGTCATACTGGTGATTACCACAACGCTACGGACATCGTTAGCCGCGAACATTAATGTAACGACCCCGGTGCGAGACGAACGCACTAACATTCAATACACATACAAAATTGGTGTACATTTTACAGTTATGACCAGAACTGATCGTTACAGATTGACGCATACAACGTGAGGCTTAAACGAAGACGGACGACCTCATTTATTGATCGTTACAGATTGGCGACCAACCGGTGAGGCTTTAAAAGAAGGCCAGCGGCGACTATGAAGAGACATTCCATGGTTACCAGAAAAGACACTCAGAAAGGAATTGAAGTTGAAGGTCAACAAGAAGAGATGGAAGAAATCGAAGAAATGATTGGGGAGCTGTTCGAAGAGGATAATCAAGAAAACCAACCAGAAAATCCAACTCAACCAGAACCGGAAGTGGAAGTAATGGTAGGGGACCAACCCAGCAAACCCACCCAGAAAGAAGGCCTAAGTACGCAGGAGATGTTCAGGATTCTTATGGAAGGAAACCACAAAATCCAGGAAGACAACAAGAGAACAAATGAAAAAATAGACCAAAACAGGGAAGAATTGAATAAAAAATTAGAATCATTGCAAGAGGGAAGGAAAGAAGACAAAGAATTCTTGAATGAAAAGCTGGACCGAAACAGTGAAGAATTGAAGAAGCAAATCAAGGAGAACATGGAACTCCTAAATAATAAAATGGAAAGAAACCATGAAGCTTTGAAAGGAAGCCAAGAGATGTTAGAAAAGAAGAGTGAGGAGCTGAAGGGGCAGGTAAAGAAAGATCTTGAAATATTCAACAACAAGATTGAAAATAATAATGAAACACTTCAACGACAATTTAACGAAGACAGTGAGAAGACGAAGGGAGAATTGATGCAACAGTTGGCGGAGTTTCGAGAGGAGCTAACACAGAATATAACCGAGACAAACAACACTGTAATACAAGTCCGGGAAGATTTAAACAATAAGATAAAACACGTCGAGGAGAAAGAAAAAGTCAGAATACAAGAACTTTATAAAATTACCACCGAAGAGTGCACAAAAAACAAACAGGAGGTGCTCAAGAAGCTGGAGGAGAGGCACCAGGAAGTACAGACTGATGTTAACGAACGCGTCGAAAGAGTGTATACCACTGTCAATAAGATCAACGAAAAAACGCAAGAAAATAAAGAGAAAATCATAGAAATTGGTCAGAGGGAGAAACAGATGCAGGAGGAACTAGACACTTTGGGGGAGAAGCCTTGCAATAACACCCACGTCATTACAAGCGAAAATAGGGAGGCAATAAACTTTAAGAATTACCGAAGAAACCCTATAGAATTTCTCAAGAGGGTGGAGGAGCTCATAGAGAAGAATAGAGATACCAGATGGACGACAGTGAGAAGCCTTATCGATGAGATGTTTCGAGATATGAATGACAATTGGTGGACAGCCACGCGACCAGAAATCAGCTGTACACAAGAGTTCAAAACATTATTCCGCGAAAAATACTGGTCAGAATCGACTCAAAATGTGGTGAGAAATGACATTAGTAACGGAAGATATGAGCCACAGGCTGGACATACATTAACTTCGTACTTCTTAGGAAAGGTCTGCCTAGCTCGAAACCTCGAACCAAAAATACCTGAAGAATCCCTAGTCATACAACTAGGCTATCATTATGAAGATGCTATTCAGAGGGCCAGGAGACAGGGACAAATTAAGACCATACAGGGAATGGCCAATTTACTGGAGGACCACGAAAACGATAGGCAGTATAGTCGTAATCAAATGGTCAATTTGAGATATAACCGTGGGGACAAAAACCAAAACCCACCTAATTACAATCCGTCCTATAATAAACCACAGTACAACGACCCGAGTAACCAAAACCGGAATGATAATAACTATCCATATAGGGGTAACCGCCCGAATTATAATCAGGGCAACCCACCATTCAGCGGAAATAATCAAAACAATAACAATTACAGGGGCAATGGACCAAACCAGCATCCCAACAACTACCCCAACAATAATCATAATTATGGGAATAATAATAATAACACAAATTATCAAAATAATAATAGAAGAGGAAACGGAGATAACCGGAATAATAACAATCAACCGAGGGTACACTTTATAAGAGGGAACACTCGAAATAATCAAGGGAGTCGTTACCCAAGACCACCATCCAATGAACGAAACAATGATAACCGCCATCAGTTCTCAGAGGGTAGGAATAATGAACCACCCAGGGATGAAAATAACCACCAACAGGAGCCAATCACTAACCAAAACAATAATGACAATGAGAATTGGGTAACGGTCAATGAAAATCCGAGTTTTTCATTACTACATAATCAAGCGAGCAACGACGGAGGACCCTGAATAGCTCGGATAAACCATATCTTGGCAGAAGCCAGCCAAGAACCTAATAATGATCCCAGCAATGAGAATGAAAGAAATGATCCACACAGCTACGCCGAAAAGATATGGCCCGAACCTGTAGTGAGATGGTAATGCCACGAAATTAATAAAGGTAGAGCATTATCCAGAATAAATGTTAACCATCTAACATTTGAAGGAGTAGAGGAGAAAGCCAACAAAGAGTGAAATATACAAGAGAAGGTAATAACAAGGAAAGAAAAGGAGAAGATCAACTTATAAAAAAGTATAAATAACAAGGTCCTATATAGAGTAATATGAATAGTAATATTTATAATAACATGAATGACCATATGTCATCACGAAGGATAATGAAAACAATACTTATGAGATAAGTAATATAACCACCAGAAAAATAAAAGGAGTTTACAACCAAGCTTCAATAAAAAAGTTTTATAAAGAAAAATAAATTGCAATAAATAAAATAAACAAATGCCAAAATTCAAAAAATTATGTGAGCACAACTTACAACAATATTTCGATGACTTATGAGGCCTAAAATAAAAAATATAAAAACGAAGGAATAAGTTACACAAATTCCTACCAAGTAAAATCAACTTACAGTCTATTAAAGAGTTGATATATGAAGTATAAAATAAAAAAGTACAATAAGGAATAAGTTACACAAATTCCTATAAAAAAGTAACAATCACAAACGTACAAAAATAATTAAACAATGTACCAAAACAGGAATACGCTATAAAAAATTCCTATAAAGTAAGAAAATTAACTTACAAAAATTTATCAAAAATGATATTTAAAATAAACCAAACAAAAATAAACTCAAGCAAAAACTGCTAAGATAAATACCTGAAATAATAATGAATTTAATGTATTCAAAGAAAAAAAAAATCTGAACTGGTACAAAGAAAAAGAGAAGTTATGTATAAATCAAATATACAAGCTATGGCTAAAGCAGAATATTGCTAAATAACTAAGAAAAGAATAAAAATGTCTAAGATAATTAAAATGATCACAAGAAGAATAGAAAAACAAACTAATGAAAAGTTAGATATGATGAAATTAACATATGAATAAATAAAAAACAATCAACTGTATGAGCAAATGACAGTATATAGCAAAGGTACAGCGGAAGGAAGAATGAGTAAAAGGCCAGAGTGATCTAAAAACAAACCACAAGGTGGACAATCCCAAAATATATTATTATTATTAATTTAGTCACAAGTTGACAAAAAAGGTATTTAAGATTGACTGTTGAAAAGTCCAGAAATCAAAATAAACTGAGCAGAGATGATGTTCCTCTGGTCTCAGAAAAAAAATGAGTAGTAATGGAAGAAACCAGCTACTAAAAAGTTAGGGAAGAAAGTGTAAAAGGGAGAACACACCAATGGAAATAAATAATAACAGATCCAAACAAAATGGAATGAATCAAGTAAGAAGAGAAGTAAGAATGGAGAAACAAATGAGAAAGAAAAGGAAAATATATAACTGATAATTTCATAAAAAACTATGCTAGTGTTTTATCAAAATGATCAATTTTGAAGGAGAGGCATTATGTTACAACACAAATAAGCCAACCCAATACCAGGGATGAATAAGATAATATTGAATCTAAAATAATACTTCATGTTAAATAAAAATGCTTAATTTAAATAAAATATAAAAACTATGCTCGACAAACGACGACATGACCTAACCCAAGTGATTGACCCAACAAAAGGAAACAAAGGAAGAAGGGAACCACGAAAAACAAACGAGAATAAAACCAAAGAAGAGAAGAATGTGATTGACAAAACTAAAAGAAGAAGGGAAAAAACCAAAACCCAAACACAAATGAAACAAGTTCATGGAATTAAATGACTCAATGTAACACGTCGAAACGTACCCAAAGGAGAAGGTGGAAAAACCAAGGTATTAACCAAATACAATGAAAATGAAGAAGAAGGAAAATAGATAAAAATGAAAACCAATAATGATACACAAACAAGTAATAAAGAATATGAGAAGGAGAAGTAATGCACTCAAAAATAATATTGGAACCAAGACCAATAATTAACCTATGAGAAAGGAAAAGGTAACTGTCATTATCCATTAATGGACAATAATAATTTGGGGAAGAAACCCTATTAAACAATGTTAAAGATAAAAATGATAAAAAAAAGCAAACTAAACCCCAATTTAGAATTAGATGGAAGAATAGTATTGTAAGGACATAAAATTGTTAATAGTATTAAGGAAATATTGTAATGAAAGAGAAAAAATGAATAGTGAGATAGTAATTAGATAGTAATAGTTACCTATTCAGAAACACTTAAAAAACAAAAACATTTGTGAAGTGCAAAATGAAAGTGTAAAAACCCCAAAGTGTAGTGATAAAGAAGGTACACTAAATAAATTATAATTAACGATAAATAATTTAAGAGTGAAGGTGATGATTGAATGAAAATAGTGTAAAGTATAGAGTGGAAAAATAGTGAAAAATAGTGAGTGATAAAATCATTAACAATTAATAAATCCTAAAGAACGCTAAAAGTTTAATAGTGAATAAGTATGTTGTGAAAAATAGTATTAAGTATAAACTATAAAGAGGTATTGAACACTGAAAAGTGATAATTACCATAGTAAACAAAACAAAAAATATAATTAAGGAGTTTTAAAAGCAAGTAATCATAGTTGAAAGGGAGAACCCCAGGAAAGAGTAAATTGAAAGTGTTAACACGGAGGGAGAGTAAAGATTGATTAGAAAGTTAAGGAGTTAGATACAAATCAAAAAACACCCATGTTATAAGGGATCATGATAAGTCCATAAAAGTGATGTTGTTTGTCACACTAAAAAATAATATAAAATAAGATGTATTGTGAACAAAGATTAGCAAATAATAAGTTAGTTAAATAATTATTCAATCAAGTTTATGAATTGGATATGGCTGTAAGAATCATACAGACCATAGGCCTACACGTTATATTTAAATAAGATCAAAGAAGTAGTAAATAATAGCCACATTGTTATTATTGGCAAAGGAAATAAATAAAAATGTTAAGAATGTATGACTAGATAACATGGAAACCAAAGATTAAATAACTGTGTAGAAAATAATAGTGACATAATAATAACACATAAATAGACTCAAAAACACAACACAACCAATTATAATAACTAAATAAAGCCCATTAGGCTGAAACTAAATGTAATTTAAATGAAATAAGTCAAATACCATAATGGCTACTTGTGCCTACGAAAGTGCCTAACTGTCAGAACCAAACAACTACAAATTATAACAAATTAACAAAGGAATTAGTAAATCTGAGGTGAAGGATTCACCAAGAATAAATTGTAAATTATTAGTAGAACAAAATATTATAATAAGCATTTGTATACAAAAAGAAATGTAATTAACAAGTATTAACATAACTGTAAAAACATAAAATCTAAAATTACCCAAACTTGTGGGGTATCAAAATAATCTATGAAAGGAAATAAATACAATAGTGACAATATTTAATAACCAGGAAGGAAGATAGAGGAATAACAGCAGTCAGAAGATATACGAAGAATTCGAATTTTGATAACAATACATCATCTCAAAATCAACCAATCAAAATCATGCAGTTGCCATAGAAACGGCAGTTGAAGACAGAATTACAGTTGAATACCGTTACAGAAGTGAAGCGTCAGTCAAACAATACAGAAGCCAATGTTGGAAAGAACGATTTTCTAATAAAATAATGTAAAACAGTAATCAAGGTTCATAACCATGACGGTATAAGAAGCAGACGACCCATTTATAGCAGTCCACTCGAGATCCAGGATAATTAAACTGAAAATTAACCGAAAAGAATGACCAGATACGTTATGAAAAGGACGCCCAACCTATTGAAGCCCAAAAATTAATGAAAAAAGAACTTATTGCAGCCAAATCCTACCTGATCAAATGAACAAAGACACCAAGACATGCTGAGGTGTTAAGTACAATTAAATTACCTATTTCCAAAAACCTAATCACTCTAAATTTTACTAAAGGTAAATTTATCTCACTATAAACAAATATTTCTCTTTCACAGATTATTTAAGTAAAATAAAACTCACTGAAAATTTGTTAAGATAAAACATAACATATTGTTAAAACACGAACTTTCAAAACACATTTAACGACACTACAGAACAGATTGTAACATCACACATTATTATTTATGTACACTTAGCATAAGGTAAAATATTTTTATTGTAACCATAGGAATTCTTTAGCTCATAATCACAAGAATCCCACGATTTTGGGAACGAAAATAATTGTAATAACTTAACGTACACAGCCATACTGATGCTGATCGTTTCCTTAATCGATTCGTCAAGCCTTGAGAACAAGTGTTTCATGTAATCAGTTGGTGCAAATTTATTATTATATAATTGTCAATTTGAACATTTTAATTATCACCTATTAAAAATAACTATTACAGGGAGTAACCGTTGTTATTATTTCATAGGGAGTGCTTTATATATTACTAGTGTTTATTTAAGAATAGATTTGACGAGAAGTGAACACGTCATTTTCACAGCAGCATCGACAATTCAGACGGCAGTGCGAGCGGGAATTATTTGAACGCCCGACCATCACCGCTGAACACTCCTCATACAATAGTTTTAGTTGTTTTAATAAACGACTTGGCGCCACCCGGGATCAACACACCCCTATAAGTAAACAGGTAAGGTTACTGCTGTGTCATACTGGTGATTACCACAACGCTACGGACATCGTTAGCCGCGAACATTAATGTAACGACCCCGGTGCGAGATGAACGCACTAACATTCAATACACATACAAAATTGGTGTACATTTTACAGTTACGACCAGAACTGATCGTTACAGATTGACGCATACAACGTGAGGCTTAAACGAAGACGGACGACCTCATTTATTGATCGTTACAGATTGGCGACCAACCGGTGAGGCTTTAAAAGAAGGCCAGCGGCGACTATGAAGAGACATTCCATGGTTACCAGAAAAGACACTCAGAAAGGAATTGAAGTTGAAGGTCAACAAGAAGAGATGGAAGAAATCGAAGAAATGATCGGGGAGCTGTTCGAAGAGGATAATCAAGAAAACCAACCAGAAAATCCAACTCAACCAGAACCGGAAGTGGAAGTAATGGTAGGGGACCAACCCAGCAAATCCACCCAGAAAGAAGGCCTAAGTACGCAGGAGATGTTCAGGATTCTTATGGAAGGAAACCACAAAATCCAGGAAGACAACAAGAGAACAAATGAAAAAATAGACCAAAACAGGGAAGAATTGAATAAAAAATTAGAATCATTGCAAGAGGGAAGGAAAGAAGACAAAGAATTCTTGAATGAAAAGCTGGACCGAAACAGTGAAGAATTGAAGAAGCAAATCAAGGAGAACATGGAACTCCTAAATAATAAAATGGAAAGAAACCATGAAGCTTTGAAAGGAAGCCAAGAGATGTTAGAAAAGAAGAGTGAGGAGCTGAAGGGGCAGGTAAAGAAAGATCTTGAAATATTCAACAACAAGATTGAAAATAATAATGAAACACTTCAACGACAATTTAACGAAGACAGTGAGAAGACGAAGGGAGAATTGATGCAACAGTTGGCGGAGTTTCGAGAGGAGCTAACACAGAATATAACCGAGACAAACAACACTGTAATACAAGTCCGGGAAGATTTAAACAATAAGATAAAACACGTCGAGGAGAAAGAAAAAGTCAGAATACAAGAACTTTATAAAATTACCACCGAAGAGTGCACAAAAAACAAACAGGAGGTGCTCAAGAAGCTGGAGGAGAGGCACCAGGAAGTACAGACTGATGTTAGCGAACGCGTCGAAAGAGTGTATACCACTATCAATAAGATCAACAAAAAAACGCAAGAAAATAAAGAGAAAATCATAGAAATTGGTCAGAGGGAGAAACAGATGCAGGAGGAACTAGACACTTTGGGGGAGAAGCCTTGCAATAACACCCACGTCATTACAAGCGAAAATAGGGAGGCAATAAACTTTAAGAATTACTGAAGAAACCCTATAGAATTTCTCAAGAGGGTGGAGGAGCTCATAGAGAAGAATAGAGATACCAGATGGACGACAGTGAGAAGCCTTATCGATGAGATGTTTCGAGATATGAATGACAATTGGTGGACAGCCACGCGACCAGAAATCAGCTGTACACAAGAGTTCAAAACATTATTCCGCGAAAAATACTGGTCAGAATCGACTCAAAATGTGGTGAGAAATGACATTAGTAACGGAAGATATGAGCCACAGGCTGGACATACATTAACTTCGTACTTCTTAGGAAAGGTCTGCCTAGCTCGAAACCTCGAACCAAAAATACCTGAAGAATCCCTAGTCATACAACTAGGCTATCATTATGAAGATGCTATTCAGAGGGCCAGGAGACAGGGACAAATTAAGACCATACAGGGAATGGCCAATTTACTGGAGGACCACGAAAACGATAGGCAGTATAGTCGTAATCAAATGGTCAATTTGAGATATAACCGTGGGGACAAAAACCAAAACCCACCTAATTACAATCCGTCCTATAATAAACCACAGTACAACGACCCGAGTAACCAAAACCGGAATGATAATAACTATCCATATAGGGGTAACCGCCCGAATTATAATCAGGGCAACCCACCATTCAGCGGAAATAATCAAAACAATAACAATTACAGGGGCAATGGACCAAACCAGCATCCCAACAACTACCCCAACAATAATCATAATTATGGGAATAATAATAATAACACAAATTATCAAAATAATAATAGAAGAGGAAACGGAGATAACCGGAATAAAAACAATCAACCGAGGGTACACTTTATAAGAGGGAACACTCGAAATAATCAAGGGAGTCGTTACCCAAGACCACCATCCAATGAACGAAACAATGATAACCGCCATCAGTTCTCAGAGGGTAGGAATAATGAACCACCCAGGGATGAAAATAACCACCAACAGGAGCCAATCACTAACCAAAACAATAATGACAATGAGAATTGGGTAACGGTCAATGAAAATCCAAGTTTTTCATTACTACATAATCAAGCGAGCAACGACGGAGGACCCTGAATAGCTCGGATAAACCATATCTTGGCAGAAGCCAGCCAAGAACCTAATAATGATCCCAGCAATGAGAATGAAAGAAATGATCCACACAGCTACGCCGAAAAGATATGGCCCGAACATGTAGTGAGATGGTAATGCCACGAAATTAATAAAGGTAGAGCATTATCCAGAATAAATGTTAACCATCTAACATTTGAAGGAGTAGAGGAGAAAGCCAACAAAGAGTGAAATATACAAGAGAAGGTAATAACAAGGAAAGAAAAGGAGAAGATCAACTTATAAAAAAGTATAAATAACAAGGTCCTATATAGAGTAATATGAATAGTAATATTTATAATAACATGAATGACCATATGTCATCACGAAGGATAATGAAAACAATACTTACGAGATAAGTAATATAACCACCAGAAAAATAAAAGGAGTTTACAACCAAGCTTCAATAAAAAAGTTTTATAAAGAAAAATAAATTGCAATAAATAAAATAAACAAATGCCAAAATTCAAAAATTATGTGAGCACAACTTACAACAATATTTCGATGACTTATGAGGCCTAAAATAAAAAATATAAAAACGAAGGAATAAGTTACACAAATTCCTACCAAGTAAAATCAAATTAAAGTCTATTAAAGAGTTGATATATGAAGTATAAAATAAAAAAAGTACAATAAGGAATAAGTTACACAAATTCCTATAAAAAAGTAACAATCACAAACGTACAAAAATAATTAAACAATGTACCAAAACAGGAATACGCTATAAAAAATTCCTATAAAGTAAGAAAATTAACTTACAAAAATTTATCAAAAATGATATTTAAAATAAACCAAACAAAAATAAACTCAAGCAAAAACTGCTAAGATAAATACCTGAAATAATAATGAATTTAATGTATTCAAAGAAAAAAAAAATCTGAACTGGTACAAAGAAAAAGAGAAGTTATGTATAAATCAAATATACAAGCTATGGCTAAAGCAGAATATTGCTAAATAACTAAGAAAAGAATAAAAATCTCTAAGATAATTAAAATGATCACAAGAAGAATAGAAAAACAAACTAATGAAAAGTTAGATATGATGAAATTAACATATGAATAAATAAAAAACAATCAACTGTATGAGCAAATGACAGTATATAGCAAAGGTACAGCGGAAGGAAGAATGAGTAAAAGGCCGGAGTGATCTAAAAACAAACCACAAGGTGGACAATCCCAAAATATATTATTATTATTAATTTAGTCACAAGTTGACAAAAAAGGTATTTAAGATTGACTGTTGAAAAGTCCAGAAATCAAAATAAACTGAGCAGAGATGATGTTCCTCTGGTCTCAGAAAAAAAATGAGTAGTAATGGAAGAAACCAGCTACTAAAAAGTTAGGGAAAAAAGTGTAAAAGGGAGAACACACCAATGGAAATAAATAATAACAGATCCAAACAAAATGGAATGAATCAAGTAAGAAGAGAAGTAAGAATGGAGAAACAAATGAGAAAGAAAAGGAAAATATATAACTGATAATTTCATAAAAAACTATGCTAGTGTTTTATCAAAATGATCAATTTTGAAGGAGAGGCATTATGTTACAACACAAATAAGCCAACCCAATACCAGGGATGAATAAGATAATATTGAATCTAAAATAATACTTCATGTTAAATAAAAATGCTTAATTTAAATAAAATATAAAAACTATGCTCGACAAACGACGACATGACCTAACCCAAGTGATTGACCCAACAAAAGGAAACAAAGGAAGAAGGGAACCACGAAAAACAAACGAGAATAAAACCAAAGAAGAGAAGAATGTGATTGACAAAACTAAAAGAAGAAGGGAAAAAACCAAAACCCAAACACAAATGAAACAAGTTCATGGAATTAAATGACTCAATGTAACACGTCGAAACGTACCCAAAGGAGAAGGTGGAAAAACCAAGGTATTAACCAAATACAATGAAAATGAAGAAGAAGGAAAATAGATAAAAATGAAAACCAATAATGATACACAAACAAGTAATAAAGAATATGAGAAGGAGAAGTAATGCACTCAAAAATAATATTGGAACCAAGACCAATAATTAACCTATGAGAAAGGAAAAGGTAACTGTCATTATCCATTAATGGACAATAATAATTTGGGGAAGAAACCCTATTAAACAATGTTAAAGATAAAAATGATAAAAAAAAGCAAACTAAACCCCAATTTAGAATTAGATGGAAGAATAGTATTGTAAGGACATAAAATTGTTAATAGTATTAAGGAAATATTGTAATGAAAGAGAAAAAATGAATAGTGAGATAGTAATTAGAGGGATTACCTATTCAGAAACACTTAAAAAACAAAAACATTTGTGAAGTGCAAAATGAAAGTGTAAAAACCCCAAAGTGTAGTGATAAAGAAGGTACACTAAATAAATTATAATTAATGATAAATAATTTAAGAGTGAAGGTGATGATTGAATGAAAATAGTGTAAAGTATAGAGTGGAAAAATAGTGAAAAATAGTGAGTGATAAAATCATTAACAATTAATAAATCCTAAAGAACGCTAAAAGTTTAATAGTGAATAAGTATGTTGTGAAAAATAGTATTAAGTATAAACTATAAAGAGGTATTGAACACTGAAAAGTGATAATTACCATAGTAAACAAAACAAAAAATATAATTAAGGAGTTTTAAAAGCAAGTAATCATAGTTGAAAGGGAGAACCCCAGGAAAGAGTAAATTGAAAGTGTTAACACGGAGGGAGAGTAAAGATTGATTAGAAAGTTAAGGAGTTAGATACAAATCAAAAAACACCCATGTTATAAGGGATCATGATAAGTCCATAAAAGTGATGTTGTTTGTCACACTAAAAAATAATATAAAATAAGATGTATTGTGAACAAAGATTAGCAAATAATAAGTTAGTTAAATAATTATTCAATCAAGTTTATGAATTGGATATGGCTGTAAGAATCATACAGACCATAGGCCTACACGTTATATTTAAATAAGATCAAAGAAGTAGTAAATAATAGCCACATTGTTATTATTGGCAAAGGAAATAAATAAAAATGTTAAGAATGTATGACTAGATAACATGGAACCAAAGATTAAATAACTGTGTAGAAAATAATAGTGACATAATAATAACACATAAATAGACTCAAAAACACAACACAACCAATTATAATAACTAAATAAAGCCCATTAGGCTGAAACTAAATGTAATTTAAATGAAATAAGTCAAATACCATAATGGCTACTTGTGCCTACGAAAGTGCCTAACTGTCAGAACCAAACAACTACAAATTATAACAAATTAACAAAGGAATTAGTAAATCTGAGGTGAAGGATTCACCAAGAATAAATTGTAAATTATTAGTAGAACAAAATATTATAATAAGCATTTGTATACAAAAAGAAATGTAATTAACAAGTATTAACATAACTGTAAAAACATAAAATCTAAAATTACCCAAACTTGTGGGGTATCAAAATAATCTATGAAAGGAAATAAATACAATAGTGACAATATTTAATAACCAGGAAGGAAGATAGAGGAATAACAGCAGTCAGAAGATATACGAAGAATTCGAATTTTGATAACAATACATCATCTCAAAATCAACCAATCAAAATCATGCAGTTGCCATAGAAACGGCAGTTGAAGACAGAATTACGGTTGAATACCGTTACAGAAGTGAAGCGTCAGTCAAACAATACAGAAGCCAATGTTGGAAAGAACGATTTTCTAATAAAATAATGTAAAACAGTAATCAAGGTTCATAACCATGACGGTATAAGAAGCAGACGACCCATTTATAGCAGTCCACTCGAGATCCAGGATAATTAAACTGAAAATTAACCGAAAAGAATGACCAGATACGTTATGAAAAGGACGCCCAACCTATTGAAGCCCAAAAATTAATGAAAAAAGAACTTATTGCAGCCAAATCCTACCTGATCAAATGAACAAAGACACCAAGACATGCTGAGGTGTTAAGTACAATTAAATTACCTATTTCCAAAAACCTAATCACTCTAAATTTTACTAAAGGTAAATTTATCTCACTATAAACAAATATTTCTCTTTCACAGATTATTTAAGTAAAATAAAACGCACTGAAAATTTGTTAAGATAAAACATAACATATTGTTAAAACACGAACTTTCAAAACACATTTAACGACACTACAGAACAGATTGTAACATCACACATTATTATTTATGTACACTTAGCATAAGGTAAAATATTTTTATTGTAACCATAGGAATTCTTTAGCTCATAATCACAAGAATCCCACGATTTTGGGAACGAAAATAATTGTAATAACTTAACGTACACAGCCATACTGATGCTGATCGTTTCCTTAATCGATTCGTCAAGCCTTGAGAACAAGTGTTTCATGTAATCAGTTGGTGCAAATTTATTATTATATAATTGTCAATTTGAACATTTTAATTATCACCTATTAAAAATAACTATTACAGGGAGTAACCGTTGTTATTATTTCATAGGGAGTGCTTTATATATTACTAGTGTTTATTTAAGAATAGATTTGACGAGAAGTGAACACGTTGTCATTTTCACAGCAGCATCGACAATTCAGACGGCAGTGCGAGCGGGAATTATTTGAACGCCCGACCATCACCGCTGAACACTCCTCATACAATAGTTTTAGTTGTTTTAATAAACGACTTGGCGCCACCCGGGATCAACACACCCCTATAAGTAAACAGGTAAGGTTACTGCCGTGTCATACTGGTGATTACCACAACGCTACGGACATCGTTAGCCGCGAACATTAATGTAACGACCCCGGTGCGAGACGAACGCACTAACATTCAATACACATACAAAATTGGTGTACATTTTACAGTTACGACCAGAACTGATCGTTACAGATTGACGCATACAACGTGAGGCTTAAACGAAGACGGACGACCTCATTTATTGATCGTTACAGATTGGCGACCAACCGGTGAGGCTTTAAAAGAAGGCCAGCGGCGACTATGAAGAGACATTCCATGGTTACCAGAAAAGACACTCAGAAAGGAATTGAAGTTGAAGGTCAACAAGAAGAGATGGAAGAAATCGAAGAAATGATCGGGGAGCTGTTCGAAGAGGATAATCAAGAAAACCAACCAGAAAATCCAACTCAACCAGAACCGGAATTGGAAGTAATGGTAGGGGACCAACCCAACAAACCCACCCAGAAAGAAGGCCTAAGTACGCAGGAGATGTTCAGGATTCTTATGGAAGGAAACCACAAAATCCAGGAAGACAACAAGAGAACAAATGAAAAAATAGACCAAAACAGGGAAGAATTGAATAAAAAATTAGAATCATTGCAAGAGGGAAGGAAAGAAGACAAAGAATTCTTGAATGAAAAGCTGGACCGAAACAGTGAAGAATTGAAGAAGCAAATCAAGGAGAACATGGAACTCCTAAATAATAAAATGGAAAGAAACCATGAAGCTTTGAAAGGAAGCCAAGAGATGTTAGAAAAGAAGAGTGAGGAGCTGAAGAGGCAGGTAAAGAAAGATCTTGAAATATTCAACAACAAGATTGAAAATAATAATGAAACACTTCAACGACAATTTAACGAACACAGTGAGAAGACGAAGGGAGAATTGATGCAACAGTTGGCGGAGTTTCGAGAGGAGCTAACACAGAATATAACCGAGACAAACAACACTGTAATACAAGTCCGGGAAGATTTAAACAATAAGATAAAACACGTCGAGGAGAAAGAAAAAGTCAGAATACAAGAACTTTATAAAATTACCACCGAAGAGTGCACAAAAAACAAACAGGAGGTGCTCAAGAAGCTGGAGGAGAGGCACCAGGAAGTACAGGCTGATGTTAGCGAACGCGTCGAAAGAGTGTATACCACTATCAATAAGATCAACGAAAAAACGCAAGAAAATAAAGAGAAAATCATAGAAATTGGTCAGAGGGAGAAACAGATGCAGGAGGAACTAGACACTTTGAGGGAGAAGCCTTGCAATAACACCCACGTCATTACAAGCGAAAATAGGGAGGCAATAAACTTTAAGAGTTACCGAAGAAACCCTATAGAATTTCTCAAGAGGGTGGAGGAGCTCATAGAGAAGAATAGAGATACCAGATGGACGACAGTGAGAAGCCTTATCGATGAGATGTTTCGAGATATGAATGACAATTGGTGGACAGCCACGCGACCAGAAATCAGCTGTACACAAGAGTTCAAAACATTATTCCACGAAAAATACTGGTCAGAATCGACTCAAAATGTGGTGAGAAATGACATTAGTAACGGAAGATATGAGCCACAGGCTGGACATACATTAACTTCGTACTTCTTAGGAAAGGTCTGCCTAGCTCGAAACCTCGAACCAAAAATACCTGAAGAATCCCTAGTCATACAACTAGGATATCATTATGAAGATGCTATTCAGAGGGCCAGGAGACAGGGACAAATTAAGACCATACAGGGAATGGCCAATTTACTGGAGGACCACGAAAACGATAGGCAGTATCGTCGTAATCAAATGGTCAATTTGAGATATAACCGTGGGGACAAAAACCAAAACCCACCTAATTACAATCCGTCCTATAATAAACCACAGTACAACGACCCGAGTAACCAAAACCGGAATGATAATAACTATCCATATAGGGGTAACCGCCCGAATTATAATCAGGGCAACCCACCATTCAGCGGAAATAATCAAAACAATAACAATTACAGGGGCAATGGACCAAACCAGCATCCCAACAACTACCCCAACAATAATCATAATTATGGGAATAATAATAATAACACAAATTATCAAAATAATAATAGAAGAGGAAACGGAGATAACCGGAATAATAACAATCAACCGAGGGTACACTTTATAAGAGGGAACACTCGAAATAATCAAGGGAGTCGTTACCCAAGACCACCATCCAATGAACGAAACAATGATAACCGCCATCAGTTCTCAGAGGGTAGGAATAATGAACCACCCAGGGATGAAAATAACCACCAACAGGAGCCAATCACTAACCAAAACAATAATGACAATGAGAATTGGGTAACGGTCAATGAAAATCCGAGTTTTTCATTATTACATAATCAAGCGAGCAACGACGGAGGACCCTGAATAGCTCGGATAAACCATATCTTGGCAGAAGCCAGCCAAGAACCTAATAATGATCCCAGCAATGAGAATGAAAGAAATGATCCACACAGCTACGCCGAAAAGATATGGCCCGAACCTGTAGTGAGATGGTAATGCCACGAAATTAATAAAGGTAGAGCATTATCCAGAATAAATGTTAACCATCTAACATTTGAAGGAGTAGAGGAGAAAGCCAACAAAGAGTGAAATATACAAGAGAAGGTAATAACAAGGAAAGAAAAGGAGAAGATCAACTTATAAAAAAGTATAAATAACAAGGTCCTATATAGAGTAATATAAATAGTAATATTTATAATAACATGAATGACCATATGTCATCACGAAGGATAATGAAAACAATACTTACGAGATAAGTAATATAACCACCAGAAAAATAAAAGGAGTTTCCAACCAAGCTTCAATAAAAAAGTTTTATAAAGAAAAATAAATTGCAATATATAAAATAAACAAATGCCAAAATTCAAAAATTATGTGAGCACAACTTACAACAATATTTCGATGACTTATGAGGCCTAAAATAAAAAATATAAAAACGAAGGAATAAGTTACACAAATTCCTACCAAGTAAAATCAAATTACAGTCTATTAAAGAGTTGATATATGAAGTATAAAATAAAAAAGTACAATAAGGAATAAGTTACACAAATTCCTATAAAAAAGTAAGAATCACAAACGTACAAAAATAATTAAACAATGTACCAAAATAGGAATACGCTATAAAAAATTCCTATAAAGTAAGAAAATTAACTTACAAAAATTTATCAAAAATGATATTTAAAATAAACCAAACAAAAATAAACTCAAGCAAAACTGCTAAGATAAATACCTGAAATAATAATGAATTTAATGTATTCAAAGAAAAAAAAAATCTGAACTGGTACAAAGAAAAAGAGAAGTTATGTATAAATCAAATATACAAGCTATGGCTAAAGCAGAATATTGCTAAATAACTAAGAAAAGAATAAAAATGTCTAAGATAATTAAAATGATCACAAGAAGAATAGAAAAACAAACTAATGAAAAGTTAGATATGATGAAATTAACATATGAATAAATAAAAAACAATCAACTGTATGAGCAAATGACAGTATATAGCAAAGGTACAGCGGAAGGAAGAATGAGTAAAAGGCCAGAGTGATCTAAAAACAAACCACAAGGTGGACAATCCCAAAATATATTATTATTATTAATTTAGTCACAAGTTGACAAAAAAGGTATTTAAGATTGACTGTTGAAAAGTCCAGAAATCAAAATAAACTGAGCAGAGATGATGTTCCTCTGGTCTCAGAAAAAAAATGAGTAGTAATGGAAGAAACCAGCTACTAAAAAGTTAGGGAAAAAAGTGTAAAAGGGAGAACACACCAATGGAAATAAATAATAACAGATCCAAACAAAATGGAATGAATCAAGTAAGAAGAGAAGTAAGAATGGAGAAACAAACGAGAAAGAAAAGGAAAATATATAACTGATAATTTCATAAAAAACTATGCTAGTGTTTTATCAAAATGATCAATTTTGAAGGAGAGGCATTATGTTACAACACAAATAAGCCAACCCAATACCAGGGATGAATAAGATAATATTGAATCTAAAATAATACTTCATGTTAAATAAAAATGCTTAATTTAAATAAAATATAAAAACTATGCTCGACAAACGACGACATGACCTAACCCAAGTGATTGACCCAACAAAAGGAACAAAGGAAGAAGGGAACCACGAAAAACAAACGAGAATAAAACCAAAGAAGAGAAGAATGTGACTGACAAAACTAAAAGAAGAAGGGAAAAAACCAAAACCCAAACACAAATGAAACAAGTTCATGGAATTAAATGACTCAATGTAACATGTCGAAACGTACCCAAAGGAGAAGGTGGAAAAACCAAGGTATTAACCAAATACAATGAAAATGAAGAAGAAGGGAAATAGATAAAAATGAAAACCAATAATGATACACAAACAAGTAATAAAGAATATGAGAAGGAGAAGTAATGCACTCAAAAATAATATTGGAACCAAGACCAATAATTAACCTATGAGAAAGGAAAAGGTAACTGTCATTATCCATTAATGGACAATAATAATTTGGGGAAGAAACCCTATTAAACAATGTTAAAGATAAAAATGATAAAAAAAAGCAAACTAAACCCCAATTTAGAATTAGATGTAAGAATAGTATTGTAAGGACATAAAATTGTTAATAGTATTAAGGAAATATTGTAATGAAAGAGAAAAAATGAATAGTGAGATAGTAATTAGAGGGATTACCTATTCAGAAACACTTAAAAAACAAAAACATTTGTGAAGTGCAAAATGAAAGTGTAAAAACCCCAAAGTGTAGTGATAAAGAAGGTACACTAAATAAATTATAATTAACTATAAATAATTTAAGAGTGAAGGTGATGAATGAAAATAGTGTAAAGTATAGAGTATAAATATAGTGAAAAATAGTGAGTGATAAAATCATTAACAATTAATAAATCCTAAAGAACGCTAAAAGTTTAATACTGAATAAGTATGTTGTGAAAAATAGTATTAAGTATAAACTATAAAGAGGTATTGAACACTGAAAAGTGATAATTACCATAGTAAACAAAACAAAAAATATAATTAAGGAGTTTTAAAAGCAAGTAATCATAGTTGAAAGGGAGAACCCCAGGAAAGAGTAAATTGAAAGTGTTAACACGGAGGGAGAGTAAAGATTGATTAGAAAGTTAAGGAGTTAGATACAAATAAAAAAACACCCATGTTATAAGGGATCATGATAAGTCCATAAAAGTGATGTTGTTTGTCACACTGAAAAATAAAATAAAATAAGATGTATTGTGAACAAAGATTAGCAAATAATATGTTAGTTAAATAATTATTCAATCAAGTTTATGAATTGGATATGGCTGTAAGAATCATACAGACCATAGGCCTACATTGTTATTATTGGCAAAGGAAATAAATAAAAATGTTAAGAAATGTATGACTAGAAAACATGGAAACCAAAGAGTAAATAACTGTGTAGAAAATAATAGTGACATAATAATAACACATAAATAGACTCAAAAACACAACACAACCAGTTATAATAACTAAATAAAGCCCATTAGGCTGAAACTAAATGTAATTTAAATGAAATAAGTCAAATACCATAATGGCTACTTGTGCCTATGAAAGTGCCTAACTGTCAGAACCAAACAACTACAAATTATAACAAATTAACAAAGAAATTAGCAAATCTGAGGTGAAGGATTCGCCAAGAATAAATTGTAAATCATTTGTAGAACAAAATATTATAATAAGCATTTGTATACAAAAAGAAATGTAATTAACAAGTATTAACATAACTGTAAAAACATAAAATCTAAAATTACCCAAACTTGTGGGGTATCAAAATAATCTATGAAAGGAAATAAATACAATAGTGACAATATTTAATAACCAGAAAGGAAGATAGAGGAATAACAGTAGTCAGAAGATATACGAAGAATTCGAATTTTGATAACAATACATCATCTCAAAATCAACCAATCAAAATCATGCAGTTGCCATAGAAACGGCAGTTGAAGACAGAATTACGGTTGAATACCGTTACAGAAGTGAAGCGTCAGTCAAACAATAAAGAAGCCAATGTTGGGAAGAACGATTTTCTAATAAAATAATGTAAAACAGTAATCAAGGTTCTTAACCATGACGGTATAAGGAGCAGACGACCCATTTATAGCAGTCCACTCGAGATCCAGGATAATTAAACTGAAAATTAACCGAAAAGAATGACCAGATACGTTATGAAAAGGACGCCCAACCTATTGAAGCCCAAAAATGAATGAAAAAAGAACTTATTGCAGCCAAATCCTACCTGATCAAATGAACAAAGACACCAAGACATGCTGAGGTGTTAAGTACAATTAAATTACCTATTTCCAAAAACCTAATCACTCTAAATTTTACTAAAGGTAAATTTATCTCACTATAAACAAATATTTCTCTTTCACAGATTATTTAAGTAAAATAAAACTCACTGAAAATTTGTTAAGGTAAAACATAACCTATTGTTAAAACACGAACTTTCAAAACACATTTAACGACACTACAGAACAGATTGTAACATCACACATTATTATTTATGTACACTTAGCATAAGGTAAAATATTTTTATTGTAACCATAGGAATTCTTTAGCTCATAATCACAAGAATCCTACGATTTTGAGAACGAAAATAATTGTAATAACTAACGTACACAGCCATACTGATGCTGATCGTTTCCTTAATCGATTCGTCAAGCCTTGAGAACTAGAGCTCTATAATATTATAGATCCTTTTATAGATCCTTATTGAGAACAAGTGTTTCATGTAATCAGTCGGTGCAAATTTATTATTATATAATTGTCAATTTGAACATTTTAATTATCACCTATTAAAAATAACTATTACAGGGAGTAACCGTTGTTATTATTTCATAGGGTGTGCTTTATATATTGCTAGTGTTTATTTAAGAATAGATTTGACGAGAAGCGAACAAGTTGTCATTTGCACAGCAGCATCGACAATTCAGACGGCAGTGCGTGCGGGAATTATTTGAACGCCCGACCATCACAGCTGAAAACTCCTCATACAATAGTTTTAGTTGTTTTAATAAACGACTTGGCGCCACCCGGGATCAACACACCCCTATAAGTAAACAGGTAAGGTTACTGCCGTGTCATACTAGTGATTACCGCAACGCTACGGACATCGTTAGCCGCGAACATTAATGTAACGACCCCGGTGCGAGACGAACGCACTAACATTCAATACACATACAAAATTGGCGTACATTTTACAGATACGATCAGAACTTCGCGTTACAATATATATATATATATATATATATATATTGTAACGTAAATCGCTCTCTAGGTACTTTCCGAGGAGTCTTTGGATGTGACCTATTGTGTGCTCGTCTTATTTAATTACGCCCCACTGTTGTAAGCGCCATTCTGTAACGTTCTCGCTATATAGGTGTGAGACGTCCGTCTTATTCAAACCCCAATGTTGGGTTCGCCAATTTGTAACGAGATCTCTTTTTATGAGGTATAGAGTTATTTTTTGAAAGTCTCGGAGCGGTCAGAGTACCTTTTTGCGATCGTCACTTATGAATTATAATTATTAATGTTCAAATCAATCGGATTTGAAGTTTACCAAACGAAACAGAAATCGAGTGTGTGTGATTTGGTAGAGATTACAGAAGTTGTTTAATCTTAGTTCGAAGAGAGAGTAAGAACAATTTTGTTACACCCAGATTATACAATTTCTTATTTTTAAAATTTGTTGTTCATAAGATCAGCTGATTTTGACATCAACCTCAAAATGTTAGGTTAATACTCCCCGGTGGATAGTCCTCTTCTTGGCTTACTGAAAATCTACAACAACTACCCTCTACAATAAAGAATACACGTTTGATTATTTAACATAAAATATTCAGAGTATTTATTTGTATAATACACTGATTTCCTCTTCTTCCAGTATACAAATATTATAATCGACCTTTTCAGTCAATAATACATTAGATCGATTTAGTTAGGTAAACATTTGAATTATCATAAAATATATTTTTTATGATTTTATAATTTTCTCCTTGATTAGACATTACACAACATATCATTCATTTTATTAATTTCCCCAGGGTTAAGGGAAGTTCTTTGTGTTATGAGACGGTCAGAAATGAATAATTATATACTACGCTTTACAAGATAAAAATTAATAAATTTTGAATTTTTGGTTTATTTTAAAGTATGTAGTTCCAGATTTGTCCGCAAGAGTGCAGATTATTTCTTTATTATACACATGGAATCATTTACAAAATATTGTAACTGCACAACGATTTGATATGAGGTTTTCTTGGTTAATAATGATTAATAACGTTTATATTACATCTTTCCTCAAAGTTTTTTACTTGAATGGAGCTGTTTCTAGTGTTGTAGTTCTAGTTGTTTTGTAATTTCGTTGAATGTCCATAAGATACAATCTCACCAAAAAACTCGAAGTGCAGTTCAACTAGGCCAGATCTTGGAATTGGTTATTTCACTTTTTTATCGGGTAAAGCACTTACCCGTTATATTTGATATCTTAAGGAGGTTGAACATAAGGTGGATACTGTGAGTTAATTTTTATTCCATTTTGGCACTGTTTCCGAAAGTTTTAAATGGTTTTAATAAAATTTTTGTGACATTACTTTTTCTCAACCAAACGGTTTTCAATCGTTTTAACAATTAATTCATATGTTGTTACCCGGTTACTCTCAGTAACCAATAATTTTTATATCATTTTTTATTGGTGCTTCTATCTACTTTTGAGTATAGAGGCTGTTTTTAATTATTATAAATTTATTTCTTATTTATAGAAAAATAATTCTTTTTAACTTTGGTTTATTATCCAATTTGATTTATATAAGTTTTTTCCGTTTATTTTCTTATAACCTTAGATATAGGTCTTTAATATTATTATTTCCTTTAATTGAATTTATATATTATTTATTAATTTCTTATAGTATCCTTACACTGCACTATTTTCTTCTGCCATTTTCCTCATACAGTATTATTTTATTTTTATTATCATCTTATATTTAACTCTTTTATTTTTAACCCTGGGTTATCTTATATTCAAACATAATTATTCTATTAAATATAAAATTAAACCTAGGTACTAAATTTTAGTTGCCTACACAATACAAATCATACAATATTTAAACAAAACACATAACTGGTTAGTAGCAACACAGTCTACTATTATAATCAATTGTTTCTACATCTACAGTACAAGTCTGTGAGATGCTCCCTTCAAAGTCACTTATTTACTCACTGGGTACACTATAACTCACTTGTTACACTTTATATCAATTAAGTATAGTTTATAATGTTTTGTGATATAAAGTAATTTAGAGCTAGGTATATTATACCCATTTCTGACCTTTATGGTAGGATAATTAAGGTATCATTTTTTGGGACTGGGTTATGTAATGTTTCATAAAGCCCCCCCACTAGAACAAATTTATTTTCGTTTTACTTGTTTCCAAAATAAATTGTTGATTGCTTCAATTTCCATATGTGGTTTATTCTTCGTGATATCTTCCTTCATTTCAGACTGGTTATATACCTGTTATTCGGTTAAATGGTAATTGCTGTTTTTCTACTCAACTCTCTCTCTCTTGGAGGCATATTCATCAATGATTTATTTCTCTGGGTAGTGGTACTTCCACATTTTTCTTGATAAGGACTGGTCACACTAATCATAAAAAACTTGTTTTAACACTTATTTTCATTTACTTCTATAAATTCGCTTTCTCAATTAAGCTTCTGTCAACTAATCTTCCTTCTATTTTCTTCATCTATACTTCTGGAATCTAATATCACTCTTTTCAGCTATTTTTTAATGATTATCCCTTAAATATTCAATTTCCCTAACATTTTTCCCTATCCTGTGCGGTGGTACCAGTCGGGTGGCCACTTTTGGGTCCATACTCCGCTGTCCATCCTTACATCTCCTGAGACCAGGGGAACATTATCCCTGCTCAGGAAAATTATTGCCGGAACATTTCTACGGTCAATTCGTTATAATAAAAAGATTACAAGTAGTCGATTAGCGACTAATACTAAACACTTTTGGGATTCTTCATACTGTAGCTGTTTGCATTTAATTATATATTTCCTCTTCTTGATTCCTTCTTCTTTTTTTGCATTAACTATTAGCATATAACATTATTGATAGGCATTATTTTAAAATCCTTTTGACTTTCCTTCTTGTGACATATTTTCTCCGTATCATTTCTTCTTATATTATCTTCAATTCCAAGAAATTCTAATTATTGTTGTATTAATTATCATCCTCCTTCAGTTTCATTGGAGTCATTAAATTATTCTTTATTCTTCTTATCTGAGCACATTACCATCAATTGTTTTTATTTATTTATTTATTCGTCTGTTTGTTACCATAAAAATATTATTTTTTCTATCATTCCATTTTAAATCAGTTCTTTATAAATATTGTTTAATCATCTGTTCTCTTTTTCTTGGTGGTTTGTTGTTTGTTAAATCAAATTATATCGTTTCGAAATATTTAAAGTAAGTGGTACTTACATACTTTTTATTAAATCATATTGTTCCTGAATAAATATTTAGTAAGTTGTTGTTACAGTTTTTTGGAATTTTGGGGTAGTCAATGGGTTGCTTGGTTGGTTTTCAAAAATTCAGTCCCCTTTTTTCTGGTTTGTTATTATTTAGGTTAACCATGGTCCATTAACTCAGGTACTCCATGTTCTCGGATTACTGGGGTGTTCGTAATTAATTCTCTCCTTGATAATCTTCTTACCATCCTGCTTTCCCACTTTTCTGCTGTGAAACCTTCATTTAAGTACGGGTCTTCCGTCATTGTTAGTTCCTCTCTAACTAACAGGTATTGTACCTCCTCTGACATAACATATTCCCTCATTTTTAATAGCATTCCATTCTCTTTGACCTCTGTATTATTTACCCAACGTTTTGCTGATATATTTCGTATTAAAATTATAGCTGATGTTGTCAGATACTCTTCGACCGTGGCTATATTTAAGTAATATTTAAATCTATTTAAGTTTTTCTTTATTATTTTATGGTGGTTTACCTTGGCCATTTTTATAAAGTTTTTCCTATAATTCATACTTTTACTTAACTCCCTTCGCTCATTAATGGTGATGTTAAATGCACTAATTAATCCACCCTTCCTCATCTCCAATTCTTCTTTCGTGTTCAATATTTTCTTTCTACCTATTTTTCTTATTTTCTTGATATTCTCTTCCATGGTTTGAATATCCTTTTTGTTGTGGTTATTTTTATTTTCAGAGAATGTTACATCTTGGTATTCTCAAATTTCTATTTCCTTCCTGCTTTCTTCCGTATTCGGATTTACTTTAAGACCTTCGAAAGTGCTGTCTAATGTTTCATCCAAATTCTTGAAATCACTGTTCATTGTTTCCTCTAACTTTCCGAAACTTTCATCCATTTGCTTATTTGTCTCCCTCTTGTATGTATCTGCTTTTTGGCTAAGTGTGTTACTGATCAGTTCAATCTTCTCATGAATTTGTTTTATATTTTTATTACTTTCTTCAAATTTTGCGTTCATATATTCCCTTTGTCCGTTAATTATTTCTCTCAACTCATGGTTTTGTTCATTCATGGTTTCTCTGATATTTCCATGAATGGTCTCAATTTTTTCGTTTAGTTGCTTGACTAAACTTTCTTGAATACTATCTATTTTCTCATTGGTTTGTCTGTTTTGTTCCTCCTGTTTCCTAAAGTTCTCTTTATTTTCCTCTCTGGTTTGCTTTGAGTTTTCCTCCTGTTTTCTAAAATTTTCATCTATTTTGTCATTGGTTTGCTTTGAAGTTTCCTCCTGTTTTCTAAAATTTTCATCTATTTTGTCATTGGTTTGTTTTGAAGTTTCCTCCTGTTTTCTAAATTGTTCAGCCATAAATTTCATCATGTCTTGCCAATTAGGTTCTTCTCTGGCTACCGCTTTGTCTGGTTGGTCCCCTTGGGCATCCTCTTCAACTATTTCCTTTTCCGTGTCTGTGATTACTTTGGTTTCTTCCTTATCATCCATTGGTTGTTCCATTTCATTGTCCGTAACCATTTCTATCTCTCGTTCCTGTCCACCTTCTTCCTTCTCCTTTTCTTCTGTCCTCTTTTCAATCTGTCTCTGGTATTATGCATTTCTTGTTTTCTCATAACTGCCGACGATAATTAGGTTTTTTGGTATATTAATTTATTGAATATCTCAAAATTCTTTTCTAATTACAGCCCTTTTACGTTGAGCGCCATTCTGTAACATAATCGCTCTGAGGTACTTTCCGAGGAGTCTTTGGATGTGACCTATTGTGTGCCCGTCTTATTTAATTATGCCCCACTGTTGTAAGCGCCATTCTGTAACATACTCGCTATATAGGTGTGAGACGTCCGTCTTATTCAAACCCCAATGTTGGGTTCGCCAATTTGTAACGAGATCTCTTTTTATGAGGTATAGAGTTATTTTTTGAAAGTCTCGGAGCGGTCAGAGTACCTTTTTGCGATCGTCACTTATGAATTATAATTATTAATGTTCAAATCAATCGGATTTGAAGTTTACCAAACGAAACAGAAATCGAGTGTGTGTGATTTGGTAGAGATTACAGAAGTTGTTTAATCTTAGTTCGAAGAGAGAGTAAGAACAATTTTGTTACACCCAGATTATACAATTTCTTATTTTTAAAATTTGTTGTTCATAAGATCAGCTGATTTTGACATCAACCTCAAAATGTTAGGTTAATACTCCCCGGTGGATAGTCCTCTTCTTGGCTTACTGAAAATCTACAACAACTACCCTCTACAATAAAGAATACACGTTTGATTATTTAACATAAAATATTCAGAGTATTTATTTGTATAATACACTGATTTCCTCTTCTTCCAGTATACAAATATTATAATCGACCTTTTCAGTCAATAATACATTAGATCGATTTAGTTAGGTAAACATTTGAATTATCATAAAATATATTTTTTATGATTTTATAATTTTCTCCTTGATTAGACATTACACAACATATCATTCATTTTATTAATTTCCCCAGGGTTAAGGGAAGTTCTTTATGTTATGAGACGGTCAGAAATGAATAATTATATACTACGCTTTACAAGATAAAAATTAATAAATTTTGAATTTTTGGTTTATTTCAAAGTATGTAGTTCCAGATTTGTCCGCAAGAGTGCAGATTATTTCTTTATTATACACATGGAATCATTTACGAAATATTGTAACTGCACAACGATTTGATATGAGGTTTTCTTGGTTAATAATGATTAATAACGTTTATATTACCTCTTTCCTCGAAGTTTTTTACTTGAATGGAGCTGTTTCTAGTGTTGTAGTTCTAGTTGTTTTGTAATTTCGTTGAATGTCCATAAGATACAATCTCGCCAAAAAACTCGAAGTGCAGTTCAACTAGGCCAGATCTTGGAATTGGTTATTTCACTTTTTTATCGGGTAAAGCACTTACCCGTTATATTTGATATCTTAAGGAGGTTGAACATAAGGTGGATACTGTGAGTTAATTTTTATTCCATTTTGGCACTGTTTCCGAAAGTTTTAAATGGTTTTAATAAAATTTTTGTGACATTACTTTTTCTCAACCAAACGGTTTTCAATCGTTTTAACAATTAATTCATATGTTGTTACCCGGTTACTCTTAGTAACCAATAATTTTTATATAATTTTTTATTGGTTCTTCTATCTACTTTTGAGTATATAGGCTGTTTTTAATTATTATAAATTTATTTCTTATTTATAGAAAAATAATTCTTTTTAACTTTGGTTTATTATCCAATTTGATTTATATAAGGTTTTTCCGTTTATTTTCTTATAACCTTAGATATAGGTCTTTAATATTATTATTTCCTTTAATTGAATTTATATATTATTTATTAATTTCTTATAGTATCCTTACACTGCACTATTTTCTTCTGCCATTTTCCTCATACAGTATTATTTTATTTTTATTATCATCTTATATTTAACTCTTTTATTTTTAACCCTGGGTTATCTTATATTCAAACATAATTATTCTATTAAATATAAAATTAAACCTAGGTACTAAATTTTAGTTGCCTACACAATACAAATCATACAATATTTAAACAAAACACATAACTGGTTAGTAGCAACACAGTCTACTATTATAATCAATTGTTTCTACATCTACAGTACAAGTCTGTGAGATGCTCCCTTCAAAGTCACTTATTTACTCACTGGGTACACTATAACTCACTTGTTACACTTTATATCAATTAAGTATAGTTTATAATGTTTTGTGATATAAAGTAATTTAGAGCTAGGTATATTATACCCATTTCTGACCTTTATGGTAGGATAATTAAGGTATCATTTTTTGGGACTGGGTTATGTAATGTTTCATAAAGCCCCCCCACTAGAACAAATTTATTTTCGTTTTACTTGTTTCCAAAATAAATTGTTGATTGCTTCAATTTCCATATGTGGTTTATTCTTCGTGATATCTTCCTTCATTTCAGACTGGTTATATACCTGTTATTCGGTTAAATGGTAATTGCTGTTTTTCTACTCAACTCTCTCTCTCTTGGAGGCATATTCATCAATGATTTATTTCTCTGGGTAGTGGTACTTCCACATTTTTCTTGATAAGGACTGGTCACACTAATCATAAAAAACTTGTTTTAACACTTATTTTCATTTACTTCTATAAATTCGCTTTCTCAATTAAGCTTCTGTCAACTAATCTTCCTTCTATTTTCTTCATCTATACTTCTGGAATCTAATATCACTCTTTTCAGCTATTTTATAATTATTATCCCTTAAATATTCAATTTCCCTAACATTTTTCCCTATCCTGTGCGGTGGTACCAGTCGGGTGGCCACTTTTGGGTCCATACTCCGCTGTCCATCCTTACATCTCCTGAGACCAGGGGAACATTATCCCTGCTCAGGAAAATTATTGCCGGAACATTTCTACGGTCAATTCGTTATAATAAAAAGATTACAAGTAGTCGATTAGCGACTAATACTAAACACTTTTGGGATTCTTCATACTGTAGCTGTTTGCATTTAATTATATATTTCCTCTTCTTGATTCCTTCTTCTTTTTTTGCATTAACTATTAGCATATAACATTATTGATAGGCATTATTTTAAAATCCTTTTGACTTTCCTTCTTGTGACATATTTTCTCCGTATCATTTCTTCTTATATTATCTTCAATTCCAAGAAATTCTAATTATTGTTGTATTAATTATCATCCTCCTTCAGTTTCATTGGAGTCATTAAATTATTCTTTATTCTTCTTATCTGAGCACATTACCATCAATTGTTTTTATTTATTTATTTATTCGTCTGTTTGTTACCATAAAAATATTATTTTTTCTATCATTCCATTTTAAATCAGTTCTTTATAAATATTGTTTAATCATCTGTTCTCTTTTTCTTGGTGGTTTGTTGTTTGTTAAATCAAATTATATCGTTTCGAAATATTTAAAGTAAGTGGTACTTACATACTTTTTATTAAATCATATTGTTCCTGAATAAATATTTAGTAAGTTGTTGTTACAGTTTTTTGGAATTTTGGGGTAGTCAATGGGTTGCTTGGTTGGTTTTCAAAAATTCAGTCCCCTTTTTTCTGGTTTGTTATTATTTAGGTTAACCATGGTCCATTAACTCAGGTACTCCATGTTCTCGGATTACTGGGGTGTTCGTAATTAATTCTCTCCTTGATAATCTTCTTACCATCCTGCTTTCCCACTTTTCTGCTGTGAAACCTTCATTTAAGTACGGGTCTTCCGTCATTGTTAGTTCCTCTCTAACTAACAGGTATTGTACCTCCTCTGACATAACATATTCCCTCATTTTTAATAGCATTCCATTCTCTTTGACCTCTGTATTATTTACCCAACGTTTTGCTGATATATTTCGTATTAAAATTATAGCTGATGTTGTCAGATACTCTTCGACCGTGGCTATATTTAAGTAATATTTAAATCTATTTAAGTTTTTCTTTATTATTTTATGGTGGTTTACCTTGGCCATTTTTATAAAGTTTTTCCTATAATTCATACTTTTACTTAACTCCCTTCGCTCATTAATGGTGATGTTAAATGCACTAATTAATCCACCCTTCCTCATCTCCAATTCTTCTTTCGTGTTCAATATTTTCTTTCTACCTATTTTTCTTATTTTCTTGATATTCTCTTCCATGGTTTGAATATCCTTTTTGTTGTGGTTATTTTTATTTTCAGAGAATGTTACATCTTGGTATTCTCAAATTTCTATTTCCTTCCTGCTTTCTTCCGTATTCGGATTTACTTTAAGACCTTCGAAAGTGCTGTCTAATTTTTCATCCAAATTCTTGAAATCACTGTTCATTGTTTCCTCTAACTTTCCGAAACTTTCATCCATTTGCTTATTTGTCTCCCTCTTGTATGTATCTGCTTTTTGGCTAAGTGTGTTACTGATCAGTTCAATCTTCTCATGAATTTGTTTTATATTTTTATTACTTTCTTCAAATTTTGCGTTCATATATTCCCTTTGTCCGTTAATTATTTCTCTCAACTCATGGTTTTGTTCATTCATGGTTTCTCTGATATTTCCATGAATGGTCTCAATTTTTTCGTTTAGTTGCTTGACTAAACTTTCTTGAATACTATCTATTTTCTCATTGGTTTGTCTGTTTTGTTCCTCCTGTTTCCTAAAGTTCTCTTTATTTTCCTCTCTGGTTTGCTTTGAGTTTTCCTCCTGTTTTCTAAAATTTTCATCTATTTTGTCATTGGTTTGCTTTGAAGTTTCCTCCTGTTTTCTAAAATTTTCATCTATTTTGTCATTGGTTTGTTTTGAAGTTTCCTCCTGTTTTCTAAATTGTTCAGCCATAAATTTCATCATGTCTTGCCAATTAGGTTCTTCTCTGGCTACCGCTTTGTCTGGTTGGTCCCCTTGGGCATCCTCTTCAACTATTTCCTTTTCCGTGTCTGTGATTACTTTGGTTTCTTCCTTATCATCCATTGGTTGTTCCATTTCATTGTCCGTAACCATTTCTATCTCTCGTTCCTGTCCACCTTCTTCCTTCTCCTTTTCTTCTGTCCTCTTTTCAATCTGTCTCTGGTATTATGCATTTCTTGTTTTCTCATAACTGCCGACGATAATTAGGTTTTTTGGTATATTAATTTATTGAATATCTCAAAATTCTTTTCTAATTACAGCCCTTTTACGTTGAGCGCCATTCTGTAACATAATCGCTCTGAGGTACTTTCCGAGGAGTCTTTGGATGTGACCTATTGTGTGCCCGTCTTATTTAATTATGCCCCACTGTTGTAAGCGCCATTCTGTAACATACTCGCTATATAGGTGTGAGACGTCCGTCTTATTCAAACCCCAATGTTGGGTTCGCCAATTTGTAACGAGATCTCTTTTTATGAGGTATAGAGTTATTTTTTGAAAGTCTCGGAGCGGTCAGAGTACCTTTTTGCGATCGTCACTTATGAATTATAATTATTAATGTTCAAATCAATCGGATTTGAAGTTTACCAAATGAAACAGAAATCGAGTGTGTGTGATTTGGTAGAGATTACAGAAGTTGTTTAATCTTAGTTCGAAGAGAGAGTAAGAACAATTTTGTTACACCCAGATTATACAATTTCTTATTTTTAAAATTTGTTGTTCATAAGATCAGCTGATTTTGACATCAACCTCAAAATGTTAGGTTAATACTCCCCGGTGGATAGTCCTCTTCTTGGCTTACTGAAAATCTACAACAACTACCCTCTACAATAAAGAATACACGTTTGATTATTTAACATAAAATATTCAGAGTATTTATTTGTATAATACACTGATTTCCTCTTCTTCCAGTATACAAATATTATAATCGACCTTTTCAGTCAATAATACATTAGATCGATTTAGTTAGGTAAACATTTGAATTATCATAAAATATATTTTTTATGATTTTATAATTTTCTCCTTGATTAGACATTACACAACATATCATTCATTTTATTAATTTCCCCAGGGTTAAGGGAAGATCTTTATGTTATGAGACGGTCAGAAATGAATAATTATATACTACGCTTTACAAGATAAAAATTAATAAATTTTGAATTTTTGGTTTATTTCAAAGTATGTAGTTCCAGATTTGTCCGCAAGAGTGCAGATTATTTCTTTATTATACACATGGAATCATTTACGAAATATTGTAACTGCACAACGATTTGATATGAGGTTTTCTTGGTTAATAATGATTAATAACGTTTATATTACCTCTTTCCTCGAAGTTTTTTACTTGAATGGAGCTGTTTCTAGTGTTGTAGTTCTAGTTGTTTTGTAATTTCGTTGAATGTCCATAAGATACAATCTCACCAAAAAACTCGAAGTGCAGTTCAACTAGGCCAGATCTTGGAATTGGTTATTTCACTTTTTTATCGGGTAAAGCACTTACCCGTTATATTTGATATCTTAAGGAGGTTGAACATAAGGTGGATACTGTGAGTTAATTTTTATTCCATTTTGGCACTGTTTCCGAAAGTTTTAAATGGTTTTAATAAAATTTTGGTGACATTACTTTTTCTCAACCAAACGGTTTTCAATCGTTTTAACAATTAATTCATATGTTGTTACCCGGTTACTCTTAGTAACCAATAATTTTTATATAATTTTTTATTGGTTCTTCTATCTACTTTTGAGTATATAGGCTGTTTTTAATTATTATAAATTTATTTCTTATTTATAGAAAAATAATTCTTTTTAACTTTGGTTTATTATCCAATTTGATTTATATAAGGTTTTTCCGTTTATTTTCTTATAACCTTAGATATAGGTCTTTAATATTATTATTTCCTTTAATTGAATTTATATATTATTTATTAATTTCTTATAGTATCCTTACACTGCACTATTTTCTTCTGCCATTTTCCTCATACAGTATTATTTTATTTTTATTATCATCTTATATTTAACTCTTTTATTTTTAACCCTGGGTTATCTTATATTCAAACATAATTATTCTATTAAATATAAAATTAAACCTAGGTACTAAATTTTAGTTGCCTACACAATACAAATCATACAATATTTAAACAAAACACATAACTGGTTAGTAGCAACACAGTCTACTATTATAATCAATTGTTTCTACATCTACAGTACAAGTCTGTGAGATGCTCCCTTCAAAGTCACTTATTTACTCACTGGGTACACTATAACTCACTTGTTACACTTTATATCAATGAAGTATAATTTATAATGTTTTGTGATATAAAGTAATTTAGAGCTAGGTATATTATACCCATTTCTGACCTTTATGGTAGGATAATTAAGTTATCATTTTTTGGGACTGGGTTATGTAACGTTACAATATATATATATATATATATATATATATATATATATATATATATTGCAACAGAACACAGGATGATAAGCTATGTTGTTTATATCAGAGCACATGGATGACGAGCATTTTCTTGTTTAAATTGGTTTTATGTAATATTTTGTCTTTTAGTCAAAGTTTTGTATTTATAAATGGATAAGCATGTAGGGTATACCAAACTCTTCATAAAAAGGTGTTCTATATTGTCATGTAGTTTTTGTGTGAATTTGTGCACGTGTGCGGGTGTGATAATGTGCGATCGCTATAGCTTCAGTGGTAGTTAACCGATTGACGTGAAACTTTGACAAGGAATTATTTATGTAAATAGCTTCCATTTGTGTATACTCTGAGGTGCATAACTATTTTAGAAATATGTTTTTTTTAAGTGAAGAAAAACGCAATTGTAACTCTTATCAAAGATAGGGTAATAAAATTCGTAGATAATTTCCATGCAGGCCTTTGTTAAATTATACAAAGTTTTTCACGAAATTTGTATATCTGTTTGTTCCATCAATCATGTGACTTAGGCTTAGCCTATCAGAATACATTAAATTCAGTGAGATTCATTCGTTGTAGAGTTAGGATGGACACAGTCTGTCTGTAGAAGTTGCAAGGGGAGGTTGTGCCCGGTGAAGAGAGTTGTTCCCTTACGAACATAGATATATCATATATAAAATAAACCTTGGTAATTCTTAACGAAGTTTTGCGTTAAGAACCGAGTGGGTAAAATATTTAGATAAAATTTTAAATATAATACAGTGCTGTTTTCGGGTAAGTTAAGATATCCGCTTAGGGAATTTAAAGACACTTCAAGATATCATGGAAGGTGTACATTAAACGCACTGCATTAATTAATACCCATATTAATCCTGAGATTAAGAAAATATAAAGTATAAATTAAAAATAACCTGTACGAGTGAAATTTATAATCACTGTGAGTGAACAAATTATGAAGAAACTAATTAATGTTAGCAGTCAAACATAACAATGAGACTCATTGAAATATCGCCGCTGGAGCCGCCTGTCGTAGAAGAGGATGCCAGGAAGGAGTGACGCTGTAGAAGAGGATGACGAGACGAAGAGGACGCCAGGACGAAGAGGACACCAGGAAGGAATGACGCTGAAGAAGAGGACGCCAGGACGGGAGCGACGAGAGGAGAGGAGGACGTTGCAGCAACCAAGTAAAAATCGATTTATATTATCGAACAATACAAACAATTATTTCTGTTATCAATACATGACAATTTATAATACAATATACATCTTTAAAAACTATATTTGTGTGTATAATAAATAATTTTTCATCTCCTCCATAATAGACTTGTTTGTGAATTTTACACACTCACTATATATTTGGTGCTGGCCAATGTTGGGCTCGATTTTTTTGCATTAGTTTAAAAAAAAAAATATATATTATTTTGAGTGTGTAGAGACTAAATTCATTGAACTATTTATATGTGCTGTTCTGTGTTATCAGGGAGTGTAGATAAAAGTTTGAATACTCTCTCTTATCAGATATTTGAACAGTAGTATTAAATTGTCTATGTGGAGATTGAATTATTATTGTATTTATGTTAGATTAAGTTGTTTACATTTGATTGAGATACGGGACTATAATAATAAATAACATAAACGGACGTTATTCATAATAATAAATATTAATAATCGTGCGATTAAGATAAATAAACAAATTATAATATTTATTAAATTTATAATAATAAATAATCAAGATGGTCGAATCAGCAGAATTGCAAAATACATTAGCGGCTTTAATGGCCAATATACAAAAGCTCTCAGACAAAACTCTCAGAAGAGAATAAAGCAAACAAAGAAGAAGCTGCAAAACAAAATAAATCACTTCATGATGAAAATAAAATTTATACAGCCGTTCATGACCAGGCTAAACAAAAATAAACAACTTTTAGAGTCAACCGAAAAACGTATAGGCGAAAAGGTAGAAATGATTCGCAGCAATATTGAGACTGCTTTAGAAGCGAACAATTCTCGCATCAATGACTGTGAAGCTAAAATCACTGGGATAGAGGAAAGAGTAGTTCAACACACATCTACGGTGAGTGAGCTTGTAGCTGAACAAGATCAGCGAATACAGGAGCTGGAACAACAGCTGACCCGACTCCAGAGTTCCTCAACAACGGCGAATCAGACCACGTTCATATATAGAACTGTAGAAGAAAACAATTCACAGTTGAAATTCGTCAGCAGGGACTCCGAGAATCCGCTTCTCTTCCTGAATAACTGCCAGCGAGACATGGACACAATAGGCGACACCCTGAGTGAGATGGATAAAATAAACTATGTAGTCAGGAGATTAAAGGGTACTGCAGCTGAGTGGTTCACGGTAGTACAAGATAAAATAGTTACATATCAAAGCTCTGGTACAACATTTTAGGCAGAGATAGTAAATAAATTAGCTCATCATTTTGGACGAGGTATCCAAATTGCCGTAATTACACAAGGTATTAAGTCATTGGAGGAACTACTCCTATTGTTAACCAAATGGGATAATGTTGACAGTCAAAATAATAGTAATAATAATAGTGAACCAGCTCGTAAACAATTTCAGCCACAACAACCACAAAAACAACAACAACCACAAAAACAACAACAACCAGAACAATTTAAAAATAAACCTAATTTCCAAAAGTTCAATCAAAGAAATGTATCGGCAATTACCGAAGCAAGTACCAGCGAAGAGCAACCAAAAAATGAGTAGGGTTGCACGGCGTGAGTCCGTGCGATAAATTGAAAAATATAAATAAAACTAAGGATAAAATTACAAATAAAACATACCATAACGAACAGCAGTGTTGAAAATCTTATGTAAACGATAATAGTAGCTAAGAATGTATACACTGCTTCAGGCCTATATCCTGTTGACATTAGAGATGAATTAATATATAACGATTGTGTTGATCATGATGTGGAAAATGTTAGAAATAAGAATGATAATGATATTGTTGTGAGAGCGAAAATTAATGGATGTGTCGGAAATGTGTTATTCGATACTGGTGCGCAAATTTCTCTAATCAGCGAAAAATTCATTAACAAACATAGACACCAATTTAAAAAATAGCTATCTTACCTGTCAAGAATACAGTTGTCACAACAGCCACAGGTGATTCACAAACTATTAATAAGCAAGCACTTGTCACAATAAATTCACAAGGATGGAAATGGAAATACCTGTTCTTATAGTCAAAAATCTAGTGTACAACATTATAGTAGGCACTGATACATTAAGGAAAGTACACGCTACAATTGATTTCATTAATAAAACGCTAGAATGCACAGCTAAATATACAAAACATAAAATTAATTTGGGTTATTCTCTCAGTCAGGGAGGTAAATATGACAATGCGGTGGACCGATATAGTCCTGTCGACTTACAGAAGCCAGCTGTTAATCGCTTAGATAAGATAGCAGCTAACGGTGTTGCTCCCGATAAGGAGATAACAGATTGGCAACAAAAGCAAGTAAATAATATTTTAAATAAATATGAATCAAGTTTCAAAAATCAGCACACAATTACCAACGTTTATGAACATAAAATACAAGTTAGCGACGAGAATAAATTTATAAGAAAAACATATTTGATCCCATTACATTACCAGCAACAGGCTGAAGGCGAAATAAATACAATGTTAGAGAATAATATTATTGAACGAGCAGATAGTAATTTTTTAACCCGATGGTAGTCGTTAAGAAAAAAATAACGATATACGCATCTCCTTAGACATCCGAAATCTTAATAATATAACACAAAAATGTTACGATTGTGCTCCCAACACGGAAAATTTGTTTGTAAAATGTCAATGAGTAAAATACATGTCGCATCTGGACCTAAAGAGTGGGTTTGGCAGATCCCTTTAGCCAAAGAATGTCGAAAATTCACAGCCTTTTTATATAAAAATAAATGTTAACAGTTTAAGGTAGTACCTTTTGGGTTGGTTACCAAGCCTATGGTTAAGTGTCTTGAATTGGTATTAGCGCCGGAGGTCGACGATTTTGTAAGTGTGTTTGTTGACGACATACTTATTATATCGAAGTCGTTTGAGGAACATATCCAGCACCTGGATATCGTTTTCCGCAAGTTACGAGATGCAAACCTTGCGCTCAACTTAGAAAAATGCGAATTTGGAAAATCACAAATAAAGTTCCTGGGGCATATTATTTCTGCGGATGGTGTTAGTACTGACCCGGAGAAAATTCAGGCCATTACGGAATTTCCAAATCCAACAAAATCGAAAGATATCAGGGCGTTCCTTGGATTGACTGGATATTTTCGCCGTTTCACACCAGAATATTCTAAAACCATAGAACCACTGCTGGAATTGTTAAGGAAGAACACCAAATGGAGATGGGAAGAGCGACATGAGGCAGCTTTCAATCCTACAAAAGACTTATACAGCAAGAACTTATACATGTTCCACCGGAAAAAGAAGGAAAGTATGTACTCAACTGTGATGCTTCAGACTATGCGATCGGTGGTGTGTTATATCAAAGAAATAATAAAGGAGAACATAAGGTAATTGCACATGTAAGTAGATTTTTAAAAGGTGCCGAAAGAAATTATTTTACGTCTGAAAAAGAGATTCTTGCAATCGTGTATTGTATCAGTAAACTTAGATATTACCTGGTGGGTCAACACTTTGAAATTCTCTCAGATAATCAGGCTTTATCTTTCATGCTTAATAGTAAACTGGCCAATGCACAGATATCGCATTGAATCATGGCGATCCAAGAATATGATTTCAGCATCAAATATTGTAAAGCCAGTGAGAATAAAACTGCTGATACTCTAAGTAGATATCCCCCCATCATCGAAGAACAGTACTCCACGACCAGGAGTGAAATTCAAATTCTAGCAGTCAAGTATACATTACCAGATGACTTAAAGAATAGGTTGAAATTGGTAAATCTTGAACAACAAAAGGACGCAAAATTAAGAAAAATTAGTGAAGAAACACAAAGGCAAGACAACCCGAAGTACAGAATCGACAGGGATGTACTGTATAAAATAATCGACGGACAATGGAAGATTATGGTTCCTGATGATCTTGTAGAAGATTTAGCATGGGCTTGTCATGAAATTCTTGTTCATGCGGGAGCTTATAAATGTTATTTGGCGATGAGAGAAGACTTCGTATGGTTGAACATGGCAAGGAAAGTTAAGTCTATTTTGCGAACATGTCACATATGCCAGACAGCTAAATACCCAAATCAACACACCTATGTGGAGATGGGTAACATCATTACCAAGAATAAGAATGATCTACTGTGTATCGATTTTTTAGGTCCGCTACCACGTGCTGCAAGGGGTATGAAGAACCTGGTGGTCTGCACAGATGCATTTTCTAAAAAACGTAAGTTTATATGCAATTGGACGACCTACCACGATGGCAGTATTAAATGTTGTATTAAATAAATACATTCAGAAATATAGTCAGGTGAAGAAAATTCTATCTGACCAGGGTAAGCAATTCACCAACAAGAAATGGCAGTCCAAATTAGAGAAGCACAATATACAGGCAGTGTTGACAGCAATCTGGAGACCGCAAGGTAACCTCGCCGAAAGGGTCAACAGGGAGTTAGGGCGTCTGTTTCGCACTTATTGTAATAGCAACCAGAGTAGGTGGCCGGATTATCTCGAGATTTTCGAGGCGTCATCAACGGGAATTACAATGACACAACAGGATTTACGCCTAATGAACTACAAACCAGGGAAATGCCAAAGCGTGTCTGGGATGGGTGCATCAGGAGGATTGCAACACAGAATTTGTTTATTCCAAATTTGGTTAAAAAGATAGAGGCAAGGAGACGCATTAAAAAGTGTGCCGAAGAACGGACGGAGGAATTTAATGCGGATCACAAACTGGTAACGTTCAAAACTGGCGAAAAGGTACTCTTGTGTGCTTTAAATGTTGGCCACAGGGAAGATAATATGGCAGCAAAATTCTTTAGATTATACAACGGTCCATATATTTTATCGGAACAAGTGGGTAAAAATACATACATTGTCACTAACCCAAATACAAACAGGGTGATAGGGAAGTTCCATGCATCGTCCTTAAGAAAATATTACGTTAAGGATAATTGAATCTAATATGCCAGGATATAGGAGTATGAATGTTATGCAATTGTATAAAAATATGTGTAGGGTAAGAATAATTGTGAGAATGTTGGAAAAAATGCTTTGGGTGAACCGGATATACATATAAGATAACAAAATGACGTCAGACATGGACATCCTTATCAGTGTTCAGGAATGTTTGGTGATATGCAGCCATGTGCGATTGTTTGTTTACTATTAGTGCTGTCAAAGTGACAGTTGGGGAAATGTTGTTTGATAGAAGCTATTCAGTTATTTTGATTTTTCAACTTATTATGTTATTATTTGGATGATTATGATTATTGGGAGGAAGTTATGTCAATTTAGGTTAGGAAGAAAAAAAAATTTTTGTATTCCATATAAAAAATTTTTTTTTACATGTGGTGGGGTTAATCCTGCAACAGAACACAGGATGATAAGCTATGTTGTTTATATCAGAGCACATGGACGACGAGCATTTTCTTGTTTAAATTGGTTTTATGTAATATTTTGTCTTTTAGTCGTACGTTTTGTATTTAGAAATGGATAAGCATGTACAGTATACCAAACACTTCATAAAAAGGTGTTCTATATTGTCATGTATTTTTTGTGTGAATTTGTGTGCGTGTGCGGGTGTGATGATGTGCAATTGCTATAGCTTCAGTGGTAGTTAACCGATTGACGTGAAACTTTGACATCTGTATATCAAACAGTATATCTGTTTGTTCCATCAATCATGTGACTTGGGCTTAGCCTATCAGAATACACTAAATTCAGTGAGATTCATTCGTTGTAGAGTTAGGATGGACACAGTCTGTCTGTAGAAGTTGCAAGGGGAGGTTGTGCCCGGTGAAGAGAGTTGTTCCCTTACGAACGTAGATATATCATATATAAAATAAACCTTGGTAATTCTTAACGAAGTTTTGCGTTAAGAACCGAGTGGGTAAAATATTTAGATAAAATTTAAAATATAATATAGTGCTGTTTTCGGGTAAGTTAAGATATCCGCTTAGGTAATTTAAAGACACTTCAAGATATCGTGGAAGGTGTACATTAAACGCACTGGATTAATTAATACCCATATTAATCCTGAGTTTAAGAAAATATAAAGTATAAATTAAAAATAAACTGTACGAGTGAAATTTATAATCACTGTGCGTGAACAATTTATGAAGAAACTAATTAATGTTAGCAGTCAAACATAACAATGAGACTCATTGAAATATCGCCGCTGGAGCCGCCTGCCGTAGAAGAGGACACCAGGATGAAGAGGATGCCAGGAAGGAGTGACGCTGTAGAAGAGGACGACGAGACGAAGAGGACGCCAGGACGAAGAGGACACCAGGAAGGAATGACGCTGAAGAAGAGGATGCCAGGACAGGAGTGACGAGAGGAGAGGAGGACGGTGCAGCAACCAAGTAAAATCGATTTATATTATCGAACAATACAAACAATTATTTCTGTTATCAATACATGACAATTTATAATACAATATACATCTTTAAAAACTATATTTGTGTGTATAATAAATAATTTTTCATCTCCTCCATAATAGATTTGTTTGTGAATTTTACACACTCACTATATCCTTATTAGTATAATAAAATTTGATTTATTGCAATATATATATATATATATATTTTTTGTAAGAAACGTACTCTGTGTCCGTAGCTTCTTATCTTCGTTGAAATTATTTAATTGGAAACAAATTAATTATTTGTTGAATTATTCTTATTATGCAATGATACGTTTAGCATAAGTCGCCGTATCAACCCCTGACTGCGGTATGAGAACATACGAACGCACGTATGAGTAGTGTAAAAGATGTAAATAATGAAAATAATGTAATAATTAAGCATTAGGTATAAGACATAAATAAAAGAAACAAACGTATTAATTCATTTTAAATAAGGAAATAATTGTAAGTGAACATGCATATGGAATTTCAAAGCCTTGTTGGTTTTAAACGCAGCGAAGGGAGACGAAACACGCCCCTACTGGCAGCTGTGATGTCATTGCGACAGGCAACCGCGTGTGTATCAGGTTATGTGTGTGTGTTAGTGTTAGTGTGTAAATGAAGAACAAGTTGAATTATGTATATGATTGCGGAAAATTTTACACAGTTTTTTAAGTGCTGAACGAAAACCAGAAGTAACACGAATCAGAGACATATGTAGAAAAACAGCTGGCGCCTGGCGCTACAATTCAATACTAAGAGGTCTATGATCGTGGGAACCGTTCAGCTACCGTGTGAAATTTTGCCATAACTAACTTCCATAGTTTACACACCTTAATATTCATAATTTGCATAGATTAAGTTTATTAATGTACCAAACGATTTGTTAAATAATATTTATAAAAAAGTGTGCGCTTCATAGAAAGACATGTAGGTTGTAATTAGTTAATAAACCGACGCGCTGACTTGTTCAACTCTGTCCGAACAGTTTTCAACAGGAATTGAACGACGGTAGGGGTATAAAACCCCAGTGAGCGACACACGCTTTCTCAGATCATTAACAGACAGTACGTGAAATCGACGCATCTCGCCACTGCAAATTTTACAAAGTTTAAGTAATGTTTTAAATCGAATTATGTAACTTAAAGTGCGATGGAACCGGCAGTACGTCGGTGAAAGTAATTAGTGATATACATGAGTAATGTAAAAGACAATAATACTGTAAACTACGAGGAGTCGAAACGTCGTCGATGAACTTCAAGAAGTCCACGTACAACTTCGAGACATCCACGAGGGAAAAGACGAGGAGAGGAGAGGAAACAGAGCAATATACTAGAGGACGCAGGGACAGCCACACGCAGCTACATCCAGCCATACATCATCACGACCAGAGGTCCATGTCAGAACTCAGCATCCATTAGACGGAGAGAGTAATTTCAAACGACGCAGAGACAGAGAAGGTGATACCGGAAGGGGATCCAAAAACTCGAGAGTCCAGGTGACGGTAACAACACAGTTAAATGGTTGCAGAATATGCAGGTGAAGTCAGACATTTATTCAATCTTATAAATGACCCTGAGGTCTATCAAAAGAAGGCTCTAGATTCCATATACAAGTTTACATAAACTTTATTATTTTTATTTGCATAATGAATAATTAATAAAAGTTCAGAGAATAATAATTTATAACAAAGAACATAAAACTTATTAATCTCATAAATAAATGGTATTTACAAAAACCATATTTTATTATATTTTTATTATATAATTAAAATCAAGTAACTGTAACGTAAAATCAAGTACGAAAGTTTAATTCAATTGTAGATTTTAATTAATTGAGACATTAGGAGTATAGTTAAATAAAGTAATAGAATGGTCTCTATTAGAATTTTTATAAATGTTTAATTATTTATTTTTTTTGTAATTAAGTGGTATATAAGAAAAGAACCACACTTGCTAAGTTAATATTAATATTCAGTTTCGTACATGTTAATCACGCATTGTAATAATATATGTGTTATGTATTATATGTCTGTGTAAATATTCCAGGTCATGTATGTCTTATTTTTGTGTATAATGTGTCTTAGAATATAAGAGATAAAATTTTGGCACGTTATAATTATACGATATTCGTATAAGTGAATATAAGGGATTCAATATTAGTTAACCCACACACTAATTAATAACATGACAATTTGCATTTTTTAATTAATAAACAAAATGAATAATTTGTTAATTTTATTAACAAAGTCGTACTAATTTCACAACCAGTAATAAATCCTCTGTACTCTTTACTTGTAACGATATTCACTTGCTTATCCACCCTCAATTAACTACCAAAGCCTGCGACCTAGCTGGGAAACATCAAGGTAAATACTGCAGAAGAAGAGTATACCTTCGAGACGTGAGTAAGTGCGCACAAATGAGTAATATCATATGTGCAAAAGCGAGTTGTTAAGAGTATCATTGCAATATATATATATTGTAATAGTACATATCTTAACAATAAAGTTAACAACAAAAGGTAAAGAATGAAGCACTCATAAACTAACACCAGAACACCTAAGAAAGGAATGATAACTGAGTAACTGTGTACAAAGTATTATATAAGGTCCAAGAACTCAATAAAACAATTAATGTAATTAACTCGGTAAACCAAAGAACAATAAGTAGTGATAAAGAAGAAAGTATAGAAGACAACTTAGTAACGTGATAAACCCAATAGATATGATAAGTGAGAGGTATAAACAAGTCTAACAACGAAACCACGAATTAAAATAAAGACATGCTAAGCAACAAGACAGTGAAGACCACATTAATTACCAAATAACTTAAGTGCATGAAGAACTGAAAAGAAACAAAATTAACAAAAATAGTCATTTTTTAATAGAGGTCAGAATATTTCACCTCACAGAGTCTACCAATTAAATAAAAAGCCTTTTTCTATGTCAGGCAATATATTACTTAAAGATAATTAATATTTTCAAGGAATAAAAAGAAATCGAAACAAAAAGGCAAATATTATCATAAATAAATCATTGGGAAATAGGGAAATAGAGAATGCAAATTTAGGAATTAAATAATGCAATTAACCTGAAAAAACAATAACCGATGATGACAAATACCCAGAAGAGACAATCAAATGACAAAACATGTAAATAGTTATTAGTAGACATAAATATAATGTACAAACGTTCAACTTAGAATGTAAGAAATAAGACATTGAGTATATCCTTAGATTAAAACTATGAGGAGGTCTGCGAACCTCAAACAGTTATTTTGTATAAGTGAACTACAGACTATAAGTCATATAGAATTACAAATATAATAATATTGAACAATAATTATAAAAATCAGATAGTGTAACAGTGTAAAAAGGTGAGAACAACAGTGATAGGCTTTAAAAAGTAAAAACAGTGTATAGTGTAAGTGAATAAACATATTTACAATATGAACATTGTATGAAACATGTAATTTATATGAAACAACAAGGTAACTAATATAGTGAAATAAAACCAAGGGGAAATAATTAAGAAATAAAGAATCTTCCGTTACAAACTTATAATATAATAGTGACGAAGATACAATAAGATTCTATGGAATCATATTAATTATAAATTGTGAAATCGAACCTGTGACCCATAAACATATCATTGCCAAGACCTGAAATGAATGAATTAGTGTTTTAATAAAAAGGAAGGTATTGTTGGAAAAATATTGAAACCAGACAGAACATGTCAGTTTTACTCATGGAGTTTATACAAATTAAAGGCAGATACGAGACAAAATAATACAGAAAAACTACGGAAATAACTAAAAGAAGGATGTTTTAATCGATGGCACAAAAAACTTGAAGTCCAGGAGCGAAGGATCAAGAAATAAGCTTGTAAAGAAACTCCAAGATTGGTGAGATTACTCCAATGATCAACCACGATATTTGAAAACATTTTAACATTTAAAGATCGAGTTACAGCGATGTACTATCATAAAAACAATAAAAACTTTATAATAGTGAATACTAACTGCACACAAATAATTATTAGTACTAAGAGTTTCTTTTTCAATTGTTCATTTGTTCTTTTGTATGATCCAAAGAATCCACAGATACACAACATACATCAACAACCACTAATTACCAAACATTATTTATAAATATTATGTTTTATGATATGTTTACGATTTGTACTATACTTTGACATGACTAATAGATGCACCCTGAGATTGAGATTTTGCATGCTCTACAACAGAAATGAGCTTCGAAAAGAGTAAATAAAAATAATTGAATGTAACACAAGAACGAATAAGGAGTTGATTATTTACACAGAACATAAGAGTCGTTTTACAAATTGGCGACCAACTTGAGGGCTAGAAAAAGGGAATTAAACCAAGATAGAATAGAATTATAGTTGTCATTTCTAGCTGGCGATCATACAAAAGTGAACAAGATAGCGTCCAACCAGTGAGGCTGAAATTAGGGAAAAATTATTATAGTAGGAAGTTATAACTGTATCACAGGTAACCTGATTTTAGCTGGCAGGTGTTAGAAGTACAGAAATGCACACAAGAGGCAAGTCCAAGCAACGCGCGGCGGAGGCCAGAAAAGAAATCAGCATGGAAGAGAAGTAGTCAACATCGGTTGAAGAAGTGGAGACGGGTGATAAGGTGGAAAATAGAGGAGAACCAAATTGGCAAAAAATAATGGAAGTAATGGCCGAACAAAGTAGACAAAATAATGAAAGTTTGTTAAAACAAATGAACGAAAAATTTGGCAGAAATGAGGAGAATTTGAAACAAATTAAAGAAGATAGTAAACTAACTAATGCAAATTTTAAACGAATGGAGAAACAAAATAAACAAACAAATGAGAAGATATACAGTATGGAGGAAAGGATCAATGAACACTCGAAGAAACAAAACGAAGCTTTGAAGGAAAATTTGATAAAACAGATGAATGAGAAGTTGGACAGTACCAATAAAAAGTTAGAAAGTAAAATAGACGGTATTAAGGAGAGTAATAGTGAAACTTTAAGGGAAGCTATAAAGGAAAATAATGAACAAATGAAGAATGAGTTCAGACAAATAAATGAAGAAAATTTAAAACAAATAAATGAAAGAATTGAAAATATCAATGAGGCAATTACACAAAAAATAGATGAGTGTAATGAAGAAAGAAAACGAGAAATCACCGAAACAAATGAAAAAGTAGAAGGCACCAAGGAAACCATTGGACAGGTCAGAATAGATTTGGATACCAAGATAGGTCAAGTAAAAGAGAGTAGTCACGCCCAAATGCAATCAATAAGAATGGACTTCGGAGATAAATGTCGGGACATCGATACGGCCATAAGCGAAGTACGTGGACAGGGACAATGCAACCAAGAGAGGATCGAGGGACTCCAGCGAGCAGTCGATAATCGACCCACTTCTATTTCATACATCCAACCCATGGACAAGAGGGAGGCTATCAGTTTCAAAACTTATAGAAGAAACCCGATGGAGTTCTTAGAACGGGTCAACGAACAGCTGATTAGAAATGGAGAGGACAGGTGGCCAGTGAAACGGAGTTATCTAGATGAGCACTTCAGAGAAATTAGTGATAACTGGTGGACGGCTTTGAGACACAACCTCTGGAATTATGATGAATTTAAAGCGGCGTTGAAAGCAAGGTACTGGTCGGAGGCCACACAGAACATTGTAAGGGATAACATTTGCCACAGGAGGTATGATGCTAGCAGAGGGACCATGCTCACCGCGTAATTTCTTGGAAAAGTGTGTTTGGCGAGAAACCTGGAGCCAAACATCCCGGAGGAAAGTCTTGTCACCAAGATAGCCTACCACTATGAGGACGGAGTGTCCAGGGCACGAACAGGAGGGCAAATTAAGACGGTACAAGCCTTGTCGGCGATGTTAGAAGAATACGAACAAGAAGGGTATTATAGGAGAAGTCGGCAGAGGTACGAAACCAGGAATGTGCCAAGCAACGACCACCACAATAGCAACGGAAACAATCGGCCAAATTTCAACAACTGGACAAATCACAATAACGAGGCGTACAACTGGCCGAATTTCAACAACCTCGGAAATAACAACAACGAGGCGTATTACCAACCAAACAACAACAGCCCAGGAAATAATGGAGGCAACCGCGGCAATCGACCAAATATCCCAACTAATCAATACAACCAGCCATACAACCCGAACTACCGTCAACAGAACAACAACAGCCAAAACTACAATAACAACCACAACCCAAATAATCAAAACCAGGACTACCGAAGGGTCAACTATGTGCGAGCAGAGGATAATGGCAACGGGAGATCACATTATCAAGGACGCCAGAGTTCCAGCTGGGACACCTACTGGAACCAAGACGACCATGACAACAGAAGGGCTGCCAGGACCAACGGAGGTACAAGTTGAAGCCACGAGGGTTACCGGCAAAACAACTACGAGGATGACCATCACCAGCCAGAACCTAGACCGACAGTGAATGATACACATGTAAACCAAAACGGCAGGCGAGACGAAGAGTCTAAGCCGGCTTTAAACGCCACGCGGCGGTGAAAACACCTAAGGGACCCTCACTGAACCAATATATTGGGTTAATTAACGCAGGACATCATGTTCAAAATACGAAAAAAGTTATTACAATTATTCGAAACAATTATTTACAAAATTTAAGGGAGGAACTGTTAGAAGAAGAAGACGCGACTCCAAATAAAAGTAACAATGAAATAATCCACATAGCGGCGGAAGTCAATGGTGTACAGGCCAAAAGAATGATAGACACTGGGGCTAACATCTCATTAATCAACGGGATTGAGCTAGACAAGATCCAGGAAGAAGGTAAAAAACAAATACTAACGTTACCAATCAGTAATATTATACTAGTAGGGGTAACGGGACGCCAGAACAAGACGGTCCGAAAACAAGAAGAGATTGGAACTAGTAAGCAACCACAAAACAATCCCAATGACATTCCTAGTAACCGGTGGTTTACCATTACAAATGTTGGTCGGGTGTGACATGTTAAAACAATATTCAGCAGTCATCGACATGAACAAATCTAAATTATTTTTTAAAACAAACGACGTAGAGTGGACAGCTGACTTAATTGACAGTGACAGCACAAATCCAAACCGAGCAGTATATCGCATCCAGCGAAGTCCAGATCGACTGGAACCGACACAAAACAGCGAAATCTTTTATGAGTTGGACAATGAGCAATTGTGGAACGACAAAACTGATGAAATCCGTACTTTTCAAAGAGAGAAAACTAACGCTAACTTAAATAATGCGCAAATCGAACAACTGATTAAAGTATATAACAGATATCATCATGTGTTTTCAGATACGCCAGGCAAAGTAAGAGGATACCTATGTAAAATTGAATTTAAAGAAACTGTAAATTTCAATAGAAAGTCCTACCCAATCGCCTACTCATTGAAGGAAGCCATGAGGGCGGAAATTAACAGGTTAATAGACGAGGACATCATTGAACCTAGTTACTCCCCTTACACCAGTCCCATCCTAGCCGTCCCAAAGAAAAACGGAAAAGTGAGAATCTGCCTGGACGCACGAGAAATTAATAAGGTGATAGTCAATGATCGAACATCCCCAGGAGAGATCGAAGAGATATTGAAGAAGTTTCACGGGACCAAGTTTATCAGCACGTGGGATACCGTCTGTGGGTATTGGCAGGTTGAACTACACCCAGACAGCCACAAGTACATGGCATTTATTTTTGAAGGCCGGAATTACCAGTTTAAACGGCTGCCATTCGGACTGGTCAATTCAGTAGCCGTATTCGTCAAAATTATGGACCAAATCCTCGGAGAAGAGACCCTCCAGTACACTACGGTCTAAGTAGATGATATTTTAATTACTTCAACCAACTGGGATGATCATTGCCGAAGGGTAGAAAGTGTGCTGGAAAGACTATCTGAAAACCGTATTACGCTCAAGCTCGAAAAATCAAAATTGATAGCAGACGAGGTACAGTTCTTGGGGTTCAGCCTATCAGAACAAGGGATCACCCCATCCCAAGAAAAAATTGAATCAATACAGAAGTTCCCAACACCCAAGAACAAGAAACAGTTACAATCCTTCCTCGGTATATGTAATTATTACCGTAAGTTCCAGGGGAATTATTCAGAGCTAACATCAAAATTCGCCCGGCAGTTATCATCAAAGGACAAGTGGACATGGGGAGAAGAACAAGATACCACACTTGAGTTAATAAAAAATAAGTTCTTAGAGTCTGTGATGTTACATCACCCCAACTTCAATAAACCGTTTTACATGAACTGCGACGCCAGTTCTATACCAGAAGGATGACGAAGGAAATCATCAGGTAATCAGTTTCGCCAGCCGAGTCCTGAATAGCTGTGAGAGAAACTACAATGTAACTGAGAAGGAACTCCTGAGCGTCGTATTCGCTTGTAACAAATTCCGTACATACATTTTGGGATACGAAACTACCATTAGGACTGACCACAAGTCAATCTCGTTCCTAAAAAATTGTAAACTAAACCATGGAAGGTTGACCAGGTGGAGCCTAATACTACAAGAATACAACCTCAATTGGGAGTACATCCCCGGCAAGAAGAACATCGCCGCAGACACCTTATCCCGTATTAACATCAGGGAACAGACATTTGAAGGGGAAAAAGAAACGATGATTAAGTTGTACCATATCATTAGTAGTAGAGCCGACTTGGCCAATATCACAAGAGAACTTGAGCGACAACAGAAACAAGACCCCAAATTGAGCAAAATTCTTAAGCGACTCGATGAACAAGATAGCCGAATAACAACATTTTACAGCTTACAACAACAAATTTTATTCATCAGGACTCAGTACAGATATAACATGTGGAAGATTGTAATACCCAGAGCCGTAGAAAAGGACATAATAATGGATTACCACGTCAGGTATGGCCACATGGGGGCGTTAAAAGTTGTAAAGGCACTCCAGGAGCATGTACGCGTATATATCAAAGACGCAAATAGAAAAGTACGAAACCAAATTAAACACTGTCACATATGACAACTCGTAAAGATAAATAATGACAAGAAAGAAGGTACCATGATGCCCATAACATCAGCAAGCAGATTAGAGAAGGTATTCATTGATATTTGCGGCCCATTCCCGTGAAGTGGCGGGAGGCACCAATATAAATATTTTGTAATATTGTTCGACCACTATACTAGATACACAAAACTGTACCCAATCAACTGGGCAACGACGCAAAAGATTTTAACAATTATTCTCCAGCACTATGTCAATGAGGTAGGAACACCTAAGTCCATTATTACTGACCCTGGGACGCAGTTCAAGGGTAACAGATGGAAAGAGACACTACGGGAGAATGGAATCAAGACATACAAAACATCTGTATACCACCCGAGTAGTAACCCGGCCAAACGAGTTTTAATGGAAGTAGGAAGGATCCTAAGAACATATTGTTTCGACCAACAGAGAAGGTGGGCGGAGTATTTGACAGCTGCTGAAGACTTCTTGAATTTATCATACCATCAGTTTATTGAAACAACACCGTATACAGCAATGTTCCAGAGACCACCACCCAGAAAGATAATCGAGTTAATCCAATTTCCAAATGGAGAAGAATATAAGTTTGATGAGATAAAATTCTATAACAAAACACTAGAACAAACTGAGAAAATAAAAAGCAAATACCAGAGGCTACAACCGAAGCCGGTACGATACCAAGTTGGAGATCGAATCTTATTGAAAAACAGAGAGCTACCCAATACAATGGAGGGTATAGCGAAAAAACTATTATTGTTATACACTGGACCTTACACAGTAATGAAGGATAATAATAATAATACGTATGAGATCATGGATCCCAGTACACAGAGGAAAAAGGGTACTGACAACCAGTGATCCAAGATAAAATACTATTAAACAATTAAAAGAATGATCATTGAACCAAATAATGAATTATAAATGTGTTAAAAGAAGAGTGATAAAGAAAAGTAAGTTTTAATATAAACAGTAAGAAGTACACTAGAGTCTCGTTTAACCGAATTTGATGGGACCAAGGATGATTCGGTTAACCGAAAATTCGGTTAAAACGGAAACATAGTACTGTACTGTAATTCACACTTTTTTTTAGCGAGAAAAAACGCTAAAGAACAACAAGCGCCTTTAATCGTTTTTTAGGGAAACTAGCAGTACTCGTGCGCCGTTGTTACATACAGACGTTGTAGCATGACAGATAAGCCCATAAAAATGAATGGTAAAATGATCATAAAAATAAAATAGTAACATTGTTAAATCCGAGAAAGCAAAATAATATAAAGAATTAATTAAGAACCACCGTGGAATACAATCATTGATTAAAATAAAAGTTCATGTAAAACTAAGGTTACAACGAGTGATGAATCATCAACATAAATTTAAAAACTAAATATGAAAAAAAGGTAATACCCAGGTAGGATAGGAGTAGGTAAGGAAGAAACCCAGAAAATGACTAAACCCACAACAAGAAAAGAAAATATGTTGTAAGAAACAAGAAGAGTAGGTGAGGAAGAAACACAAAACCTGATGACATCCACAAGAAGATGAAGGAAATAATATTATAAGAAACAAGAAGAACGGAAGGGATCAATGAAGAAACAAGAACAAGACAGAATCCACAAGAAGAAGGAGTGCTCTTATAAAAAAAAACCCCCAAACCCCAAAATAAATATAATAATAATAAATAAAAGTATAACAAAATATGGAATGTAGAAACCACATGTAAAATAGATGTAAGCCAAAAAGTGTATAGAGTAAGAATTGAAAGTGAACCAATGTGAGATGATAATATAATACCAAAAAACAAACCTTCATTATATTCTATAAATAGATTTCTTGATTTTAACAAAACTATATAACTATTTAGAATTAAAATCAAGGAATAAAAAGAGAATCAGTGCAAGTTTTAGTGTTATAAAAAATAAACCTTATGTTTCAATATTGATGTTCACAAACTGAGTAGATGATGAAATATTATAACTTTAAAGTGATTTAATTTGTGTTCATGAATAATGTAAATAGAGTATTATCATGACTGATAATACATGTGTTTTTTTAGATAACTGCCACTCTTTTTATATAACATTCATTAGAATGACAAAAATAAAACAAGGCAGGCCATAATAAAAGTGAAGTGACAAAATATCATTACCCCAATAACAAAAAGAAACAGATAAAAACTGATATTTGAACCTAGTTTAAGAAATAGATTAAGATTATAATAATTATGTTTTGTTTATATAGAATAAGGTATTAGAAATAAGCAAGTTTAAAAATGTCAGAACCACTAACATTTGTTATTTATGAATTATTTTTTATGTATTATTGCTAATAATTAAGTATAAGATGTTAGAGTTGAACAACATTCTTTATTTATGATATATTTATTATGTATTACTATGAATTATTGAGTATAAAATGTCTGATTTGGAAAGACTAATGTTAATTTGAATTAGGTGTTATGTATTAATAGTATGAACCATATACTAATTGTTATTTTGTTTACAATAAGAAAATGTTAATTTATGTCATAATAGCAATGAAAGTCAGAGAGGGTATAAATCAATATGTATTATTTAAAAAACTTTGTATGTAAAAACTGTTAGAAATCTAGGCCAAATGTTAAAAACTAAACAGCATCAAATTTGATGAAATAAGTACAGAAAGACAATTAAACTGAAGGAATTTATATAAGGTAGATCAGTAATAAAGTCATGTAATTGGAAATATAAGTAAGGAAGATTTTGTAAAATTATAGCCAGAATTATTGTTAAAAATGGAAATGTAAAAACTAAAAATTTAGAGAGGGGAGTCATATATTACTGTATAATATTTTAAAACATAACCAGTTAATCTAATTGCAAGAAATTAATGGAAGATAAACCTTTTATTACAATCTGAGATATAATACAATCATTAATATAGCTTGTAAGATGGCTTCATTTGAAAGACAAGGGCAGGAAGTGATTTTAAAGCTTACAATTACAAAATGAAGTAAAAAATACCATTTTAGACCAAAAACTGATTAAAACTACATTATTTGGTATCAAATTAAGCAGAATGAACTGAAGAAGAAGATTAAGTATTTACTAGTTAATAAATTTGAAGAATAGCCAAAATATAATCAGTTATATAATGTAACTTTCTCACATGCACAGGATGCAAATAAATTTGGAACAATGTATTGAATAAGATTGGTTTGACTAAGACTTTAGCCGAAGACGGAGGAAGAAAATTAGTTTATTATTAGACGTTGAATAGCACACTCGATGCGTGTACTTGGTAAACCTTAACCTAATTTCTACTACCGTAATGGCGAATGTTTTATAAGCCTTAAGTGCAAAAACAAGAGTTTCGGTAAAAACACATTTTTAAACGGAACCAAGTGAAATAAATACCTACAGACATTCAATTAATACTACACAGAACAGAACACCAGTGATAATAACATTCAACCGATTAAAACAGTAAAAACACTTCACACAAAAGTGCAAATATCGGCCTAACAGACAAAAGTGAGATTTACTTATTACTACACTATTTTTCAAAGTACAACACTAAAACTGAACCAGAGACACTCCACCAACACAAGAAGGAAGAATTGCAGCCACAAGGACGAAAATTCAGAGGGAAAGCATCTTTTATTGAACTTTGAATCAGCGAGGTGAGACCGTCTTTCAACTATACATGAGAAGCAGCCATCATTGATTACCCACAATACAACTCAACACTGCCTTTACAACGGAATGGTTTGAAATCTGCTCACTTACCATTATATATTAACTATCATATCTGTATTTTAATCTTTAAGGTGATATGTTTGTAATGTTCTACTTTATAAACTTTGCCCTTATTTCTCTGACTTTACCTAAAATAACTGCTAAAAGAATCCTAATATAAATAACTGTACAAATTAACGATACCCTGAGAATCGATTTATATATCGATAAAGAGTCGAAAGATAACGAATTGTTAATAAAATTTCTTATATATTTCATAATTGAACAGTTTTTTCATTCCTAAAAGATAATTATCATAATAAGTAATTTTAATAGAGTTTACTACCAGAATCTCACCACCCGAAAGAAGATAACCTCCAAATAAGAAAAATATACAAATCGATTGTTATTGGAGACAATTCTATCAAGTGGCGAGAGGATTATAAAATACTGAAAAGGCATTAAAATAATAAAAACAAATAACAAAAGTTTTGAGCTATCTTACCACTACGATGAGGATATTATCAGAGCGAGGAGAGGTAGCCAGATTAAAACAGTACAGGCCATGACCGAGTTATTGGAAAGCTACGAAAACGAAGAACACTACCGTCAAAGTAGTAGGAGGAATGATAGACCAGAGGTGAGAACTAACCAGTACCCCAGTAACAGTAATAGCTATCCAGGGAACCGCAACCAGCAAAATAATTACAATGGCAACAATAACCCGCCGAACAATAACAATAACTTTAACGGCAACCAGAACAGTAATAGGAATAATAACCAATACCCGAATAACCGTAATAATTTTTATCAACCCCCTAACAATCCATATAGTCAGAGAAACCCCTACCCCGGTAATAACGAACGGTATTACCAAAACAATAGGAATTACATTAATAACTATAATAATAATAATAATAGAGTTTCCTGTCCAAGAGTTAATTTTATAAGAGCCGAAGATCGAGGGCCGAGAAGATACAACCGTCAACGGAGGAATAGTTTCCACGATGGAGATTGTTGACGAAGAAGCGAAGAACAGGACGGTCCGAGGTATGAACAAAGAAGAAGGAGTACCAGTATAGAGGATCCTGGCCGACAGCAAAACAGGGAACAAACATTCGAACAGGATGCGGAGCGACAGGAGCCAACGCAAGGTTTCCAAAACGACACCTCGGTCAATCCGAGTGCCAACGATGACAACAATAATTTAAACGGGAGGAGGCAGTGATAAACTATCACAACCCGTTACTGCTCCTATCTCCTGGGTATAAAAATGAGTTGCAAGAGGCAACTGAATCAAAAAGCATCACCATCATAAGTAACAACTACTTAAAGAACATAAGAACGGAACTATAGGAGGAAAACGAAACGAGCCTCGATAGTCAAAACAACGAAATATTATATATAACAGCGGAAGTCGAAGGAATCCCTGCCAAAATCATGATTGATACCGGTGCGAATATCTCTATAATAAATGTAAACGAACTGGAAAGAATCCAGAAAGAGTGTGGTAAAACTTTGCCTATGTTACCAGTAAATAATATTGTCTTAATAGGTGCAACTGGCCACCAGAACAAAACTATTCGAAAACTAGTTTCCGTCAATGTCATTAGCCGTGGTATAGCTTTGGATATGGAATTTTTTATCGCCACTGGATTACCATTCAATATATTTGTAGGTTGCGATATTTTAAGAAGGTACTCCACCATTATCGACCTTAACCAAGAAAAAGTATCACTATTTCCAGACGGAATCACGTGGACAGCAGATTTGGTAGGAGGCGCGAATGTACTGCCCAGTACAATACACCAACAACTTCGTAAGATAAATTTTTGTAGAGAACAGCTCCCTTCATAAACCAATAATATATAATAATCGAGAAGAGGATTTATGGTCAGTGAAGATACAAGAAATACGAGACTTCCAGTGCGGAACCACCAATGAGAAAATACCCATACACCTAGCAAATCGTTTAATAAGAGTGTACGAAAAATACAAGTCATAATTTTCAGATGAACCGGGTAAAGTCAAGAACTACCAGTGTAAACTTGAGTTTAAGGAAAACGTGGAATTTAACCGGAGGTCATACCAAAATCGCGCATTCACTGAAAGAGGCCGTGAGAACGGAAATTAATAAGATGATCAGCAGTGACATAATTGAGATTAGTCAATCTCCATACACTAGTCCAATCATTGCTGTTCCCAAGAAAGACGGACAAGTCCGGCTCTGTTTGGATGCGCGCGAGCTAAATAAAACTATTGTTAATGACCGAACATCACCCGGTGAGATAGAGGAGATCCTAAAACGATTTCACGGCACCAAGTTTATCAGTACATGGGACACTGTATGTGGTTACTGGCAAGTGGAGTTGCATCCACAAAGTCGTCAGTACGTGGCGTTCATTTTCGAAGGGCGCAATTACCAGTTCAAGAGATTGCCCTTTGGACTTGTAAATTCAGTAGCCATCTTTGTGGCCTGAATGGACCAAATACTTGGGCAGGAAGCACTCCAATTTAACACAGTCTATGTAGACGATTTGCTCATTACTTCGGAAACCTGGGAGGAACACTGTTACCGAGTAGAACACGTACTCGAAAAGTTAGCGCAGAATAATATAACTCTGAAATTGGAGAAATCCAAGTTCATTGTGCGAGAAGTACAGTTCTTAGGTTTCAACCTAGATGATAGAGGTATTACCCCATCAGCAGAAAAAGTGGAGGCAATTGAGAAGTTCCCTAAACCAAAGAACAGGAAACAGTTACAATCTTTCCTCGGACTCTGTAACTATTACAGAAAGTTCCAGCACAAATATTCCGAGCTGACATCCAAGTTTCAACCACAATTGTCTGCAAAAAACAAATGGACCTGGGGTGAAGAACAGGATATTACCTTCCAACTGATCAAAGAAAAGTTCTTAGAGAGTGTTATACTTCGTCACCCGGATTTTAAGAAACCTTTCTTTTTGAATTGTGATGCTAGCGACATCAGCTTAGGAACAACATTATATCAGGAAGATGAGGAGCGTCACCATCTGGTGATAAGCTTTGCTAGTCGTACCCTGAATCAATGTGAAAAGAATTATAATGTGACCAAGAAAGAATTGCTTAGCGTAGTATTCGCATGTAGCAAATTCCGGACATATATTCTCGGGTATCCAGTTACTGTCCGCACTGATCATAAATCCATTTCATTTCTACGTAGGTGCAAATTGAGTCAAATTGATTGGCTAGATGGGTACTCGCCCTACAAGAATACAACTTACAATGGGAGTATATTCCAGGGAAAAAGAATGTGGTAGCCGATGTGTTGTCACGGATCAATTTGGAAGACCAGACCTTCGAGGGAGAGAAGGAGAGCTTAGTCAAAATTTATAACCTGATTAAAACAAGATCCGACTTAGAAGCTTTATTGATAAACATCCGTACCCATCAACAATCTGACCCTAAACTAAAAAACATTATCAATCGATTGGAAGCCGGCGATGACACCGTTTCTAAATACTACCCCGTCAACAAAGGTATACTATTCGTCGAGACAGCCTTGAATAAAGAAACATGGAAGGTGATTATTCCGAACCAAATCGAGAAAGAGATTATAATCGATTACCATATAAGGTATGGCTATATGGGAGTGCTTAAAGTAATACAGGCTTTAGATGGGAATTGTAAAATAAAAAACATTAACCAAAAGGTAAGAAATTACCTGAAGTCATGTAGTATTTGCCAGTGCGTTAAAATTAACAACGAAAAGAAAGAAGGTATAATGATACCGATAACATCGAAAGCGAAACTGGAAAAAGTATTTTTAGACATCTGCGGGCAATTTCCCCGTAGTGGCGGTCGACACAGGTACAAATACCTAATCATAATAATGGACCATTTTACAAAATACGTAAAGCTATATCCGGTTAATCGGGCAACCACAGTAAAAGTTCTTGCAGTCATAACAGAGTTGTATGTGCCAGAAATAGGTAAACCATCTTCAATCATTACCGACCATGGTACTCAGTTTAAAGGGAGAAGATGGCGGGACACATTATTATCACTTGGGATTAAAACATATAAGACAGTCTACCACCCAAGTAGTAATCCGGCAGAGAGGGTACTGAGAGAAGTGGGTAGAATCTTGCGAACGTACTGTCACAACCAACAGAAAAAGTGGCAAGAGTACTTAGCAGCAACAGAGAAATTCCTAAATTTCGCCCACCATCCAGCTATAGGAATTACCCCTTACTCCGCCATGTATGAGAAACCAACCCCCCGAGAGATTGAAGAAATAATAGAGTTCCCAACGAACGATGGTCGTAAGTTTGATCAGGTGAAGTTCTATAACAAGGTGGCCGAAGACCAAGAGAAACGGCAGGCCAAATATCAAAAGGCAATAGGACGAATAATAACTTATAAAGAGGGTGAAAAAGTTCTGTTAAAAAACCGACAACTACCCAGCACCCTAGAAGGGGTAACAAAAAAACTATTGTTACTATATACTGGACCATATGTAGTTGTCAAAAATAATAATAATAATACATACGAACTGAAAGAAATAGTTTCTGGAAGAGTTAAAGGAGTGTACAACCAAGCCTCCATAAAAAAGTATTACGAAGATTGAAGTTAGAATTTTGAATATAAAACAAATAAATTCCAAAATATAGTAAGGTCAACTTACACATTAATTTTGAAAGAAAACATTTGGAATAAATAAAAAGAAGAATTTTGTAAAAAACCATCAAAATCCAAAAATATTAGTAAGGTCAACTTACACGAACAATTTAAAAAGAAAACATTTGGAATAATTAAAAGGAAGAATTTAGGATAAACAAATAAATTCTAAAATATAGTAAGAACAACTTACACAAATAATTTGAAAGAGAACATTTGAAATAATTATTAAGAAGAATTGGAATTTATAATAAACAACTAAATTCTAAAATATAGTAAGAACAACTTACCACTAATTTTTGAAAGAAAACATTTGAGATTAAATAAAAAAAGAAGAATTTGAATTTTGTGTAAAAAACATAAAAATTCTAAAATAATTTTAGAAGTGATTTTAAAGGTTACAATTACAAAATGAAGTAAAAAAACCATTTTAGACCAAAAACTGATTAAAACTACATTATTTGGTATCAAATTAAGCAGAATGAACTGAAGAAGAAGATTAAGTATTTACTAGTTAATAAATTTGAAGAATAGCAAAAATATAATCAGTTATATAATGTAACTTCCTCACATGCACAGGATGCAAATAAATTTGGAACAATGTATTGAATAAGATTGGTTTGGCTAAGACTTTAGCCGAAGACGGAGGAAGTAAATTAGTTTATTATTAGACGTTGAATAGCACAATCGATGCGTGTACTTGGTAAACCTTAACCTAATTTCTACTACCGTAATGGCGAATGTTTTATAAGCCTAAAGTGGAAAAACGAGAGTTTCGGTAAAAACACATTTTTAAACGGAAACCAAGTGAAATAAATACCTACAGACATTCAATTAATACTACACAGAACAGAACACCAGTGATTATAACATTCAACCGATTAAAACAGTAAAAACACTTCACACAAAAGTGCAAATATCGGCCTAACAGACAAAAGTGAGATTTACTTATTACTACACTATTTTTCAAAGTACAACACTAAAACTGAACCAGAGACACTCCACCAACACAAGAAGGAAGAATTGCAGCCACAAGGACGAAAATTCAGAGGGAAAGCATCTTTTATTGAACTTTGAATCAGCGAGGTGAGACCGTCTTTCAACTATACACGAGAAGCAGCCATCATTGATTACCCACAATACAACTCAATACTGCCTTTACAACGGAATGGTTTGAAATCTGCTCACTTACCATTATATATTAACTATCATATCTGTACTTTAATCTTTAAGGTGATATATTTGTAATGTTCTACTTTATAAACTTTGCCCTTATTTCTCTGACTTTACCTAAAATAACTGCTAAAAGAATCCTAATATAAATAACTGTACAAATTAACGATACCCTGAGAATCGATTTATATATCGATAAAGAGTCGAAAGATAATGAATTGTTAATAAAATTTCTTATATATTTCATAATTGAACAGTTTTTTCATTCCTAAAAGATAATTATCATAATAAGTAATTTTAATAGAGTTTACTACCAGAATCTCACCACCCGAAGGAAGATAACCTCCAAATAAGAAAAATATACAAATCGATTGTTATTGGAGACAATTCTATCAAGTGGCGAGAGGATTATAAAATACTGAAAAGGCATTAAAATAATAAAAACAAATAACAAAAGTTTTGAGCTATCTTACCACTACGATGAGGATATTATCAGAGCGAGGAGAGGTAGCCAGATTAAAACAGTACAGGCCATGACCGAGTTATTGGAAAGCTACGAAAACGAAGAACACTACCGTCAAAGTAGTAGGAGGAATGATAGACCAGAGGTGAGAACTAACCAGTACCCCAGTAACAGTAATAGCTATCCAGGGAACCGCAACCAGCAAAATAATTACAACGGCAACAATAACCCGCCGAACAATAACAATAACTTTAACGGCAACCAGAACAGTAATAGGAATAATAACCAATACCCGAATAACCGTAATAATTTTTATCAACCCCCTAACAATCCATATAGTCAGAGAAACCCCTACCCCGGTAATAACGAACGGTATTACCAAAACAATAGGAATTACAATAATAACTATAATAATAATAATAATAGAGTTTCCCGTCCAAGAGTTAATTTTATAAGAGCCGAAGATCGAGGGCCGAGAAGATACAACCGTCAACGGAGGAATAGTTTCCACGATGGAGATCGCTGACGAAGAAGCGAAGAACGGGACGGTCCGAGGTATGCACAAAGAAGAAGGAGTACCAGTATAGAGGATCCTGGCCGACAGCAAAACAGGGAACAAACATTCGAACAGGATGCGGAGCGCCACGAGCCAACACAAGGTTTCCAAAACGACACCTCGGTCAATCCGAGTGCCAACGATGACAATAATAATTTAAACGGGAGGAGGCAGTGATAAACTATCACAACCCGTTACTGCTCCTATCTCCTGGGTATAAAAATGAGTTGCAAGAGGCAACCGAATCAAAAAGCATCACCATCATAAGTAACAACTACTTAAAGAACATAAGAACGAAACTATCAGAGGAAAACGAAACGAGCCTCGATAGTCAAAACAACGAAATATTATATATAACAGCGGAAGTCGAAGGAATCCCTGCCAAAATGATGATTGATACCGGTGCGAATATCTCTATAATAAATGTAAACGAACTGGAAAGAATCCAGAAAGAGTGTGGTAAAACTTTGCATATGTTACCAGTAAATAATATTGTCTTAATAGGTGCAACTGGCCGCCAGAACAAAACTATTCGAAAACTAGTTTCCGTCAATGTCATTAGCCGTGGTATAGCTTTGGATATGGAATTATTTATCGCCACCGGATTACCATTCAATATATTGGTAGGTTGCGATATTCTAAGAAGGTACTCCGCCATTATCGACCTTAACCAAGAAAAAGTATCACTATTTCCAGACGGAATCACGTGGACAGCAGATTTGGTAGGAGGCGCGAATATACTGCCCAGTACAATACACCAACAACTTCGTAAGATAAATTTTGTAGAGAACAGCTCCCTTCATAAACCAACAATATATAATAATCGAGAAGAGGATTTATGGTCAGTGAAGATACAAGAAATACGAGACTTCCAGTGCAGAACCACCAATGAGAAAATACCCATACACCTAGCAAATCGTTTAATAAGAGTGTACGAAAAATACAAGTCAGAATTTTCAGATGAACCGGGTAAAGTCAAGAACTACCAGTGTAAACTTGAGTTTAAGGAAAACGTAGAATTTAACCGGAGGTCATACCAAAATCGCGCATTCACTGAAAGAGGCCGTGAGAACGGAAATTAATAAGATGATCAGCAGTGACATAATTGAGATTAGTCAATCTCCATACACTAGTCCAATCATTGCTGTTCCCAAGAAAGACGGACAAGTCCGGCTCTGTTTGGATGCGCGCGAGCTAAATAAAACTACTGTTAATGACTGAACATCACCCGGTGAGATAGAGGAGATCCTAAAACGATTTCACGGCACCAAGTTTATCAGTACATGGGACACTGTATGTGGTTACTGGCAAGTGGAGTTGCATCCACAAAGTCGTCAGTATGTGGCGTTCATTTTCGAAGGGCGCAATTACCAGTTCAAGAGACTGCCCTTTGGACTTGTAAATTCAGTAGCCATCTTTGTGGCCTGTATGGACCAAATACTTGGGCAGGAAACACTCCAATTTACCACAGTCTATGTAGACGATTTGCTCATTACTTCGGAAACCTGGGAGGAACACTGTTACCGAGTAGAACATGTACTCGAAAAGTTAGCGCAGAATAATATAACTCTGAAATTGGAGAAATCCAAGTTCATTGCACGAGAAGTACAGTTCTTAGGTTTCAACCTAGATGATAGAGGTATTACCCCATCAGCAGAAAAAGTGGAGGCAATTGAGAAGTTCCCTAAACCAAAGAACAGGAAACAGTTACAATCTTTCCTCGGACTCTGTAACTATTACAGAAAGTTCCAGCACAAATATTCCGAGCTGACATCCAAGTTTCAACCACAATTGTCTGCAAAAAACAAATGGACCTGGGGTGAAGAACAGGATATTACCTTCCAACTGATCAAAGAAAAGTTCTTAGAGAGTGTTATACTTCGTCACCCGGATTTTAAGAAACCTTTCTTTTTGAATTGTGATGCTAGCGACATCAGCTTAGGAACAACATTATATCAGGAAGATGAGGAGCGTCACCATCTGGTGATAAGCTTTGCTAGTCGTACCCTGAATCAATGTGAAAAGAATTATAATGTGACCAAGAAAGAATTGCTTAGCGTAGTATTCGCATGTAGCAAATTCCGGACATATATTCTCGGGTATCCAGTTACTGTCCGCACTGATCATAAATCCATTTCATTTCTACGTAGGTGCAAATTGAGTCAAATTGATTGGCTAGATGGGTACTCGCCCTACAAGAATACAACTTACAATGGGAGTATATTCCAGGGAAAAAGAATGTGGTAGCCGATGTGTTGTCACGGATCAATTTGGAAGACCAGACCTTCGAGGGAGAGAAGGAGAGCTTAGTCAAAATTTATAACCTGATTAAAACAAGATCCGACTTAGAAGCTTTATTGATAAACATCCGTACCCATCAACAATCTGACCCTAAACTAAAAAACATTATCAATCGATTGGAAGCCGGCGATGACACCGTTTCTAAATACTACCCCGTCAACAAAGGTATACTATTCGTCGAGACAGCCTTGAATAAAGAAACACGGAAAGTGATTATTCCGAACCAAATCGAGAAAGAGATTATAATCGATTACCATATAAGGTATGGCTATATGGGAGTGCTTAAAGTAATACAGGCTTTAGATGGGAATTGTAAAATAAAAAACATTAACCAAAAGGTAAGAAATTACCTGAAGTCATGTAGTATTTGCCAGTGCATTAAAATTAACAACGAAAAGAAAGAAGGTATAATGATACCGATAACATCGAAAGCGAAACTGGAAAAAGTATTTTTAGACATCTGCGGGCAATTTCCCCGTAGTGGCGGTCGACACAGGTACAAATACCTAATCATAATAATGGACCATTTTACAAAATACGTAAAGCTATATCCGGTTAATCGGGCAACCACAGTAAAAGTTCTTGCAGTCATAACAGAGTTGTATGTGCCAGAAATAGGTAAACCATCTTCAATCATTACCGACCATGGTACTCAGTTTAAAGGGAGAAGATGGCGGGACACATTGTTATCACTTGGGATTAAAACATATAAGACAGTCTACCACCCAAGTAGTAATCCGGCAGAGAGGGTACTGAGAGAAGTGGGTAGAATCTTGCGAACGTACTGTCACAACCAACAGAAAAAGTGGCAAGAGTACTTAGCAGCAACAGAGAAATTCCTAAATTTCGCCCACCATCCAGCTATAGGAATTACCCCTTACTCCGCCATGTATGAGAAACCAACCCCCCGAGAGATTGAAGAAATAATAGAGTTCCCAACGAACGATGGTCATAAGTTTGATCAGGTGAAGTTCTATAACAAGGTGGCCGAAGACCAAGAGAAACGGCAGGCCAAATATCAAAAGGCAATAGGACGAATAATAACTTATAAAGAGGGTGAAAAAGTTCTGTTAAAAAACCGACAACTACCCAGCACCCTAGAAGGGGTAACAAAAAAACTATTGTTACTATATACTGGACCATATGTAGTTGTCAAAAATAATAATAATAATACATACGAACTGAAAGAAATAGTTTCTGGAAGAGTTAAAGGAGTGTACAACCAAGCCTCCATAAAAAAGTATTACGAAGATTGAAGTTAGAATTTTGAATATAAAACAAATAAATTCCAAAATATAGTAAGGTCAACTTACACATTAATTTTGAAAGAAAACATTTGGAATAAATAAAAAGAAGAATTTTGTAAAAAACCATCAAAATCCAAAAATATTAGTAAGGTCAACTTACACGAACAATTTAAAAAGAAAACATTTGGAATAATTAAAAGGAAGAATTTAGGATAAACAAATAAATTCTAAAATATAGTAAGAACAACTTACACAAATAATTTGAAAGAGAACATTTGAAATAATTATTAAGAAGAATTGGAATTTATAATAAACAACTAAATTCTAAAATATAGTAAGAACAACTTACCACTAATTTTTGAAAGAAAACATTTGAGATTAAATAAAAAAAGAAGAATTTGAATTTTGTGTAAAAAACATAAAAATTCTAAAATAATTTTAGAAGTGATTTTAAAGGTTACAATTACAAAATGAAGTAAAAAATACCATTTTAGACCAAAAACTGATTAAAACTACATTATTTGGTATCAAATTAAGCAGAATGAACTGAAGAAGAAGATTAAGTATTTACTAGTTAATAAATTTGAAGAATAGCAAAAATATAATCAGTTATATAATGTAACTTCCTCACATGCACAGGATGCAAATAAATTTGGAACAATGTATTGAATAAGATTGGTTTGGCTAAGACTTTAGCCGAAGACGGAGGAAGTAAATTAGTTTATTATTAGACGTTGAATAGCACACTCGATGCGTGTACTTGGTAAACCTTAACCTAATTTCTACTACCGTAATGGCGAATGTTTTGTAAGCCTAAAGTGGAAAATTAGAGTTTCGGTAAAAACACATTTTTAAACGGAAACCAAGTGAAATAAATACCTACAGACATTCAATTAATACTACACAGAACAGAACACCAGTGATTATAACATTCAACCGATTAAAACAGTAAAAACACTTCACACAAAAGTGCAAATATCGGCCTAACAGACAAAAGTGAGATTTACTTATTACTACACTATTTTTCAAAGTACAACACTAAAACTGAACCAGAGACACTCCACCAACACAAGAAGGAAGAATTGCAGCCACAAGGACGAAAATTCAGAGGGAAAGCATCTTTTATTGAACTTTGAATCAGCGAGGTGAGACCGTCTTTCAACTATACACGAGAAGCAGCCATCATTGATTACCCACAATACAACTCAATACTGCCTTTACAACGGAATGGTTTGAAATCTGCTCACTTACCATTATATATTAACTATCATATCTGTACTTTAATCTTTAAGGTGATATATTTGTAATGTTCTACTTTATAAACTTTGCCCTTATTTCTCTGACTTTACCTAAAATAACTGCTAAAAGAATCCTAATATAAATAACTGTACAAATTAACGATACCCTGAGAATCGATTTATATATCGATAAAGAGTCGAAAGATAATGAATTGTTAATAAAATTTCTTATATATTTCATAATTGAACAGTTTTTTCATTCCTAAAAGATAATTATCATAATAAGTAATTTTAATAGAGTTTACTACCAGAATCTCACCACCCGAAGGAAGATAACCTCCAAATAAGAAAAATATACAAATCGATTGTTATTGGAGACAATTCTATCAAGTGGCGAGAGGATTATAAAATACTGAAAAGGCATTAAAATAATAAAAACAAATAACAAAAGTTTTGAGCTATCTTACCACTACGATGAGGATATTATCAGAGCGAGGAGAGGTAGCCAGATTAAAACAGTACAGGCCATGACCGAGTTATTGGAAAGCTACGAAAACGAAGAACACTACCGTCAAAGTAGTAGGAGGAATGATAGACCAGAGGTGAGAACTAACCAGTACCCCAGTAACAGTAATAGCTATCCAGGGAACCGCAACCAGCAAAATAATTACAACGGCAACAATAACCCGCCGAACAATAACAATAACTTTAACGGCAACCAGAACAGTAATAGGAATAATAACCAATACCCGAATAACCGTAATAATTTTTATCAACCCCCTAACAATCCATATAGTCAGAGAAACCCCTACCCCGGTAATAACGAACGGTATTACCAAAACAATAGGAATTACAATAATAACTATAATAATAATAATAATAGAGTTTCCCGTCCAAGAGTTAATTTTATAAGAGCCGAAGATCGAGGGCCGAGAAGATACAACCGTCAACGGAGGAATAGTTTCCACGATGGAGATCGCTGACGAAGAAGCGAAGAACGGGACGGTCCGAGGTATGCACAAAGAAGAAGGAGTACCAGTATAGAGGATCCTGGCCGACAGCAAAACAGGGAACAAACATTCGAACAGGATGCGGAGCGACACGAGCCAACACAAGGTTTCCAAAACGACACCTCGGTCAATCCGAGTGCCAACGATGACAATAATAATTTAAACGGGAGGAGGCAGTGATAAACTATCACAACCCGTTACTGCTCCTATCTCCTGGGTATAAAAATGAGTTGCAAGAGGCAACCGAATCAAAAAGCATCACCATCATAAGTAACAACTACTTAAAGAACATAAGAACGAAACTATCAGAGGAAAACGAAACGAGCCTCGATAGTCAAAACAACGAAATATTATATATAACAGCGGAAGTCGAAGGAATCCCTGCCAAAATGATGATTGATACCGGTGCGAATATCTCTATAATAAATGTAAACGAACTGGAAAGAATCCAGAAAGAGTGTGGTAAAACTTTGCATATGTTACCAGTAAATAATATTGTCTTAATAGGTGCAACTGGCCGCCAGAACAAAACTATTCGAAAACTAGTTTCCGTCAATGTCATTAGCCGTGGTATAGCTTTGGATATGGAATTATTTATCGCCACCGGATTACCATTCAATATATTGGTAGGTTGCGATATTCTAAGAAGGTACTCCGCCATTATCGACCTTAACCAAGAAAAAGTATCACTATTTCCAGACGGAATCACGTGGACAGCAGATTTGGTAGGAGGCGCGAATATACTGCCCAGTACAATACACCAACAACTTCGTAAGATAAATTTTGTAGAGAACAGCTCCCTTCATAAACCAACAATATATAATAATCGAGAAGAGGATTTATGGTCAGTGAAGATACAAGAAATACGAGACTTCCAGTGCAGAACCACCAATGAGAAAATACCCATACACCTAGCAAATCGTTTAATAAGAGTGTACGAAAAATACAAGTCAGAATTTTCAGATGAACCGGGTAAAGTCAAGAACTACCAGTGTAAACTTGAGTTTAAGGAAAACGTGGAATTTAACCGGAGGTCATACCAAAATCGCGCATTCACTGAAAGAGGCCGTGAGAACGGAAATTAATAAGATGATCAGCAGTGACATAATTGAGATTAGTCAATCTCCATACACTAGTCCAATCATTGCTGTTCCCAAGAAAGACGGACAAGTCCGGCTCTGTTTGGATGCGCGCGAGCTAAATAAAACTACTGTTAATGACTGAACATCACCCGGTGAGATAGAGGAGATCCTAAAACGATTTCACGGCACCAAGTTTATCAGTACATGGGACACTGTATGTGGTTACTGGCAAGTGGAGTTGCATCCACAAAGTCGTCAGTATGTGGCGTTCATTTTCGAAGGGCGCAATTACCAGTTCAAGAGACTGCCCTTTGGACTTGTAAATTCAGTAGCCATCTTTGTGGCCTGTATGGACCAAATACTTGGGCAGGAAACACTCCAATTTACCACAGTCTATGTAGACGATTTGCTCATTACTTCGGAAACCTGGGAGGAACACTGTTACCGAGTAGAACATGTACTCGAAAAGTTAGCGCAGAATAATATAACTCTGAAATTGGAGAAATCCAAGTTCATTGCACGAGAAGTACAGTTCTTAGGTTTCAACCTAGATGATAGAGGTATTACCCCATCAGCAGAAAAAGTGGAGGCAATTGAGAAGTTCCCTAAACCAAAGAACAGGAAACAGTTACAATGTTTCCTCGGACTCTGTAACTATTACAGAAAGTTCCAGCACAAATATTCCGAGCTGACATCCAAGTTTCAACCACAATTGTCTGCAAAAAACAAATGGACCTGGGGTGAAGAACAGGATATTACCTTCCAACTGATCAAAGAAAAGTTCTTAGAGAGTGTTATACTTCGTCACCCGGATTTTAAGAAACCTTTCTTTTTGAATTGTGATGCTAGCGACATCAGCTTAGGAACAACATTATATCAGGAAGATGAGGAGCGTCACCATCTGGTGATAAGCTTTGCTAGTCGTACCCTGAATCAATGTGAAAAGAATTATAATGTGACCAAGAAAGAATTGCTTAGCGTAGTATTCGCATGTAGCAAATTCCGGACATATATTCTCGGGTATCCAGTTACTGTCCGCACTGATCATAAATCCATTTCATTTCTACGTAGGTGCAAATTGAGTCAAATTGATTGGCTAGATGGGTACTCGCCCTACAAGAATACAACTTACAATGGGAGTATATTCCAGGGAAAAAGAATGTGGTAGCCGATGTGTTGTCACGGATCAATTTGGAAGACCAGACCTTCGAGGGAGAGAAGGAGAGCTTAGTCAAAATTTATAACCTGATTAAAACAAGATCCGACTTAGAAGCTTTATTGATAAACATCCGTACCCATCAACAATCTGACCCTAAACTAAAAAACATTATCAATCGATTGGAAGCCGGCGATGACACCGTTTCTAAATACTACCCCGTCAACAAAGGTATACTATTCGTCGAGACAGCCTTGAATAAAGAAACACGGAAGGTGATTATTCCGAACCAAATCGAGAAAGAGATTATAATCGATTACCATATAAGGTATGGCTATATGGGAGTGCTTAAAGTAATACAGGCTTTAGATGGGAATTGTAAAATAAAAAACATTAACCAAAAGGTAAGAAATTACCTGAAGTCATGTAGTATTTGCCAGTGCATTAAAATTAACAACGAAAAGAAAGAAGGTATAATGATACCGATAACATCGAAAGCGAAACTGGAAAAAGTATTTTTAGACATCTGCGGGCAATTTCCCCGTAGTGGCGGTCGACACAGGTACAAATACCTAATCATAATAATGGACCATTTTACAAAATACGTAAAGCTATATCCGGTTAATCGGGCAACCACAGTAAAAGTTCTTGCAGTCATAACAGAGTTGTATGTGCCAGAAATAGGTAAACCATCTTCAATCATTACCGACCATGGTACTCAGTTTAAAGGGAGAAGATGGCGGGACACATTGTTATCACTTGGGATTAAAACATATAAGACAGTCTACCACCCAAGTAGTAATCCGGCAGAGAGGGTACTGAGAGAAGTGGGTAGAATCTTGCGAACGTACTGTCACAACCAACAGAAAAAGTGGCAAGAGTACTTAGCAGCAACAGAGAAATTCCTAAATTTCGCCCACCATCCAGCTATAGGAATTACCCCTTACTCCGCCATGTATGAGAAACCAACCCCCCGAGAGATTGAAGAAATAATAGAGTTCCCAACGAACGATGGTCATAAGTTTGATCAGGTGAAGTTCTATAACAAGGTGGCCGAAGACCAAGAGAAACGGCAGGCCAAATATCAAAAGGCAATAGGACGAATAATAACTTATAAAGAGGGTGAAAAAGTTCTGTTAAAAAACCGACAACTACCCAGCACCCTAGAAGGGGTAACAAAAAAACTATTGTTACTATATACTGGACCATATGTAGTTGTCAAAAATAATAATAATAATACATACGAACTGAAAGAAATAGTTTCTGGAAGAGTTAAAGGAGTGTACAACCAAGCCTCCATAAAAAAGTATTACGAAGATTGAAGTTAGAATTTTGAATATAAAACAAATAAATTCCAAAATATAGTAAGGTCAACTTACAAATTAATTTTGAAAGAAAACATTTGGAATAAATAAAAAGAAGAATTTTGTAAAAAACCATCAAAATCCAAAAATATTAGTAAGGTCAACTTACACGAACAATTTAAAAAGAAAACATTTGGAATAATTAAAAGGAAGAATTTAGGATAAACAAATAAATTCTAAAATATAGTAAGAACAACTTACACAAATAATTTGAAAGAGAACATTTGAAATAATTATTAAGAAGAATTGGAATTTATAATAAACAACTAAATTCTAAAATATAGTAAGAACAACTTACCACTAATTTTTGAAAGAAAACATTTGAGATTAAATAAAAAAAGAAGAATTTGAATTTTGTGTAAAAAACATAAAAATTCTAAAATAATTTTAGAAGTGATTTTAAAGGTTACAATTACAAAATGAAGTAAAAAATACCATTTTAGACCAAAAACTGATTAAAACTACATTATTTGGTATCAAATTAAGCAGAATGAACTGAAGAAGAAGATTAAGTATTTACTAGTTAATAAATTTGAAGAATAGCAAAAATATAATCAGTTATATAATGTAACTTCCTCACATGCACAGGATGCAAATAAATTTGGAACAATGTATTGAATAAGATTGGTTTGGCTAAGACTTTAGCCGAAGACGGAGGAAGTAAATTAGTTTATTATTAGACGTTGAATAGCACACTCGATGCGTGTACTTGGTAAACCTTAACCTAATTTCTACTACCGTAATGGCGAATGTTTTGTAAGCCTAAAGTGGAAAAACGAGAGTTTCGGTAAAAACACATTTTTAAACGGAAACCAAGTGAAATAAATACCTACAGACATTCAATTAATACTACACAGAACAGAACACCAGTGATTATAACATTCAACCGATTAAAACAGTAAAAACACTTCACACAAAAGTGCAAATATCGGCCTAACAGACAAAAGTGAGATTTACTTATTACTACACTATTTTTCAAAGTACAACACTAAAACTGAACCAGAGACACTCCACCAACACAAGAAGGAAGAATTGCAGCCACAAGGACGAAAATTCAGAGGGAAAGCATCTTTTATTGAACTTTGAATCAGCGAGGTGAGACCGTCTTTCAACTATACACGAGAAGCAGCCATCATTGATTACCCACAATACAACTCAATACTGCCTTTACAACGGAATGGTTTGAAATCTGCTCACTTACCATTATATATTAACTATCATATCTGTACTTTAATCTTTAAGGTGATATATTTGTAATGTTCTACTTTATAAACTTTGCCCTTATTTCTCTGACTTTACCTGAAATAACTGCTAAAAGAATCCTAATATAAATAACTGTACAAATTAACGATACCCTGAGAATCGATTTATATATCGATAAAGAGTCGAAAGATAATGAATTGTTAATAAAATTTCTTATATATTTCATAATTGAACAGTTTTTTCATTCCTAAAAGATAATTATCATAATAAGTAATTTTAATAGAGTTTACTACCAGAATCTCACCACCCGAAGGAAGATAACCTCCAAATAAGAAAAATATACAAATCGATTGTTATTGGAGACAATTCTATCAAGTGGCGAGAGGATTATAAAATACTGAAAAGGCATTAAAATAATAAAAACAAATAACAAAAGTTTTGAGCTATCTTACCACTACGATGAGGATATTATCAGAGCGAGGAGAGGTAGCCAGATTAAAACAGTACAGGCCATGACCGAGTTATTGGAAAGCTACGAAAACGAAGAACACTACCGTCAAAGTAGTAGGAGGAATGATAGACCAGAGGTGAGAACTAACCAGTACCCCAGTAACAGTAATAGCTATCCAGGGAACCGCAACCAGCAAAATAATTACAACGGCAACAATAACCCGCCGAACAATAACAATAACTTTAACGGCAACCAGAACAGTAATAGGAATAATAACCAATACCCGAATAACCGTAATAATTTTTATCAACCCCCTAACAATCCATATAGTCAGAGAAACCCCTACCCCGGTAATAACGAACGGTATTACCAAAACAATAGGAATTACAATAATAACTATAATAATAATAATAATAGAGTTTCCCGTCCAAGAGTTAATTTTATAAGAGCCGAAGATCGAGGGCCGAGAAGATACAACCGTCAACGGAGGAATAGTTTCCACGATGGAGATCGCTGACGAAGAAGCGAAGAACGGGACGGTCCGAGGTATGCACAAAGAAGAAGGAGTACCAGTATAGAGGATCCTGGCCGACAGCAAAACAGGGAACAAACATTCGAACAGGATGCGGAGCGACACGAGCCAACACAAGGTTTCCAAAACGACACCTCGGTCAATCCGAGTGCCAACGATGACAATAATAATTTAAACGGGAGGAGGCAGTGATAAACTATCACAACCCGTTACTGCTTCTATCTCCTGGGTATAAAAATGAGTTGCAAGAGGCAACCGAATCAAAAAGCATCACCATCATAAGTAACAACTACTTAAAGAACATAAGAACGAAACTATCAGAGGAAAACGAAACGAGCCTCGATAGTCAAAACAACGAAATATTATATATAACAGCGGAAGTCGAAGGAATCCCTGCCAAAATGATGATTGATACCGGTGCGAATATCTCTATAATAAATGTAAACGAACTGGAAAGAATCCAGAAAGAGTGTGGTAAAACTTTGCATATGTTACCAGTAAATAATATTGTCTTAATAGGTGCAACTGGCCGCCAGAACAAAACTATTCGAAAACTAGTTTCCGTCAATGTCATTAGCCGTGGTATAGCTTTGGATATGGAATTATTTATTGCCACCGGATTACCATTCAATATATTGGTAGGTTGCGATATTCTAAGAAGGTACTCCGCCATTATCGACCTTAACCAAGAAAAAGTATCACTATTTCCAGACGGAATCACGTGGACAGCAGATTTGGTAGGAGGCGCGAATATACTGCCCAGTACAATACACCAACAACTTCGTAAGATAAATTTTGTAGAGAACAGCTCCCTTCATAAACCAACAATATATAATAATCGAGAAGAGGATTTATGGTCAGTGAAGATACAAGAAATACGAGACTTCCAGTGCAGAACCACCAATGAGAAAATACCCATACACCTAGCAAATCGTTTAATAAGAGTGTACGAAAAATACAAGTCAGAATTTTCAGATGAACCGGGTAAAGTCAAGAACTACCAGTGTAAACTTGAGTTTAAGGAAAACGTGGAATTTAACCGGAGGTCATACCAAAATCGCGCATTCACTGAAAGAGGCCGTGAGAACGGAAATTAATAAGATGATCAGCAGTGACATAATTGAGATTAGTCAATCTCCATACACTAGTCCAATCATTGCTGTTCCCAAGAAAGACGGACAAGTCCGGCTCTGTTTGGATGCGCGCGAGCTAAATAAAACTACTGTTAATGACTGAACATCACCCGGTGAGATAGAGGAGATCCTAAAACGATTTCACGGCACCAAGTTTATCAGTACATGGGACACTGTATGTGGTTACTGGCAAGTGGAGTTGCATCCACAAAGTCGTCAGTATGTGGCGTTCATTTTCGAAGGGCGCAATTACCAGTTCAAGAGACTGCCCTTTGGACTTGTAAATTCAGTAGCCATCTTTGTGGCCTGTATGGACCAAATACTTGGGCAGGAAACACTCCAATTTACCACAGTCTATGTAGACGATTTGCTCATTACTTCGGAAACCTGGGAGGAACACTGTTACCGAGTAGAACATGTACTCGAAAAGTTAGCGCAGAATAATATAACTCTGAAATTGGAGAAATCCAAGTTCATTGCACGAGAAGTACAGTTCTTAGGTTTCAACCTAGATGATAGAGGTATTACCCCATCAGCAGAAAAAGTGGAGGCAATTGAGAAGTTCCCTAAACCAAAGAACAGGAAACAGTTACAATGTTTCCTCGGACTCTGTAACTATTACAGAAAGTTCCAGCACAAATATTCCGAGCTGACATCCAAGTTTCAACCACAATTGTCTGCAAAAAACAAATGGACCTGGGGTGAAGAACAGGATATTACCTTCCAACTGATCAAAGAAAAGTTCTTAGAGAGTGTTATACTTCGTCACCCGGATTTTAAGAAACCTTTCTTTTTGAATTGTGATGCTAGCGACATCAGCTTAGGAACAACATTATATCAGGAAGATGAGGAGCGTCACCATCTGGTGATAAGCTTTGCTAGTCGTACCCTGAATCAATGTGAAAAGAATTATAATGTGACCAAGAAAGAATTGCTTAGCGTAGTATTCGCATGTAGCAAATTCCGGACATATATTCTCGGGTATCCAGTTACTGTCCGCACTGATCATAAATCCATTTCATTTCTACGTAGGTGCAAATTGAGTCAAATTGATTGGCTAGATGGGTACTCGCCCTACAAGAATACAACTTACAATGGGAGTATATTCCAGGGAAAAAGAATGTGGTAGCCGATGTGTTGTCACGGATCAATTTGGAAGACCAGACCTTCGAGGGAGAGAAGGAGAGCTTAGTCAAAATTTATAACCTGATTAAAACAAGATCCGACTTAGAAGCTTTATTGATAAACATCCGTACCCATCAACAATCTGACCCTAAACTAAAAAACATTATCAATCGATTGGAAGCCGGCGATGACACCGTTTCTAAATACTACCCCGTCAACAAAGGTATACTATTCGTCGAGACAGCCTTGAATAAAGAAACACGGAAGGTGATTATTCCGAACCAAATCGAGAAAGAGATTATAATCGATTACCATATAAGGTATGGCTATATGGGAGTGCTTAAAGTAATACAGGCTTTAGATGGGAATTGTAAAATAAAAAACATTAACCAAAAGGTAAGAAATTACCTGAAGTCATGTAGTATTTGCCAGTGCATTAAAATTAACAACGAAAAGAAAGAAGGTATAATGATACCGATAACATCGAAAGCGAAACTGGAAAAAGTATTTTTAGACATCTGCGGGCAATTTCCCCGTAGTGGCGGTCGACACAGGTACAAATACCTAATCATAATAATGGACCATTTTACAAAATACGTAAAGCTATATCCGGTTAATCGGGCAACCACAGTAAAAGTTCTTGCAGTCATAACAGAGTTGTATGTGCCAGAAATAGGTAAACCATCTTCAATCATTACCGACCATGGTACTCAGTTTAAAGGGAGAAGATGGCGGGACACATTGTTATCACTTGGGATTAAAACATATAAGACAGTCTACCACCCAAGTAGTAATCCGGCAGAGAGGGTACTGAGAGAAGTGGGTAGAATCTTGCGAACGTACTGTCACAACCAACAGAAAAAGTGGCAAGAGTACTTAGCAGCAACAGAGAAATTCCTAAATTTCGCCCACCATCCAGCTATAGGAATTACCCCTTACTCCGCCATGTATGAGAAACCAACCCCCCGAGAGATTGAAGAAATAATAGAGTTCCCAACGAACGATGGTCATAAGTTTGATCAGGTGAAGTTCTATAACAAGGTGGCCGAAGACCAAGAGAAACGGCAGGCCAAATATCAAAAGGCAATAGGACGAATAATAACTTATAAAGAAGGTGAAAAAGTTCTGTTAAAAAACCGACAACTACCCAGCACCCTAGAAGGGGTAACAAAAAAACTATTGTTACTATATACTGGACCATATGTAGTTGTCAAAAATAATAATAATAATACATACGAACTGAAAGAAATAGTTTCTGGAAGAGTTAAAGGAGTGTACAACCAAGCCTCCATAAAAAAGTATTACGAAGATTGAAGTTAGAATTTTGAATATAAAACAAATAAATTCCAAAATATAGTAAGGTCAACTTACACATTAATTTTGAAAGAAAACATTTGGAATAAATAAAAAGAAGAATTTTGTAAAAAACCATCAAAATCCAAAAATATTAGTAAGGTCAACTTACACGAACAATTTAAAAAGAAAACATTTGGAATAATTAAAAGGAAGAATTTAGGATAAACAAATAAATTCTAAAATATAGTAAGAACAACTTACACAAATAATTTGAAAGAGAACATTTGAAATAATTATTAAGAAGAATTGGAATTTATAATAAACAACTAAATTCTAAAATATAGTAAGAACAACTTACCACTAATTTTTGAAAGAAAACATTTGAGATTAAATAAAAAAAGAAGAATTTGAATTTTGTGTAAAAAACATAAAAATTCTAAAATAATTTTAGAAGTGATTTTAAAGGTTACAATTACAAAATGAAGTAAAAAATACCATTTTAGACCAAAAACTGATTAAAACTACATTATTTGGTATCAAATTAAGCAGAATGAACTGAAGAAGAAGATTAAGTATTTACTAGTTAATAAATTTGAAGAATAGCAAAAATATAATCAGTTATATAATGTAACTTCCTCACATGCACAGGATGCAAATAAATTTGGAACAATGTATTGAATAAGATTGGTTTGGCTAAGACTTTAGCCGAAGACGGAGGAAGTAAATTAGTTTATTATTAGACGTTGAATAGCACACTCGATGCGTGTACTTGGTAAACCTTAACCTAATTTCTACTACCGTAATGGCGAATGTTTTGTAAGCCTAAAGTGGAAAAACGAGAGTTTCGGTAAAAACACATTTTTAAACGGAAACCAAGTGAAATAAATACCTACAGACATTCAATTAATACTACACAGAACAGAACACCAGTGATTATAACATTCAACCGATTAAAACAGTAAAAACACTTCACACAAAAGTGCAAATATCGGCCTAACAGACAAAAGTGAGATTTACTTATTACTACACTATTTTTCAAAGTACAACACTAAAACTGAACCAGAGACACTCCACCAACACAAGAAGGAAGAATTGCAGCCACAAGGACGAAAATTCAGAGGGAAAGCATCTTTTATTGAACTTTGAATCAGCGAGGTGAGACCGTCTTTCAACTATACACGAGAAGCAGCCATCATTGATTACCCACAATACAACTCAATACTGCCTTTACAACGGAATGGTTTGAAATCTGCTCACTTACCATTATATATTAACTATCATATCTGTACTTTAATCTTTAAGGTGATATATTTGTAATGTTCTACTTTATAAACTTTGCCCTTATTTCTCTGACTTTACCTAAAATAACTGCTAAAAGAATCCTAATATAAATAACTGTACAAATTAACGATACCCTGAGAATCGATTTATATATCGATAAAGAGTCGAAAGATAATGAATTGTTAATAAAATTTCTTATATATTTCATAATTGAACAGTTTTTTCATTCCTAAAAGATAATTATCATAATAAGTAATTTTAATAGAGTTTACTACCAGAATCTCACCACCCGAAGGAAGATAACCTCCAAATAAGAAAAATATACAAATCGATTGTTATTGGAGACAATTCTATCAAGTGGCGAGAGGATTATAAAATACTGAAAAGGCATTAAAATAATAAAAACAAATAACAAAAGTTTTGAGCTATCTTACCACTACGATGAGGATATTATCAGAGCGAGGAGAGGTAGCCAGATTAAAACAGTACAGGCCATGACCGAGTTATTGGAAAGCTACGAAAACGAAGAACACTACCGTCAAAGTAGTAGGAGGAATGATAGACCAGAGGTGAGAACTAACCAGTACCCCAGTAACAGTAATAGCTATCCAGGGAACCGCAACCAGCAAAATAATTACAACGGCAACAATAACCCGCCGAACAATAACAATAACTTTAACGGCAACCAGAACAGTAATAGGAATAATAACCAATACCCGAATAACCGTAATAATTTTTATCAACCCCCTAACAATCCATATAGTCAGAGAAACCCCTACCCCGGTAATAACGAACGGTATTACCAAAACAATAGGAATTACAATAATAACTATAATAATAATAGGGGAGACCGGGGATAGTTTGGACACGGGGTTACATTGGACATGTTCATAATTTCCGCCACAGTACTGTAGTTGGTACAACTTGTTTATTAATTTTGCCGCTTTTTGTAGTGTAATCAGCTGACATTTGAATGGCATCTAGAGTGAACAAGAGACAAGGTAAGTCGATTTTTTAAAATTTTGCATGTTATTTTATAAAAAGTTTAATGATGTATTCTTGTGATTTAGGTTCTTTACTGTGAAAGAATTTTGCTGTAATTTATTTGAGGCATTTCTAAATATGTTTAGAGTAATGTAATAATTATCAAACATTGAAACATCCGTTTTGAGGTTAGGCACAAATAATTTTGTTTTGTTATGACATAAGGGGTTACATTGGACAGACGTGGGGTTACTTTGGACAAGTGTCCAATGTATCCCCATTTCCGTCCAATACATCAGTTTTGCTTTATTTACAAACACATTTGATAATAATTGTTATTAATACGCAAAAGCTATCAATTTGGTGATATAGTCAGTTTTAATTTGAACCTACATATTTATGTTACAATATTTATAAAATTTTTAATAAATAATAATTTACAGTAGGCCTATTATTTATTATTCTTTTGGCATATTATTTTTATTCTAAAGTATAGAACATGTGAATTTAAAAAAAAAGAAGTATGTATTAAAATATTATGTATTGGTGCCGCTTTTAAACTGCATTTTCGCATGTGGTTATATTAATTAACATATAATGTCACTTTATATAACATCCTATTTCACATCTGTGTATGTTAACTAAGGCAGTTTATTATTATAACGGATCAGTTATAGGAATGTGACTAATATTTATTGGTTTTGTTTTATTTTTAGATGGTTCGAGTTTACAAAAGGCGAACAGAAAGGCATTTGGAAGAAGGGGATGCGAAATCTGCGGTTGAGGATGTGATCCAGAGGGGTACGTCATTGCGTACTGCTGCGGCCCAACATGGTGTAAAGAAGTCTCGGCTGGGATACTTGGTGAAGAAAGCAACAGAGATCGGCCTTGAAAACATGGTTTACAGTTCACACTTTAAAAATAGACAGGTATTTCCAGATGCAATGGAGAAGTCGCTCGGTGAGTACTTGTTAAAATGCTCAAACATGTTTTATGGTTTAACACCAAAAATTACCAGAAAATTGGCTTACCAGTATGCAAAAAAGAATGAATTACAAGTTCCACCGACCTGGGATGAGCGAAAAGAAGCAGGTGAAGACTGGTTCACAGCCTTTATGAAAAGACAACCCAGTCTTTCTTTACGGACTCCAGAGTCAACAAGTTTGGCTAGGATGACTGCATTCAATAGGCATACTGTAAGCATATTTTTCAGTAAACTTGAAGAAGTTCTGAAGAGGCACAGCTTCCGTCCAAATGAAATATTTAATCTGGACGAAACTGGCACAACCACAGTTCCTCGTACCGAAAAAGTTGTTGCCCAGAAGGGGCGCAAACAGGTGGGGCAGGTCACCTCTCGGGAACGAGGAGAGCTTGTCACACAAGTGGCGATAATCTGTGCCAATGGCAACTCACTGCCACCAGTGTGGGTTTTTCCTCGGAAGCGCTTTGATGAAAATCGTATGATGTCTGGCGCTCCTGCAGGTGCTCTTGGGTTAGTGCACCAGTCAGGATGGATGACATCAGAAAACTTTATAAAAGTGCTTGCGTTTTTTAAAGAAAATGTACGGTGCTCTAAGGAGAGACATGTGCTCCTGTTAATGGACAACCACGAGTCTCACCTGAGTGTTCAGGGTTTAGACTTTTGTAAAGACAATGGGATTGTCATTCTGACACTTCCCCCACACACATCCAACAAGCTTCAACCATTGGACCGTTCTGTTTTTGGACCATTTAAAAAATTCTTTAGTTCGGCTGTCAACTCTTGGATGAACACCAACCCAAACACAACGCTAAACATTTATGCACTGCCAAAATTGTGCGCATCTGCCTGGGACCGAGCAGCAACTCCGGAAAATGTAAAATCTGGTTTTAAGGCTACAGGCATTGTACCCTTTGACAGGGACATCTTCTCTGATGAAGACTTCTTGCCCTCCGAAGTTTCAGATCGCCCGTTGCCAGTTGATGGGTCTATGGAACAACCACTTCCTCAAGCAGTTTGTGAAAGTCCAGTAGCAGGAAACTCAGTGGTGATTGCTGGAACAAGCTGTGCAGCAATGGATACTGTCACCCCAGAAGATATAAGGCCTCTTCCTAAGGGAAAACCCAGGGTACAGTCTAATCGTGGCCGTAAACAAGGTCGGTGCATGATCGCTACAGACACTCCTGAAAAACTAGAGCTGGAGAAGAGAAGTAGAGGTCCGATTCCCAAGAGGAAAATTCTTGTATCATCATCATCATCATCATCATCATCATCATCCTCCAGCGAAGAAGACAATGATGACTTATGTGAAGAATCGGGAGAGTCCCCTTTCACGTTTTCTGAGTCTTCTGAAGACAGTGATACTGAAGATGATGGAGGTAATGAAGACACTAAGGAGGGAGATTTTGTGGTAGTAAAATTTCCTCAGAAAAAAACTGTACTGCACTACATTGGCAGGGTAGTAACAGTAATCCAACCAGGGTTTGAGTATGAAATCAATTTTCTTCGTCGGCGAGGAACGGCTTTTGTTTACCCTATAGTAGAAGACAAGGCTGTCATTAGATTTGAAGACATTTGTAAAAAAATAACATTGGTGTCAATGAGAAGAGGAAAGCATTATTTTAACTTAAAATTCTTAACAAATTTCATTAACCAGGGCTTGTATTAGACATAAATTGTGTTTTGTGTTGTAAGTGAACACTGAAAACTTTTTAAATTTTGTTCAGCTTTCTTATTTGATTATTTAAATAAATTGTATACTGGTTTATTATTCATTGTTATGTATGTCATTATGTATGTTATTGTTATCATTCACTTATTATTTTCTATTTATACTAACTTGCAGACCATGTATCGTTTTATCATTTTCTCCATCTGTCTGAACTATCCCCTCTCCTTGTCCAATGTAACCCCACTAGTGGGGATAGTTTGGACAATTTGCACCCATGTGATTTTTTTGCTTTAAAGTGGTTCCAGGGCATATGAGACAAATTTCTTTGGGTCAAATGAATAGCCCACATTCTGAGCTATCAAATGGTGCCTAATACATAGCAATTAGTCGTTAATTGTTTCTGCTAAAAATTCTTAACCAAAAATTGTCCAAACTATCCCCGGTCTCCCCTAATAATAGAGTTTCCCGTCCAAGAGTTAATTTTATAAGAGCCGAAGATCGAGGGCCGAGAAGATACAACCGTCAACGGAGGAATAGTTTCCACGATGGAGATCGCTGACGAAGAAGCGAAGAACGGGACGGTCCGAGGTATGCACAAAGAAGAAGGAGTACCAGTATAGAGGATCCTGGCCGACAGCAAAACAGGGAACAAACATTCGAACAGGATGCGGAGCGACACGAGCCAACACAAGGTTTCCAAAACGACACCTCGGTCAATCCGAGTGCCAACGATGACAATAATAATTTAAACGGGAGGAGGCAGTGATAAACTATCACAACCCGTTACTGCTCCTATCTCCTGGGTATAAAAATGAGTTGCAAGAGGCAACCGAATCAAAAAGCATCACCATCATAAGTAACAACTACTTAAAGAACATAAGAACGAAACTATCAGAGGAAAACGAAACGAGCCTCGATAGTCAAAACAACGAAATATTATATATAACAGCGGAAGTCGAAGGAATCCCTGCCAAAATGATGATTGATACCGGTGCGAATATCTCTATAATAAATGTAAACGAACTGGAAAGAATCCAGAAAGAGTGTGGTAAAACTTTGCATATGTTACCAGTAAATAATATTGTCTTAATAGGTGCAACTGGCCGCCAGAACAAAACTATTCGAAAACTAGTTTCCGTCAATGTCATTAGCCGTGGTATAGCTTTGGATATGGAATTATTTATCGCCACCGGATTACCATTCAATATATTGGTAGGTTGCGATATTCTAAGAAGGTACTCCGCCATTATCGACCTTAACCAAGAAAAAGTATCACTATTTCCAGACGGAATCACGTGGACAGCAGATTTGGTAGGAGGCGCGAATATACTGCCCAGTACAATACACCAACAACTTCGTAAGATAAATTTTGTAGAGAACAGCTCCCTTCATAAACCAACAATATATAATAATCGAGAAGAGGATTTATGGTCAGTGAAGATACAAGAAATACGAGACTTCCAGTGCAGAACCACCAATGAGAAAATACCCATACACCTAGCAAATCGTTTAATAAGAGTGTACGAAAAATACAAGTCAGAATTTTCAGATGAACCGGGTAAAGTCAAGAACTACCAGTGTAAACTTGAGTTTAAGGAAAACGTGGAATTTAACCGGAGGTCATACCAAAATCGCGCATTCACTGAAAGAGGCCGTGAGAACGGAAATTAATAAGATGATCAGCAGTGACATAATTGAGATTAGTCAATCTCCATACACTAGTCCAATCATTGCTGTTCCCAAGAAAGACGGACAAGTCCGGCTCTGTTTGGATGCGCGCGAGCTAAATAAAACTACTGTTAATGACTGAACATCACCCGGTGAGATAGAGGAGATCCTAAAACGATTTCACGGCACCAAGTTTATCAGTACATGGGACACTGTATGTGGTTACTGGCAAGTGGAGTTGCATCCACAAAGTCGTCAGTATGTGGCGTTCATTTTCGAAGGGCGCAATTACCAGTTCAAGAGACTGCCCTTTGGACTTGTAAATTCAGTAGCCATCTTTGTGGCCTGTATGGACCAAATACTTGGGCAGGAAACACTCCAATTTACCACAGTCTATGTAGACGATTTGCTCATTACTTCGGAAACCTGGGAGGAACACTGTTACCGAGTAGAACATGTACTCGAAAAGTTAGCGCAGAATAATATAACTCTGAAATTGGAGAAATCCAAGTTCATTGCACGAGAAGTACAGTTCTTAGGTTTCAACCTAGATGATAGAGGTATTACCCCATCAGCAGAAAAAGTGGAGGCAATTGAGAAGTTCCCTAAACCAAAGAACAGGAAACAGTTACAATGTTTCCTCGGACTCTGTAACTATTACAGAAAGTTCCAGCACAAATATTCCGAGCTGACATCCAAGTTTCAACCACAATTGTCTGCAAAAAACAAATGGACCTGGGGTGAAGAACAGGATATTACCTTCCAACTGATCAAAGAAAAGTTCTTAGAGAGTGTTATACTTCGTCACCCGGATTTTAAGAAACCTTTCTTTTTGAATTGTGATGCTAGCGACATCAGCTTAGGAACAACATTATATCAGGAAGATGAGGAGCGTCACCATCTGGTGATAAGCTTTGCTAGTCGTACCCTGAATCAATGTGAAAAGAATTATAATGTGACCAAGAAAGAATTGCTTAGCGTAGTATTCGCATGTAGCAAATTCCGGACATATATTCTCGGGTATCCAGTTACTGTCCGCACTGATCATAAATCCATTTCATTTCTACGTAGGTGCAAATTGAGTCAAATTGATTGGCTAGATGGGTACTCGCCCTACAAGAATACAACTTACAATGGGAGTATATTCCAGGGAAAAAGAATGTGGTAGCCGATGTGTTGTCACGGATCAATTTGGAAGACCAGACCTTCGAGGGAGAGAAGGAGAGCTTAGTCAAAATTTATAACCTGATTAAAACAAGATCCGACTTAGAAGCTTTATTGATAAACATCCGTACCCATCAACAATCTGACCCTAAACTAAAAAACATTATCAATCGATTGGAAGCCGGCGATGACACCGTTTCTAAATACTACCCCGTCAACAAAGGTATACTATTCGTCGAGACAGCCTTGAATAAAGAAACACGGAAGGTGATTATTCCGAACCAAATCGAGAAAGAGATTATAATCGATTACCATATAAGGTATGGCTATATGGGAGTGCTTAAAGTAATACAGGCTTTAGATGGGAATTGTAAAATAAAAAACATTAACCAAAAGGTAAGAAATTACCTGAAGTCATGTAGTATTTGCCAGTGCATTAAAATTAACAACGAAAAGAAAGAAGGTATAATGATACCGATAACATCGAAAGCGAAACTGGAAAAAGTATTTTTAGACATCTGCGGGCAATTTCCCCGTAGTGGCGGTCGACACAGGTACAAATACCTAATCATAATAATGGACCATTTTACAAAATACGTAAAGCTATATCCGGTTAATCGGGCAACCACAGTAAAAGTTCTTGCAGTCATAACAGAGTTGTATGTGCCAGAAATAGGTAAACCATCTTCAATCATTACCGACCATGGTACTCAGTTTAAAGGGAGAAGATGGCGGGACACATTGTTATCACTTGGGATTAAAACATATAAGACAGTCTACCACCCAAGTAGTAATCCGGCAGAGAGGGTACTGAGAGAAGTGGGTAGAATCTTGCGAACGTACTGTCACAACCAACAGAAAAAGTGGCAAGAGTACTTAGCAGCAACAGAGAAATTCCTAAATTTCGCCCACCATCCAGCTATAGGAATTACCCCTTACTCCGCCATGTATGAGAAACCAACCCCCCGAGAGATTGAAGAAATAATAGAGTTCCCAACGAACGATGGTCATAAGTTTGATCAGGTGAAGTTCTATAACAAGGTGGCCGAAGACCAAGAGAAACGGCAGGCCAAATATCAAAAGGCAATAGGACGAATAATAACTTATAAAGAGGGTGAAAAAGTTCTGTTAAAAAACCGACAACTACCCAGCACCCTAGAAGGGGTAACAAAAAAACTATTGTTACTATATACTGGACCATATGTAGTTGTCAAAAATAATAATAATAATACATACGAACTGAAAGAAATAGTTTCTGGAAGAGTTAAAGGAGTGTACAACCAAGCCTCCATAAAAAAGTATTACGAAGATTGAAGTTAGAATTTTGAATATAAAACAAATAAATTCCAAAATATAGTAAGGTCAACTTACACATTAATTTTGAAAGAAAACATTTGGAATAAATAAAAAGAAGAATTTTGTAAAAAACCATCAAAATCCAAAAATATTAGTAAGGTCAACTTACACGAACAATTTAAAAAGAAAACATTTGGAATAATTAAAAGGAAGAATTTAGGATAAACAAATAAATTCTAAAATATAGTAAGAACAACTTACACAAATAATTTGAAAGAGAACATTTGAAATAATTATTAAGAAGAATTGGAATTTATAATAAACAACTAAATTCTAAAATATAGTAAGAACAACTTACCACTAATTTTTGAAAGAAAACATTTGAGATTAAATAAAAAAAGAAGAATTTGAATTTTGTGTAAAAAACAAAAATTCTAAAATAATTTTAGAAGTGATTTTAAAGGTTACAATTACAAAATGAAGTAAAAAATACCATTTTAGACCAAAAACTGATTAAAACTACATTATTTGATATCAAATTAAGCAGAATGAACTGAAGAAGAAGATTAAGTATTTACTAGTTAATAAATTTGAAGAATAGCAAAAATATAATCAGTTATATAATGTAACTTCCTCACATGCACAGGATGCAAATAAATTTGGAACAATGTATTGAATAAGATTGGTTTGGCTAAGACTTTAGCCGAAGACGGAGGAAGTAAATTAGTTTATTATTAGACGTTGAATAGCACACTCGATGCGTGTACTTGGTAAACCTTAACCTAATTTCTACTACCGTAATGGCGAATGTTTTGTAAGCCTAAAGTGGAAAAACGAGAGTTTCGGTAAAAACACATTTTTAAACGGAAACCAAGTGAAATAAATACCTACAGACATTCAATTAATACTACACAGAACAGAACACCAGTGATTATAACATTCAACCGATTAAAACAGTAAAAACACTTCACACAAAAGTGCAAATATCGGCCTAACAGACAAAAGTGAGATTTACTTATTACTACACTATTTTTCAAAGTACAACACTAAAACTGAACCAGAGACACTCCACCAACACAAGAAGGAAGAATTGCAGCCACAAGGACGAAAATTCAGAGGGAAAGCATCTTTTATTGAACTTTGAATCAGCGAGGTGAGACCGTCTTTCAACTATACACGAGAAGCAGCCATCATTGATTACCCACAATACAACTCAATACTGCCTTTACAACGGAATGGTTTGAAACCTGCTCACTTACCATTATATATTAACTATCATATCTGTACTTTAATCTTTAAGGTGATATATTTGTAATGTTCTACTTTATAAACTTTGCCCTTATTTCTCTGACTTTACCTAAAATAACTGCTAAAAGAATCCTAATATAAATAACTGTACAAATTAACGATACCCTGAGAATCGATTTATATATCGATAAAGAGTCGAAAGATAATGAATTGTTAATAAAATTTCTTATATATTTCATAATTGAACAGTTTTTTCATTCCTAAAAGATAATTATCATAATAAGTAATTTTAATAGAGTTTACTACCAGAATCTCACCACCCGAAGGAAGATAACCTCCAAATAAGAAAAATATACAAATCGATTGTTATTGGAGACAATTCTATCAAGTGGCGAGAGGATTATAAAATACTGAAAAGGCATTAAAATAATAAAAACAAATAACAAAAGTTTTGAGCTATCTTACCACTACGATGAGGATATTATCAGAGCGAGGAGAGGTAGCCAGATTAAAACAGTACAGGCCATGACCGAGTTATTGGAAAGCTACGAAAACGAAGAACACTACCGTCAAAGTAGTAGGAGGAATGATAGACCAGAGGTGAGAACTAACCAGTACCCCAGTAACAGTAATAGCTATATCCAGGGAACCGCAACCAGCAAAATAATTACAACGGCAACAATAACCCGCCGAACAATAACAATAACTTTAACGGCAACCAGAACAGTAATAGGAATAATAACCAATACCCGAATAACCGTAATAATTTTTATCAACCCCCTAACAATCCATATAGTCAGAGAAACCCCTACCCCGGTAATAACGAACGGTATTACCAAAACAATAGGAATTACAATAATAACTATAATAATAATAATAATAGAGTTTCCCGTCCAAGAGTTAATTTTATAAGAGCCGAAGATCGAGGGCCGAGAAGATACAACCGTCAACGGAGGAATAGTTTCCACGATGGAGATCGCTGACGAAGAAGCGAAGAACGGGACGGTCCGAGGTATGCACAAAGAAGAAGGAGTACCAGTATAGAGGATCCTGGCCGACAGCAAAACAGGGAACAAACATTCGAACAGGATGCGGAGCGACACGAGCCAACACAAGGTTTCCAAAACGACACCTCGGTCAATCCGAGTGCCAACGATGACAATAATAATTTAAACGGGAGGAGGCAGTGATAAACTATCACAACCCGTTACTGCTCCTATCTCCTGGGTATAAAAATGAGTTGCAAGAGGCAACCGAATCAAAAAGCATCACCATCATAAGTAACAACTACTTAAAGAACATAAGAACGAAACTATCAGAGGAAAACGAAACGAGCCTCGATAGTCAAAACAACGAAATATTATATATAACAGCGGAAGTCGAAGGAATCCCTGCCAAAATGATGATTGATACCGGTGCGAATATCTCTATAATAAATGTAAACGAACTGGAAAGAATCCAGAAAGAGTGTGGTAAAACTTTGCATATGTTACCAGTAAATAATATTGTCTTAATAGGTGCAACTGGCCGCCAGAACAAAACTATTCGAAAACTAGTTTCCGTCAATGTCATTAGCCGTGGTATAGCTTTGGATATGGAATTATTTATCGCCACCGGATTACCATTCAATATATTGGTAGGTTGCGATATTCTAAGAAGGTACTCCGCCATTATCGACCTTAACCAAGAAAAAGTATCACTATTTCCAGACGGAATCACGTGGACAGCAGATTTGGTAGGAGGCGCGAATATACTGCCCAGTACAATACACCAACAACTTCGTAAGATAAATTTTGTAGAGAACAGCTCCCTTCATAAACCAACAATATATAATAATCGAGAAGAGGATTTATGGTCAGTGAAGATACAAGAAATACGAGACTTCCAGTGCAGAACCACCAATGAGAAAATACCCATACACCTAGCAAATCGTTTAATAAGAGTGTACGAAAAATACAAGTCAGAATTTTCAGATGAACCGGGTAAAGTCAAGAACTACCAGTGTAAACTTGAGTTTAAGGAAAACGTGGAATTTAACCGGAGGTCATACCAAAATCGCGCATTCACTGAAAGAGGCCGTGAGAACGGAAATTAATAAGATGATCAGCAGTGACATAATTGAGATTAGTCAATCTCCATACACTAGTCCAATCATTGCTGTTCCCAAGAAAGACGGACAAGTCCGGCTCTGTTTGGATGCGCGCGAGCTAAATAAAACTACTGTTAATGACTGAACATCACCCGGTGAGATAGAGGAGATCCTAAAACGATTTCACGGCACCAAGTTTATCAGTACATGGGACACTGTATGTGGTTACTGGCAAGTGGAGTTGCATCCACAAAGTCGTCAGTATGTGGCGTTCATTTTCGAAGGGCGCAATTACCAGTTCAAGAGACTGCCCTTTGGACTTGTAAATTCAGTAGCCATCTTTGTGGCCTGTATGGACCAAATACTTGGGCAGGAAACACTCCAATTTACCACAGTCTATGTAGACGATTTGCTCATTACTTCGGAAACCTGGGAGGAACACTGTTACCGAGTAGAACATGTACTCGAAAAGTTAGCGCAGAATAATATAACTCTGAAATTGGAGAAATCCAAGTTCATTGCACGAGAAGTACAGTTCTTAGGTTTCAACCTAGATGATAGAGGTATTACCCCATCAGCAGAAAAAGTGGAGGCAATTGAGAAGTTCCCTAAACCAAAGAACAGGAAACAGTTACAATGTTTCCTCGGACTCTGTAACTATTACAGAAAGTTCCAGCACAAATATTCCGAGCTGACATCCAAGTTTCAACCACAATTGTCTGCAAAAAACAAATGGACCTGGGGTGAAGAACAGGATATTACCTTCCAACTGATCAAAGAAAAGTTCTTAGAGAGTGTTATACTTCGTCACCCGGATTTTAAGAAACCTTTCTTTTTGAATTGTGATGCTAGCGACATCAGCTTAGGAACAACATTATATCAGGAAGATGAGGAGCGTCACCATCTGGTGATAAGCTTTGCTAGTCGTACCCTGAATCAATGTGAAAAGAATTATAATGTGACCAAGAAAGAATTGCTTAGCGTAGTATTCGCATGTAGCAAATTCCGGACATATATTCTCGGGTATCCAGTTACTGTCCGCACTGATCATAAATCCATTTCATTTCTACGTAGGTGCAAATTGAGTCAAATTGATTGGCTAGATGGGTACTCGCCCTACAAGAATACAACTTACAATGGGAGTATATTCCAGGGAAAAAGAATGTGGTAGCCGATGTGTTGTCACGGATCAATTTGGAAGACCAGACCTTCGAGGGAGAGAAGGAGAGCTTAGTCAAAATTTATAACCTGATTAAAACAAGATCCGACTTAGAAGCTTTATTGATAAACATCCGTACCCATCAACAATCTGACCCTAAACTAAAAAACATTATCAATCGATTGGAAGCCGGCGATGACACCGTTTCTAAATACTACCCCGTCAACAAAGGTATACTATTCGTCGAGACAGCCTTGAATAAAGAAACACGGAAGGTGATTATTCCGAACCAAATCGAGAAAGAGATTATAATCGATTACCATATAAGGTATGGCTATATGGGAGTGCTTAAAGTAATACAGGCTTTAGATGGGAATTGTAAAATAAAAAACATTAACCAAAAGGTAAGAAATTACCTGAAGTCATGTAGTATTTGCCAGTGCATTAAAATTAACAACGAAAAGAAAGAAGGTATAATGATACCGATAACATCGAAAGCGAAACTGGAAAAAGTATTTTTAGACATCTGCGGGCAATTTCCCCGTAGTGGCGGTCGACACAGGTACAAATACCTAATCATAATAATGGACCATTTTACAAAATACGTAAAGCTATATCCGGTTAATCGGGCAACCACAGTAAAAGTTCTTGCAGTCATAACAGAGTTGTATGTGCCAGAAATAGGTAAACCATCTTCAATCATTACCGACCATGGTACTCAGTTTAAAGGGAGAAGATGGCGGGACACATTGTTATCACTTGGGATTAAAACATATAAGACAGTCTACCACCCAAGTAGTAATCCGGCAGAGAGGGTACTGAGAGAAGTGGGTAGAATCTTGCGAACGTACTGTCACAACCAACAGAAAAAGTGGCAAGAGTACTTAGCAGCAACAGAGAAATTCCTAAATTTCGCCCACCATCCAGCTATAGGAATTACCCCTTACTCCGCCATGTATGAGAAACCAACCCCCCGAGAGATTGAAGAAATAATAGAGTTCCCAACGAACGATGGTCATAAGTTTGATCAGGTGAAGTTCTATAACAAGGTGGCCGAAGACCAAGAGAAACGGCAGGCCAAATATCAAAAGGCAATAGGACGAATAATAACTTATAAAGAGGGTGAAAAAGTTCTGTTAAAAAACCGACAACTACCCAGCACCCTAGAAGGGGTAACAAAAAAACTATTGTTACTATATACTGGACCATATGTAGTTGTCAAAAATAATAATAATAATACATACGAACTGAAAGAAATAGTTTCTGGAAGAGTTAAAGGAGTGTACAACATAGGAGTGTACATAAAGCCTCCATAAAAAAGTACGAAGATTGAAGTTAGAATTTTGAATATAAAACAAATAAATTCCAAAATATAGTAAGGTCAACTTACACATTAATTTTGAAAGAAAACATTTGGAATAAATAAAAAGAAGAATTTTGTAAAAAACCATCAAAATCCAAAAATATTAGTAAGGTCAACTTACACGAACAATTTAAAAAGAAAACATTTGGAATAATTAAAAGGAAGAATTTAGGATAAACAAATAAATTCTAAAATATAGTAAGAACAACTTACACAAATAATTTGAAAGAGAACATTTGGAATAATTATTAAGAAGAATTGGAATTTATAATAAACAACTAAATTCTAAAATATAGTAAGAACAACTTACCACTAATTTTTGAAAGAAAACATTTGAGATTAAATAAAAAAAGAAGAATTTGAATTTTGTGTAAAAAACATAAAAATTCTAAAATAATTTTAGAAGTGATTTTAAAGGTTACAATTACAAAATGAAGTAAAAAATACCATTTTAGACCAAAAACTGATTAAAACTACATTATTTGGTATCAAATTAAGCAGAATGAACTGAAGAAGAAGATTAAGTATTTACTAGTTAATAAATTTGAAGAATAGCAAAAATATAATCAGTTATATAATGTAACTTCCTCACATGCACAGGATGCAAATAAATTTGGAACAATGTATTGAATAAGATTGGTTTGGCTAAGACTTTAGCCGAAGACGGAGGAAGTAAATTAGTTTATTATTAGACGTTGAATAGCACACTCGATGCGTGTACTTGGTAAACCTTAACCTAATTTCTACTACCGTAATGGCGAATGTTTTATAAGCCTAAAGTGGAAAAACGAGAGTTTCGGTAAAAACACATTTTTAAACGGAAACCAAGTGAAATAAATACCTACAGACATTCAATTAATACTACACAGAACAGAACACCAGTGATTATAACATTCAACCGATTAAAACAGTAAAAACACTTCACACAAAAGTGCAAATATCGGCCTAACAGACAAAAGTGAGATTTACTTATTACTACACTATTTTTCAAAGTACAACACTAAAACTGAACCAGAGACACTCCACCAACACAAGAAGGAAGAATTGCAGCCACAAGGACGAAAATTCAGAGGGAAAGCATCTTTTATTGAACTTTGAATCAGCGAGGTGAGACCGTCTTTCAACTATACACGAGAAGCAGCCATCATTGATTACCCACAATACAACTCAATACTGCCTTTACAACGGAATGGTTTGAAATCTGCTCACTTACCATTATATATTAACTATCATATCTGTACTTTAATCTTTAAGGTGATATATTTGTAATGTTCTACTTTATAAACTTTGCCCTTATTTCTCTGACTTTACCTAAAATAACTGCTAAAAGAATCCTAATATAAATAACTGTACAAATTAACGATACCCTGAGAATCGATTTATATATCGATAAAGAGTCGAAAGATAATGAATTGTTAATAAAATTTCTTATATATTTCATAATTGAACAGTTTTTTCATTCCTAAAAGATAATTATCATAATAAGTAATTTTAATAGAGTTTACTACCAGAATCTCACCACCCGAAGGAAGATAACCTCCAAATAAGAAAAATATACAAATCGATTGTTATTGGAGACAATTCTATCAAGTGGCGAGAGGATTATAAAATACTGAAAAGGCATTAAAATAATAAAAACAAATAACAAAAGTTTTGAGCTATCTTACCACTACGATGAGGATATTATCAGAGCGAGGAGAGGTAGCCAGATTAAAACAGTACAGGCCATGACCGAGTTATTGGAAAGCTACGAAAACGAAGAACACTACCGTCAAAGTAGTAGGAGGAATGATAGACCAGAGGTGAGAACTAACCAGTACCCCAGTAACAGTAATAGCTATCCAGGGAACCGCAACCAGCAAAATAATTACAACGGCAACAATAACCCGCCGAACAATAACAATAACTTTAACGGCAACCAGAACAGTAATAGGAATAATAACCAATACCCGAATAACCGTAATAATTTTTATCAACCCCCTAACAATCCATATAGTCAGAGAAACCCCTACCCCGGTAATAACGAACGGTATTACCAAAACAATAGGAATTACAATAATAACTATAATAATAATAATAATAGAGTTTCCCGTCCAAGAGTTAATTTTATAAGAGCCGAAGATCGAGGGCCGAGAAGATACAACCGTCAACGGAGGAATAGTTTCCACGATGGAGATCGCTGACGAAGAAGCGAAGAACGGGACGGTCCGAGGTATGCACAAAGAAGAAGGAGTACCAGTATAGAGGATCCTGGCCGACAGCAAAACAGGGAACAAACATTCGAACAGGATGCGGAGCGACACGAGCCAACACAAGGTTTCCAAAACGACACCTCGGTCAATCCGAGTGCCAACGATGACAATAATAATTTAAACGGGAGGAGGCAGTGATAAACTATCACAACCCGTTACTGCTCCTATCTCCTGGGTATAAAAATGAGTTGCAAGAGGCAACCGAATCAAAAAGCATCACCATCATAAGTAACAACTACTTAAAGAACATAAGAACGAAACTATCAGAGGAAAACGAAACGAGCCTCGATAGTCAAAACAACGAAATATTATATATAACAGCGGAAGTCGAAGGAATCCCTGCCAAAATGATGATTGATACCGGTGCGAATATCTCTATAATAAATGTAAACGAACTGGAAAGAATCCAGAAAGAGTGTGGTAAAACTTTGCATATGTTACCAGTAAATAATATTGTCTTAATAGGTGCAACTGGCCGCCAGAACAAAACTATTCGAAAACTAGTTTCCGTCAATGTCATTAGCCGTGGTATAGCTTTGGATATGGAATTATTTATCGCCACCGGATTACCATTCAATATATTGGTAGGTTGCGATATTCTAAGAAGGTACTCCGCCATTATCGACCTTAACCAAGAAAAAGTATCACTATTTCCAGACGGAATCACGTGGACAGCAGATTTGGTAGGAGGCGCGAATATACTGCCCAGTACAATACACCAACAACTTCGTAAGATAAATTTTGTAGAGAACAGCTCCCTTCATAAACCAACAATATATAATAATCGAGAAGAGGATTTATGGTCAGTGAAGATACAAGAAATACGAGACTTCCAGTGCAGAACCACCAATGAGAAAATACCCATACACCTAGCAAATCGTTTAATAAGAGTGTACGAAAAATACAAGTCAGAATTTTCAGATGAACCGGGTAAAGTCAAGAACTACCAGTGTAAACTTGAGTTTAAGGAAAACGTGGAATTTAACCGGAGGTCATACCAAAATCGCGCATTCACTGAAAGAGGCCGTGAGAACGGAAATTAATAAGATGATCAGCAGTGACATAATTGAGATTAGTCAATCTCCATACACTAGTCCAATCATTGCTGTTCCCAAGAAAGACGGACAAGTCCGGCTCTGTTTGGATGCGCGCGAGCTAAATAAAACTACTGTTAATGACTGAACATCACCCGGTGAGATAGAGGAGATCCTAAAACGATTTCACGGCACCAAGTTTATCAGTACATGGGACACTGTATGTGGTTACTGGCAAGTGGAGTTGCATCCACAAAGTCGTCAGTATGTGGCGTTCATTTTCGAAGGGCGCAATTACCAGTTCAAGAGACTGCCCTTTGGACTTGTAAATTCAGTAGCCATCTTTGTGGCCTGTATGGACCAAATACTTGGGCAGGAAACACTGCAATTTACCACAGTCTATGTAGACGATTTGCTCATTACTTCGGAAACCTGGGAGGAACACTGTTACCGAGTAGAACATGTACTCGAAAAGTTAGCGCAGAATAATATAACTCTGAAATTGGAGAAATCCAAGTTCATTGCACGAGAAGTACAGTTCTTAGGTTTCAACCTAGACGATAGAGGTATTACCCCATCAGCAGAAAAAGTGGAGGCAATTGAGAAGTTCCCTAAACCAAAGAACAGGAAACAGTTACAATCTTTCCTCGGACTCTGTAACTATTACAGAAAGTTCCAGCACAAATATTCCGAGCTGACATCCAAGTTTCAACCACAATTGTCTGCAAAAAACAAATGGACCTGGGGTGAAGAACAGGATATTACCTTCCAACTGATCAAAGAAAAGTTCTTAGAGAGTGTTATACTTCGTCACCCGGATTTTAAGAAACCTTTCTTTTTGAATTGTGATGCTAGCGACATCAGCTTAGGAACAACATTATATCAGGAAGATGAGGAGCGTCACCATCTGGTGATAAGCTTTGCTAGTCGTACCCTGAATCAATGTGAAAAGAATTATAATGTGACCAAGAAAGAATTGCTTAGCGTAGTATTCGCATGTAGCAAATTCCGGACATATATTCTCGGGTATCCAGTTACTGTCCGCACTGATCATAAATCCATTTCATTTCTACGTAGGTGCAAATTGAGTCAAATTGATTGGCTAGATGGGTACTCGCCCTACAAGAATACAACTTACAATGGGAGTATATTCCAGGGAAAAAGAATGTGGTAGCCGATGTGTTGTCACGGATCAATTTGGAAGACCAGACCTTCGAGGGAGAGAAGGAGAGCTTAGTCAAAATTTATAACCTGATTAAAACAAGATCCGACTTAGAAGCTTTATTGATAAACATCCGTACCCATCAACAATCTGACCCTAAACTAAAAAACATTATCAATCGATTGGAAGCCGGCGATGACACCGTTTCTAAATACTACCCCGTCAACAAAGGTATACTATTCGTCGAGACAGCCTTGAATAAAGAAACACGGAAGGTGATTATTCCGAACCAAATCGAGAAAGAGATTATAATCGATTACCATATAAGGTATGGCTATATGGGAGTGCTTAAAGTAATACAGGCTTTAGATGGGAATTGTAAAATAAAAAACATTAACCAAAAGGTAAGAAATTACCTGAAGTCATGTAGTATTTGCCAGTGCATTAAAATTAACAACGAAAAGAAAGAAGGTATAATGATACCGATAACATCGAAAGCGAAACTGGAAAAAGTATTTTTAGACATCTGCGGGCAATTTCCCCGTAGTGGCGGTCGACACAGGTACAAATACCTAATCATAATAATGGACCATTTTACAAAATACGTAAAGCTATATCCGGTTAATCGGGCAACCACAGTAAAAGTTCTTGCAGTCATAACAGAGTTGTATGTGCCAGAAATAGGTAAACCATCTTCAAACATTACCGACCATGGTACTCAGTTTAAAGGGAGAAGATGGCGGGACACATTGTTATCACTTGGGATTAAAACATATAAGACAGTCTACCACCCAAGTAGTAATCCGGCAGAGAGGGTACTGAGAGAAGTGGGTAGAATCTTGCGAACGTACTGTCACAACCAACAGAAAAAGTGGCAAGAGTACTTAGCAGCAACAGAGAAATTCCTAAATTTCGCCCACCATCCAGCTCCGCCCCTTACTCCGCCATGTATGAGAAACCAACCCCCCGAGAGATTGAAGAAATAATAAGAGTTCCCAACGAACGATGGTCGTAAGTTTGATCAGGTGAAGTTCTATAACAAGGTGGCCGAAGACCAAGAGAAACGGCAGGCCAAATATCAAAAGGCAATAGGACGAATAATAACTTATAAAGAGGGTGAAAAAGTTCTGTTAAAAAACCGAGAACTACCCAGCACCCTAGAAGGGGTAACAAAAAAACTATTGTTACTATATACTGGACCATATGTAGTTGTCAAAAATAATAATAATAATAATACATACGAACTGAAAGAAATAGTTTCTGGAAGAGTTAAAGGAGTGTACAACCAAGCCTCCATAAAAAAGTATTACGAAGATTGAAGTTAGAATTTTGAATATAAAACAAATAAATTCCAAAATATAGTAAGGTCAACTTACACATTAATTTTGAAAGAAAACATTTGGAATAAATAAAAAGAAGAATTTTGTAAAAAACCATCAAAATCCAAAAATATTAGTAAGGTCAACTTACACGAACAATTTAAAAAGAAAACATTTGGAATAATTAAAAGGAAGAATTTAGGATAAACAAATAAATTCTAAAATATAGTAAGAACAACTTACACAAATAATTTGAAAGAGAACATTTGGAATAATTATTAAGAAGAATTGGAATTTATAATAAACAACTAAATTCTAAAATATAGTAAGAACAACTTACCACTAATTTTTGAAAGAAAACATTTGAGATTAAATAAAAAAAGAAGAATTTGAATTTTGTGTAAAAAACATAAAAATTCTAAAATAATTTTAGAAGTGATTTTAAAGGTTACAATTACAAAATGAAGTAAAAAATACCATTTTAGACCAAAAACTGATTAAAACTACATTATTTGGTATCAAATTAAGCAGAATGAACTGAAGAAGAAGATTAAGTATTTACTAGTTAATAAATTTGAAGAATAGCAAAAATATAATCAGTTATATAATGTAACTTCCTCACATGCACAGGATGCAAATAAATTTGGAACAATGTATTGAATAAGATTGGTTTGGCTAAGACTTTAGCCGAAGACGGAGGAAGTAAATTAGTTTATTATTAGACGTTGAATAGCACACTCGATGCGTGTACTTGGTAAACCTTAACCTAATTTCTACTACCGTAATGGCGAATGTTTTATAAGCCTAAAGTGGAAAAACGAGAGTTTCGGTAAAAACACATTTTTAAACGGAAACCAAGTGAAATAAATACCTACAGACATTCAATTAATACTACACAGAACAGAACACCAGTGATTATAACATTCAACCGATTAAAACAGTAAAAACACTTCACACAAAAGTGCAAATATCGGCCTAACAGACAAAAGTGAGATTTACTTATTACTACACTATTTTTCAAAGTACAACACTAAAACTGAACCAGAGACACTCCACCAACACAAGAAGGAAGAATTGCAGCCACAAGGACGAAAATTCAGAGGGAAAGCATCTTTTATTGAACTTTGAATCAGCGAGGTGAGACCGTCTTTCAACTATACACGAGAAGCAGCCATCATTGATTACCCACAATACAACTCAATACTGCCTTTACAACGGAATGGTTTGAAATCTGCTCACTTACCATTATATATTAACTATCATATCTGTACTTTAATCTTTAAGGTGATATATTTGTAATGTTCTACTTTATAAACTTTGCCCTTATTTCTCTGACTTTACCTAAAATAACTGCTAAATGAATCCTAATATAAATAACTGTACAAATTAACGATACCCTGAGAATCGATTTATATATCGATAAAGAGTCGAAAGATAATGAATTGTTAATAAAATTTCTTATATATTTCATAATTGAACAGTTTTTTCATTCCTAAAAGATAATTATCATAATAAGTAATTTTAATAGAGTTTACTACCAGAATCTCACCACCCGAAGGAAGATAACCTCCAAATAAGAAAAATATACAAATCGATTGTTATTGGAGACAATTCTATCAAGTGGCGAGAGGATTATAAAATACTGAAAAGGCATTAAAATAATAAAAACAAATAACAAAAGTTTTGAGCTATCTTACCACTACGATGAGGATATTATCAGAGCGAGGAGAGGTAGCCAGATTAAAACAGTACAGGCCATGACCGAGTTATTGGAAAGCTACGAAAACGAAGAACACTACCGTCAAAGTAGTAGGAGGAATGATAGACCAGAGGTGAGAACTAACCAGTACCCCAGTAACAGTAATAGCTATCCAGGGAACCGCAACCAGCAAAATAATTACAACGGCAACAATAACCCGCCGAACAATAACAATAACTTTAACGGCAACCAGAACAGTAATAGGAATAATAACCAATACCCGAATAACCGTAATAATTTTTATCAACCCCCTAACAATCCATATAGTCAGAGAAACCCCTACCCCGGTAATAACGAACGGTATTACCAAAACAATAGGAATTACAATAATAACTATAATAATAATAATAATAGAGTTTCCCGTCCAAGAGTTAATTTTATAAGAGCCGAAGATCGAGGGCCGAGAAGATACAACCGTCAACGGAGGAATAGTTTCCACGATGGAGATCGCTGACGAAGAAGCGAAGAACGGGACGGTCCGAGGTATGCACAAAGAAGAAGGAGTACCAGTATAGAGGATCCTGGCCGACAGCAAAACAGGGAACAAACATTCGAACAGGATGCGGAGCGACACGAGCCAACACAAGGTTTCCAAAACGACACCTCGGTCAATCCGAGTGCCAACGATGACAATAATAATTTAAACGGGAGGAGGCAGTGATAAACTATCACAACCCGTTACTGCTCCTATCTCCTGGGTATAAAAATGAGTTGCAAGAGGCAACCGAATCAAAAAGCATCACCATCATAAGTAACAACTACTTAAAGAACATAAGAACGAAACTATCAGAGGAAAACGAAACGAGCCTCGATAGTCAAAACAACGAAATATTATATATAACAGCGGAAGTCGAAGGAATCCCTGCCAAAATCATGATTGATACCGGTGCGAATATCTCTATAATAAATGTAAACGAACTGGAAAGAATCCAGAAAGAGTGTGGTAAAACTTTGCATATGTTACCAGTAAATAATATTGTCTTAATAGGTGCAACTGGCCGCCAGAACAAAACTATTCGAAAACTAGTTTCCGTCAATGTCATTAGCCGTGGTATAGCTTTGGATATGGAATTATTTATCGCCACCGGATTACCATTCAATATATTGGTAGGTTGCGATATTCTAAGAAGGTACTCCGCCATTATCGACCTTAACCAAGAAAAAGTATCACTATTTCCAGACGGAATCACGTGGACAGCAGATTTGGTAGGAGGCGCGAATATACTGCCCAGTACAATACACCAACAACTTCGTAAGATAAATTTTGTAGAGAACAGCTCCCTTCATAAACCAACAATATATAATAATCGAGAAGAGGATTTATGGTCAGTGAAGATACAAGAAATACGAGACTTCCAGTGCAGAACCACCAATGAGAAAATACCCATACACCTAGCAAATCGTTTAATAAGAGTGTACGAAAAATACAAGTCAGAATTTTCAGATGAACCGGGTAAAGTCAAGAACTACCAGTGTAAACTTGAGTTTAAGGAAAACGTGGAATTTAACCGGAGGTCATACCAAAATCGCGCATTCACTGAAAGAGGCCGTGAGAACGGAAATTAATAAGATGATCAGCAGTGACATAATTGAGATTAGTCAATCTCCATACACTAGTCCAATCATTGCTGTTCCCAAGAAAGACGGACAAGTCCGGCTCTGTTTGGATGCGCGCGAGCTAAATAAAACTACTGTTAATGACTGAACATCACCCGGTGAGATAGAGGAGATCCTAAAACGATTTCACGGCACCAAGTTTATCAGTACATGGGACACTGTATGTGGTTACTGGCAAGTGGAGTTGCATCCACAAAGTCGTCAGTATGTGGCGTTCATTTTCGAAGGGCGCAATTACCAGTTCAAGAGACTGTCCTTTGGACTTGTAAATTCAGTAGCCATCTTTGTGGCCTGTATGGACCAAATACTTGGGCAGGAAACACTCCAATTTACCACAGTCTATGTAGACGATTTGCTCATTACTTCGGAAACCTGGGAGGAACACTGTTACCGAGTAGAACATGTACTCGAAAAGTTAGCACAGAATAATATAACTCTGAAATTGGAGAAATCCAAGTTCATTGCACGAGAAGTACAGTTCTTAGGTTTCAACCTAGATGATACAGGTATTACCCCATCAGCAGAAAAAGTGGAGGCAATTGAGAAGTTCCCTAAACCAAAGAACAGGAAACAGTTACAATCTTTCCTCGGACTCTGTAACTATTACAGAAAGTTCCAGCACAAATATTCCGAGCTGACATCCAAGTTTCAACCACAATTGTCTGCAAAAAACAAATGGACCTGGGGTGAAGAACAGGATATTACCTTCCAACTGATCAAAGAAAAGTTCTTAGAGAGTGTTATACTTCGTCACCTGGATTTTAAGAAACCTTTCTTTTGAATTGTGATGCTAGCGACATCAGCTTAGGAACAACATTATATCAGGAAGATGAGGAGCGTCACCATCTGGTGATAAGCTTTGCTAGTCGTACCCTGAATCAATGTGAAAAGAATTATAATGTGACCAAGAAAGAATTGCTTAGCGTAGTATTCGCATGTAGCAAATTCCGGACATATATTCTCGGGTATCCAGTTACTGTCCGCACTGATCATAAATCCATTTCATTTCTACGTAGGTGCAAATTGAGTCAAATTGATTGGCTAGATGGGTACTCGCCCTACAAGAATACAACTTACAATGGGAGTATATTCCAGGGAAAAAGAATGTGGTAGCCGATGTGTTGTCACGGATCAATTTGGAAGACCAGACCTTCGAGGGAGAGAAGGAGAGCTTAGTCAAAATTTATAACCTGATTAAAACAAGATCCGACTTAGAAGCTTTATTGATAAACATCCGTACCCATCAACAATCTGACCCTAAACTAAAAAACATTATCAATCGATTGGAAGCCGGCGATGACACCGTTTCTAAATACTACCCCGTCAACAAAGGTATACTATTCGTCGAGACAGCCTTGAATAAAGAAACACGGAAGGTGATTATTCCGAACCAAATCGAGAAAGAGATTATAATCGATTACCATATAAGGTATGGCTATATGGGAGTGCTTAAAGTAATACAGGCTTTAGATGGGAATTGTAAAATAAAAAACATTAACCAAAAGGTAAGAAATTACCTGAAGTCATGTAGTATTTGCCAGTGCATTAAAATTAACAACGAAAAGAAAGAAGGTATAATGATACCGATAACATCGAAAGCGAAACTGGAAAAAGTATTTTTAGACATCTGCGGGCAATTTCCCCGTAGTGGCGGTCGACACAGGTACAAATACCTAATCATAATAATGGACCATTTTACAAAATACGTAAAGCTATATCCGGTTAATCGGGCAACCACAGTAAAAGTTCTTGCAGTCATAACAGAGTTGTATGTGCCAGAAATAGGTAAACCATCTTCAATCATTACCGACCATGGTACTCAGTTTAAAGGGAGAAGATGGCGGGACACATTGTTATCACTTGGGATTAAAACATATAAGACAGTCTACCACCCAAGTAGTAATCCGGCAGAGAGGGTACTGAGAGAAGTGGGTAGAATCTTGCGAACGTACTGTCACAACCAACAGAAAAAGTGGCAAGAGTACTTAGCAGCAACAGAGAAATTCCTAAATTTCGCCCACCATCCAGCTATAGGAATTACCCCTTACTCCGCCATGTATGAGAAACCAACCCCCCGAGAGATTGAAGAAATAATAGAGTTCCCAACGAACGATGGTCGTAAGTTTGATCAGGTGAATCTATAACAAGGTGGCCGAAGACCAAGAGAAACGGCAGGCCAAATATCAAAAGGCAATAGGACGAATAATAACTTATAAAGAGGGTGAAAAAGTTCTGTTAAAAAACCGAGAACTACCCAGCACCCTAGAAGGGGTAACAAAAAAACTATTGTTACTATATACTGGACCATATGTAGTTGTCAAAAATAATAATAATAATAATAATACATACGAACTGAAAGAAATAGTTTCTGGAAGAGTTAAAGGAGTGTACAACCAAGCCTCCATAAAAAGGTATTACGAAGATTGAAGTTAGAATTTTGAATATAAAACAAATAAATTCCAAAATATAGTAAGGTCAACTTACACATTAATTTTGAAAGAAAACATTTGGAATAAATAAAAAGAAGGATTTTGTAAAAAACCATCAAAATCCAAAAATATTAGTAAGGTCAACTTACACGAACAATTTAAAAAGAAAACATTTGGAATAATTAAAAGGAAGAATTTAGGATAAACAAATAAATTCTAAAATATAGTAAGAACAACTTACACAAATAATTTGAAAGAGAACATTTGGAATAATTATTAAGAAGAATTGGAATTTATAATAAACAACTAAATTCTAAAATATAGTAAGAACAACTTACCACTAATTTTTGAAAGAAAACATTTGAGATTAAATAAAAAAAGAAGAATTTGAATTTTGTGTAAAAAACATAAAAATTCTAAAATAATTTTAGAAGTGATTTTAAAGGTTACAATTACAAAATGAAGTAAAAAATACCATTTTAGACCAAAAACTGATTAAAACTACATTATTTGGTATCAAATTAAGCAGAATGAACTGAAGAAGAAGATTAAGTATTTACTAGTTAATAAACATCGAAGAATAGCAAAAATATAATCAGTTATATAATGTAACTTTCTCACATGCACAGGATGCAAATAAATTTGGAACAATGTATTGAATAAGATTGGTTTGGCTAAGCTTTAGCCGAAGACGGAGGAAGTAAATTAGTTTATTATTAGACGTTGAATAGCACACTCGATGCGTGTACTTGGTAAACCTTAACCTAATTTCTACTACCGTAATGGCGAATGTTTTATAAGCCTTAAGTGCAAAAAAGGAGAGTTTCGGTAAAAACACATTTTTAAACGGAAACCAAGTGAAATAAATACCTACAGACATTCAATTAATACTACACAGAACAGAACACCAGTGATTATAACATTCAACCGATTAAAACAGTAAAAACACTTCACACAAAAGTGCAAATATCGGCCTAACAGACAAAAGTGAGATTTACTTATTACTACACTATTTTTCAAAGTACAACACTAAAACTGAACCAGAGACACTCCACCAACACAAGAAGGAAGAATTGCAGCCACAAGGACGAAAATTCAGAGGGAAAGCATCTTTTATTGAACTTTGAATCAGCGAGGTGAGACCGTCTTTTTCAACTATACACGAGAAGCAGCCATCATTGATTACCCACAATACAACTCAACACTGCCTTTACAACGGAATGGTTTGAAATCTGCTCACTTACCATTATATATTAACTATCATATCTGTATTTTAATCTTTAAGGTGATATATTTGTAATGTTCTACTTTATAAACTTTGCCCTTATTTCTCTGACTTTACCTAAAATAACTGCTAAAAGAATCCTAATATAAATAACTGTACAAATTAACGATACCCTGAGAATCGATTTATATATCGATAAAGAGTCGAAAGATAACGAATTGTTAATAAAATGTCTTATATATTTCATAATTGAACAGTTTTTTCATTGCTAAAAGATAATTATCATAATAAGTAATTTTAATAGAGTTTACTACCAGAATCTCACCACCCGAAGGAAGATAACCTCCAAATAAGAAAAATATACAAATCGATTGTTATTGGAGACAATTCTATCAAGTGGCGAGAGGATTTTAAAAATACTGAAAAGGCATTAAAATAATAAAAACAAATAACAAAAGTTTCGGAACACGACAGAACATAATTAATTAATTGATTTTAATTAATTATAAAAAAAATAAATAAAAAAATTTATAAACAACAAAAATTGTTTTTTTACACAAACAAAATTAATGTATAATCATAATTATCATTATAACGTCTTTAAAACCAACGGGCTTTAAATAATGTAATTAAGTCATAAAATATTACTGTTTAAAAATTTAAAAGAATAACTTAATTTTAATCAAACTAAAAAGTATTTTTCATACGACATTTCAAATACAGTAGTACGTATTTAAGTCATTACAGTAGGTGTACATTAAAAAATTAACAAAGAAGAAAAATCAATGAAAATGAGTGAATGAATGAATGAAATGAAAAATAGAAAAGAACCCTTCTTAATCTCATTAATTTAACTTTTTGAAAACATTAGTGACTCACGCGTCAAGTACAGTACAATCAGTCCCGCATACAGTACAGTCTGTCACACGAGTTATAAACGCTGTAAAATTTAAAATATGCAATCTTCTTGAAAAAGAAAATTACCGCGTCATCATTCGGTTAATCGGAAATTCGGTTAATTGGGATTCGGTTAATCGGGACTCTAGTGTACATACAAATAATGCCCATCAACAATATTGTGTCAATAAAGAGCTAGAGAGTATGAGAAGGAAATCAATAATGAAGGAAGATATAATGTAATCTATACAATGATAAGGTGAAGAATTCCAGAATGTTTATTATATTTTAGTCGCACTAAGACTACTTTAAAGTTTTTTTGATGATTGACTGTAGAATGATCCAGCAATCATATACCTGAGCAGACGATACGTTCCTCTGAACTCAGAAAGTGTAAGATGGACAGCGGTGAATCGGAGCCAAAAGAGCCCACCCGACTGGTGCCAACGCACATGATAGGGAAAATAATTAGGGAAATTAAATGTTTAAGGGATAAAACACAAAGAAGGAAGGTAACATACTAAATAAAGCAAGGAGATAGTGAATTACATGAAGAAGAAAAGGGAAAATTATAAGAAATCAAAGAAGGAAGTTCAAGTAAAGAAGTGATTAAACTAATAAAATGGTTGATAATTTCATCAACACCTGCACAATATTTGCTGAAATGATCAAATTTAGCGTTGGGGCAATATGTAATAGTACATATCTTCACAATAAAGTTAACAACAAAAGATAAAGAATGAAGCACTTATAAACTAACACCAGAACACCTAAGAAAGGAATGATAACTGAGTAACTGTGTACAAAGTATTATATAAGGTTCAAGAACTCAATAAAACAATTAATGTAATTAACTCAGTAAACCAAAGAACAATAAGTAATGATAAAGAAGAAAGTATAGAAGACAACTTAGTAACGTGATAAACCCAATAGATATGGTAAGTGAGAGGTATAAACAAATCTAGCAACGAAACCACGAATTAAAATAAAGACATGCTAAGCAACAAGACAGTGAAGACCACATTAATTACCAAATAACTTAAATGCATGAAGAACTGAAAAGAAACAAAATTAACAAAAATAGTCATTTTTTAATAGAGGTCAGAATATTTCACCTCACAGAGTCCACCAATTAAATAAAAAGCCTTTTTCTATTTCAGACAATATATTACTTAAAGATAATTAATATTTTCAAGGAATAAAAAGAAATCGAAACAAAAAGGGAAATATTATCATAAATAAATCATAGGGAAATAGAGAATGCAAATTTAGGAATTAAATAATGCAATTAACCTGACAAAACAATAACTGATGATGACAAATACCCAGAAGAGACGATCAAATGACAAAACATGTAAATAGTTATTAGTAGACATAAATATAATGTACAAATGTTCAACTTAGAATGTAAGAAATAAGACATTGAGTATATCCTTAGATTAAAACTATGAGGAGGTCTGCGAACCTCAAACAGTTATTTTGTATAAGTGAACTACAGACTATAAGTCATATAGAATTACAAATATAATAATATTGAACAATAATTATAAAAATCAGATATGTAACAGTGTAAAAAGGTGAGAACAACAGTGATAGGCTTTAAAAGGTAAAAACAGTGTATAGTGTAAGTGAATAAACATATTTACAATATGAACATTGTATGAAACATGTAATTTATATGAAACAACAAGGTAACTAATATAGTGAAATAAAACCAAGGGGAAATAATTAAGAAATAAAGAATAAATATCACTATAATATTGACGACTCGGAACACAAAGTTTTTTATAAGTAAAAACGTAAAGTTTTACCTTACAGCCTAAACCGGCTTTCACCTATAGAAGGCTTCATCAGAGGCTGTCGTTAGTAGCGCTGCTCGTCTTGTTGTTGGCGACGAGAAAGTGTTTCGAAAGATTGAAGCTGTGTGTGTGTGGTGAGATGTGTTCGAATAATGCGTGCGATTTGAATTGTGTCTGTTCGTTTAGGATGTCGTTTTTATTTGTTTTTGTGTGTTTGTATATTTCTAATTGTTCTAGAGTGTCTAGTTTTCGGCCTTTTGTGTGTACGTGTAGTATGTTCATGTTATTGTCGATGTTTTTATATGTGTGGTTTGCTTCAATGAGGTGGTTTGCGAAGGTAGATTCTGTAGTGGTGTGGAGTGCTTTAGTGTGTTCAATGTATCTCTGTTTGAAGCTACGTCCTGTCTGGCCTATGTAGAATTTACTGCAATTTGAACAATTTAGTTTATATACACCGGGTAGATCGAATTTGTTTTGTGCTTTGGGCATGCGTTTTGATAGTGTCTGTTCTGTTTTGTTAGTAGTTTTGTAAGCGATTCTGTATCCTGCTTTTTTGAATTTGTGGGCAATTTTTTCTGTTTGTTTGTTGATGTATGTTAGTGTTATGAATTTGTTGTTTTCTGTCTTTGTCTGTTGTTTGTTTTGTGTTTTGTGTAGGAGTTTACTGACTATTGTTCTGTCATAACCGTTAGATTCTGCTAGATATTTTATCGTGTTTAGTTCGTCTTTGTAGTCTATTTCATCTAAGGGGATGTTGTTAAGTCTATGTATCATGGTTCTAAAAGCAGCTAGTTTGTGTTGTATTGGGTGATTGGAGGTGTTGTGTATTAGTGTGTCAGTTGTAGTTGGTTTTCTGTATATACTGAATTTGTGCCTGTGTTCTAGTTTTGTGATGGAGAGGTCTAAGAAGTTTATGGTATTGTTGTGTTCGTATTCGGCAGTGAAGGTTATGTTTTTATGTATTTTGTTTATGTGCGTTAGTAACTGTTCACATTGTCTTTTGTTTCCCCTGTATAGTATTAGAATGTCATCAACGTATCTATGCCAATATAGTATTTTATGTGAGTGTCTGTCATTGTTTGTGAGTATTTTTGTTTTTTCTAAGTGTTGGAGGAAGACTTCTGCTAGAATGCTGGATATGGGGGAGCCCATGGGTAGGCCGTCGTTCTGTGTGTAGTATTTATTGTTATAAGTAAAGTAGTTTTGTTTTGTGATAATGTTCAGAGTTTCTGTTATTTCATTGATAAGTTCGTCTGGTGTGTTGTTCTGTTTGAGTTTGTTTTGTAGGATGGTGATTGTTTCAGAGATGGGGATGTTTGTGTACAGGTTTTTAATGTCAAAGGAGGCTAATGTGGCGTTATGGGGGATGTGTATGTCTTTTATTTTTGTTACTAGGTCAGTGTTGTTTTTTACTGCAATGTTGTTGTCTATTTGTGTGTGTTGTCTAATAATTTTGTCTAGATATTTTGCCAGTTTGTGTGCAGGGGCATTACGGTAGTTGATAATGGGGCGGATCGGAATGTCTTCTTTATGGATTTTGGGAAGCGCTTGGAGTGTAGGTGCTGATGGTCGGATTTGTTTCATGTAGGGCTTTTGTTTATGTGTCATAATGTGTTTGGCTTTGTTGACTATTTGTTTTACTGAGTTTTGGTATCTGTTGGTGGGGTCGTGTTTTAGTTCTGTGATGTTGTTCTGTTCTATGAAGTCTTGTACTTTTTTGTGTAGGTTGTCTGTGGGGATAATTACAGTCGTGTTGCCTTTGTCAGCTTTTACAAATGTGATGTTGTGTTTGTGTGCCTTTTCCCTCAGTTTGATGGCTGTGTGTATTTCTGAGTTGTGGTTGTTGTTGTCTGGTGTCTTATGTACTCCTATTGTGTTGTTTATATTATGTCTTAATGTGTCTTGATGTTCTGGTGCTGTGTTTTGTATATTTGTTTCTGTGTCAATTATGAGCTTTGTTAGTGTTTGGTTGTTATGTTTGAAATCCAAGAAATAAAGAATCTTCCATTACAAACTTATAATATAATAGTGACGAAGATACAATAAGATTCTATGGAATCATATTAATTATAAATTGTGAAATCGAACCTGTGACCCATAAACGTATCATTGCCAAGACCTGAAATGAATGAATTAGTGTTTTAATAAAAAGGAAGGTATTGTTGGAAAAATATTGAAACCAGACAGAACATGTCAGTTTTACTCATGGAGTTTATACAAATTAAAGGCAGATACGAGACGAAATAATACAGAAAAACTATGGAAATAACTAAAAGAAGGATGTTTTAATCGATGGCACAGAAAACTTGAAGTCCAGGAGCAAAGGATCAAGAAATAAGCTGGTAAAGAAAACTCCAAGATTGGTGAGATTACTCCAATGATCAACCACGATATTTGAAAACATTTTAACATTTAAAAATCGAGTTACAGCGATATACTATCATAAAAACAATAAAAACTTTATAATAGTGAATACTAATTGCACACAAATAATTATTAGTACTAAGAGTTTCTTTTTCAATTGTTCATTTGTTCTTTTGTATGATCCAAAGAACCCACAGATACACAACATACATCAACAACCACTAATTACCAAACATTATTTATAATATAATTAAATTACCTTATTCGGTCCACCTTAGTGACACTAGCTTCTTTCGTTCAATGACGCGTTTCGGGATGAAATCCCATCTTCAGATACACAATATCAATCAAAAAGTAAATATATACCACATTTTGTGGTTATGTCATAATTTAAAATGTTTAAAATCTTTTAAATAAAATATATTTTATTTAATTATATTAACCATAAAGTGACTCGGTACGTAAAACATGAATAGATTGAAATTATTTATAAATATTATGTTTTATGATATGTACTATACTTTGACATGACTAATAGATGCACCCTGAGATTGAGATTTTGCATGCTCTACAACAGAAATGAGTTTCGAAAAGAGTAAATAAAAATAATTGAATGTAACACAAGAACAAATAAGGAGTTGATTATTTACACAGAACATAAGAGTCGTTTTACAATATATATTGTAAGAAACGTACTCTGTGTCCGTAGGTTCTTATCTCCGTTGAAATTATTTAATTGGAAATAAATTAATTATTTGTTGAATTATTCTTATTTAGTTTTATTTTATTTTATTTTATTTAGTTTAGTTTGATTAATAAAACAAGGATTATCAAGCAGTCCCTGAGTTTATGGTTTTGAAAATGTCGCCAAAAAATAATTGTTCTTAATAATTAAAAATAGATTGTGTAGGTTCTTCACAATCGATTGGTGATTCAACTCAGTTTTATAGTTACCTGGTCTCTTCTATTAATTGCTTGATGTTCGTTACTCTAACCGTATTCCTCTTCTTGCTTATCATCTGCAAATCCTTTATCTTAATTTACTTTCAAGAAATAATATACTTTATAAGTTAACAAATCAATTTATTGATGCTTTTTAAACTCAGAGTAAGTTCAACAGTTCGTGAATCGAACGGAATAGTAAGCGTATCGACTCGCTCACCAAGCTCGACTCGAAAAAATACAATGTTAAAAATGAAATACAATATTATTTTTTATATCAGGTCGTGGATACTTTGAGCTGCTAAGAAAGATCAGAAAATGCCTACAGATAAAATACAATACTTCACAATTAATTAATTAACCCTCTTAATAAATAATAAAATTTAAATAGTATTAATCTAAAAGTATTACAATTCTGTGTCTCGTTCCAAGTGTCGCTCGAAATGGCGGCAATCATTTTTAATAAAATGGCCGTCGGCCAGCGTCTATGCGTACCGATATCTGCCTCACCTATTTTCTTTAAATTAAATAGTGTTTTAATGGTTTTATGTCCACAATGTTTTAAATAAAGTTTTGTTGAAGTTCACAAGTGTCTGGATTAACAGTGTTGTTGGTGAAACTAGTGTTATGTAATTGTTTTATTATTAGGTTATTCCAATCTCACCAGATCGCCGATACAAACTTCATATTGGGAACATATTTTGGAGTAAATCGTCATCTTGTTATTCGGTCTTCAATTATTTCTGTTAATATGTTTCGCCTGTATAATTCTTTAATGTTTTTTCTTAATTTGGTATCGACATCTCTTTATTTTTACTTTCGGTCATTAATTATTCATCAAATGTGATTCTCTGTTACATGGAGTTCATCTATACAGCTTGAGTTTTAACAACAGACTAAACTAATTCTTCCGTTAAAAAACGGCTATGACCCGGCTTTCTTGGGCCCTGATTGGCTCATTTTCCCCTGACCCCGGTCACGTGGTTTTAATTATTTGACATATGTAAATTTTAAATTTGTCACCTCAAATTACTCTTTATTTATTTTTAGATTAAGTTAAATTTGAGTTATACGATGTTGTTGTTTGGAAAAATAGAATTATTTTGATACCAAATGTGGCCCATTTCGGCCCAGTATCACTTATTCTAACACATTTACAAATTTTAAGTTTTTAGGCTTTTACATATTTTTTCTTAACACTTCTTATTTCCTCCTTTGTTATTTAAATACAGTATGTCCTAATAGGGTCGTACTTATTAATAACAATAATATCTGATATTTTTACCTTATATATAACATTACAATTTTAAATACCTATTCTTCATTTTATTATAATAACAATGATATTGACAGCATGTCAGTTCAATGGCTTATCTTATGTGTTAATATTACTTTCCCTATTCATCTGATTATTACAATTATGAGTTTTTCTTGGATTTCGTTGTCCATGAAAGCATGAAAACAGGTGAAAGCCGGTTTAGGCTGTAAGGTAAAACTTTACGTTTTTACTTATAAAAAACTTTGTGTTCCGAGTCGTCAATATTATAGTGATATTTAGTTATGAGTTTTTATATATAATTTTGTTAATACCTTCCCTGTTTCATTAAGGTCAGGCTTCTATTTGATTTTATCTGGTTTAGTTAAGGCTATTTTGGACATTTTACTGTTTAAGCTCAGCTCCTCTCTTTTGACCTGTAGGTTTAGCTTTTTGCCATTCCTTTACAATGATTTGTTACATAATATGAGGTTTTACCATGTACCTGATTTTGACATTTCTAAACAGCTCTTATAACTACTGTTCTTGAAAAATTAGTAAATCTTTTAACAAACAAATCTAACATAAGATAGTTATGGGTATGCAAAACCCCTTAACCACATCATTATAAAACAATATCCTGTGGGTATACAAAATCCTTCCAACAGTTAATTGTAACACAACAAAATCCTGTGGGTATACATAAGACCTTTAAATAACTAATTCTAGCATAATATATCATGGGTATTATAATTGAACTTTATAGATAATGTATATGATGTATAGGTAGTATTGAAGTGTGATTGTATGTTGCTTGCAGATACGCACCGGTATCTACGATAATGTTGTTTGATAAAATGTTCAAATTATAATAATAATTATTATTATTAGTTTGATTGTAATTGACTAATATGTGGGTATCGGTGGTTCACTTCTTTAATTTAAAATATTTCTCGCACTCCGTTAGTAACCTCCCCCACTTACCACACGTGGATATTGTAGTCCTGTTCGGTGACGGCTCAGCTGAAATACACACCCTGCATATACAAATAGATATTCTGGTTGAATATCCAATGTGACTATCATGCACAATATAAATGATATAACAGCTAAATAAAGTTCTGAGTTATTAGAAATATTTGAATTCTTCCGCCACCTTTTGGTAGAACTGACTAATAATAAATGAGCTAATTTAAATTTGAAATAATACTCTTTTTCCACTGGTAACAAAATGTAGACGTTTATTAACGGTTAATGATGTTATAAAATCTTTTAAAAATTGACAATCAGTTACTAATAATTTTACTGATAATAATTACAATGAACAAAATTTAAAATAAGACTCTCCTTGGCCTCAAGGCTGGTAACCCTGTTGGTCATACAATAGTTTTTATCTTAAGAGGTTATGCCCTCTTACATCAGTTAATTACCATGTTCGTGTGGTTCTTTTAAGTAGCATGATACCAGGTACAAGATGTGGCATTTATAATGATATCAATTGAACAATAATTAAAAAACAAACAAACAAATATAAAAACAGAAAATTAGTACCATATAACAGATAGTTATGGTATTATCGTACGTGGGAATCCGCACGCCGTTTACAGTATTTAATTGACAATCAACGAGTACGTTGGCTTGCACTACTGAAATGTATTACTATATTTTAATAATTCACTGTGGGAATTATTTACTTACAAGAGAAAAATTTATTAAAAAAAAAAACTCTTGTTATTGTTTTCATCTGGTTTTGGATTACATGAGAACAGACTTTTGACAAAGAAGGTGGCAAATTACGGTTATGTTTTTAAGGTTATCTTATAACGTGAATCGTTATTAGAGTTAATTATCTTTAATATTTATTTCTTCTTAATCTAAGTATATACATATTATTTATAATAGTTCTGATGTGTCATTATCAGTATCATATAATACTCTTTCGCATAAAAGTTAAAATATTTATCTTCAAATATAGAAAAATCAAGAAAACAACGTTAGTCAATTGAGCGATTATTTATATTGCTCGTATTTTGTAATAAGTACTTTAGTCGTGAATCTTTTAATTATGAACAATAATTAAAATATTTATTTAACATGTTAACAGTTGCGAATTAATACTTTCATTAATTCTGATAAATTCCATCATCATTTTTGATACTTCGCTTTTTACTGACTTGCGTAGTATATCAACATTACGTATTTACAGAAATTTTATTTCTGTTTCATTGTTAATTAATAAAAAAGAATTGTACTCCCTGTTTTTATCTTTTGCACAACACTCGCAAATACGATCGATATTGTACACTGATCGCATTTAAATATTGTCCACTCCGCACAGTGCACTCGTTAATGCTTGTGTAGTATTTAGGTTAGTGTATGTCAGTTACTGATGTTTACGTGTCGCGCACAATTCAAAAATAAACTTCTTCATATCTCGTCCGGAGAGTGACATGACCTGTCCGTTTGATGGTTGATAGACGACTCTTACGCTCCTTCAAAGCGTCTGTGGCTTGTCTTCCAATTTTCATTCATTCGATTGGCTGAAATGATTGAACTCTCCAACCCAAAGTACTTTATTTTCTTAAAATATTTAATTTTTTACCAATTTTGGCGTTTGGGTTTGAGATTACATGACGTCAGCACTGGTACAAAAAATAATTAAAAAGTTTAAATTCGTAATAACTTTCTTAATATTTGTCTTATCGTTAAACGGTTAGTGTCAATAAATTGCGGACATCCTGCGCTTTAATTAAAGTCCAAACAAGATTATAATCCGTCCATTATTTCAATCACTATAACGATTTTATTGATTTTTTATGGTGCATCTTATATTTAATAAGTTTATTACACCAAAATTAATTATTTACACTAAAACACTTTTAATTAAACGATCTGAGTCTATATCTCAACTTGTTTAATACAAAAATTGGGAATAATTGTTACCCAAACAATACTTAGTTATGGCGTCTTTGGGCGTCCATATTTGATTATTCACAATTGTACTTAAAACTAACTTTTCTTATCTAATAACACTGATATTGTAACTTAATAATAATAGAAACGTCTATTTACATGAATTTATGCTTGAGTATATGTACAAGGCTGTATTTCATATACTATTAACATTGTTTCAGTACTCTCCTATCTCTTTTCTTACAATTGTCACTTTACTTCTGGTTTTTTCTATACAAGGTATATTATGTAATTAATGCAATTAGTGTACACTTATAGTACCTAATTCCCTACATATATTTGTTAGCTTTTAGCTATCTGAGAACCCTTCAATTTCTAGTAATGGGTTTGTTTACATTATGTCATAGCATGGTAGTCGGTTATTTTTGTTAAAACAATAATTAAATTGTTATTGCTACACTTGATTTAGATTTCCAAAGTAGTATCAGACATTCTTCTGATCCTTGATAACATTTTTATCTACTTTTAAACAAGTTTGTATGTTGCATTTTGCATAAATAACTTGCTCCTCATTGTTTGTTTACATTTGGATTCCACCATCATGGTCATTTGGTTTTTTATAATTTATATATAAAATGACTATTCTCATGGTCATGGTCTGTTCTCAAAGTAGCATTAGGTGTCCCTCTTACTACTGGTAACACTCTTATCAATTTTTGTTCAAGCTTTAATAAAGTATCTTGCTTAACTAGTTGGTTACATTGTTTCTGCTTACTCCTGACTATGTGTTCTTAGTTAGCTAGTTTACAATATTTTGGTTACAAAACTATTGTCATTATATTTATAATCTGTTCTCATAGTAGTACCAGATGTTCATCTAACTACTGGTAATACTTTCATTAACATTGGTACTTGTTTTAGTACTGTATTTTGTCTAACTAATTTGGCATACTAGGTTCCATTTTTCCTATCTTTGTGCCATTATATTTGATCTGTTTTATTTGTATGGTATTTCAATATAATACACTGTCTATTAGGGTGTATCATTATTTATAACAAACCCTTGATTGATATTATAGTTGATGGTTATTTGGTTAAATTAACATGTATGATTTTTGTTTCATAGGTGTCTTTCCTATGGGGTTATGTAACAATGTACAACATGTTCTAATGCAGCATTTTGCTACTACTAACATGACTTCAGTATGGTATTTTACTACAATATTTTAATTGTTTTAATACACATGTTTACTCTACTTCTTCTTAAACAATAATACAAATCTTTTTGTACTAATGACAATATCTTTCTTGTCATTGGTTGTGTCTAATTCCTGTCACATTTGTTTGATATATAACAAAGTTTTTATTGTCAGTTCTCTATGAACAATAATATAATTGTTCGATTTTATATTATTCTGGTGGTCTTATGATTATCTATATGGATCACAATCTTTATTAAATTAGTCACACTAATTGTTTGTGTATATTTGACTATTTAATTCTTGATGGTTTCACTATGAAAGTAACACATTTTCTTCCACTATAAACCTTATCACTGGAATTGTTTGTGTGGTTTATTAGGTTAAAATTAGTTAACTGGTCACAGGTTTTCACATCTATATTAAGTACTCACTGTAATTGTTTGTGGTTCCTTAAATGTTAAACACTGTTTCTACATAGTCAATAATCACTATTTCTCTAGTCACTATTATTGTCTCTAGTACACTTGATGAATGATGAGTCCTTACATGGTCTATCCATTTTCTTCTCTCTTCATGGTATGTTTCCTTGTCCTTCTTCTTTCCCTCTTCTTTAGGTTTGAAAGTCTTTTTCAATATTTTCATTGTAGTCATTTATCTTCATTTGATTCCCTCACTGTTGGAGTTTATTTGTATTGTCGTTATGTTGTTGGTAATGGTATTATTCTTGTGATTTCCCCTCACTGTTGGGTTTTATGGGTCCTTATTTTAATACATAACGCGCAGAGATTTTTAGAATTAAAGAGGAATTGAGGTCGTTATATATTAAGAAATCATTTCTTAATTCTAAATTGTATGGAGCACACTTACAACTACTTAATGACGTACATCCAGCTGCACTAGATCATTATCTGGAATTTATAAACAGTACGATAGAAGTTGTTGTTTACAATATGCGTATGACGCAGCTTAACAAGTTACAAAGGTCAATAGACGTTCAAATACCTAAAACCAGTAATACTAGTTGTAAACTAGTGTTCCATACACGACTATGTAATTTGACTCCGATTGAATTAAATACTGACGAAGAAAATCTTTTAAATAAAGGATTAAAATACAATCTCCCATTACATAAGCCGAACTTCAACACAAGGCACATTCTAACTGAAGTTGCTAGTGCCGAAACTGTGATTAAAGCAATTAGTGATCAAAAAGAACAATATGAAGCACGGTTCATAATAAATAACAAATTTAACAAAATTATACGTAACCAACTTAATAACGTGCATTCTCCCATTCCTTCTATGACTAATTATAATGCCGAACGTAGGATTTTAAAAACATTAAAGAAAAAACTATCTGACGATCAAGCCCTTGTCACTAAAGCGGATAAGGGTAACACTCTGGTTATTATAAATAAGAATGATTATGACGATAAAATACGCGATTTCATTGCAAATAATAATATCACCCTGCTAACCTCTGACCCCACGGATTTATACGTAAAACGTCTTAATCGCAGCTTAAACATGTGTACACATCTCTTTGATGAACGTACTAGACGTTCTTTAAAACCAATTAATTCTAAAGCGCCCGTTTTATCAGGTCTGCCAAAGCTTCACAAGGAGGGGATTCCTATTAGACCACTAGTAAATTTTACCACTGCTCCCGGTTACAAAGCAGCTAGAAAATTAGTGAGTATATTAAAACATAATTTACATTTGATTAATAATCGAAGTTTGATTAATAGTTGTGATTTCGTTGAAAAAGTGAAAAACCTGATGATTGAACCCCACTATAAACTTATTTCTTTTGACATTGTGAACTTGTATACAAATGTACCGGTGAGTGAAACCTTACGCCTATTAAGATCTAACCTTGTTAACACCAATAAACTGGATGCTAATTGCATAAATGAAATATTAGAATTGTTGGAAGTGATTTTGGACCAGAATTATTTCACACATGACAAACAGTTTTTCAGACAGCTGGAGGGGTTAGCTATGGGTTCCCCACTCTCTAGTATTCTAGCGGAAGTATACTTAAATTACTTTGAAAATTCTTTCTTGTTTGCAAATCCTACATATAATTACAATGTGGTGTTCTATGGTAGATATGTCGACGACACTTTTATGGTGTATAAAGGCACAAATCGCCAAATTGACAAGCTCCACAATTACTTGAATGGCATTAACAACAAGATACAGTTTACTTTGGAGAATGAAGTTGGAGGTCGGTTACATTTTCTGGATTTGACAGTAACTAAGAATTTTGTTACTAAAAAACTATGTTTTAATATATTTAGGAAGCCCACGATGACTGACGCTGTCATACATGCCTCATCTCACAGAAATTAGCTGCATTCCATAGCATGATACATCGCTTGTTGTCTATACCCCTTAGCATCGAGGATTATATCGAAGAGTTAAATACCATTAAAGTCATTGCGTTTAACAATGGGTACAATGAAAGAATAATAGATAATATTTTTAAAAAACAAAAGAAAAAGAAGAGTAACACTATTAAAAATGAAACTAAAGGTATAAATAATAGAAATGAGAACCTCGAAACAAAGGCACGCAAATACATTGCGGCACCTTATACGCATTTCATGCCGGGGATTTTTAAGTCAACCATTAATAAAGTTAACAACATAGTCGTTTCCTATAAGACTATTAATAACATCTTGAATAATCTCCGCACCCGTGAACATACCAGTCTTGAAAATAAAACGGGTGTTTATAAGCTAGTCTGCAACGACTGTGAGGCTTTTTATGTGGGCCAGACGGGTCGAGGTTTTTTGAAAAGATTTTCTGAACATAGATCCCCTACACGAGTTTACAACTTCGACAATATCAAGTCAAATTTCGCCAAGCACCTCATAGACAACAGTCACAGTTACACGGATTTTAGCTCAAATTTAATACCCCTTCATTTCTGCAGTAAAGGGAGTTATTTGAACACCCTTGAAGAATATGAAATTTACAAAGCATACAATGACGCCAGTACCAAGCCACATGTGTTGAACGACCAATTACAGTATAAATCAAATATACTGTACGATACCGCTATGAGATATAGTCAAGATAAGGCTTAGATTACGTCAGTACGGCGCGTGTTGTCTTGCAAGGCACACCGAACATTTTTAAAGCGAATTTATGTACATAGTTTAATTGCCGTATTGTGTTTTTAATATTTTGACAAATGTCATTATTTATGACATAGATTGATTTTATAAGTTCTGATGATGAGGCAAGTGCCTTGAAACATGTAAACTGGAAAAAACATCAAGGAAAAAAGCCATAGACGGTGAGTACAGTGTATTTGGTCCTTATTTTGTTGTTTCCCCTCACTGTTGGATCCTATTGGGTCTGGTCACTAATATTTTTGTTTTGGCTCATGGTCATTTTCTTCCTTCATTTCTTATTTGATGCTGCTATGTTAACATTTTCTTCCTCATCGTTGGATTTTTTATACTAATATATCTGTAGATACACACTTTTATTCACATAGGTTTATTCATCTAGAAATACTTTCATGCTTTTCTGTTACTTGACGTTATATTAGTTTATTTTATGTAACTACCATATTTGGTAACATTACATATGCCTTCCTATAGGAATTGATTAATTCTGAATCAGTGTCTTTATTTTTCATTGAAGAATTCATCAATTGTTGTACGTTTCCATGTCGATTCACATGTTTTTTACATATATCCCTTCACTTTCTTCTGTTTGAATCATAATTATTTCTTCTCTATGTAATTATCTCCCTTGTTTATTTAGTTCCCTAATTCCCTAACATAAGCTTAGCTGGGGCAGTTCAGAGCGGCTCACTTTGGCTATTCAACTCCACTGGGCATACTAACTTCAATAAATATGGAGGCAAATCATCTCCTTCAATAATAATAAATGATTGCTGGCATTATTCATCAGTCAATTCATCTCAAATAATCAAAAAATAATAATAGTGGTCGTTCTTCCGACAAATAATAAATATCCTTGGGATTAACTCACGCATCTGCGGTTTATACATTGTTATACTCTCTTTTTCTTGATTCAACTCGACTAAATTCTTCACATATTATAGGGATAGTTTGTTTTACATTTCATCACTGGTATACTCTCATGATTGTCTTCGTTAGTATATTACTTTTCATTCTTCTTCATCATTGATTAATCTTTTCATTTTGTATCATATTAAACGTCATCTCGTCATATTCTTCATTTCAGGGTTTATTCTTCTAGATATAATTCATAAATACATTTATTTTTTCTCCTTTCTCATGGTTTTAAGTGGTATATAGTTCATGTGGTATTGGCTTTTCTCTAGTAAAACACACTAGAAAACAATGTGGTTGTGTGTGGTTGCTTGTCTACATCAATGATATTTATTTAGTTTTGCTCCTCCAACTTCTTATTTGCTCCTTCTCTCTTCATTTGTAGTACGGGTATGATGTTAATCTTTTACTTGTTGACGTGGCTCTTGGAATTACATATTTATATATAGTTATGCCATAGATCTTGGGTGTCCGTCTCGTATGGTATTCTTCTTTTATTAGTACGGGTAGGATGTTCGTTTTACTGGTTGACGTGGCTCTTGGAATTAATTGTGCCAGGGATGTAAGTTGTCTTTCTCGTATGGTATTCCTCTTTTATTAGTACGGGTAGGATGTTAAAATTTTTACTGGTTGACGTGGCTCTTGGAATTAATTGTGCCAGGGATGTAAGTTGTCTTTCTCGTATAGTATTCTTCTTTTATTAGTACGGGTAGGATGTTCGTTTTACTGGTTGACGTGGCTCTTGGAATTAATTGTGCCAGGGATGTAAGTTGTCTTTCTCGTATAGTATTTCTCTTTTACAGTACTCTATTATTTATAAATACAATGTTCTGAATCCTTTACATAAATTCTTTGGGAGCATATTTTTTCACATTATAAAATTACAATATATTCAATGTTCATTACATAGTTATACAGTTACTTCTCATTTAATATAAACACATAATAATCTTCATAGCAATATTACATCCTTTCTTCTTTAGTCAATATTTATTTTCATAATTATACTTTCATTTTTCACTTTTTAATAAACAATAATCTCCATGGCCACATTTCATTTTTCATCTTGATATAGTCAACAGTTATATTCATAAGTATATTTTCATCTTTCATTTCATCTTCATAACAAATATTTTCATCCTTTACATAATATTCACAACAAAATAATTTTCATCGCTATTTTTTCACTTCCAATCTTATATTTTAATCGCCGATATATCGTTTCATTGAAGCTTGTGTCAGCATTACTGATTATCATTATAGTCGGTCCCATAATTCAGTGTATTTTTTTATTCATTTTAACCATAATCATCGCTCTCCTCTCTTCTTGTCGTTCGGACTTCTTTAGTATCCATACTCCTGTCCGTTCTTGACATATATCGTGCTATCATTTGGTTTTCCCATTTGAATGCTATTCGGGCTGTGTCTGCCTTCCTTCCTTCTGTCTTCTTTCTCTCCCTTTCTTCAATATATTTGTTTCCATTGTTCTTCTGGTTGTCGTAAGTATTGACGTTCGGTAACTCCCTCAATTTGGTTTGGGTACCGTCATCTATCTTCTGATTGGGTACTTCCGTTAATTGGCTCCTCTTCTTCCGCAGTTCTCTTATCTCTCTGGCGTATCCTTCGACAATCTGGTCCCATTTCTCTTAATAGCCTTCCTTTTTCTTAAAATACCTCACTCTTCTTTTGGAAATTCGTGGTTGAAATGCTTTGTTCATCATTTTCTTCTTCGTTGTTACATAATCTTCCTCTTCGTCCATTGTCTTGAAACCCCTCCGATACTCCTTCCTGAGGACCCCTTCTTCATGGTTGACGACTGGTAAGTTGACCATATTACTCAGACCATTTCTAGTCATTTCAATTAATTCTTTTGTAATTCTTGCCTTCCTTGGACGCATAGTTCTTCTTTCTTCCATCTTCACCCCTTCCGTTTCCATAATTATTTGGATCTTCTTTTCTCCACTATCTTTAGGCTCTGGACTCGTCTGTTCCATGTTTTTATCTTCAGGTACTTCTTCAATCTCCATTTGTTTGTCGTCTATCTTCTGGTTGGATTGTTCCATAGACTGTTCCCTCTCCTTTCTTGATCTTTTGATGAATAATCGGGTGTCTTCCTTCAATAATTGTAAATTGTCATCCATTTTCTTACACAAATCTTCCTTCAATGATTGGAACCCTTTTCTCGATCCTTCCCTCATGATTATCAACAACTCCATTACTTCTATCCTTTGTGCTTCTGTTAGTCCCGACATTTTGTCGCTGGCAATGTACTTGCAGTCTCTTGACGGATTGGGGTTATTAACTTATTGGTTATAGTATGTTTTTCCCTAATCTGCGCTCAGACGTTGGGCGCCAATCTATAATTGAACTTTATAGATAATGTATAGGTAGTATTGAAGTGTGATTGTATGTTGCTTGCAGATACGCACCGGTATCTACGATAATGTTGTTTGATAAAATGTTCAAATTATAATTATTATTATTATTATTAGTTTGATTGTAATTGACTAATATGTGGGTATCGGTGGTTCACTTCTTTAATTTAAAATATTTCTCGCACTCCGTTAGTAACCTCCCCCACTTACCACACGTGGATATTGTAGTCCTGTTCGGTGACGGCTCAGCTGAAATACACACCCTGCATATACAAATAGATATTCTGGTTGAATATCCAATGTGACTATCATGCACAATATAAATGATATAACAGCTAAATAAAGTTCTGAGTTATTAGAAATATTTGAATTCTTCCGCCACCTTTTGGTAGAACTGACTAATAATAAATGAGCTAATTTAAATTTGAAATAATACTCTTTTTCCACTGGTAACAAAATGTAGAGGTTTATTAAAGGTTAATGATGTTATACAATCTTTTAAAAATTGACAATCAGTTACTAATAATTTTACTGATAATAATTACAATGAACAAAATTTAAAATAAGACTCTCCTTGGCCTCAAGGCTGGTAACCCTGTTGGTCATACAATAGTTTTTATCTTAAGAGGTTATGCCCTCTTACATCAGTTAATTACCATGTTCGTGTGGTTCTTTTAAGTAGCATGATACCAGGTACAAGATGTGGCATTTATAATGATATCAATTGAACAATAATTAAAAAACAAACAAACAAATATAAAAACAGAAAATTAGTACCATATAACAGATAGTTATGGTATTATCGTACGCGGGAATCCGCACGCCGTTTACAGTATTTAATTGACAATCAACGAGTACGTTGGCTTGCACTACTGAAATGTATTACTCTATTTTAATAACTCACTGTGGGAATTATTTACTTACAAGAGAAAAATTTATTAAAAAAAAAACTCTTGTTATTGTTTTCATCTGGTTTTGGATTACATGAGAACAGACTTTTGACAAAGAAGGTGGCAAATTACGGTTATGTTTTTAAGGTTATCTCATAACGTGAATCGTTATTAGAGTTAATTATCTTTAATATTTATTTCTTCTTAATCTAAGTATATACATATTATTTATAATAGTTCTGATGTGTCATTATCAGTATCATATAATACTCTTTCGCATAAAAGTTAAAATATTTATCTTCAAATATAGAAAAATCAAGAAAACGTTAGTCAATTGAGCGATTATTTATATTGCTCGTATTTTGTAATAAGTACTTTAGTCGGGAATCTTTTAATTATGAACAATAATTAAAATATTTATTTAACATGTTAACAGTTGCAAATTAATACTTTCATTAATTCTGATAAATTCCATCATCATTTTTGATACTTCGCTTTTTACTGACTTGCGTAGTATATCAACATTACGTATTTACAGAAATTTTATTTCTGTTTCATTGTTAATTAATAAAAAAGAATTGTACTCCCTGTTTTTATCTTTTGCACAACACTCGCAAATACGATCGATATTGTACACTGATCGCATTTAAATATTGTCCACTCCGCACAGTGCACTCGTTAATGCTTGTGTAGCATTTAGGTTAGTGTATGTCAGTTACTGATGTTTACGTGTCGCGCACAATTCAAAAATAAACTTCTTCATATCTCGTCCGGAGAGTGACATGACCTGTCCGTTTGATGGTTGATAGACGACTCTGACGCTCCTTCAAAGCGTCTGTGGCTTGTCTTCCAATTTTCATTCATTCGATTGGCTGAAATGATTATTTGGCTCCAACCCAAAGTACTTTATTTTCTTAAAATATTTAATTTTTTACCAATTTTGGCGTTTGGGTTTGAGATTACATGACGTCAGCACTGGTACAAAAAATAATTAAAAAGTTTAAATTCGTAATAACTTTCTTAATATTTGTCTTATCGTTAAACGGTTAGTGTCAATAAATTGCGGACATCCTGCGCTTTAATTAAAGTCCAAACAAGATTATAATCCGTCCATTATTTCAATCACTATAACGATTTTATTGATTTTTTATGGTGCATCTTATATTTAATAAGTTTATTACACCAAAATTAATTATTTACACTAAAACACTTTTAATTAAACGATCTGAGTCTATATCTCAACTTGTTTAATACAAAAATTGGGAATAATTGTTACCCAAACAATACTTAGTTATGGCGTCTTTGGGCGTCCATATTTGATTATTCACAATTGTACTTAAAACTAACTTTTCTTATCTAATAACACTGATATTGTAACTTAATAATAATAGAAACGTCTATTTACATGAATTTATGCTTGAGTATATGTACAAGGCTGTATTTCATATACTATTAACATTGTTTCAGTACTCTCCTATCTCTTTTCTTACAATTGTCACTTTACTTCTGGTTTTTTCTATACAAGGTATATTATGTAATTAATGCAATTAGTGTACACTTATAGTACCTAATTCCCTACATATATTTGTTAGCTTTTAGCTATCTGAGAACCCTTCAATTTCTAGTAATGGGTTTGTTTACATTATGTCATAGCATGGTAGTCGGTTATTTTTGTTAAAACAATAATTAAATTGTTATTGCTACACTTGATTTAGATTTCCAAAGTAGTATCAGACATTCTTCTGATCCTTGATAACATTTTTATCTACTTTTAAACAAGTTTGTATGTTGCATTTTGCATAAATAACTTGCTCCTCATTGTTTGTTTACATTTGGATTCCACCATCATGGTCATTTGGTTTTTTATAATTTATATATAAAATGACTATTCTCATGGTCATGGTCTGTTCTCAAAGTAGCATTAGGTGTCCCTCTTACTACTGGTAACACTCTTATCAATTTTTGTTCAAGCTTTAATAAAGTATCTTGCTTAACTAGTTGGTTACATTGTTTCTGCTTACTCCTGACTATGTGTTCTTAGTTAGCTAGTTTACAATATTTTGGTTACAAAACTATTGTCATTATATTTATAATCTGTTCTCATAGTAGTACCAGATGTTCATCTAACTACTGGTAATACTTTCATTAACATTGGTACTTGTTTTAGTACTGTATTTTGTCTAACTAATTTGGCATACTAGGTTCCATTTTTCCTATCTTTGTGCCATTATATTTGATCTGTTTTATTTGTATGGTATTTCAATATAATACACTGTCTATTAGGGTGTATCATTATTTATAACAAACCCTTGATTGATATTATAGTTGATGGTTATTTGGTTAAATTAACATGTATGATTTTTGTTTCATAGGTGTCTTTCCTATGGGGTTATGTAACAATGTACAACATGTTCTAATGCAGCATTTTGCTACTACTAACATGACTTCAGTATGGTATTTTACTACAATATTTTAATTGTTTTAATACACATGTTTACTCTACTTCTTCTTAAACAATAATACAAATCTTTTTGTACTAATGACAATATCTTTCTTGTCATTGGTTGTGTCTAATTCCTGTCACATTTGTTTGATATATAACAAAGTTTTTATTGTCAGTTCTCTATGAACAATAATATAATTGTTCGATTTTATATTATTCTGGTGGTCTTATGATTATCTATATGGATCACAATCTTTATTAAATTAGTCACACTAATTGTTTGTGTATATTTGACTATTTAATTCTTGATGGTTTCACTATGAAAGTAACACATTTTCTTCCACTATAAACCTTATCACTGGAATTGTTTGTGTGGTTTATTAGGTTAAAATTAGTTAACTGGTCACAGGTTTTCACATCTATATTAAGTACTCACTGTAATTGTTTGTGGTTCCTTAAATGTTAAACACTGTTTCTACATAGTCAATAATCACTATTTCTCTAGTCACTATTATTGTCTCTAGTACACTTGATGAATGATGAGTCCTTACATGGTCTATCCATTTTCTTCTCTCTTCATGGTATGTTTCCTTGTCCTTCTTCTTTCCCTCTTCTTTAGGTTTGAAAGTCTTTTTCAATATTTTCATTGTAGTCATTTATCTTCATTTGATTCCCTCACTGTTGGAGTTTATTTGTATTGTCGTTATGTTGTTGGTAATGGTATTATTCTTGTGATTTCCCCTCACTGTTGGGTTTTATGGGTCCTTATTTTAATACATAACGCGCAGAGATTTTTAGAATTAAAGAGGAATTGAGGTCGTTATATATTAAGAAATCATTTCTTAATTCTAAATTGTATGGAGCACACTTACAACTACTTAATGACGTACATCCAGCTGCACTAGATCATTATCTGGAATTTATAAACAGTACGATAGAAGTTGTTGTTTACAATATGCGTATGACGCAGCTTAACAAGTTACAAAGGTCAATAGACGTTCAAATACCTAAAACCAGTAATACTAGTTGTAAACTAGTGTTCCATACACGACTATGTAATTTGACTCCGATTGAATTAAATACTGACGAAGAAAATCTTTTAAATAAAGGATTAAAATACAATCTCCCATTACATAAGCCGAACTTCAACACAAGGCACATTCTAACTGAAGTTGCTAGTGCCGAAACTGTGATTAAAGCAATTAGTGATCAAAAAGAACAATATGAAGCACGGTTCATAATAAATAACAAATTTAACAAAATTATACGTAACCAACTTAATAACGTGCATTCTCCCATTCCTTCTATGACTAATTATAATGCCGAACGTAGGATTTTAAAAACATTAAAGAAAAAACTATCTGACGATCAAGCCCTTGTCACTAAAGCGGATAAGGGTAACACTCTGGTTATTATAAATAAGAATGATTATGACGATAAAATACGCGATTTCATTGCAAATAATAATATCACCCTGCTAACCTCTGACCCCACGGATTTATACGTAAAACGTCTTAATCGCAGCTTAAACATGTGTACACATCTCTTTGATGAACGTACTAGACGTTCTTTAAAACCAATTAATTCTAAAGCGCCCGTTTTATCAGGTCTGCCAAAGCTTCACAAGGAGGGGATTCCTATTAGACCACTAGTAAATTTTACCACTGCTCCCGGTTACAAAGCAGCTAGAAAATTAGTGAGTATATTAAAACATAATTTACATTTGATTAATAATCGAAGTTTGATTAATAGTTGTGATTTCGTTGAAAAAGTGAAAAACCTGATGATTGAACCCCACTATAAACTTATTTCTTTTGACATTGTGAACTTGTATACAAATGTACCGGTGAGTGAAACCTTACGCCTATTAAGATCTAACCTTGTTAACACCAATAAACTGGATGCTAATTGCATAAATGAAATATTAGAATTGTTGGAAGTGATTTTGGACCAGAATTATTTCACACATGACAAACAGTTTTTCAGACAGCTGGAGGGGTTAGCTATGGGTTCCCCACTCTCTAGTATTCTAGCGGAAGTATACTTAAATTACTTTGAAAATTCTTTCTTGTTTGCAAATCCTACATATAATTACAATGTGGTGTTCTATGGTAGATATGTCGACGACACTTTTATGGTGTATAAAGGCACAAATCGCCAAATTGACAAGCTCCACAATTACTTGAATGGCATTAACAACAAGATACAGTTTACTTTGGAGAATGAAGTTGGAGGTCGGTTACATTTTCTGGATTTGACAGTAACTAAGAATTTTGTTACTAAAAAACTATGTTTTAATATATTTAGGAAGCCCACGATGACTGACGCTGTCATACATGCCTCATCTCACAGAAATTAGCTGCATTCCATAGCATGATACATCGCTTGTTGTCTATACCCCTTAGCATCGAGGATTATATCGAAGAGTTAAATACCATTAAAGTCATTGCGTTTAACAATGGGTACAATGAAAGAATAATAGATAATATTTTTAAAAAACAAAAGAAAAAGAAGAGTAACACTATTAAAAATGAAACTAAAGGTATAAATAATAGAAATGAGAACCTCGAAACAAAGGCACGCAAATACATTGCGGCACCTTATACGCATTTCATGCCGGGGATTTTTAAGTCAACCATTAATAAAGTTAACAACATAGTCGTTTCCTATAAGACTATTAATAACATCTTGAATAATCTCCGCACCCGTGAACATACCAGTCTTGAAAATAAAACGGGTGTTTATAAGCTAGTCTGCAACGACTGTGAGGCTTTTTATGTGGGCCAGACGGGTCGAGGTTTTTTGAAAAGATTTTCTGAACATAGACCCCCTACACGAGTTTACAACTTCGACAATATCAAGTCAAATTTCGCCAAGCACCTCATAGACAACAGTCACAGTTACACGGATTTTAGCTCAAATTTAATACCCCTTCATTTCTGCAGTAAAGGGAGTTATTTGAACACCCTTGAAGAATATGAAATTTACAAAGCATACAATGACGCCAGTACCAAGCCACATGTGTTGAACGACCAATTACAGTATAAATCAAATATACTGTACGATACCGCTATGAGATATAGTCAAGATAAGGCTTAGATTACGTCAGTACGGCGCGTGTTGTCTTGCAAGGCACACCGAACATTTTTAAAGCGAATTTATGTACATAGTTTAATTGCCGTATTGTGTTTTTAATATTTTGACAAATGTCATTATTTATGACATAGATTGATTTTATAAGTTCTGATGATGAGGCAAGTGCCTTGAAACATGTAAACTGGAAAAAACATCAAGGAAAAAAGCCATAGACGGTGAGTACAGTGTATTTGGTCCTTATTTTGTTGTTTCCCCTCACTGTTGGATCCTATTGGGTCTGGTCACTAATATTTTTGTTTTGGCTCATGGTCATTTTCTTCCTTCATTTCTTATTTGATGCTGCTATGTTAACATTTTCTTCCTCATCGTTGGATTTTTTATACTAATATATCTGTAGATACACACTTTTATTCACATAGGTTTATTCATCTAGAAATACTTTCATGCTTTTCTGTTACTTGACGTTATATTAGTTTATTTTATGTAACTACCATATTTGGTAACATTACATATGCCTTCCTATAGGAATTGATTAATTCTGAATCAGTGTCTTTATTTTTCATTGAAGAATTCATCAATTGTTGTACGTTTCCATGTCGATTCACATGTTTTTTACATATATCCCTTCACTTTCTTCTGTTTGAATCATAATTATTTCTTCTCTATGTAATTATCTCCCTTGTTTATTTAGTTCCCTAATTCCCTAACATAAGCTTAGCTGGGGCAGTTCAGAGCGGCTCACTTTGGCTATTCAACTCCACTGGGCATACTAACTTCAATAAATATGGAGGCAAATCATCTCCTTCAATAATAATAAATGATTGCTGGCATTATTCATCAGTCAATTCATCTCAAATAATCAAAAAATAATAATAGTGGTCGTTCTTCCGACAAATAATAAATATCCTTGGGATTAACTCACGCATCTGCGGTTTATACATTGTTATACTCTCTTTTTCTTGATTCAACTCGACTAAATTCTTCACATATTATAGGGATAGTTTGTTTTACATTTCATCACTGGTATACTCTCATGATTGTCTTCGTTAGTATATTACTTTTCATTCTTCTTCATCATTGATTAATCTTTTCATTTTGTATCATATTAAACGTCATCTCGTCATATTCTTCATTTCAGGGTTTATTCTTCTAGATATAATTCATAAATACATTTATTTTTTCTCCTTTCTCATGGTTTTAAGTGGTATATAGTTCATGTGGTATTGGCTTTTCTCTAGTAAAACACACTAGAAAACAATGTGGTTGTGTGTGGTTGCTTGTCTACATCAATGATATTTATTTAGTTTTGCTCCTCCAACTTCTTATTTGCTCCTTCTCTCTTCATTTGTAGTACGGGTATGATGTTAATCTTTTACTTGTTGACGTGGCTCTTGGAATTACATATTTATATATAGTTATGCCATAGATCTTGGGTGTCCGTCTCGTATGGTATTCTTCTTTTATTAGTACGGGTAGGATGTTCGTTTTACTGGTTGACGTGGCTCTTGGAATTAATTGTGCCAGGGATGTAAGTTGTCTTTCTCGTATGGTATTCCTCTTTTATTAGTACGGGTAGGATGTTAAAATTTTTACTGGTTGACGTGGCTCTTGGAATTAATTGTGCCAGGGATGTAAGTTGTCTTTCTCGTATAGTATTCTTCTTTTATTAGTACGGGTAGGATGTTCGTTTTACTGGTTGACGTGGCTCTTGGAATTAATTGTGCCAGGGATGTAAGTTGTCTTTCTCGTATAGTATTTCTCTTTTACAGTACTCTATTATTTATAAATACAATGTTCTGAATCCTTTACATAAATTCTTTGGGAGCATATTTTTTCACATTATAAAATTACAATATATTCAATGTTCATTACATAGTTATACAGTTACTTCTCATTTAATATAAACACATAATAATCTTCATAGCAATATTACATCCTTTCTTCTTTAGTCAATATTTATTTTCATAATTATACTTTCATTTTTCACTTTTTAATAAACAATAATCTCCATGGCCACATTTCATTTTTCATCTTGATATAGTCAACAGTTATATTCATAAGTATATTTTCATCTTTCATTTCATCTTCATAACAAATATTTTCATCCTTTACATAATATTCACAACAAAATAATTTTCATCGCTATTTTTTCACTTCCAATCTTATATTTTAATCGCCGATATATCGTTTCATTGAAGCTTGTGTCAGCATTACTGATTATCATAATAGTCGGTCCCATAATTCAGTGTATTTTTTTATTCATTTTAACCATAATCATCGCTCTCCTCTCTTCTTGTCGTTCGGACTTCTTTAGTATCCATACTCCTGTCCGTTCTTGACATATATCGTGCTATCATTTGGTTTTCCCATTTGAATGCTATTCGGGCTGTGTCTGCCTTCCTTCCTTCTGTCTTCTTTCTCTCCCTTTCTTCAATATATTTGTTTCCATTGTTCTTCTGGTTGTCGTAAGTATTGACGTTCGGTAACTCCCTCAATTTGGTTTGGGTACCGTCATCTATCTTCTGATTGGGTACTTCCGTTAATTGGCTCCTCTTCTTCCGCAGTTCTCTTATCTCTCTGGCGTATCCTTCGACAATCTGGTCCCATTTCTCTTAATAGCCTTCCTTTTTCTTAAAATACCTCACTCTTCTTTTGGAAATTCGTGGTTGAAATGCTTTGTTCATCATTTTCTTCTTCGTTGTTACATAATCTTCCTCTTCGTCCATTGTCTTGAAACCCCTCCGATACTCCTTCCTGAGGACCCCTTCTTCATGGTTGACGACTGGTAAGTTGACCATATTACTCAGACCATTTCTAGTCATTTCAATTAATTCTTTTGTAATTCTTGCCTTCCTTGGATGCATAGTTCTTCTTTCTTCCATCTTCACCCCTTCCGTTTCCATAATTATTTGGATCTTCTTTTCTCCACTATCTTTAGGCTCTGGACTCGTCTGTTCCATGTTTTTATCTTCAGGTACTTCTTCAATCTCCATTTGTTTGTCGTCTATCTTCTGGTTGGATTGTTCCATAGACTGTTCCCTCTCCTTTCTTGATCTTTTGATGAATAATCGGGTGTCTTCCTTCAATAATTGTAAATTGTCATCCATTTTCTTACACAAATCTTCCTTCAATGATTGGAACCCTTTTCTCGATCCTTCCCTCATGATTATCAACAACTCCATTACTTCTATCCTTTGTGCTTCTGTTAGTCCCGACATTTTGTCGCTGGCAATGTACTTGCAGTCTCTTGACGGATTGGGGTTATTAACTTATTGGTTATAGTATGTTTTTCCCTAATCTGCGCTCAGACGTTGGGCGCCAATCTATAATTGAACTTTATAGATAATGTATAGGTAGTATTGAAGTGTGATTGTATGTTGCTTGCAGATACGCACCGGTATCTACGATAATGTTGTTTGATAAAATGTTCAAATTATAATTATTATTATTATTATTAGTTTGATTGTAATTGACTAATATGTGGGTATCGGTGGTTCACTTCTTTAATTTAAAATATTTCTCGCACTCCGTTAGTAACCTCCCCCACTTACCACACGTGGATATTGTAGTCCTGTTCGGTGACGGCTCAGCTGAAATACACACCCTGCATATACAAATAGATATTCTGGTTGAATATCCAATGTGACTATCATGCACAATATAAATGATATAACAGCTAAATAAAGTTCTGAGTTATTAGAAATATTTGAATTCTTCCGCCACCTTTTGGTAGAACTGACTAATAATAAATGAGCTAATTTAAATTTGAAATAATACTCTTTTTCCACTGGTAACAAAATGTAGAGGTTTATTAAAGGTTAATGATGTTATACAATCTTTTAAAAATTGACAATCAGTTACTAATAATTTTACTGATAATAATTACAATGAACAAAATTTAAAATAAGACTCTCCTTGGCCTCAAGGCTGGTAACCCTGTTGGTCATACAATAGTTTTTATCTTAAGAGGTTATGCCCTCTTACATCAGTTAATTACCATGTTCGTGTGGTTCTTTTAAGTAGCATGATACCAGGTACAAGATGTGGCATTTATAATGATATCAATTGAACAATAATTAAAAAACAAACAAACAAATATAAAAAAGAAAATTAGTACCATATAACAGATAGTTATGGTATTATCGTACGCGGGAATCCGCACGCCGTTTACAGTATTTAATTGACAATCAACGAGTACGTTGGCTTGCACTACTGAAATGTATTACTCTATTTTAATAACTCACTGTGGGAATTATTTACTTACAAGAGAAAAATTTATTAAAAAAAAAACTCTTGTTATTGTTTTCATCTGGTTTTGGATTACATGAGAACAGACTTTTGACAAAGAAGGTGGCAAATTACGGTTATGTTTTTAAGGTTATCTCATAACGTGAATCGTTATTAGAGTTAATTATCTTTAATATTTATTTCTTCTTAATCTAAGTATATACATATTATTTATAATAGTTCTGATGTGTCATTATCAGTATCATATAATACTCTTTCGCATAAAAGTTAAAATATTTATCTTCAAATATAGAAAAATCAAGAAAACAACGTTAGTCAATTGAGCGATTATTTATATTGCTCGTATTTTGTAATAAGTACTTTAGTCGGGAATCTTTTAATTATGAACAATAATTAAAATATTTATTTAACATGTTAACAGTTGCAAATTAATACTTTCATTAATTCTGATAAATTCCATCATCATTTTTGATACTTCGCTTTTTACTGACTTGCGTAGTATATCAACATTACGTATTTACAGAAATTTTATTTCTGTTTCATTGTTAATTAATAAAAAAGAATTGTACTCCCTGTTTTTATCTTTTGCACAACACTCGCAAATACGATCGATATTGTACACTGATCGCATTTAAATATTGTCCACTCCGCACAGTGCACTCGTTAATGCTTGTGTAGCATTTAGGTTAGTGTATGTCAGTTACTGATGTTTACGTGTCGCGCACAATTCAAAAATAAACTTCTTCATATCTCGTCCGGAGAGTGACATGACCTGTCCGTTTGATGGTTGATAGACGACTCTGACGCTCCTTCAAAGCGTCTGTGGCTTGTCTTCCAATTTTCATTCATTCGATTGGCTGAAATGATTGAACTCTCCAACCCAAAGTACTTTATTTTCTTAAAATATTTAATTTTTTACCAATTTTGGCGTTTGGGTTTGAGATTACATGACGTCAGCACTGGTACAAAAAATAATTAAAAAGTTTAAATTCGTAATAACTTTCTTAATATTTGTCTTATCGTTAAACGGTTAGTGTCAATAAATTGCGGACATCCTGCGCTTTAATTAAAGTCCAAACAAGATTATAATCCGTCCATTATTTCAATCACTATAACGATTTTATTGATTTTTTATGGTGCATCTTATATTTAATAAGTTTATTACACCAAAATTAATTATTTACACTAAAACACTTTTAATTAAACGATCTGAGTCTATATCTCAACTTGTTTAATACAAAAATTGGGAATAATTGTTACCCAAACAATACTTAGTTATGGCGTCTTTGGGCGTCCATATTTGATTATTCACAATTGTACTTAAAACTAACTTTTCTTATCTAATAACACTGATATTGTAACTTAATAATAATAGAAACGTCTATTTACATGAATTTATGCTTGAGTATATGTACAAGGCTGTATTTCATATACTATTAACATTGTTTCAGTACTCTCCTATCTCTTTTCTTACAATTGTCACTTTACTTCTGGTTTTTTCTATACAAGGTATATTATGTAATTAATGCAATTAGTGTACACTTATAGTACCTAATTCCCTACATATATTTGTTAGCTTTTAGCTATCTGAGAACCCTTCAATTTCTAGTAATGGGTTTGTTTACATTATGTCATAGCATGGTAGTCGGTTATTTTTGTTAAAACAATAATTAAATTGTTATTGCTACACTTGATTTAGATTTCCAAAGTAGTATCAGACATTCTTCTGATCCTTGATAACATTTTTATCTACTTTTAAACAAGTTTGTATGTTGCATTTTGCATAAATAACTTGCTCCTCATTGTTTGTTTACATTTGGATTCCACCATCATGGTCATTTGGTTTTTTATAATTTATATATAAAATGACTATTCTCATGGTCATGGTCTGTTCTCAAAGTAGCATTAGGTGTCCCTCTTACTACTGGTAACACTCTTATCAATTTTTGTTCAAGCTTTAATAAAGTATCTTGCTTAACTAGTTGGTTACATTGTTTCTGCTTACTCCTGACTATGTGTTCTTAGTTAGCTAGTTTACAATATTTTGGTTACAAAACTATTGTCATTATATTTATAATCTGTTCTCATAGTAGTACCAGATGTTCATCTAACTACTGGTAATACTTTCATTAACATTGGTACTTGTTTTAGTACTGTATTTTGTCTAACTAATTTGGCATACTAGGTTCCATTTTTCCTATCTTTGTGCCATTATATTTGATCTGTTTTATTTGTATGGTATTTCAATATAATACACTGTCTATTAGGGTGTATCATTATTTATAACAAACCCTTGATTGATATTATAGTTGATGGTTATTTGGTTAAATTAACATGTATGATTTTTGTTTCATAGGTGTCTTTCCTATGGGGTTATGTAACAATGTACAACATGTTCTAATGCAGCATTTTGCTACTACTAACATGACTTCAGTATGGTATTTTACTACAATATTTTAATTGTTTTAATACACATGTTTACTCTACTTCTTCTTAAACAATAATACAAATCTTTTTGTACTAATGACAATATCTTTCTTGTCATTGGTTGTGTCTAATTCCTGTCACATTTGTTTGATATATAACAAAGTTTTTATTGTCAGTTCTCTATGAACAATAATATAATTGTTCGATTTTATATTATTCTGGTGGTCTTATGATTATCTATATGGATCACAATCTTTATTAAATTAGTCACACTAATTGTTTGTGTATATTTGACTATTTAATTCTTGATGGTTTCACTATGAAAGTAACACATTTTCTTCCACTATAAACCTTATCACTGGAATTGTTTGTGTGGTTTATTAGGTTAAAATTAGTTAACTGGTCACAGGTTTTCACATCTATATTAAGTACTCACTGTAATTGTTTGTGGTTCCTTAAATGTTAAACACTGTTTCTACATAGTCAATAATCACTATTTCTCTAGTCACTATTATTGTCTCTAGTACACTTGATGAATGATGAGTCCTTACATGGTCTATCCATTTTCTTCTCTCTTCATGGTATGTTTCCTTGTCCTTCTTCTTTCCCTCTTCTTTAGGTTTGAAAGTCTTTTTCAATATTTTCATTGTAGTCATTTATCTTCATTTGATTCCCTCACTGTTGGAGTTTATTTGTATTGTCGTTATGTTGTTGGTAATGGTATTATTCTTGTGATTTCCCCTCACTGTTGGGTTTTATGGGTCCTTATTTTAATACATAACGCGCAGAGATTTTTAGAATTAAAGAGGAATTGAGGTCGTTATATATTAAGAAATCATTTCTTAATTCTAAATTGTATGGAGCACACTTACAACTACTTAATGACGTACATCCAGCTGCACTAGATCATTATCTGGAATTTATAAACAGTACGATAGAAGTTGTTGTTTACAATATGCGTATGACGCAGCTTAACAAGTTACAAAGGTCAATAGACGTTCAAATACCTAAAACCAGTAATACTAGTTGTAAACTAGTGTTCCATACACGACTATGTAATTTGACTCCGATTGAATTAAATACTGACGAAGAAAATCTTTTAAATAAAGGATTAAAATACAATCTCCCATTACATAAGCCGAACTTCAACACAAGGCACATTCTAACTGAAGTTGCTAGTGCCGAAACTGTGATTAAAGCAATTAGTGATCAAAAAGAACAATATGAAGCACGGTTCATAATAAATAACAAATTTAACAAAATTATACGTAACCAACTTAATAACGTGCATTCTCCCATTCCTTCTATGACTAATTATAATGCCGAACGTAGGATTTTAAAAACATTAAAGAAAAAACTATCTGACGATCAAGCCCTTGTCACTAAAGCGGATAAGGGTAACACTCTGGTTATTATAAATAAGAATGATTATGACGATAAAATACGCGATTTCATTGCAAATAATAATATCACCCTGCTAACCTCTGACCCCACGGATTTATACGTAAAACGTCTTAATCGCAGCTTAAACATGTGTACACATCTCTTTGATGAACGTACTAGACGTTCTTTAAAACCAATTAATTCTAAAGCGCCCGTTTTATCAGGTCTGCCAAAGCTTCACAAGGAGGGGATTCCTATTAGACCACTAGTAAATTTTACCACTGCTCCCGGTTACAAAGCAGCTAGAAAATTAGTGAGTATATTAAAACATAATTTACATTTGATTAATAATCGAAGTTTGATTAATAGTTGTGATTTCGTTGAAAAAGTGAAAAACCTGATGATTGAACCCCACTATAAACTTATTTCTTTTGACATTGTGAACTTGTATACAAATGTACCGGTGAGTGAAACCTTACGCCTATTAAGATCTAACCTTGTTAACACCAATAAACTGGATGCTAATTGCATAAATGAAATATTAGAATTGTTGGAAGTGATTTTGGACCAGAATTATTTCACACATGACAAACAGTTTTTCAGACAGCTGGAGGGGTTAGCTATGGGTTCCCCACTCTCTAGTATTCTAGCGGAAGTATACTTAAATTACTTTGAAAATTCTTTCTTGTTTGCAAATCCTACATATAATTACAATGTGGTGTTCTATGGTAGATATGTCGACGACACTTTTATGGTGTATAAAGGCACAAATCGCCAAATTGACAAGCTCCACAATTACTTGAATGGCATTAACAACAAGATACAGTTTACTTTGGAGAATGAAGTTGGAGGTCGGTTACATTTTCTGGATTTGACAGTAACTAAGAATTTTGTTACTAAAAAACTATGTTTTAATATATTTAGGAAGCCCACGATGACTGACGCTGTCATACATGCCTCATCTCACAGAAATTAGCTGCATTCCATAGCATGATACATCGCTTGTTGTCTATACCCCTTAGCATCGAGGATTATATCGAAGAGTTAAATACCATTAAAGTCATTGCGTTTAACAATGGGTACAATGAAAGAATAATAGATAATATTTTTAAAAAACAAAAGAAAAAGAAGAGTAACACTATTAAAAATGAAACTAAAGGTATAAATAATAGAAATGAGAACCTCGAAACAAAGGCACGCAAATACATTGCGGCACCTTATACGCATTTCATGCCGGGGATTTTTAAGTCAACCATTAATAAAGTTAACAACATAGTCGTTTCCTATAAGACTATTAATAACATCTTGAATAATCTCCGCACCCGTGAACATACCAGTCTTGAAAATAAAACGGGTGTTTATAAGCTAGTCTGCAACGACTGTGAGGCTTTTTATGTGGGCCAGACGGGTCGAGGTTTTTTGAAAAGATTTTCTGAACATAGACCCCCTACACGAGTTTACAACTTCGACAATATCAAGTCAAATTTCGCCAAGCACCTCATAGACAACAGTCACAGTTACACGGATTTTAGCTCAAATTTAATACCCCTTCATTTCTGCAGTAAAGGGAGTTATTTGAACACCCTTGAAGAATATGAAATTTACAAAGCATACAATGACGCCAGTACCAAGCCACATGTGTTGAACGACCAATTACAGTATAAATCAAATATACTGTACGATACCGCTATGAGATATAGTCAAGATAAGGCTTAGATTACGTCAGTACGGCGCGTGTTGTCTTGCAAGGCACACCGAACATTTTTAAAGCGAATTTATGTACATAGTTTAATTGCCGTATTGTGTTTTTAATATTTTGACAAATGTCATTATTTATGACATAGATTGATTTTATAAGTTCTGATGATGAGGCAAGTGCCTTGAAACATGTAAACTGGAAAAAACATCAAGGAAAAAAGCCATAGACGGTGAGTACAGTGTATTTGGTCCTTATTTTGTTGTTTCCCCTCACTGTTGGATCCTATTGGGTCTGGTCACTAATATTTTTGTTTTGGCTCATGGTCATTTTCTTCCTTCATTTCTTATTTGATGCTGCTATGTTAACATTTTCTTCCTCATCGTTGGATTTTTTATACTAATATATCTGTAGATACACACTTTTATTCACATAGGTTTATTCATCTAGAAATACTTTCATGCTTTTCTGTTACTTGACGTTATATTAGTTTATTTTATGTAACTACCATATTTGGTAACATTACATATGCCTTCCTATAGGAATTGATTAATTCTGAATCAGTGTCTTTATTTTTCATTGAAGAATTCATCAATTGTTGTACGTTTCCATGTCGATTCACATGTTTTTTACATATATCCCTTCACTTTCTTCTGTTTGAATCATAATTATTTCTTCTCTATGTAATTATCTCCCTTGTTTATTTAGTTCCCTAATTCCCTAACATAAGCTTAGCTGGGGCAGTTCAGAGCGGCTCACTTTGGCTATTCAACTCCACTGGGCATACTAACTTCAATAAATATGGAGGCAAATCATCTCCTTCAATAATAATAAATGATTGCTGGCATTATTCATCAGTCAATTCATCTCAAATAATCAAAAAATAATAATAGTGGTCGTTCTTCCGACAAATAATAAATATCCTTGGGATTAACTCACGCATCTGCGGTTTATACATTGTTATACTCTCTTTTTCTTGATTCAACTCGACTAAATTCTTCACATATTATAGGGATAGTTTGTTTTACATTTCATCACTGGTATACTCTCATGATTGTCTTCGTTAGTATATTACTTTTCATTCTTCTTCATCATTGATTAATCTTTTCATTTTGTATCATATTAAACGTCATCTCGTCATATTCTTCATTTCAGGGTTTATTCTTCTAGATATAATTCATAAATACATTTATTTTTTCTCCTTTCTCATGGTTTTAAGTGGTATATAGTTCATGTGGTATTGGCTTTTCTCTAGTAAAACACACTAGAAAACAATGTGGTTGTGTGTGGTTGCTTGTCTACATCAATGATATTTATTTAGTTTTGCTCCTCCAACTTCTTATTTGCTCCTTCTCTCTTCATTTGTAGTACGGGTATGATGTTAATCTTTTACTTGTTGACGTGGCTCTTGGAATTACATATTTATATATAGTTATGCCATAGATCTTGGGTGTCCGTCTCGTATGGTATTCTTCTTTTATTAGTACGGGTAGGATGTTCGTTTTACTGGTTGACGTGGCTCTTGGAATTAATTGTGCCAGGGATGTAAGTTGTCTTTCTCGTATGGTATTCCTCTTTTATTAGTACGGGTAGGATGTTAAAATTTTTACTGGTTGACGTGGCTCTTGGAATTAATTGTGCCAGGGATGTAAGTTGTCTTTCTCGTATAGTATTCTTCTTTTATTAGTACGGGTAGGATGTTCGTTTTACTGGTTGACGTGGCTCTTGGAATTAATTGTGCCAGGGATGTAAGTTGTCTTTCTCGTATAGTATTTCTCTTTTACAGTACTCTATTATTTATAAATACAATGTTCTGAATCCTTTACATAAATTCTTTGGGAGCATATTTTTTCACATTATAAAATTACAATATATTCAATGTTCATTACATAGTTATACAGTTACTTCTCATTTAATATAAACACATAATAATCTTCATAGCAATATTACATCCTTTCTTCTTTAGTCAATATTTATTTTCATAATTATACTTTCATTTTTCACTTTTTAATAAACAATAATCTCCATGGCCACATTTCATTTTTCATCTTGATATAGTCAACAGTTATATTCATAAGTATATTTTCATCTTTCATTTCATCTTCATAACAAATATTTTCATCCTTTACATAATATTCACAACAAAATAATTTTCATCGCTATTTTTTCACTTCCAATCTTATATTTTAATTGCCGATATATCGTTTCATTGAAGCTTGTGTCAGCATTACTGATTATCATAATAGTCGGTCCCATAATTCAGTGTATTTTTTTATTCATTTTAACCATAATCATCGCTCTCCTCTCTTCTTGTCGTTCGGACTTCTTTAGTATCCATACTCCTGTCCGTTCTTGACATATATCGTGCTATCATTTGGTTTTCCCATTTGAATGCTATTCGGGCTGTGTCTGCCTTCCTTCCTTCTGTCTTCTTTCTCTCCCTTTCTTCAATATATTTGTTTCCATTGTTCTTCTGGTTGTCGTAAGTATTGACGTTCGGTAACTCCTTCAATTTGGTTTGGGTACCGTCATCTATCTTCTGATTGGGTACTTCCGTTAATTGGCTCCTCTTCTTCCGCAGTTCTCTTATCTCTCTGGCGTATCCTTCGACAATCTGGTCCCATTTCTCTTAATAGCCTTCCTTTTTCTTAAAATACCTCACTCTTCTTTTGGAAATTCGTGGTTGAAATGCTTTGTTCATCATTTTCTTCTTCGTTGTTACATAATCTTCCTCTTCGTCCATTGTCTTGAAACCCCTCCGATACTCCTTCCTGAGGACCCCTTCTTCATGGTTGACGACTGGTAAGTTGACCATATTACTCAGACCATTTCTAGTCATTTCAATTAATTCTTTTGTAATTCTTGCCTTCCTTGGACGCATAGTTCTTCTTTCTTCCATCTTCACCCCTTCCGTTTCCATAATTATTTGGATCTTCTTTTCTCCACTATCTTTAGGCTCTGGACTCGTCTGTTCCATGTTTTTATCTTCAGGTACTTCTTCAATCTCCATTTGTTTGTCGTCTATCTTCTGGTTGGATTGTTCCATAGACTGTTCCCTCTCCTTTCTTGATCTTTTGATGAATAATCGGGTGTCTTCCTTCAATAATTGTAAATTGTCATCCATTTTCTTACACAAATCTTCCTTCAATGATTGGAACCCTTTTCTCGATCCTTCCCTCATGATTATCAACAACTCCATTACTTCTATCCTTTGTGCTTCTGTTAGTCCCGACATTTTGTCGCTGGCAATGTACTTGCAGTCTCTTGACGGATTGGGGTTATTAACTTATTGGTTATAGTATGTTTTTCCCTAATCTGCGCTCAGACGTTGGGCGCCAATCTATAATTGAACTTTATAGATAATGTATAGGTAGTATTGAAGTGTGATTGTATGTTGCTTGCAGATACGCACCGGTATCTACGATAATGTTGTTTGATAAAATGTTCAAATTATAATTATTATTATTATTATTAGTTTGATTGTAATTGACTAATATGTGGGTATCGGTGGTTCACTTCTTTAATTTAAAATATTTCTCGCACTCCGTTAGTAACCTCCCCCACTTACCACACGTGGATATTGTAGTCCTGTTCGGTGACGGCTCAGCTGAAATACACACCCTGCATATACAAATAGATATTCTGGTTGAATATCCAATGTGACTATCATGCACAATATAAATGATATAACAGCTAAATAAAGTTCTGAGTTATTAGAAATATTTGAATTCTTCCGCCACCTTTTGGTAGAACTGACTAATAATAAATGAGCTAATTTAAATTTGAAATAATACTCTTTTTCCACTGGTAACAAAATGTAGAGGTTTATTAAAGGTTAATGATGTTATACAATCTTTTAAAAATTGACAATCAGTTACTAATAATTTTACTGATAATAATTACAATGAACAAAATTTAAAATAAGACTCTCCTTGGCCTCAAGGCTGGTAACCCTGTTGGTCATACAATAGTTTTTATCTTAAGAGGTTATGCCCTCTTACATCAGTTAATTACCATGTTCGTGTGGTTCTTTTAAGTAGCATGATACCAGGTACAAGATGTGGCATTTATAATGATATCAATTGAACAATAATTAAAAAACAAACAAACAAATATAAAAACAGAAAATTAGTACCATATAACAGATAGTTATGGTATTATCGTACGCGGGAATCCGCACGCCGTTTACAGTATTTAATTGACAATCAACGAGTACGTTGGCTTGCACTACTGAAATGTATTACTCTATTTTAATAACTCACTGTGGGAATTATTTACTTACAAGAGAAAAATTTATTAAAAAAAAAACTCTTGTTATTGTTTTCATCTGGTTTTGGATTACATGAGAACAGACTTTTGACAAAGAAGGTGGCAAATTACGGTTATGTTTTTAAGGTTATCTCATAACGTGAATCGTTATTAGAGTTAATTATCTTTAATATTTATTTCTTCTTAATCTAAGTATATACATATTATTTATAATAGTTCTGATGTGTCATTATCAGTATCATATAATACTCTTTCGCATAAAAGTTAAAATATTTATCTTCAAATATAGAAAAATCAAGAAAACAACGTTAGTCAATTGAGCGATTATTTATATTGCTCGTATTTTGTAATAAGTACTTTAGTCGGGAATCTTTTAATTATGAACAATAATTAAAATATTTATTTAACATGTTAACAGTTGCAAATTAATACTTTCATTAATTCTGATAAATTCCATCATCATTTTTGATACTTCGCTTTTTACTGACTTGCGTAGTATATCAACATTACGTATTTACAGAAATTTTATTTCTGTTTCATTGTTAATTAATAAAAAAGAATTGTACTCCCTGTTTTTATCTTTTGCACAACACTCGCAAATACGATCGATATTGTACACTGATCGCATTTAAATATTGTCCACTCCGCACAGTGCACTCGTTAATGCTTGTGTAGCATTTAGGTTAGTGTATGTCAGTTACTGATGTTTACGTGTCGCGCACAATTCAAAAATAAACTTCTTCATATCTCGTCCGGAGAGTGACATGACCTGTCCGTTTGATGGTTGATAGACGACTCTGACGCTCCTTCAAAGCGTCTGTGGCTTGTCTTCCAATTTTCATTCATTCGATTGGCTGAAATGATTGAACTCTCCAACCCAAAGTACTTTATTTTCTTAAAATATTTAATTTTTTACCAATTTTGGCGTTTGGGTTTGAGATTACATGACGTCAGCACTGGTACAAAAAATAATTAAAAAGTTTAAATTCGTAATAACTTTCTTAATATTTGTCTTATCGTTAAACGGTTAGTGTCAATAAATTGCGGACATCCTGCGCTTTAATTAAAGTCCAAACAAGATTATAATCCGTCCATTATTTCAATCACTATAACGATTTTATTGATTTTTTATGGTGCATCTTATATTTAATAAGTTTATTACACCAAAATTAATTATTTACACTAAAACACTTTTAATTAAACGATCTGAGTCTATATCTCAACTTGTTTAATACAAAAATTGGGAATAATTGTTACCCAAACAATACTTAGTTATGGCGTCTTTGGGCGTCCATATTTGATTATTCACAATTGTACTTAAAACTAACTTTTCTTATCTAATAACACTGATATTGTAACTTAATAATAATAGAAACGTCTATTTACATGAATTTATGCTTGAGTATATGTACAAGGCTGTATTTCATATACTATTAACATTGTTTCAGTACTCTCCTATCTCTTTTCTTACAATTGTCACTTTACTTCTGGTTTTTTCTATACAAGGTATATTATGTAATTAATGCAATTAGTGTACACTTATAGTACCTAATTCCCTACATATATTTGTTAGCTTTTAGCTATCTGAGAACCCTTCAATTTCTAGTAATGGGTTTGTTTACATTATGTCATAGCATGGTAGTCGGTTATTTTTGTTAAAACAATAATTAAATTGTTATTGCTACACTTGATTTAGATTTCCAAAGTAGTATCAGACATTCTTCTGATCCTTGATAACATTTTTATCTACTTTTAAACAAGTTTGTATGTTGCATTTTGCATAAATAACTTGCTCCTCATTGTTTGTTTACATTTGGATTCCACCATCATGGTCATTTGGTTTTTTATAATTTATATATAAAATGACTATTCTCATGGTCATGGTCTGTTCTCAAAGTAGCATTAGGTGTCCCTCTTACTACTGGTAACACTCTTATCAATTTTTGTTCAAGCTTTAATAAAGTATCTTGCTTAACTAGTTGGTTACATTGTTTCTGCTTACTCCTGACTATGTGTTCTTAGTTAGCTAGTTTACAATATTTTGGTTACAAAACTATTGTCATTATATTTATAATCTGTTCTCATAGTAGTACCAGATGTTCATCTAACTACTGGTAATACTTTCATTAACATTGGTACTTGTTTTAGTACTGTATTTTGTCTAACTAATTTGGCATACTAGGTTCCATTTTTCCTATCTTTGTGCCATTATATTTGATCTGTTTTATTTGTATGGTATTTCAATATAATACACTGTCTATTAGGGTGTATCATTATTTATAACAAACCCTTGATTGATATTATAGTTGATGGTTATTTGGTTAAATTAACATGTATGATTTTTGTTTCATAGGTGTCTTTCCTATGGGGTTATGTAACAATGTACAACATGTTCTAATGCAGCATTTTGCTACTACTAACATGACTTCAGTATGGTATTTTACTACAATATTTTAATTGTTTTAATACACATGTTTACTCTACTTCTTCTTAAACAATAATACAAATCTTTTTGTACTAATGACAATATCTTTCTTGTCATTGGTTGTGTCTAATTCCTGTCACATTTGTTTGATATATAACAAAGTTTTTATTGTCAGTTCTCTATGAACAATAATATAATTGTTCGATTTTATATTATTCTGGTGGTCTTATGATTATCTATATGGATCACAATCTTTATTAAATTAGTCACACTAATTGTTTGTGTATATTTGACTATTTAATTCTTGATGGTTTCACTATGAAAGTAACACATTTTCTTCCACTATAAACCTTATCACTGGAATTGTTTGTGGTTTATTAGGTTAAAATTAGTTAACTGGTCACAGGTTTTCACATCTATATTAAGTACTCACTGTAATTGTTTGTGGTTCCTTAAATGTTAAACACTGTTTCTACATAGTCAATAATCACTATTTCTCTAGTCACTATTATTGTCTCTAGTACACTTGATGAATGATGAGTCCTTACATGGTCTATCCATTTTCTTCTCTCTTCATGGTATGTTTCCTTGTCCTTCTTCTTTCCCTCTTCTTTAGGTTTGAAAGTCTTTTTCAATATTTTCATTGTAGTCATTTATCTTCATTTGATTCCCTCACTGTTGGAGTTTATTTGTATTGTCGTTATGTTGTTGGTAATGGTATTATTCTTGTGATTTCCCCTCACTGTTGGGTTTTATGGGTCCTTATTTTAATACATAACGCGCAGAGATTTTTAGAATTAAAGAGGAATTGAGGTCGTTATATATTAAGAAATCATTTCTTAATTCTAAATTGTATGGAGCACACTTACAACTACTTAATGACGTACATCCAGCTGCACTAGATCATTATCTGGAATTTATAAACAGTACGATAGAAGTTGTTGTTTACAATATGCGTATGACGCAGCTTAACAAGTTACAAAGGTCAATAGACGTTCAAATACCTAAAACCAGTAATACTAGTTGTAAACTAGTGTTCCATACACGACTATGTAATTTGACTCCGATTGAATTAAATACTGACGAAGAAAATCTTTTAAATAAAGGATTAAAATACAATCTCCCATTACATAAGCCGAACTTCAACACAAGGCACATTCTAACTGAAGTTGCTAGTGCCGAAACTGTGATTAAAGCAATTAGTGATCAAAAAGAACAATATGAAGCACGGTTCATAATAAATAACAAATTTAACAAAATTATACGTAACCAACTTAATAACGTGCATTCTCCCATTCCTTCTATGACTAATTATAATGCCGAACGTAGGATTTTAAAAACATTAAAGAAAAAACTATCTGACGATCAAGCCCTTGTCACTAAAGCGGATAAGGGTAACACTCTGGTTATTATAAATAAGAATGATTATGACGATAAAATACGCGATTTCATTGCAAATAATAATATCACCCTGCTAACCTCTGACCCCACGGATTTATACGTAAAACGTCTTAATCGCAGCTTAAACATGTGTACACATCTCTTTGATGAACGTACTAGACGTTCTTTAAAACCAATTAATTCTAAAGCGCCCGTTTTATCAGGTCTGCCAAAGCTTCACAAGGAGGGGATTCCTATTAGACCACTAGTAAATTTTACCACTGCTCCCGGTTACAAAGCAGCTAGAAAATTAGTGAGTATATTAAAACATAATTTACATTTGATTAATAATCGAAGTTTGATTAATAGTTGTGATTTCGTTGAAAAAGTGAAAAACCTGATGATTGAACCCCACTATAAACTTATTTCTTTTGACATTGTGAACTTGTATACAAATGTACCGGTGAGTGAAACCTTACGCCTATTAAGATCTAACCTTGTTAACACCAATAAACTGGATGCTAATTGCATAAATGAAATATTAGAATTGTTGGAAGTGATTTTGGACCAGAATTATTTCACACATGACAAACAGTTTTTCAGACAGCTGGAGGGGTTAGCTATGGGTTCCCCACTCTCTAGTATTCTAGCGGAAGTATACTTAAATTACTTTGAAAATTCTTTCTTGTTTGCAAATCCTACATATAATTACAATGTGGTGTTCTATGGTAGATATGTCGACGACACTTTTATGGTGTATAAAGGCACAAATCGCCAAATTGACAAGCTCCACAATTACTTGAATGGCATTAACAACAAGATACAGTTTACTTTGGAGAATGAAGTTGGAGGTCGGTTACATTTTCTGGATTTGACAGTAACTAAGAATTTTGTTACTAAAAAACTATGTTTTAATATATTTAGGAAGCCCACGATGACTGACGCTGTCATACATGCCTCATCTCACAGAAATTAGCTGCATTCCATAGCATGATACATCGCTTGTTGTCTATACCCCTTAGCATCGAGGATTATATCGAAGAGTTAAATACCATTAAAGTCATTGCGTTTAACAATGGGTACAATGAAAGAATAATAGATAATATTTTTAAAAAACAAAAGAAAAAGAAGAGTAACACTATTAAAAATGAAACTAAAGGTATAAATAATAGAAATGAGAACCTCGAAACAAAGGCACGCAAATACATTGCGGCACCTTATACGCATTTCATGCCGGGGATTTTTAAGTCAACCATTAATAAAGTTAACAACATAGTCGTTTCCTATAAGACTATTAATAACATCTTGAATAATCTCCGCACCCGTGAACATACAAGTCTTGAAAATAAAACGGGTGTTTATAAGCTAGTCTGCAACGACTGTGAGGCTTTTTATGTGGGCCAGACGGGTCGAGGTTTTTTGAAAAGATTTTCTGAACATAGACCCCCTACACGAGTTTACAACTTCGACAATATCAAGTCAAATTTCGCCAAGCACCTCATAGACAACAGTCACAGTTACACGGATTTTAGCTCAAATTTAATACCCCTTCATTTCTGCAGTAAAGGGAGTTATTTGAACACCCTTGAAGAATATGAAATTTACAAAGCATACAATGACGCCAGTACCAAGCCACATGTGTTGAACGACCAATTACAGTATAAATCAAATATACTGTACGATACCGCTATGAGATATAGTCAAGATAAGGCTTAGATTACGTCAGTACGGTGCGTGTTGTCTTGCAAGGCACACCGAACATTTTTAAAGCGAATTTATGTACATAGTTTAATTGCCGTATTGTGTTTTTAATATTTTGACAAATGTCATTATTTATGACATAGATTGATTTTATAAGTTCTGATGATGAGGCAAGTGCCTTGAAACATGTAAACTGGAAAAAACATCAAGGAAAAAAGCCATAGACGGTGAGTACAGTGTATTTGGTCCTTATTTTGTTGTTTCCCCTCACTGTTGGATCCTATTGGGTCTGGTCACTAATATTTTTGTTTTGGCTCATGGTCATTTTCTTCCTTCATTTCTTATTTGATGCTGCTATGTTAACATTTTCTTCCTCATCGTTGGATTTTTTATACTAATATATCTGTAGATACACACTTTTATTCACATAGGTTTATTCATCTAGAAATACTTTCATGCTTTTCTGTTACTTGCCGTTATATTAGTTTATTTTATGTAACTACCATATTTGGTAACATTACATATGCCTTCCTATAGGAATTGATTAATTCTGAATCAGTGTCTTTATTTTTCATTGAAGAATTCATCAATTGTTGTACGTTTCCATGTCGATTCACATGTTTTTTACATATATCCCTTCACTTTCTTCTGTTTGAATCATAATTATTTCTTCTCTATGTAATTATCTCCCTTGTTTATTTAGTTCCCTAATTCCCTAACATAAGCTTAGCTGGGGCAGTTCAGAGCGGCTCACTTTGGCTATTCAACTCCACTGGCCATACTAACTTCAATAAATATGGAGGCAAATCATCTCCTTCAATAATAATAAATGATTGCTGGCATTATTCATCAGTCAATTCATCTCAAATAATCAAAAAATAATAATAGTGGTCGTTCTTCCGACAAATAATAAATATCCTTGGGATTAACTCACGCATCTGCGGTTTATACATTGTTATACTCTCTTTTTCTTGATTCAACTCGACTAAATTCTTCACATATTATAGGGATAGTTTGTTTTACATTTCATCACTGGTATACTCTCATGATTGTCTTCGTTAGTATATTACTTTTCATTCTTCTTCATCATTGATTAATCTTTTCATTTTGTATCATATTAAACGTCATCTCGTCATATTCTTCATTTCAGGGTTTATTCTTCTAGATATAATTCATAAATACATTTATTTTTTCTCCTTTCTCATGGTTTTAAGTGGTATATAGTTCATGTGGTATTGGCTTTTCTCTAGTAAAACACACTAGAAAACAATGTGGTTGTGTGTGGTTGCTTGTCTACATCAATGATATTTATTTAGTTTTGCTCCTCCAACTTCTTATTTGCTCCTTCTCTCTTCATTTGTAGTACGGGTATGATGTTAATCTTTTACTTGTTGACGTGGCTCTTGGAATTACATATTTATATATAGTTATGCCATAGATCTTGGGTGTCCGTCTCGTATGGTATTCTTCTTTTATTAGTACGGGTAGGATGTTCGTTTTACTGGTTGACGTGGCTCTTGGAATTAATTGTGCCAGGGATGTAAGTTGTCTTTCTCGTATGGTATTCCTCTTTTATTAGTACGGGTAGGATGTTAAAATTTTTACTGGTTGCGTGGCTCTTGGAATTAATTGTGCCAGGGATGTAAGTTGTCTTCTCGTATAGTATTCCTCTTTTATTAGTACGGGTAGGATGTTCGTTTTACTGGTTGACGTGGCTCTTGGAATTAATTGTGCCAGGGATGTAAGTTGTCTTTCTCGTATAGTATTTCTCTTTTACAGTACTCTATTATTTATAAATACAATGTTCTGAATCCTTTACATAAATTCTTTGGGAGCATATTTTTTCACATTATAAAATTACAATATATTCAATGTTCATTACATAGTTATACAGTTACTTCTCATTTAATATAAACACATAATAATCTTCATAGCAATATTACATCCTTTCTTCTTTAGTCAATATTTATTTTCATAATTATACTTTCATTTTTCACTTTTTAATAAACAATAATCTCCATGGCCACATTTCATTTTTCATCTTGATATAGTCAACAGTTATATTCATAAGTATATTTTCATCTTTCATTTCATCTTCATAACAAATATTTTCATCCTTTACATAATATTCACAACAAAATAATTTTCATCGCTATTTTTTCACTTCCAATCTTATATTTTAATTGCCGATATATCGTTTCATTGAAGCTTGTGTCAGCATTACTGATTATCATAATAGTCGGTCCCATAATTCAGTGTATTTTTTATTCATTTTAACCATAATCATCGCTCTCCTCTCTTCTTGTCGTTCGGACTTCTTTAGTATCCATACTCCTGTCCGTTCTTGACATATATCGTGCTATCATTTGGTTTTCCCATTTGAATGCTATTCGGGCTGTGTCTGCCTTCCTTCCTTCTGTCTTCTTTCTCTCCCTTTCTTCAATATATTTGTTTCCATTGTTCTTCTGGTTGTCGTAAGTATTGACGTTCGGTAACTCCCTCAATTTGGTTTGGGTACCGTCATCTATCTTCTGATTGGGTACTTCCGTTAATTGGCTCCTCTTCTTCCGCAGTTCTCTTATCTCTCTGGCGTATCCTTCGACAATCTGGTCCCATTTCTCTTAATAGCCTTCCTTTTTCTTAAAATACCTCACTCTTCTTTTGGAAATTCGTGGTTGAAATGCTTTGTTCATCATTTTCTTCTTCGTTGTTACATAATCTTCCTCTTCGTCCATTGTCTTGAAACCCCTCCGATACTCCTTCCTGAGGACCCCTTCTTCATGGTTGACGACTGGTAAGTTGACCATATTACTCAGACCATTTCTAGTCATTTCAATTAATTCTTTTGTAATTCTTGCCTTCCTTGGACGCATAGTTCTTCTTTCTTCCATCTTCACCCCTTCCGTTTCCATAATTATTTGGATCTTCTTTTCTCCACTATCTTTAGGCTCTGGACTCGTCTGTTCCATGTTTTTATCTTCAGGTACTTCTTCAATCTCCATTTGTTTGTCGTCTATCTTCTGGTTGGATTGTTCCATAGACTGTTCCCTCTCCTTTCTTGATCTTTTGATGAATAATCGGGTGTCTTCCTTCAATAATTGTAAATTGTCATCCATTTTCTTACACAAATCTTCCTTCAATGATTGGAACCCTTTTCTCGATCCTTCCCTCATGATTATCAACAACTCCATTACTTCTATCCTTTGTGCTTCTGTTAGTCCCGACATTTTGTCGCTGGCAATGTACTTTTGTCTCTTGACGGATTGGGGTTATTAACTTATTGGTTATAGTATGTTTTTCCCTAATCTGCGCTCAGACGTTGGGCGCCAATCTATAATTGAACTTTATAGATAATGTATAGGTAGTATTGAAGTGTGATTGTATGTTGCTTGCAGATACGCACCGGTATCTACGATAATGTTGTTTGATAAAATGTTCAAATTATAATAATTATTATTATTATTAGTTTGATTGTAATTGACTAATATGTGGGTATCGGTGGTTCACTTCTTTAATTTAAAATATTTCTCGCACTCCGTTAGTAACCTCCCCCACTTACCACACGTGGATATTGTAGTCCTGTTCGGTGACGGCTCAGCTGAAATACACACCCTGCATATACAAATAGATATTCTGGTTGAATATCCAATGTGACTATCATGCACAATATAAATGATATAACAGCTAAATAAAGTTCTGAGTTATTAGAAATATTTGAATTCTTCCGCCACCTTTTGGTAGAACTGACTAATAATAAATGAGCTAATTTAAATTTGAAATAATACTCTTTTTCCACTGGTAACAAAATGTAGAGGTTTATTAAAGGTTAATGATGTTATACAATCTTTTAAAAATTGACAATCAGTTACTAATAATTTTACTGATAATAATTACAATGAACAAAATTTAAAATAAGACTCTCCTTGGCCTCAAGGCTGGTAACCCTGTTGGTCATACAATAGTTTTTATCTTAAGAGGTTATGCCCTCTTACATCAGTTAATTACCATGTTCGTGTGGTTCTTTTAAGTAGCATGATACCAAGTACAAGATGTGGCATTTATAATGATATCAATTGAACAATAATTAAAAAACAAACAAACAAATATAAAAACAGAAAATTAGTACCATATAACAGATAGTTATGGTATTATCGTACGCGGGAATCCGCACGCCGTTTACAGTATTTAATTGACAATCAACGAGTACGTTGGCTTGCACTACTGAAATGTATTACTCTATTTTAATAACTCACTGTGGGAATTATTTACTTACAAGAGAAAAATTTATTAAAAAAAAAACTCTTGTTATTGTTTTCATCTGGTTTTGGATTACATGAGAACAGACTTTTGACAAAGAAGGTGGCAAATTACGGTTATGTTTTTAAGGTTATCTCATAACGTGAATCGTTATTAGAGTTAATTATCTTTAATATTTATTTCTTCTTAATCTAAGTATATACATATTATTTATAATAGTTCTGATGTGTCATTATCAGTATCATATAATACTCTTTCGCATAAAAGTTAAAATATTTATCTTCAAATATAGAAAAATCAAGAAAACAACGTTAGTCAATTGAGCGATTATTTATATTGCTCGTATTTTGTAATAAGTACTTTAGTCGGGAATCTTTTAAATATGAACAATAATTAAAATATTTATTTAACATGTTAACAGTTGCGAATTAATACTTTCATTAATTCTGATAAATTCCATCATCATTTTTGATACTTCGCTTTTTACTGACTTGCGTAGTATATCAACATTACGTATTTACAGAAATTTTATTTCTGTTTCATTGTTAATTAATAAAAAAGAATTGTACTCCCTGTTTTTATCTTTTGCACAACACTCGCAAATACGATCGATATTGTACACTGATCGCATTTAAATATTGTCCACTCCGCACAGTGCACTCGTTAATGCTTGTGTAGCATTTAGGTTAGTGTATGTCAGTTACTGATGTTTACGTGTCGCGCACAATTCAAAAATAAACTTCTTCATATCTCGTCCGGAGAGTGACATGACCTGTCCGTTTGATGGTTGATAGACGACTCTGACGCTCCTTCAAAGCGTCTGTGGCTTGTCTTCCAATTTTCATTCATTCGATTGGCTGAAATGATTGAACTCTCCAACCCAAAGTACTTTATTTTCTTAAAATATTTAATTTTTTACCAATTTTGGCGTTTGGGTTTGAGATTACATGACGTCAGCACTGGTACAAAAAATAATTAAAAAGTTTAAATTCGTAATAACTTTCTTAATATTTGTCTTATCGTTAAACGGTTAGTGTCAATAAATTGCGGACATCCTGCGCTTTAATTAAAGTCCAAACAAGATTATAATCCGTCCATTATTTCAATCACTATAACGATTTTATTGATTTTTTATGGTGCATCTTATATTTAATAAGTTTATTACACCAAAATTAATTATTTACACTAAAACACTTTTAATTAAACGATCTGAGTCTATATCTCAACTTGTTTAATACAAAAATTGGGAATAATTGTTACCCAAACAATACTTAGTTATGGCGTCTTTGGGCGTCCATATTTGATTATTCACAATTGTACTTAAAACTAACTTTTCTTATCTAATAACACTGATATTGTAACTTAATAATAATAGAAACGTCTATTTACATGAATTTATGCTTGAGTATATGTACAAGGCTGTATTTCATATACTATTAACATTGTTTCAGTACTCTCCTATCTCTTTTCTTACAATTGTCACTTTACTTCTGGTTTTTTCTATACAAGGTATATTATGTAATTAATGCAATTAGTGTACACTTATAGTACCTAATTCCCTACATATATTTGTTAGCTTTTAGCTATCTGAGAACCCTTCAATTTCTAGTAATGGGTTTGTTTACATTATGTCATAGCATGGTAGTCGGTTATTTTTGTTAAAACAATAATTAAATTGTTATTGCTACACTTGATTTAGATTTCCAAAGTAGTATCAGACATTCTTCTGATCCTTGATAACATTTTTATCTACTTTTAAACAAGTTTGTATGTTGCATTTTGCATAAATAACTTGCTCCTCATTGTTTGTTTACATTTGGATTCCACCATCATGGTCATTTGGTTTTTTATAATTTATATATAAAATGACTATTCTCATGGTCATGGTCTGTTCTCAAAGTAGCATTAGGTGTCCCTCTTACTACTGGTAACACTCTTATCAATTTTTGTTCAAGCTTTAATAAAGTATCTTGCTTAACTAGTTGGTTACATTGTTTCTGCTTACTCCTGACTATGTGTTCTTAGTTAGCTAGTTTACAATATTTTGGTTACAAAACTATTGTCATTATATTTATAACCTGTTCTCATAGTAGTACCAGATGTTCATCTAACTACTGGTAATACTTTCATTAACATTGGTACTTGTTTTAGTACTGTATTTTGTCTAACTAATTTGGCATACTAGGTTCCATTTTTCCTATCTTTGTGCCATTATATTTGATCTGTTTTATTTGTATGGTATTTCAATATAATACACTGTCTATTAGGGTGTATCATTATTTATAACAAACCCTTGATTGATATTATAGTTGATGGTTATTTGGTTAAATTAACATGTATGATTTTTGTTTCATAGGTGTCTTTCCTATGGGGTTATGTAACAATGTACAACATGTTCTAATGCAGCATTTTGCTACTACTAACATGACTTCAGTATGGTATTTTACTACAATATTTTAATTGTTTTAATACACATGTTTACTCTACTTCTTCTTAAACAATAATACAAATCTTTTTGTACTAATGACAATATCTTTCTTGTCATTGGTTGTGTCTAATTCCTGTCACATTTGTTTGATATATAACAAAGTTTTTATTGTCAGTTCTCTATGAACAATAATATAATTGTTCGATTTTATATTATTCTGGTGGTCTTATGATTATCTATATGGATCACAATCTTTATTAAATTAGTCACACTAATTGTTTGTGTATATTTGACTATTTAATTCTTGATGGTTTCACTATGAAAGTAACACATTTTCTTCCACTATAAACCTTATCACTGGAATTGTTTGTGTGGTTTATTAGGTTAAAATTAGTTAACTGGTCACAGGTTTTCACATCTATATTAAGTACTCACTGTAATTGTTTGTGGTTCCTTAAATGTTAAACACTGTTTCTACATAGTCAATAATCACTATTTCTCTAGTCACTATTATTGTCTCTAGTACACTTGATGAATGATGAGTCCTTACATGGTCTATCCATTTTCTTCTCTCTTCATGGTACGTTTCCTTGTCCTTCTTCTTTCCCTCTTCTTTAGGTTTGAACGTCTTTTTCAATATTTTCATTGTAGTCATTTATCTTCATTTGATTCCCTCACTGTTGGAGTTTATTTGTATTGTCGTTATGTTGTTGGTAATGGTATTATCCTTGTGATTTCCCCTCACTGTTGGGTTTTATGGGTCCTTATTTTGTTGTTTCCCCTCACTGTTGGATCCTATTGGGTCTGGTAACTAATATTTTTGTTTTGCTCATGGTCATTTTCTTCCTTCATTTCTTATTTGATGCTGCTATGTTAACATTTTCTTCCTCATCGTTGGATTTTTTATACTAATATATCTGTAGATACACACTTTTATTCACATAGGTTTATTCATCTAGAAATACTTTCATGCTTTTCTCTTGCTTGACGTTATATTATTTTATTTTATGTAACTACCATATTTGGTAACGTTACAGTATACAAAAACCCTCTAAACAATTAATTATAACATGATACATCCTGTGTATACCTTTAAACAAATCCTACTTTAATTTTACTGGTTCTTAATGTATGTTATTCCATACATAAGACCATTAACTCACTTTCTCCCTCACCACTGGTTTATAACATGATCTTTGATCATCACTATCTCCTACCTTGTACACTAATCACTGCATTTCCTTACAATATAAGTTTTTACAATTTTTCTTAAACTAATGCACATTTTTCTTACTTTCATTTATATTATTGTATTGCATTTTTTACAACTCTACCTACTTTCTGATCTTATCTCTTTTAATTAGTGTTATTGTTATTAATTTATGTAGTACTTTTTATTTACATTTTAGTTGGTCATTACCATGTTTTTAGTTTATTTTATTTTGTTATTTGTTATCTTTTTAGTTCTTTATTCCTTCATGTTGTCTTGTCATTAATGTGGTCCTCACTGTTTTGTTGCTTGTTGCATGTCTCTATTCCAGTTAGTTGTTTCATCGGTGGGTCTGTTTATACCTCTCACTTACCATATCTACTGGGTTTATCACGTTATGAAGTTCTATTCTTCTAATTTTCATTATAATTACAATATTACCTTGCTTTAACATTTATTTTGCTTCATCCCTTGTTTTGTTTTAGATTGGAACCAGAATACACTGCTTAATACTCCCTTATTAGTAAGTTTCCTTTCATTTATTATTTATTCCAGTATTTAGTTAACTATGATTTCTTTATCTGAATAGTTCTTCTATGCATGGTGGTGATATGTATCGCCACAATATATATATATATATATATATATATATTATAACTTAACCCTCTTCTCTTTATTTAGTATATATAATATGTGTTTTATTGTAATTGAATTTATATATTGAGTGTGTAATTCTAATTTTTCGTTCAAGCCTATCCCGTGTTGAAGAGAAGAGAAGGAATTTTTATTGGTTTCTCATTCTCTTTAATACCAAAGCAGTCCGCGAATAACGCTGTGGTTCCCAGACAGCTGAAAATTGTAGGTTGGTCCACCGCGTACAATAATTCTCAGTTACACTCTCTACTTATATTATATCTTGTTCACACTACACTAAATATTATATAAATGAGAAGATATCGTTAAATTCTGAAAGGATTCTTTATTAATATTTTAATATTTCTTGCCAACAAGGTTATTTCTTTACGGAGATACAAAAGTCTATATGTTAGAAGTAATCGATTATCGATCGGATTCAGGGTTTTATATTATTTTAGTTATGATTTTATATTTCTTTAAACACAGGGTGTGAAGGTTCTTTCAACTGTTAGTAAGGTCAGAAAATGCATAAATAGGATTACAAGGTATTAAAATATAGAATTAAGTTCTTATTAAATATTGTTTAAAATGATTGTAGTTTACCGTCCGCTGGGCATCGTGACTCGATAAGGCAGTGTACAGCTAACCTCTTCGTGGTGTTTGGTCAATAGCGAATGCAGATGAATTTATCCTCGCCAATCTTCTCTCCAAGTTTGAAATAAAAGTTGAATTCTTGGTCCTGGGATGATGCAGAAATGCTGCTCCTTTCGTTCACCAATGTCCGAGTTTTGTGGTTACGTGCCTTAACGAATTTTGTGTCCAACTACATTTTTTCTATTGAATTGTGGAAACTGAAGTTCAAATATAATTTTGTGTTTTATTTTCGTTTTTTATGTTATTGGATTATATCACTTTATTCAGGTAGTTATTTCTCTGTTTTGTTTGATTAATTAAGTTAATATTTGTTCATTATATCGAGTTTTACTATTAGAGTTCTTCCTTTATATTTTTTGTTAATTTTCATGTACAGGTTTATGATTGTTCAGTTATATAAGACGGTTGAATGTCAGTGGACTATACTATGGTGATTTATTATTCAATTTGCTTCCCAATTGTATTGTTTTTATTTAAATTAATCAAATCTTTTCTGAGTGTCTTCAAAGTAAACCGTCTTCGTTCATGGAAAACTATTCAATAATCGAATCAACAAATTCTATCTCTCTCATCGTCCCTGACAACCATTTTTTTTTCTACTCTTATTGGATATTATATTATACTATAACCATTATCATACAATGTTCTTCCACTCATCAAAATAATCCTTTACTAAATTTCCATTATATCCTATTATAATTTTACCCATTGTTTGTTACTAAATTTTATATATTTTGCTGTCGTTTCCTCTTAATTTACTTACTTTAACAAGTATTATTTTTCTGTTACAAAACATTATCTATCGGTATCATTGCACTATTGCATTATGAGAATTTATTTAAATTGAATTTATTTATTTGTTATTAGCAATTATTATTAACTTCCTCCTAACTCATTAGATTTTATTTAGTATTTGTTACAAATTTCTTTACCTAACCTTTCTGATCTGACTTACTATATAATGTTACTGGTTGTTAGGTCTATCATTATACTTTTATCTACTTCTGATTTTAATTTGTTACTATCTGCATTATTATAGAATCATTCATTGGTTTATGACATGATTACACTAAACCCTTTTGTATCTCGTTAACAATTATAACCTTACTGGCCAAGTTTACAATTATAATCAGCCTACTATTTAAGTACATGTATACAAACATTTAACTATATAAAGTCTAACAAAAGCTTTATAATGACATATGGATAATACACAAAATGAAATTAATTGGTAATTAATTAATGAGTTTAACAACAGCTCTCTAATGATATATTGACAATACATACTAATTAGTTAATTGGTATTCTTTTAAGAGAATAACTCCACTTGTTACACACAAAAAATAACATAACTATCAGGATAATATTACAACATGATACAACGTAATAACAGGTACACTTTTATGAAATAAGTCATGTAAGAACTACTCATTCTCCTCTCATTTAAAACATCAAATATTATAAAATAGTTCAAGCTAGTTTTTTACATCATTTGTCAATGTCTGTTGTTTACACCTTTCACTGAACTTTGAGGTTTGTATTTATTAACATTATCAAATTTTTTTCTTTATACCTTTTATTCTTATTTGGGATAATTCATTTAGTCAATTATTAGTTGAGTTTCTGACCTTTTACGAGTGTGGATAATTAGTACTTTTATTTCATTTTAAAACTTATAAATTGATTTATGTAACGTAGGGGACCATATATTTTCGTTACATTACAATATATATATATATATATTGCAACGCTACGACTGCAAATATAAATTTATTTGTGTAAATCTTCGTCAGATACCTTGCTCCTTCACACTTAGTAAATAATTCATCCGTAGTTGGTGCACAGTCATACTCCTTTAATACAATGCTGTTCAGCTCCCTCATGTCAAGGCATAGACGTATTTCACCATTTTTCTTCTTCACTACCACTAGAGGATTCAGGAAGTTGCTGTTCGATCGCTCTATGACTCCACTTTTGATCATACGCCGAATTTCCAGTTCAACCTCTTCCTCATATCGCATTGGGATAGGGTATGTCTTCCTAATGACTTTCGTAGGGTCTGACACAACTATAGAGTGCTCATATACTGTCGTTTGCGTCAGTACTTTACTAAATACATCACTGTATTCTTCTATTAATTCGTGCAGTTTCTCTTCTTCCTGTGTCATCATCCCTTCATCTACCGCATCCACATGTCGAGTTGGACCATACTGTATTTGTGGGTTGTACAAAGTAATAGGTGTTTCACCTACCTTGCACTCTTCTTCCTCACTGTTCATATTAAATTCATATTGAACATTTTTATAATTACACACAATTGTATTATCATTAACATTAGTCTTAGCATTTATTGCATTTAGTTTATCGATACCTAAAATTCTATCATAAATCAACTTATGCATAATTATCATGGGGTGTTCTAATTCTAGATTTTTATATGTTAGAGTTACATATGCTTGTTGTTTAACTCTTTCTTTTTTATTGGTAGCTGTTGTAATATTTAAATTATTTACGGGCAAAATTGCAGTATTTTTAAAATATTTCTTATTGCGTTGGACCCATGCAGCATTAAGAACTGATAGTTGGCTGCCAGTGTCAATTAGCATCAGTATTTTACACCTGTTTATACTCACTGTCACAATAGGGCATTGTGTTTGCTGCGCGTCTCGCTTTATATCCTGTTCATTGTTTAATAATTCCTCCCTAATATCGCAGGGGTATATGTTGTTTATTTTATAATTTTGCTTCCGTTTATTCAGTCATTGTGACGACTTTGATGTAGACGGTCGGCTGTGGAATGTTACTGTCTCCATCTCATTCATTTCTCGTTCATTTCTCTTCAATTTTTTCTCATCGTACCCTCGTACTGCAGCAACGCGTTTGTCAGCTGGTTTTGAAAACTGTTTATGATTGGACGACCATACAACGTCTCCTTGTCGTTTAGCTGTATTTATTTGTTCAGTCTCTTTAGCTGTGCGTATTGTAGTGTTGTACATTGGTGGTGAATAATTTATTTTATAATTATCACGGTGCGGTGTAGTGTTTTGTATAGCTTTCTTGTCATCTCTGTGATAATTATGGTGGTGATTTGCGTGTTTTTGTTCCCAGTATTGTGTGTTCTTACCTTTATTGATATTTTCTGACTGTGTTACAAGGATTAAAAATTCTTCTATGGTTTTAATTCCCTGCGTATAAACTGCTAACTGGATATCTTGCTGAAAATGGTAAGATAATTTTGAAACAATTTCGTATTCTGAGAATTTAGGTTTAAGATGCTTTACACTTTCTATTTGCGTAATTGTGTATTGTTCAATACTCTGCTGTCCTTGTGCATTGAACTTTCCATATTCGAATTGATCCCGTACTTGTCATTGGGTATGTAGAATCCAGTATCGGTTCTAACAAAAACCGAGATCCAATGCCTCACGAAACTGTTGATATGTACTGACGTTATCTCTAATAATAGAGTACCATTGGCTGGCTGAATCTCTAAGATATCGCGTGATGAAGTCTATCTTCTCGTCGTCATTTATTGCACTCCCAATTTTTTCTATTTCCTTCTCTACTCTAGCTAGGAATTCCGTACTGTTCTCCACTTTACCACCTGAGAACTTAAGTTTGCTTCTTTCTTCCGTTGGTGTAGGAAATATGGTCATTTGGTTCTGTCGTCTTCTTAACTCACTTCGTAGCTGGTTCATTTCCTCTTGAATTTCTTCTTTCATATGTGATACGTCTCCCGAACGGTCCTTCGTAGTTTCTTAAATTTTATTCTCAATAACTACAGTACGTGTTTGTATTTCTCTAAGTTTACTGGTATTTGTTTGCGATACGTTATTAATAGTTTGAATTTTATCATCCTGTTCTCGTGTTATAGTAGTTAAAGTATCATTTATTTGCTTATGTGTTTCTTTTAAATCTTTTCTCCACTCGAGACGTAATTCTTTTTGTTTATTTTCAATTCGTACAACTTGCTCATGTAAGGCTTGTTTAAAATTATTCTCTAAAGTATCAATACGTATGTTGGTGTCATCACCAATTTTTTTTGTTAACTGTGCATTACTGTAGATTATACTTTGTTTTATTTCTATGTTGTCTTGTTTCAACTGGAGATTATCAATTTTTAACTCTTCTAGACTCTCTGCAATTTTTATGGTGTCTTGTCTAAAATTTTCAGTTTGTTCTTCTAATTGTTTCTTATTAGATTCTTTTAACTCGTCTATTTTAGCATTTATATTTTCCGTTTGTTTTGTGCTTATTTCATCGATCCAGGCACGCATCATCATCTGGAATGCTTCTACGTCTAAATTTCCTGGAGTCGTCATGTTGAAGTATTATTAAAATATTTCTTTAGTAGTAATTCTTTAACAATTATTATTGATAACCGTTCCCTACTTATTTATTTATTTCTTTATTTTTATTAATAGTTATTATTAATACTCATTACAGTTACACCTGTTACATAGACAAACAATATTATTCGTGGGCGCCAGCTGTGTGATTACACAACAATTAACATTACATTCAGTTACTGTTTAATATAAATAATTATTACATATTATACATTTTCCATTTAACACACTCTTTATATTTTAGAGCAACCATTTAGCTACATAAAAAATTTTAATAGTTAAATGGTGCGGATCGGGCCATACGTTCATGGGCTACAATTTATGTAATAAATTTTTGTACATAAATTTAGGTATGTCGTGCCCCAGGTCCAGGGCGACATTTATTATGCAACGCTACGACTGCAAATATAAATTTATTTGTGTTTGCGGAGCCCCACAAACTGGGACGCCATTTCTTTTGCAACGATACGATATACATAAAAATAGGCGTGTCGGGCCTCACATTCAAGGGCGACAAATTATGTAACAATATAACATTTAATTTGGGTTTCAGGTGTATCTGTAATAAGAACTCTATGTAATTTGTAACGGTATTTCAAATTTATTTGATATTAATAAAATTGTGCACATGGCACTTACTTCGACTTAAAACATTCGTTATTATGCCGTAAGGCTTATGCTATATATATCCTTACTGACTAAATATTCTATTCTACTAATTATTGTATTAACGAAAAATCTCATTTCCAGACTACTCAGTCAATTAGTGTGTTTCAAAATATTAATATTTAAATATTTTCTTATATATTGCAATGTAACTCAAAAATATCAATAGTTACTGAATTTATCTTTTGTTTCTCAGTACTTATTTATATCAAACGCTAATTTTTACTTAAATGCTTTTTATTGTTTTCATTTCAATACTAATTTGAGCTCTTGTTTAAGTTAATCTTATTTCAATAACATCTATGATTTTAATTCAAATTTTATAATAAACATTTGACTCTTACTTTTAAATAGAACAAGAATGTCCTTAATTATCTTTACGTTAATTGTTCGATTAAGAGATAAATAAGTTGTTTATCACCTTATCATCGTCAATCATACTGACTCATTGGATCCCTCTGTAATCGTCCTCGTCTCGAACTTCAGCATCACTCGCTCTTCTCCTCTTGTCCAGCGTCGACTTCCTCTCTTGTCCAGCGTCAACTCTCTCTCTGTCCAGCGTCGCATCGCTCTCTGGAACTTCTCCTCGTGCTGTTTCGGACGTCAGTTGATCTTCTTATGTGGATCTTCTTATGTAATTTTGTTACTACTTAAAAATTGTTTGTTTTACAATCCAGTTACATAACTGTATGTAACTGGAAGGATGAAACTATTTACAAACATTTAAATATTCTGTGCGGACGGGCAGAAGCTCCCGCTGCACCGTGGATGATTTAAGAAAGAGAACCACTGTAGCTTGTGTGTCCTATTTATACCCATGTCTTGATCAACACCTGCAGTGGTACGAAATCGACATGTCAGAAACTGTCTCTGGGTTCAGTTCCCCCACTCTTTGTCAATTTCGCTATTTCTTATATTTCTGCGAATTGCAGAGTCCTGTAAGTATACTCTTATACTTATCTTATAACTATTTTTACAACACATGTTCACTGTAATTTTGGACATTGCAACTTAACCCTTTCGATTTGTACACAGTTATTTCACTATTACACTCGTACGGTGTGGCACTTTCACATGGTTTTCGTACACAGTATTTAGTAAATTTTCTTACATTTTATTGTGTTTTCAGATTTTACTTCTTAATTATAGTTTATGAATAATTACGGAAAAACAGTAGTTATGCAATTATTCATCTTGGGGTGGTAAACTCGCCTGCATAGACCTGCGTTCACACACACTAGCAAATACTGGTGTACACACTTTCAGTTACATTTGTAACTGCACGTTACATTGTGTGTGCACGTCGATTCAGGTCGAAACACCTGTTCATATTTTTGTCTGAGCCAAGCTTGCAATCCCTGACATGCTTATTTCTAATACATTATTAATTTAATAATATATATATATAAAACTTTCACATATGAACTTACTATTCGTTGTCACTTTCCCAAACGTTTCGAGGTGATGTTCCTCTTCTTCAGTGGGAGTATACTGAATGTTGATTACAGAATAACTGTTACAGAATATAGGTGTGTGTGGTGGGGGTTGATGGTGGGAAGGGATTGGCGCTGAGGTTCGAATTGTGTATATGGATCAGTGTATCGAATAGTGTATGTGATTTATAATGTAATTGTTCATTTAATATGTTGTTTGGTTGTAGTGTGTGATGTCTGTATATTTCAAATTGTTCAGCTGTGTTTAGTTTTCTACTTTTAGGTAAGTAGTGTAATATTTCCATGTTGTGTTCTACATTTGTGTAACTGTGGTTTTCGTTATGTAAATGTGTGGCAAATGTGGTATGTATGTAGTTTGTGGTGAAGGGTTTTAAATGTTCAGAAAATCTGGAAGAAAAAGATCTTCCCGTCTGGCCGATGTAGAATTGGTGCCAATCATTACAATTTAATTTATAAACCCCTGTTTTGCTGTATGTGTCATTGTCTTTGTTAGTATTATTTATGTGTTTTCTAATGGTGTTGTTGGTTCTGTAGGCTACTTTATTATTATTAATTATTACATTTTATTATTACACTTTATTATTACATTATTAATTATTTACAGTTTATTAGGTATATTTAAATTTTTATATCCAATGCTCAGTACATCACTTATTTGTACTGTCGCAATATATTGTAACGTTACATAACCCCTACCCAAATATGATAACACAATCACCGTCGTTAAAACCAGTAATCACCCCATTCTAAAAGTCAGAAATGGGTATTATGTACCAAGCTATAAAAAACTTTGTACTACAAAACACTGTAAAAAATAATAATGAAAGTGTAGAGTACAAAGTGAAATATAGTGTACTTAGTGAAAGTGTAAACTTTTAAAAAAGAGCATCTCAAAGATTGGTACTGTAGATGAAAAACCATCAATATTGTAGCAGTGGACTATATTGCTGCTGACAAGTTTTGTATTTTTTGTATTTTTGTGTAATTTTGTATTGTGTAGGCCATAAAGGTCTTGTACCTAGGAATAATCTTTGTGTTTAATATAATGATGTTGTTTAAATATAAGATAACCCAGGGTTAAATATAAAATAATAATAATATAAAATAATACTATGTTAGCAAGATGGCATAGGAAAAATAGTTTAGAGTAAGGATACATTAAGTAAATAATAAATCATAAATGAATCAAATTAAAAGGAATTAAAATATAAAATACCAATGTACAAGCTTAAGGAAAAATATAAAGAAAAACCTCAAATAAATTAAATTCGATTATAAATAAAATCTAAAAAGGATTATTTTTACAAAAAGAAGAAATAAATTTATAATAATTAATAATAGCCTATATACTAAAAAGTATATAGATTCACCAATAAAAAACCATAAAAAATTCTTGGTTACTAACAACAACCAACTAACAAGATTGGAAATTAATTGTTAAAACGATTTGGAAGTGAACGTTTTGAAAAAGTGTAATGCATATAAAAATTTAAGAAATTAACTAATACCATTTGGAATAAGTAGTGCAAAATTAATAAAAAAAATTAACGAGTGATGTCCACTACATATTAGAACTCCTTCAAATAGAACAATTCACGCCCGTAATTTGATGAAACCTTGAAAAATCAACCTTCGATGTCCAGGCCTAGTACACAGAACTTTGACATTTTGGTGAGATCATTACCGAGTAAAATCTAACTAGGTTACTCCTCAACTATAACTTTATAACACTATAAACAGCACCATACCCTTAAATACTTCAGGAAAAGAGGTGAACACAAACTTTATTATTTAGTTAACCTAAAAAAACAGCAGTACGGGTTCTTGTGAACATTCTGGCCGCCATTAAATAATTTTCGTGTTTTTGGTGAAGAAACATAATCTGCGCACTAGCGGTCAACCAAGCAACTACATAACATAAATAATTCAAATTATAAAACTGTATTTTTGTAAAGCTTGGTATTAACCCATATTCATTTCTGACCTTCTCATAGTACAAAGAACTCTACAATAACCCTGGGAAATTAATAAATTGTTTCTTTATTGTTATTGAAATAAAAAATAAAAAATATTTGTTATACATTATATGTTTAAAAATAAGATCGAACTAATGCTGTGTTGTCAGTAAGAATCGATTATCCCTTTCTGTTTTGGGAGAAGATAAAACAAAAATTTGCTAAAAAATCCAATGAATACTTTGTTGTTTGAATAAAAGTGTGTATTATTTTCAGTAGATGGTAGTTGGTTACAGATTGTCTGGATGTAACTCTACGAATTAATTACAAAATTATAATTATATTTATCTCTTACCTTCGGGTTTTTATTCCAAAGTCTTTCAGACGAAAACAGCTGCAAAAAGGATTATTTGGATTTGATATGGGCAAAGATCAAATACACCGTTTGTGCTAAAACAAATTGCCTCTGATTTATTATTCAAAATAACTACTTCGTCTCTCTTTCATGACATTTAGATTAAATACTTGTAGAATGAGCAACAATTTGTGAAATCAAACATAGTAACAAAATATTTCCTAATTAGCTAGCTTATGACAACTATGGTATACCACAACTATTTATTATTTGTAATGAACCAATACGTGATTTAGCTACACACTCACACACATTCGTTCTTTGATTTTGTCGTTCTATTTAAACCCCACTTCGAGATCTCTGATTTACATTTTAGATTTATAATTTATTTATGTTGAATTATACTCTGGGGAAAAAGGTAAAATAATCTTGGTTAAAACTCAGTTAATACTTAACGTCTGAAGAACTCCGCTGTTTTGCACCTCTGCTGTGAATGCACTGTTTAACACACCATGATTTAGTTTTTCACTGTTTAACCGTGGTACTGTTATTGCTTATTTCAAATTAAGTTAATGCGCCACTATTACTTTAGTTCACTTTAAAATAGCATTTAGTGTTGTTTTGTCATTCTATTTAAATTTTCGAACACTTAGCTCGCTTAGGCTGGCCGCGCGTTATACAGTTTTTATATTAGTTTTAGTATTTACAAAGATAGGCCTACTCTTAACTGCGGCCTATCTTACACCCGAGGCCACTATGTAATTTTTATCTGCACTGTATGCTGCTTATTACCACTCTCTCTGATGACACACAGCAGACTGTGTCACAAGGCTGCTGCTATGTGATTGCGCAATGCGTCTGGCAATTGTTTTGACTGACTGTGTGTATGTTGCATTGCTGTACTGGAGGCTCCTTACAGGTGAAAGTCTGGCAATTTGGAAAGTGCTTAAAATGATGATTTGAATTAATATGAAATTAAACTGGGGTGGCTCACAATTCCGTACCGTTACAATACCCCCCCAATAAGAGGTTGAAGGCCGAAGCGTTCAAACTCTTATTGCCTAAACCTAAGAGGATCAGTGAGGATATGGCGCCGCAACCCCCCTGAACACTACTAAATCATGGGTTCTTACCCCCCTAGTCTGGCGACTGCAACAGCACCCATCCGATCTTACTGGACTTCTCTGTTCGAGATCCCAACACCGAAAAACCGAACAGATACCCGTCCCAGTATCGCCTGACTTTAAAACATTTGATTAAGAAATTGATAAGCGGCCTTCCATCACTCCATATCCTACAACTGATTTATTTCCTCTTAGCCGTACTGATTCATTGACAACGTACTGGCTCATTTTATATTATAGACCCTGAAAAATAGTATTAATAAAACAATATTGGTTTACAATGGTACACATAAATTCCAGTTGAATTGAATAACATTCCCCATACACTATTGCCCTCCAAAATGATACATAGATTATACAAGGTATCCTTAACTACTATATATGTATAGGATAAAAAATTCATAACATATGAAAAATCTATATGGACAGTAATATACACATCTTATTTTCCAGACACTATCTCATCCTGAACATTTTCCATCAGTTGTCAGTATTAAATAAGTGTTTTAATCATTATTAGCATCAATTAGCATTTAATTTATAATTCCAATTTGAATTTAAATGAAAAGTTAAGTTCATTGTTAAAAATAATTGTTTCTATTAATTTTATTACTAAATTAGTTTAGTTGTATTTAATTTACTTTAATTAATTCAATTAATCTCAAAAGTTACAGTAATTGCCGCATTATTATTTGGTCTGTAAAAAAATTTAATTTCAATTCTTTTCTATCACAATAAGGTTTTACTCAAGATACTGATTCAGCAGACTACAACATTCTTTGTTATTGTCACCAAGCATGACTACAGACATTAGTCTCAACATACCACACCTGTTTATATAAACACTAGTCTGCAAGACTCACATAGTGTAAACATTCTGGTTACATCATGTACTGGCATATATACTTCCTGCAAAAATTTTCCTTTCTATAAATCTTTTTATTAACATATTTGTCAAAATCTCTTTCTTGCAATTCGAACCAAATATAATTTTAATTCACCTTTCAATTATTATTTCTCTTTTAATTACAATTTCTATTTAATGCTATTATCTCAATTCATATTATTGAATCAACATTTTTTCACACCTGTAAGCATTTTATTCTATCTGATTGGTATTATAAACTTTATACTTACAATACATTATCCACTTATTGACATGAATACAAAATACACACCACACACACACCAATATCTCCGTGTAACCTCTGAAACATTTAACAACAATGTTATTTCATACAAACCATTCAACATTTTATAATACATACAATTAATTTCACTACACATGTATTTACAACTCTTCAACAATAATTATTCATTTGTGTCACACTTCAATATCAAAAATCAGCTAGGTCATTACCCTATATTAACATATTTAAAATTGTTCACTTATGAATTTCAACCTCCATCGTCAAAAATTAATCGGGGTTTCAAATAACAATTTTGAATTTTATTTACATTCCGTATACGGTTATCTCGTTTTTTGTAACCATACAATTTCTGTTTATTCATTTTACCATAATAATCATATACTAAGTCAACATTGAGTACATCGGTTCGGTTAAGTCTCCATCAGTAATATTCATTATCAAATCAGTTATTTTTTCATCATAAGGTAAATTATTATTGTTTGAACATGTATCATCAAAATAATCTTCATTCTCTATTTTAACAGGTAAGTATTTCATCTCTAACATCTCTTTCAACTCATTATAATTTCTCATTAGTTTATATAATTCTATCATCTCTAACATCTCTTTCAACTCATTATAATTTCTCATTAGTTTATATAATTCTATCTCTTTGTCAATACATAATTCTCCATTTAAATCTCTCTCATCATAATGCCATATCACGCTTTCTCTCTCATTCTATGCAGAGGGTACAAAATTATTCTACAAAATTAAACAACTCAAATCTTTCATTAATAAGGGTCTCTTGCCCAAAAATAACACTTTTGAACACTCTGGTTCAGAAAAATTAATGGGAAAATTTACCTTCTGCCCCCATTCAACTATAACATTATTCTTCCACTCTCTCTCTACTTCATAAACATTTGCTAGCAACACTTCATTACTAAACTCTACTTCAACAAAATCTTCATCACTCTCAACATTAATCTCCTTATTCTCAACTACCACGTTTTTACACATATCATTATAATTATCATCTGTTTTATACTCAAAATTTTCAGTTACCTTTTGTATTTGTTTCTCAATTTGTTCTACCACTTGTTCTTTAAATGTATTGAAACATTCATTCGTCTCATTTAAACGTTTCTTAATATTGTCTTCTAACTTAACACTCTGTTGTTTCATATCATATAAACGCTCATCAAATTTTGTATTCATTTCACATAAACGCTTATCAAATTTTTGGTCAATATTATTTATATCGCCCTTTAACTCATGGAACTTAACATCACTTGCATCAAAACGACTATTTATAATATCAAATTTACTATTCTGTACATTGAATTTAGCGTCCGAGTCACTCTTCTGTTCATCCAATTTCGCGTTAAAACTACTCAAGTTATCAGATATTGTTTTCATGAAATTACACATATCTTCCATTGACAACTGTTTAATTCGTGTTGTCGTTGGGGTAGATTGTGCTACTACATTTTTGTCAGTGAAGCTGACTTCATTATTAATTTTATTTTCCCTATTCAATTTTGGGGTTATTTGGATCCCCGAATCATCTGTATTATTTATTTCATTTGTAATATCTGGTTTTATTTTATTGTCCTGAATCCCATCTGGAGTCAAGTGGACCTCAATATTATGCATAATGGCCGATTCATCAAAATTGTCAACATTAGTTACTTCATTGGCATCGTCATTATTCGCTGCCATTTTATACAAGTTTATATAATGTTACACAAGAATATTAATCTTATCCACTATTGACTTAACCCTTTTTATATTTAATTTACCAAAGCGTCCTCCCTCTCAAATAACCCTTTCTGCAGCTTAATTAGGTCTGGCGAATATAGGTTGTAACCTATACTCGCATCGCTGTACGGGGGCCAAATGTAACTCTACGAATTAATTACAAAATTATAATTATATTTATCTCTTACCTTCGGGTTTTTATTCCAAAGTCTTTCAGACGAAAACAGCTGCAAAAAGGATTATTTGGATTTGATATGGGCAAAGATCAAATACACCGTTTGTGCTAAAACAAATTGCCTCTGATTTATTATTCAAAATAACTACTTCGTCTCTCTTTCATGACATTTAGATTAAATACTTGTAGAATGAGCAACAATTTGTGAAATCAAACATAGTAACAAAATATTTCCTAATTAGCTAGCTTATGACAACTATGGTATACCACAACTATTTATTATTTGTAATGAACCAATACGTGATTTAGCTACACACTCACACACATTCGTTCTTTGATTTTGTCGTTCTATTTAAACCCCACTTCGAGATCTCTGATTTACATTTTAGATTTATAATTTATTTATGTTGAATTATACTCTGGGGAAAAAGGTAAAATAATCTTGGTTAAAACTCAGTTAATACTTAACGTCTGAAGAACTCCGCTGTTTTGCACCTCTGCTGTGAATGCACTGTTTAACACACCATGATTTAGTTTTTCACTGTTTAACCGCGGTACTGTTATTGCTTATTTCAAATTAAGTTAATGCGCCACTATTACTTTAGTTCACTTTAAAATAGCATTTAGTGTTGTTTTGTCGTTCTATTTAAATTTTCGAACACTTAGCTCGCTTAGGCTGGCCGCGCGTTATACAGTTTTTATATTAGTTTTAGTATTTACAAAGATAGGCCTACTCTTAACTGCGGCCTATCTTACACCCGAGGCCACTATGTAATTTTTATCTGCACTGTATGCTGCTTATTACCACTCTCTCTGATGACACACAGCAGACTGTGTCACAAGGCTGCTGCTATGTGATTGCGCAATGCGTCTGGCAATTGTTTTAACTGACTGTGTGTATGTTGCATTGCTGTACTGGAGGCTCCTTACAGGTGAAAGTCTGGCAATTTGGAAAGTGCTTAAAATGATGATTTGAATTAATATGAAATTAAACTGGGGTGGCTCACAATTCCGTACCGTTACATGGAGACAGAGAAGAGAACGGACAACCAGAAAATATTACATACCATTTGGGGTTAATTTAACCTCAAATGTGTTTGTAAATGTCACAGTCAGCTGGTCTCATGAGTGGAGAAATTTAAATTAATTAATCGTATGCTAAGAGAGTAATTCTCTTTGCACTCTCTCTCCTAAATACGGTCAAACAACGGTATTGATTTCACCCAAATAAAATCTAAGGGAAATATTTGCATAATCACACACACTCGATTTTTGGAAACATTGAACATAAATTATAACAAATTCTGTGACTCTTATTGAAGCGAGATTTTCGAAGAGCATAAATAGACGTAAAATTCCTATAATACACTGAGAGATTACCCGCGAGATGTTACAAGATGACGCTCATAGCGTGGGGCAAATAAAACATTATTTCAATAAATAATTACAGTGACGATCGCAATAGTGACGATAAGATCAAATGATAGTATTTGACTCTGAGATATTACCCGCGAGACGTTACAAGATGGTGCTCAACTTAAAAGGGCTTTAATTAGGAAAGAAATTTTGGAGATATACGAAAGATAATATAACAAAAAACCTAATTTTCGTCGGCAACTATGAGAAAACAAGAAATGCATAATACCAGAGGCAGATCGAAGAAGAGGGCAGAAGACAAGGAGAAGGAAGAAGGTGGACAGGAATAAGAAATAGAAGTAGTCACGGACAATGAAATGGAACAACAAACAGGCGATAAAGAAGAAACTGAAGCAATTATGGACACGGAAAAGAAATAGTTGAAGAGGATGCCCAAGGGGACCAACCAGATAAAGCGGTAGCCAGAGAAGAACCAAATTGGCAGGAAATAATGAAATTTATGGCAGAACATAGTAGACAAACTAACGAAAATTTTAATAAAATAAACGAGAAATTTGACAGGATAGATGAAAATTTTAGGAATCAAGAGGAAACTTCAAAGAAACAAAACGAAACTTTGAAGGAACAAAAAAAACAAACCAATGATAAAATAGATTAAAATTTTAGGAAACAGGAGGAAAATAACAAGAAAACCAATGAGAAAATAGACAGTATTCAGGAAGGTTTAGTGAAACAACTAAATGAAAAAATTGAGACCATTCATGGAGATATCAGAGAAACCATGAATGAACAAAACCGTAAAATGGAGAATTTCAATAAGGAGTTAAGGGAAAATCTCGAGAGTAAAATTGAAATGGTCAGTAATACACTTAGCCAAAGAGTAGATGAATACAAGGAGGAGGCAGAAAAGAAAATAGTAGAAACCAATCAAAGATTAGATAAAACAGAAGAAAAAATGGAACAAATTAAAACAGGAATAGATGCCCGAATGGATCGAGAGGAACAAAGTAATCAAGTTCGCATCATGGCCATACACCAGGAAAATAATGAAAGCAACATAAACAGTAAATTTACAGATTTTAATGAGACAATAGAAAAAGTCAAGAACCAGTTCCATAACCAAGGAGAAAAATTAGACAATTTACAACAACTACAAACAAACCTACAAGGGGAGGTAGATAGAATGGGTTCCAGATCTACATGCAACACTCAACATACTATCCAAGATAACAGGGAAAGTGTAAACTTTTGAGATTATCGAAGAAACCCACTCGAATTTTTAGGAAGAGTAGATGAAATTTTAAATAGGTCGAAGGAGAACCGATGGAACATGATTAAAGGAATACTAGATGAATGTTTCAAAAACATTAACGATAATTGGTGGACTGTAATCCGGAACGAGGTGTGCGATTATGGGAATTTTAAGATGATGTTCAAGCTTAAGTACTGGTCTGAGTCAGTGCAAAACATTATTCGGGATGATATCTGTCATGGTAGGTATGACCGCAGTGCAGGACAGACGCCTACTGCTTATTTTTTGGTGAAGGTATGTGTGGCGAAATATTTAGACCCAAAAATCCCTGAAGAGTGTTTGGTGACCAAAATAGCATATCACTTCGAGGAAAAGATTATCAGTGCTCGACTAAGCGGACAAATAAAGACCATTGGAGGTATGGAAACACTATTAGAGAACTATGAGCAAGAATCATATTACAGGAGGAGTAGATGGAGGTCAGGGAATACAGAGGAGCGGAAAAACGAACAACCCAGAGATACTCGACCAAGGGTAAATTATGTCAGTGCCAACAACAATTATTACAATAATCGTTACCAAGGAAAACGTCCGTATATTAACCAGAAACAAAATTATGATAGACGAGAGGAGAGAAACCACGACAACAGACAACAATGGAATGATCATAATGAATATCGGAGGTCCAGAAGTGGGGATAGAAATAGGGACATACCCTCGGGAAATCCACCAAGTGACAATCAGGGGACTAATCAAGCCCAAGTAAATTATATAATGGCTGAGGAGAGTGATTCGAGGAGACAAGATGCACAGTGTAACTACCCGTATTTTTGTCCCTTATCAATATCTTCTAAAGCCCCACTGTTGTGAGCGGTAATTTGTAACTACCCGTGATTATTCCCCTCTATTGTGTACATCCATTAGTAAACCTTGTTAATTCTATACAAATAAAAACACATGGAATAGTATCTGGTAATAATAATAATATTGTATTTTTATTCAAAAAAATTTCTATAGTCTATTCAGTGTAAATATGAATATAATTTATAAATCTTAGGGTCGATTCTCTTCTCTTTGTTTATATTATTTTTAGGTTCTTTTGGCTGATATAAAGGTTCAGTAATTATTAAAAAAAAACAAGTATAGAAAGTACATTACATTACAAACAATAACAATAATGAATAATATAAATTGAGTATTAATTATAATAATATATATACATTACACAATGTGTATCAGTTCAGTTCAGTTCAGTTCAGTTCACACAGCCTTCTGATATCCGTGATGGAAAATTCCAATGTTAGTTTGTTTATGTTGTCCAGATGACGGAATCCACTTCTTTTGGTGTTCAATAAATGTTTATTTTCTCCTTTTCGTTGTCTGAAGCCTTATGGTGGAATATTAGGACTGAAGTCCAGTGTCCTGTTATTAAGTTGATCCAAGTGTAGTTGTTCCTTCTGGTTGTTGGATCGGTAATGTTTTAAAGGTGATTTGTTTATGATATTTCTTTATCTGCTCCAATTTTATATTCTGTTATAGTTTGATATAGTTTTTTTTACTTTCTATTATATTATTTTTTAATAATATTCATATGTTTTGTATAAATAATTAGCTTGTTTTCAGAATTTACACTCAACTCTCCTTCTTGGCTTATTATTTTTCTAATAATAATCAACAACATTCTTTTTCTCTCTTTTGGTTTCCTGGATACACATAAATACTCTGGTCATATCTGTTCAAATTGAGATTTAGTTGTCATAGGATATTATTTGTATATAATACACATTATTTTACCTTCTACATACAAGTTGCTTTTTAGTTATTACATCATAATACTTAATACAATTTACATATTATTTTATCTGACAAAACTATGAACAATTTTAATATCAAATATTATAGTTATTTGTAATTTGACAAATATTTTTGAATAATTTATTACTTACTGAACATAATCATCTAGGCCTATGTTGACTGGTTATATTTTTATATTGGAAGACTCATAATCGATCCTGCTTACACTTGTTTTATATTAATTAATTTCTTTAAATATAAACAAACTGTTAATTAACAATTATATTCTAATTACTATAATTCCCTTTAGGGCTTAACTGAATGCACACTTTTAAACCATTGTCTGTGTGATCAATATCTATTAAACTTTAATAACTCAAACACTAATAAAGAAAAAACTAAATGTTAATGTCAGTATCATCTGCTACTATGGATTAGTAATTCATTTCATTAAATAATTGTTTATAATTACTATCCACTCACAGTTCTTCTTAATTGAATACCACTGTATCTCACATACTCTTACCAATTATTTACACTTGTTTATATTACATTTGTAGCACATCTTAATTACATTTTACATTTACTTCTAAATTTGTATTGTACTTTATATGACTTTTTGATTGATTCATTCATTATTCATTAAATTTATTATCATTATTTATTTGTTTATGGACTACTCCAAATCTAACTGGGTACTGTCTACATATTATAGTAATCTGTCATAGTAATGTCTGTTGTAGGACTTTTGGTTTTGAAATAGGTTCACACTTTTATTTATTATTGTTTCTTCCTTCAAATTATTTTGATTTCAATTTGTTTAGATAACTTGTTGTTATTGCTTGCTGATGTCTTCAATATTTGAGGTGTATGATGTTATGGTATTAATATTGCTTGGTGATAAGATTGATATTTATTAAACAAATTCTTCATTATTATAGGCAAATTGAAACCTACCTTTCTTATCGATACCAATTATTTTCTTCTTTATCTCTGGAGTTTATTTATTGGTATTGGTGGCTTTAACGAATTGTAATTCTTGAGTTTTCTCTTGGTTCATTGTATATTTTATTTATATATTCCATTCTTTTATTAAAATTGATTCCATACTAATGTTAAATGATTCCCCCTATATTAATATGGTATTATGAATAAATATCGGCGTTGAGTGGCCCTTTTACGTCCAATTGCTCATCCGAACATTCACATACCTGGTACAGTGCACATTGGCTGCTGCCCATAAAATAATTCTAAAGTGGCGCCTTAGCTTTCTCACTCTATAAATAAAATAATTATAAATCTTATCATTATACACATCATTGGAATCTTTTATCTTCTGAATATTTTTTCTTATTCTACATTGCCTTCCAATAACTCCATTTATTTATTATATTCAATATTACTGTTGGTATATTTTCTTAAGTAGATTTCTTTCTCTTTTATATAACTTCACTTCAGAGTTCAATGATTTATTAGCCTTAATGTCATTCACCTTTGTTATTCAATACCTCTTGTAATATAGTAGTTTTAATTATCCTTCTATTATTCTATCTGTTTTTATACTGCAACTCTTCTTCAGCAAGTTCATTTCCTAATTAGTTTATTAAATTTCTCTTAGGCTTTTGTCATTAATATTGTGCTCCATTATTATTATTATATTACTATATATATATATTATTTAAGCTTGATTTAAATAGATGCGCTTATTTCTTTTAGAATTTTGGTGTCGTTACAACAGCAACAAAGAAAGGTGGACAAACGAGTTGACCGTTGGGAAAACCAAGGTCCTAATCCTGGTCCCAGTAATAAAGATGAGAGACAATATACGTACGACAACATTGAAATGTATGGTAGTGATCCACAATGGGGCAATCCAATAGCGAATTTTATTGACAAGTTCAACCAACAGAATCCACGGGAAAAATATAAGAGTGGATCAATCCGGGTTGTGAATGATACCGAAAATGGTTAAACTAATTTTAAATAAAATATTGAGAAAAAGGATTGATTTAAAAAAAACCCCCAAAATTCAAAAACTACGTTAAGTACAACTTACTTAAGATATTTTGCAACAATTTGATTTGATAAAAAGTATGTAAGTACAACTTACTTAAAATAATTTGCAACAATTTGATAAAATAAAAATACAAACCACCAAGAAAATGTAAGAACAGATTATTAAATAATAACTATAAATAACTGATTTAAAATGGAATAATAGGAAAAATAATATTTTGATGGTAACAAACAGAAGAATAAATAAATAAATAAAAAACAATTGATGGTAATGTGCTCAGATAAGAAGGTAAAATAAGAAGAATAACGAATAATTTAATGACTACAATGAAACTAAAGAATGATGATAATTAATACAACTATAATTTAGAATTTCTCGGAATTGAAAATGATATAGGAAGAAATGATATGGAGAAAATATGTCACAAGAAGAAAAGTTAAAAGGATTTTAAAATAATGCCTATCAATAATGTTATATGCTATTAGTTAATGAAAAAGAAGAAAGAATCAAGAAGAAAAAGAAATATATAATTAAATGCAAACAGCAACAGAGTGAAGAATCCCAAAAGTGTTTAGTATTAGTCGCTAATCGACTATTTGTAAGTTTTTTATTATAATGAATTGAATGTAGACATGTTCCAGCAATCATTTTCCTGAGCAGGGATGATGTTCCCCTGATCTCAGAAGGTGTAAGGATGGACAGCGTAGTAATGGACCCAACGTGGCCACCCGAAATGAACCACCGCACAGGATAGGGAAAAATGTTAGGGAAATTGAATATTTAAGGGATGATAAAATAGCTGACCAGAGTGATATTAGATTCCAGAAGTATGAATGAAGAAAACAGAAGGAAGATAGCAGACAGAAGTTTAATTGAGAAAGCAAATTTATAGAAGCAAATAGAAATATAAGTGTTAAAACAAGTTTTTTATGATTAGTGTGACCAGCCCTTATCAAGTAATATGTGAAAGACCACTACCCAGAGAAATTAAATCATTAATGAATATGCCTCCAGGAGAGAGAGAGTTGAATATAAAATCAAGCCTATTACCATTTAACCGAATAACAGGTGTATAACCAATCAGAAATAAAGAGATATTATGAAGAATGATGAAAGAATCCGAAGATTGACGAGTTCAACGATTATTTTTTTAAACACAAGTAAACAAAAATAAATCTGTTCTGGTGGGGGAGCTTTATGTGACGTTACATAACCCCTACCCAAATATGATAACACAATCACCATCGTTAAAACCAGTAATCACCCCATTCTAAAAGTCAGAAATGGGTATTATGTACCAAGCTATAAAAAACTTTGTACTACAAAACACTGTAAAAAATAATAATGAAAGTGCAGAGTACAAAGTGAAATATAGTGTACTTAGTGAAAGTGTAAACTTTTAAAAAAGAGCATCTCACAGATTGGTACTGTAGATGAAAAACCATCAATATTGTAGCCGTGGACTATATTGCTGCTGACAAGTTTTGTATTTTTGTGTAATTTTGTATTGAGACGTTACTATATATATATACATATATATATATATATATTGTAACGTCTCTCGCGGTGAATGCTTCCCTTAGAGCCCTTTTTTTATGTGTTTACTATCGTTAATTAAATCTAAGTTTTAATGGCTCTTCGAAAATCTCGCTTTCATGAGAGTCACTGTTAATCCTTTATTGATTGTATTTGCAAATGTTCAGTGTCGGTTATAATTTATGTTTACAGATTAAAAAATTGAAATTGAGTGTGTGTGATTTGGGAGAATTCAATGAAGTTGTTTGACCGTAGTTAGGAGAGAGAGGGCCAGTGGTATTATCCCCGGATTATACAATTACTTAATTTAAATTTCGCCGCTAATGAGATCAGCTGATTTTGACGTCTGCAACCCAATTTGAGGTTAAATTAACACCAACTGTCGGTAATATTTTCCGGCTGTTCGTCCTCTTCTTTGTCTCCTGAAACTCTGTAACAACTACCCTCTACGAGAAATAATACACATTTTATTATTTATAACAAAGTATTCAGGGTATTTATTTATTAAATACACTGATTTTTATCTTCTCCCAATACAAAAAGTTATAATCGATTCTCCCTGTCAACACAACATTGGTTCGATCTTATTTGGTAAACATAGAAATTATAACAAAATATTTTTTATCCTTGATAAAATATTAAAACAATAAAGAATTAATTTATTAATTTCCCAGGGTTAATGGTAAGTTCTTTGTGTTATGAGATGGTCAGAAATGAATAATAAAATACTAAGCTTTACAAAGAAAAATAGATTATATTTGTTTTTCCTTTAGTAGGTAGTTCCGGGTTTATCCGCTAGAGTACAGGTTATGTTCTTTACTACAAACACGAAATCATTTAATGGATGCTGAAAACACACAGAGATCCATTATGAAGGTTTTTTGGTTAACAAAAATTAATAAAGTTTGTTTCACCTCTTTTCTTGAAGTGTTTACTTGTATGGTGCTGTTTCTAGTGTTGAAGTTATAGTTGATTTGTAATTTAGTTAATTTTTACTAAGATACGGTCTCACCAAAAATCTCAAAGTGCAGTCAAACTAGGCCTGAACTGGTAGTTGGATTATTTCAAAGTTTCATCAAATAAAGGATGTGAATGTTGATACTTGAAGGAGTTCTAACACAAGGTGTACATCACTCGTTAATTTTTATTAAATTTCGCACTATTTCCAAAAGTATTCATTACGTTTTTTCAAATTTAAATAGGCATTACACTTTTTTTCAAACGTTCTTTTTCCCAATCGTTTTAACAATTAAATTATATCTTGTTAGTTGGTTACTGTTAGTAACCAAGAATTTTTTATGGTTTTTTTATTGGTGAATCTATATACTTTTGAGTATATAGGCTGTTATTAATTATTATAAATTTATTTCTTATTTATAGAAAAATAATCCTTTTTAACTTTTGTTTATAATCCAATTTAATTTATGTAAGGTTTTCTTTCTATTTTCTCTTAAACTTATACATAGGTCTTTAATATTTTGATTTCCTTCAATTGTATTTATTTATTATTTGCTTAAAGTATCCTTACACTAAACTATTTTCCTCTGCCATTTTACTCATACAGTATTATTTTATTTTATTATTATTTATATCTAACCCTGGGTTATCTTATATTTAAACACAATTATTATATTAAACATAAAATTATATCTAGGTACAAAACCTTTGTGGCCTACACAATACAAATTATACAAAATACAGAATTTGTCAGTAGCAATATAGTCTACTGCTACAATTGTTTGTTTCTCCATCTCCAGTATAATTCTGTGAGATGCTCCTTTTTAACCACTTACTTTCTCACTATGTACACTATATCGCACTTTGTAGACTATATGTCACTTAGTTATAGTTTATAGTGTTCTGTAGTACAAAGTAATCTATAGCTAAGTACCTAATACCCATTTCTGACCTTTATAGTGGGGTGATTACGTTATCATTTTTGGGCCTGGGTTATGTAACGTTACTTAAAGCCCCCCCCACTAGAACAGATTTATTTTTGTTTTACTGGTTTCAAAATAAATTGTTGACCTCTTCAATCTTTATATTCTTGTTTTATTCTTCATGATATCTTTTCATTTCAGACTGGTTATATACCTGTTATTTGGTTAATGGTAATAAGCTGGGTTTTATATTCAACTCTCTCTCTCTTGGAGGCATATTCATCAATGATTTATTTCTCTGGGTAGTGGTCTTCCACATATTACTTGATAAGGGCTGGTCACACTAATCATAAAAAACTTGTTTTAACACTTATATTTCTATTTACTTCTATAAATTCGCTTTCTCAATTAAGCTTCTGTCTGCTATCTTTCTTCTGTTTTCTTCATTCATACTTCTGGAATCTAATATCACTCTGGTCAGCTATTTTATCATCCCTTAAATATTCAATTTCCCTAACATTTTTCCCTATCCTGTGCGGTGGTTCATTTCGGGTGGCCACTTTTAGGTCCATAACTCCGCTGTCCATCCTTACACCTTCTGAGACCAGGGGAACATCATCCCTGCTCAGGAAAATTATTGCCGGAACATTTCTACGGTCAATTCATTATAATAAGAAACTTATAAGTAGTCGATTAGTGACTAATACTAAACATTTTTGGGATTCTTCATACTGTTGCTGTTTGCATTTAATTATATATTTCCTTTTCTTCTTGATTCCTTTTTCATTAACTAATAGCATATAACATTATTGATAGGCATTATTTTAAAATCCTTTTAACTTTTCTTCTTGTGACATATTTTCTCCGTATCATTTCTTATATCATTTTCAATTCCGAGAAATTCTAAATTATAGTTGTATTAATTATCATCCTCCTTCAGCTTCATTGGAGTCATTAAATTATTCGTTATTCTTCTTATTTGAGCACATTACCATCAATTGTTTTTATTTATTTATTTTTTCTTCTGTTCGTTACCATCAAAATATTATTTTTTCTATCATTCCATTTTAAATCAGTTCTTTATAAATATTATTTAATCATCTGTTCTCTTTTTCTTGGTGGTTTGTTGTTTGTTAAATCAAATGTTTGTAAAATATTTTAAGTAAGTTGTACTTACATACTTTTTGTTAAATCAAATGGTTGCAAAATATCTTAAATCATATTATTTCTGAATAAATTAAGTAAGTTGTCCTTATAGGCTTTTGGAATTTTGTGGTGTTATTCTTACCCATGGGTTGCGTGGTCAGTATCAGAAAATCAGTCCCCTTTTTTCTGGTTGGTTATCGTTTAGTTTAACCATGGTACATTAACTCAGGTACTCCCTTTTTTCGGATTACTGGAGTGTTCGGAATTAATTCTCTCCTTGATAATCTCCTTACCATCCGGCTCTCCCACTTTGCTGCTATGAAACCTTCATTTAAGTACCGGTCTTCCGTCATTGTTCGTTCCTTTTTGACTAATAGGTATTGCACCTCCTCTGACATAACATATTCATTCATTTTTAATATCATTCCATTCCCATTTTCCTCTGGATGATTTACCAAAATGTTTAATGATATATTCCATCTTGATGATCTGACTAATATCTTCTGATGCACTTCAATCGTCGACACATTTAACTGGGATGTAAACTTAATTAACTCCCTCTGTTCATTAATTGGAAGGTTAAATACATTAATTAATCCACCTGTAATCATCTCCCATTCTTCCCTTAAATTTATTATTTTCTTTCTACATGTTTTTCTTATTTTCTTGGTCTTCTTTTCAAGGTATTGATTATCCTCTTTGTTGTGGCTATTTTTATTTTCCGATGGCATTACACCTTGGTATTCTGTAATTTCTATTTCCTTCCTACTCTCTTCTGTATTCGGATTTACTTTAAGACCTTCGGAAGTGCTGTCTTGTGTTTCATTCAAATTCTTGAAACCACTGTCCATTTGCTTATTTGTCTCCTCGTTGTATGTATCTGCTTTTTGGCTAAGTGTGTTACTGATTAGTTCAATCTTCCCATGAATTTGTTTTATATTTTTATTACTTTCTTCAAATTTGGTGTTCATATATTCCCTTTGTCCGTTAATAATTTCTTTCAATTTGTGGTGTTGTTCATTCATGGTTTGTCTGATATTTCCACGAATGGTCTCAATTTTTTCATTTAATTGTTTTACTACACTTTCCTGAATACTATCTATTTTCTCATTGGTTTGTTTGTTTTGTTCCTTCAAAGTTTCATTTTGTTTCTTTGAAGTTTCCTCCTGTTTCCTAAAATTTTCCTTATTTTCCTCATTGGTTTGCTTTGAGTTTTCCTCCTGTTTCCTAAATTGTTCAGCCATAAATTTCATCATGTCTTGCCAATTGGGTTCTTCTCTGGCTACCGCTTTATCTGGTTGGTCTCCTTGGGCATCCTCTTCAACTCTTTCTTTTTCCGTGTTTGTGACTACTTCGGTTTCTTCTTTATCACATGTTGGTTGTTCCATTTCACTGTCTGTGATTACTTCTATTTCTTGTTCCTGTCCACCTTCTTCCTTCTCCTTTTCTTCTGCCCTCTTCTTCGATCTGCCTCTGGTATTATGCATCTCTTGTTTTCTCATAGCTGCCGACGATAATTAGGTTTTTTGTTATATTATTTTGTCGAATATCTCAAAATTTCTTTCCTAATTAAAGCCCTTTTACATTGAGCGCCATTTTGTAACGTCCCTCTCGCGGTGAATGTTCTCAGATCCTCTGAGTACCTTTTGCGATCGTCACTATAATATTTCTTTATTTTATAAGTCCCACGTTGTTAGCGTCATTTTGTAATGTCCCATGGTGAAATTTTTCTCAGAGCCCTTTTTTTATGTGTTTACTATCGTTAATTAAATCTAAGTTTTAATGGCTCTTCAAAAATCTCGCTTTCATGAGAGTCACTGTTCATCCTTTATTGATTGTATTTGCAAATGTTCAGTGTCGGTTATAATTTATGTTTACAGAAATTAAAAAACTGAAATCGAGTGTGTGTGATTTGGGAGAATTCAATGAAGTTGTTTGACCATAGTTAGGAGAGAGAGGGCCAGTGGTATTATCCCCGGATTATACAATTACTTAATTTAAATTTCGCTGCTCATGAGATCAGCTGATTTTGACGTCTGCAACCCAATTTGAGGCTAAATTAACACCAATTGTCGGTAATATTTTCCGGCTGTTCGTCCTCTTCTTTGTCTCCTGAAACTCTGTAACAACTACCCTCTACGAGAAATAATACACATTTTATTATTTATAACAAAGTATTCAGGGTATTTATTTATTAAATACACTGATTTTTATCTTCTCCCAATACAAAAAGTTATAATCGATTCTCCCTGTCAACACAACATTGGTTCGATCTTATTTGGTAAACATAGAAATTATAACAAAATATTTTTTATCCTTGATAAAATATTAAAACAATAAAGAATTAATTTATTAATTTCCCAGGGTTAATGGTAAGTTCTTTGTGTTATGAGACGGTCAGAAATGAATAATAAAATACTAAGCTTTACAAAGAAAAGTAGATTATATTTGTTTTTTCTTTAGTAGGTAGTTCCGGGTTTATCCGCTAGAGTACAGGTTATGTTCTTTACTACAAACACAAAATTATTTAATGGATGCTGAAAACACACAGAGATCCGTTATGAAGGTTTTTTGGTTAACAAAAATTAATAAAGTTTGTTTCACCTCTTTTCTTGAAGTGTTTACTTGTATGGTGCTGTTTCTAGTGTTGAAGTTATAGTTGATTTGTAATTTAGTTAATTTTTACTAAGATACGGTCTCACCAAAAATCTCGAAGTGCAGTCAAACTAGGCCTGAACTGGTAGTTGGATTATTTCAAAGTTTCATCAAATAAAGGACGTGAATGTTGATACTTGAAGGAGTTCTAACACAAGGTGTACATCACTCGTTAATTTTTATTAAATTTCGCACTATTTCCAAAAGTATTCATTACGTTTTTTCAAATTTAAATAGGCATTACACTTTTTTTCAAACGTTCTTTTTCCCAATCGTTTTAACAATTAAATTATATCTTGTTAGTTGGTTACTGTTAGTAACCAAGAATTTTTTATGGTTTTTTTATTGGTGAATCTATATACTTTTGAGTATATAGGCTGTTATTAATTATTATAAATTTATTTCTTATTTATAGAAAAATAATCCTTTTTAACTTTTGTTTATAATCCAATTTAATTTATATAAGGTTTTTCTTTCTATTTTCTCTTAAACTTATACATAGGTCTTTAATATTTTGATTTCCTTCAATTGTATTTATTTATTATTTATTATTTGCTTAAAGTATCCTTACACTAAACTATTTTCCTCTGCCATTTTACTCATACAGTACTATTTTATTTTGTTATTATTTTATATCTAACCCTGGGTTATCTTATATTTAAACACAACTATTATATTAAACATAAAATTATACCTAGGTACAAAACGTTTGTGGCCTACACAATACAAATTATACAAAATACAAACAAAATACAGAATTTGTCAGTAGCAATATAGTCTACTGCTACAATTGTTTGTTTCTCCATCTCCAGTATAATTCTGTGAGATGCTCCTTTTTAACCACTTACTTTCTCACCGTGTACACTATATCACACTTTGTACACTATATGTCACTTAGTTATAGTTTATAGTGTTCTGTAGTACAAAGTAATCTATAGCAAAGTACCTAATACCCATTTCTGACCTTTATAGTGGGGTGATTACGTTATCATTTTTGGGCCTGGGTTATGTAACGTTACAATATATATATTATAACGATTCATAAAGCCGACCCATCGGATCGTTATATGAAAGTGTCATACTGTGCGAGTATAGTGGCATAAGCAAGAGATAGAGGGTATAATCACAGCTATCTCTGTCTAACATCGCCACTGCTACGAATGTTGCCGGCACAGACATGAATTTTTATTCAATTATTTTTATTAGTTAAAACTGCAATATCTTCAAAACTAATAAATATACAGCAATTCTGAAACCTGCATAGTGTTCAGCAATTAAAGCTCTATAAGTAGCCAAAGTATCAACCAATATAATTAACAGTTACAGAAGTTATACAGTAGAAGAACGCCAAGAGAAATAACTAGAGAATTATGCTAGGTACGAATTAGGTGTTTTCACACACTTACAGAGAAAAACCTAAGCAATAATATTCTGTGGTCAGATCTTTGAAATCACGTTTGCAAATACCCATAATCAAACGATTTGCAAACGGAGGAAGTATGAAATTAGCCAGTAATTCTCTACCATCTCAAACCTGATTTGGACGACTTGTTCAATATTGTTTCAAATGGAAAACGCATGATTTATTTGGAACAACCAATCACAAAGCTGTATTCAGAAGAGACGCCAACTCAGACTTGGGGAATCGAGCACTCTTCGTTCGAACATTAAATAGGCAAGACGTGTGTTAGATACGAGTTCAATTTCGCAAACCACGCAAAGTTTTATTTAATTAACCGTTCGAGAAGTGGTCCACAGTAGCAGAGGAACTAGTAAAGTTCGTTAATAAATACTCCCGCTGTGTAACAACTCATTAATTAATTAAAAAAATAATTAATTAAATAATTCATTGATTGTGAAGTGACCTGTGCACCAGAGTAGCTACAGCATCTGTAAGCGCCCAGGGTCATCGGTCGATATTGGTCAACAACAATTTCTTCTGAGCCGAACCATCAAAAGGAGGATCTCTACGGATTCCTATCTACGGTCGACGCATCAATCAGTAAGAAATATATTCATTGATCAATGAAATAAGTAACAAAATAAATAATAAATCAATAAACAATTTTAAAAGACACTAAGTAAATTCATAATTTGTATTTAAACATTAAGATTAGTAATAACGTAATATAGGAGTGTTGAATGGAGAGTAAGGTGTAGTATTGAACGTGCAAATTATTGCAGACCCGTTCTTTAGCACTGGTTTGGGAGATATAAATTTTCCTGATTAAACCAGATAAGAACAATTGGTCGTTTGGACGTTTTAATCTTCACTTTTCACGCACACTCATTAATAATAAGAGTTAGGTTAGCAATAAGTCCTTAACTTAGCTTTGAAAGAACATTAATAAAATAACATTTAATCGTTAATTAAACAAACTTCAACAAATTTTAAAGTGTTATTTGTAACGATTCCTCTTGAATTCCACACTCACTGAACGAATCCTGAGATAGTGTGTCTCTATGCTCTGAGCTAAGCTGAATCCATGTCATTGTATCTGGGATTTGTTCTGGCACCCAGGTAAAGTAAAAAAGTCATGGGTAAGTAACATTTTTCTATCATTATATTTATAGAAAGTAGAGTGATAGTGAAAAAAGTCTTTATATAATTTGTCGCCGCAAATAAGAGGCATATGTAAATTGACAAATATAATATATATAAAGAAAGGTGTTATAATATATATATATATATTGTAACGTACCGCTTTTTTTCGTGAGGTGTTATGGAAGTGTTATTATATGCCTCACGCAGTATGCGTCACTTTTGAATTATACTAACTGACGTTTTAAACGGTATAAATAAAGGATTTTGTTTATCTTGTTTTACTCAATCTAAAAGAAATCGAGAGTGTGTGATTTGGGGTCAAGGAGGTAATTTGTTCAGCCTTATGCAGAAGAGAGAGTAAGTATCATTATTGCCCCTCTGTTGTGACGATTTTTTCTGTATGTTGTGCTGAAATTTTCATTAACTACCCACTACAATAAATTATAACACGTTATAATTCAATATTAATTTTCAATAATATTGCTTTATTGATTATTGACTTTTGTCTCCAGCCACCCAAGTATATGTATCACAATTAATCTTTTTAAAAAGAAAACATCTTCTCAACTTTACCGAGTAAACATAGATCTGTCTAAAGAACAAAACATATATGTTGTTATTTAACCAATATTACGCTATAATAAAATACATCAGTTATTACATAATTCTTATTAATTCCCCAGGGTTCAGGGTGAATTCTTTGTGTTATGAGAGTGTCAGAAATGGCTAAATGCTACGCTTTACAAATATAAGAAATTAATAAATAATTTGGTTTAATTTTCAGATATTACGTAGTTTCCGGAACTGCCGTAAGAGAGCAGCATGTATTTGTTTACTTTTGAAATAAACATATGATATAATTAATATTTTTTTTTTGTTCTATTTCACTATTAAAAAACGAGTTTTCTTCTGGATTTATTACGAAAAATGTTTATATTACCTCGCTCCGTGTTGTCCTTACTGGGTTGAAGTTTTATTCTGTGATGAGGTACGTCTTGCGTTATTATTTCCTTTACATTTTGAGTATTTTCTGATGGTCTACTAGAAGTAGGCCGAACTATATTGGATCCTCAGAATGTTTTCATCCACTGGTTTTTAAGGTATATCACCATTTAATTAGGATTCCTCAGGTATAATTAGTTAGTATTCACTTTGCTTATTACTCTTGCGTGAATTTCGCCTCCTCCAAAGGTTATTTTTTTATAATTTTTGTCGCATCGGTTCTTCAACAACTCTCGTTCAGTTCAAAATTTTATTCTTATTAACAATACTTGTTATTTTCCATCACTCTTAGTAACACATAGTATTTTTATTATGTAGGCAGTTTGTGATTATTATAAATTTATATTTTTATTTATGGAAAAATAATTCCCTTCCATTCCGGTTTATTTACTAATTTAATTCACATAATATGTTTTGGTTAATTTTTTTATGACCTTGTATATAAATATTTTATCATTTTATTATCATTAAATAAATTTATATATTATTTATTTAGTATCGAATAGTGTTCATACCCGGTACTACTTCCTGTTGTCCTTTCCTTCCTAGGATTATTTTAATGTTATATTATCTTTGGTAGTTAAAATTTTTATGTCTTTTAAAATGAAACCCTGGGTTTTCTTACAATCTAACATAATTATTTGAAACAATATAATATTAACTTGGGTATAACAAATTGTGGTTCATACAATATAAATTACAATAAATAAATAAAATCACAAAAATCAATCAGTATTATTACATACTACTTCCATAGTTTTATCCTATCCAAAACATACAGCACAGTTTAGTAATATATTAGTTTCACTTTGGTTTTTCACCTCAATGGGTACACTAGAACTCACTTCGCACTATATACCACTCGAATTGTTTATTATGTGGAGTGATATAATTAAATTTTGAGCGAGCTTTAGTTCTACCCATTTCTGACTTCCACTCTCATGATTTACTTTATTGGGACCGGGTTATGTACCGTTACATAAAGCCCCCCCACTAGAACAAATTTATTTTAGTTCAACTCGTTGATAGAAATAAATTGTTGATTTGTTCAAGTCTCCTAATGGTCTTGACTTTGTTTTCATAATAGTGTTTCATTTCCGACTGATTATACACTCCCTTTATTTTATTATTGGTAATTGTTTTAATTTCATAAGTATTATTACCCTTCACCTGGGTTATGAGGTAAGGGCCAGTATAAAGTAGCAATAGCTTCCGGGCAATACCCTCTATAGAACTGGGTAGTTGTCTATTTTTTATTAGTACTTTATCTCCCAACTGGTATGTATCCAATCTTCTCCTTTTTACCTGTTCCCTTTTTTGTTGAAGTTCCACTTTATGTAACACTCTGTTGTGCATTTCCACTTGGTCGAATTCTACTCTCTCTCCTGGAGGGAAATTTATCAATGACATAATTTCTCTTGGTGGTGGTTTATCAAACATTATTTGATAAGGGCTAGTACCGATAGTGTCATGGTATGACCAATTAAGAAAAGTCTCGGCTGGTTCAATATACTGACTCCAGTTTTTATGTTCTTGATGACAATAGGTGCGTAGAATTCTGCCAACTTCCCTTAATACACGCTCAGCAGGATTGCTACTAGGGTGGTACACGGATGTCTTGTACGTTCTTATTTGCCAATTTCTCAATTCTTCCTTCCACCTTTTCTCCCGAAATTGCTTTCCATGATCCGTTATAATCATTTCCGGTCTTCCCACCTCAGGTAAGTATTTTTTTATAATTACTTCTAGAATTTTCTTCGTTGTAGCTCTACTAATAGCGTAGAGTTTTGTGTATTTCGTATAATGATCAAATAATATGATGATATATTTATATCTATGTCTTCCTCCACTTCTGGGAAAAGGTCCGCAGATATCCAAAAAAATCTTTTCAAGTTTTTTATTAGATGTTATAGTAATCATGGTGCCTGTTTTCTTCTCATTATTTACTTTTACAAGCTGACAAATGTTACAGGTTTTCACTATCTCTCTTACTCTTCTATTTATAGCTTTCACGTAACAATGTTCAGATAAAGCTTTAATAACCTTAAGTGATCCCATATGGCCATACCTTTCATGATAATCTTGAATCAATGCTACTTCTGTTGCTGCTGGTACATATATCTTCCAGACATGATCCTTAATGGTAGGACGAATAAAAAGGATCTCTTCATAAACACAAAAAAATTTCATTATTATAGGGTCATGTTGTAATATTCTTTCCTTAATTTTTGTTAATTTATTGTCACTTTGTTGATCGATTTTTATTTTATTAATTATATCTTGTAACTCCTTTGCCATCTTAATTATGTGATATATTTTTCCAATGCTTTCTGGTTCTATTTCACAAGTTCCTTTTTCAAGGTTAATCCGGGATAATTGGTCTGCTATTACATTCTTCTTACCTGGAATATATTCCCAGTCTAAATTATATTCTTGAAGTATTAATGCCCATCTAGTAAGTCTGCCGTGATTAAGTTTACAATTCTTTAAAAATGAAATTAATCTGTGATCAGTTCTGATAGTCACTGGGTATCCCAAAATAAATGTTCGAAATTTTATACATGAGAACACAACACTCAGCAGTTCTTTTTCAGTTACTGTATAGTTTCTCTCACAACTGCTTAGTACTCTACTTGCAAAACTGATAACTCCATGATTTCCTTCTTCATCTTCCTGATATAGCTCACTCCCAAGGCTAATGTTACTAGCATCACAATTTATGAAAAAACGTTTATTAAAATTTGGGTGATGTAACATGATGCAGTCAAGAAATTTATTTTTTACTATCTGGAAATTATTATCTTCACTTTCTTCCCATTTCCACTTGTTTTTCTTTGAAAGTAAATATTGAAATTGAGCTGTTATTTCTGAATAACTCTGTTGAAATTTTCTATAATAGTTGCATATCCCCAAAAAGGATTGTAATTGTTTCAAGTTTCTGGGTTTGGGAAAATCTTGAATAGCCTTTACTTTTTCAGGAGATGGTTTAATTCCAGTAGCAGATAAAATGAACCCTAAAAATGGTAGTTCATGAGTGATAAACTTAGATTTATCCAGTTTTAAAGTTATATTATGTTGCAAAAGTTTATCTAACACTGTTTCCACTCGGTTACAATGCTCCTCCCAAGTACAAGACGTAATTAGTATGTCATCCACATATATTGTAGTAAAATCTAAAACTTCCTTACCCAAAATTTGGTCCATGCATTGAATGAACACAGCCACAGAATTTACCAATCCAAAAGGCAAACGCTTAAAATGATAATTTCGTCCTTCGAATATGAAAGCAACATATTGTCTGCTGTTAGGGTGTAATTCTATTTGCCAGTATCCACAGACTGCATCCCAAGTACTCATGTACTTGCATCCAAAAAATCTCTTCATAATCTCCTCAATCTCACCTGGAGACGTGCGATCGTTAATGAGCATTTTATTCAACTCCCGAGCATCGAGACATAGTCTAACTTGACCATCTTTCTTCGGTATAGCCACCAATGGGCTAGTATATGGAGAGTTACTTCTTTCAATTATGTCTTCTAATATCATTCTTTGAATTTCTTTCCTTGCTGCCTCTTTCAAAGCTTGAGCAATAGGGTATGATCGTTTATTAAAATTTACATTTTCTTTAAATTTTAGTTCACACAAGAAGTTTTTAGCCTTTCCTGGTGATTCTGAGAATACTGGTTTATATTTATTATAAATTTTTATAAGTTGTTGTTTCTGTTCTATACTAATTATTTCCGGTGCCTGCCTATTCTGAAACTCCATTATTTCTTCTATCTTCTCTTTCCAAATCTTTGATTCTGTTACTTCTATATTATTACCTAGGGTTAATCTATTATTCTCCCTAACAAAAAATGAGCTCGGACACTGAGGGGCACTTTGGCTACCAATTATCTCAGCCGTTAACTCACCATTTTCTGTGCTCAAGGTTACTATACCCCTGGCCAGATTTACAATTGCAGTGTGTCGCTGTAGCATATCACACCCTATTAACACCCTAAACGGTAGCCCTTTCGCTACTAAAAATCCCATAGGTATTCCTATTCCATTAGTGGTAACATTCAAAGACACTTGTTTTTTGATTGTTTTATTTTGTTTCCCGGTAGCACCAACAATTGTTAAATTGTTAATTGGTAAAGTAGGTATTCTCTCAGTAGTTAACTCAGTAATACGATCTAATTCTAATTGATCAATAATTGTAATATTGGCCCCTGTATCAATCATGGCCTCTGCTGACACTCCATTTAATTTTAATTGTATATAGACTATGTCATTGTTCGGTGATGACTCTTTGATTACTCTTTCTTCCATTAACTCGGATTGTATATTTTTTAGAAAATTATTTCTGATAATGGTTATTGGTTTATTCAAATTATTATTATAATTGGGTGTATGGTAAATTCTGTGCCCTGTTGTTTCTAGCAGTGACGGGCAATCACATCTTCTCACTGCTGGTACCCGTTTCCCCTATTTATATCATTACCATTGGTTGCTTCAATATTTTCATTATGTTGAATGTTGTTTATCGGTATCCTTTCTTCATCCCTCTCTCTGGATCTAGGTTGATCGATGTTCATACTCCTTGATGTACCTTCGTCTCTATGATAATAATCCTGTCTGTAATTCGGTCGATTATTATTAGACCATCTTCCGCGATATCTATTATTGAAATAACTGTTGTTAGCATGTACATAATTAACTCGGGGCCTATTTTCTCTTGGTGGTTCATTCCTCCGCTCCTCGGTATTCCCTGACCTCCATCTACTTCTCCTATAATAAGATTCCTGTTCATAATTTTCTAGCAGCGTTTCCATGCCTCCAATAGTTTTTATTTGTCCACTCAAGCGTGCACTGATGATCTTTTCTTCAAAATGATACGCCATTTTGGTCACCAGACACTCTTCAGGTATCTTAGGGTCTAGATACTTGGCGATACACACCTTCCCTAAAAAGTAAGCAGTAGGTGTTTGTCCCGCTGTACGGTCATACCTACCATGACAGATATCGTCCTTAATAATGTTTTGTACTGATTCTGACCAGTACTTAAGTTTGAACATAGTTTTGAAATTCTCATAATCACACACCTCGTTCCTAATTGCTGTCCACCAATTATCATTGATATTTTTGAACGATTCGTCTAATAGACCTTTTATCATATTCCATCTATTCTCCTTTGATCTGTTCAAAATTTCATCTACTCTCCCTAAAAATTCAAGTGGGTTTCTGCGATAATCCCGAAAGTTTACACTTTCCTTATTGTCTGGATAAACATGATGACTGCTGCATGCAGATCTAGCGCTTATTCTATCTACATCACATTGAAAATTGGTTTGTATTTGTTGCAAACTATCTAATTTCTCTGCTTGGCTATCACATTGATTTTTTACATTCTCTACAGTTTTATGAAACTCTGAAAATTTACAGTTTAGACTGCTTTTAATGCTATCTAACTGGTCATTATTTTCTTGTCGTATGGCCATTACACGAACTTGGTTATCTTGTTCTTCTTTTTCCATTCTTGCCTCAACTCCAATTTTAATTAGTTCCATCTTCTCTTCAGTTGTATCTAATCTTTGGTTAGTTTCTACTAATTTCTTCTCTGCCTCTTCCTTATATGCCTCTACTCTTTGGCTTAACGTATTATTGACCAGTTCAATTTTACCTTCTAGATTTTCTCTTAATTCCTTGTTGAAACTCTCCATCTTACCCTCGATTTGTTTTAAATTCTCATTATTCTCTTCAAATTTTGCATTCATCTCTTCTCTTTGTCCTTCAACAGTTTCTTTCAGTTCATTGTATTGTTCATTCATGGTTTGTTTGATATTTCCATGAATGGTTTCTATTTTTTCATTTAGTTGTTTGACTAAACTTTCCTGAATGCTATCTATTTTCTCATTGGTCTGTCTATTTTGTTCCTCCTGCTTCTTAAAATTCTCTTTATTTTCCTCATTGGTTTGCTTTGAAGTTTCCTCCTGTTTTCTAAAATTTTCCTCTATTTTATCAAATTTTTCCTCCTGTTTCTTAAATTTTTCGTCTATTTTATCATTGGTTTGTCTATTTTGTTCCTCCTGTTTCTTAAATTTTTCGTCTATTTTATCATTGGTTTGTCTATTGCTTTCCATAATAATTCTCAACATCTCCTGCATGCTCATGTCTTCTTTTTGGGTGGATTTATCTGGTTGGTCCCCTTGGGCATCCTCTTCCACTATTTCCTTTTCCGTATCCATAACTACTTCGGTTTCTTCTGTATCACCTGTCTGTTGGTCCATTTCACTGTCCGTGACTAACTCTATTTCTTGTTCCTGTCCACCTTCTTCAATCTCCTTTTCTTCTGCCCTCTTCTTCGATTTTCCTCGGGTATTAGGCATTTCTTGTTTTCTCATAACTGCCAACGATAATTAGATTTTTTGATATATATTTTTATTAAATATCAAAATTCTTTTCTAATTACCGCCCTTTTACGTTGAGCGCCAAATCTGTAACGTACCGCTTTTTTTCGTGAGGTGTTATGGAAGTGTTATTATATGCCTCACGCAGTATGCGTCACTTTTGAATTATACTAACTGACGTTTTAAACGGTATAAATAAAGGATTTTGTTTATCTTGTTTTACTCAATCTAAAAGAAATCGAGAGTGTGTGATTTGGGGTCAAGGAGGTAATTTGTTCAGCCTTATGCAGAAGAGAGAGTAAGTATCGTTATTGCCCCTCTGTTGTGACGATTTTTTCTGTATGTTGTGCTGAAATTTTCATTAACTACCCACTACAATAAATTATAACACGTTATAATTCAATATTAATTTTCAATAATATTGCTTTATTGATTATTGACTTTTGTCTCCAGCCACCCAAGTATATGTATCACAATTAATCTTTTTAAAAAGAAAACATCTTCTCGACTTTACCGAGTAAACATAGATCTGTCTAAAGAACAAAACATATATGTTGTTATTTAACCAATATTACGTTATAATAAAATACATCAGTTATTACATAATTCTTATTAATTCCCCAGGGTTCAGGGTGAATTCTTTGTGTTATGAGAGTGTCAGAAATGGCTAAATGCTACGCTTTACAAATATAAGAAATTAATAAATAATTTGGTTTAATTTTCAGATATTACGTAGTTTCCGGAACTGCCGTAAGAGAGCAGCATGTATTTGTTTACTTTTGAAATAAACATATGATACAATTAATTTTTTTTTTTTGTTCTATTTCACTATTAAAAAATGAGTTTTCTTCTGGATTTATTACAAAAAATGTTTATATTACCTCGCTCCGTGTTGTCCTTACTGGGTTGAAGTTTTATTCTGTGATGAGGTACGTCTTGCGTTATTATTTCCTTTACATTTCGAGTATTTTCTGATGGTCTACTAGAAGTAGGCCGAACTATATTGGATCCTCAGAATGTTTTCATCCACTGGTTTTTAAGGTATATCACCATTTAATTAGGATTCCTCAGGTATAATTAGTTAGTATTCACTTTGCTTATTACTCTTGCGTGAATTTCGCCTCCTCCAAAGGTTATTTTTTTATAATTTTTGTCGCATCGGTTCTTCAACAACTCTCGTTCAGTTCAAAATTTTATTCTTATTAACAATACTTGTTATTTTCCATCACTCTTAGTAACACATAGTATTTTTATTATGTAGGCAGTTTGTGATTATTATAAATTTATATTTTTATTTATGGAAAAATAATTCCCTTCCATTCCGGTTTATTTACTAATTTAATTCACATAATATGTTTTGGTTAATTTTTTTATGACCTTGTATATAAATATTTTATCATTTTATTATCATTAAATAAATTTATATATTATTTATTTAGTATCGAATAGTGTTCATACCCGGTACTACTTCCTGTTGTCCTTTCCTTCCTAGGATTATTTTAATGTTATATTATCTTTGGTAGTTAAAATTTTTATGTCTTTTAAAATGAAACCCTGGGTTTTCTTACAATCTAACATAATTATTTGAAACAATATAATATTAACTTGGGTATAACAAATTGTGGTTCATACAATATAAATTACAATAAATAAATAAAATCACAAAAATCAATCAGTATTATTACATACTACTTCCATAGTTTTATCCTATCCAAAACATACAGCACAGTTTAGTAATATATTAGTTTCACTTTGGTTTTTCACCTCAATGGGTACACTAGAACTCACTTCGCACTATATACCACTCGAATTGTTTATTATGTGGAGTGATATAATTAAATTTTGAGCGAGCTTTAGTTCTACCCATTTCTGACTTCCACTCTCATGATTTACTTTATTGGGACCGGGTTATGTACCGTTACATAAAGCCCCCCCACTAGAACAAATTTATTTTAGTTCAACTCGTTGATAGAAATAAATTGTTGATTTGTTCAAGTCTCCTAATGGTCTTGACTTTGTTTTCATAATAGTGTTTCATTTCCGACTGATTATACACTCCCTTTATTTTATTATTGGTAATTGTTTTAATTTCATAAGTATTATTACCCTTCACCTGGGTTATGAGGTAAGGGCCAGTATAAAGTAGCAATAGCTTCCGGGCAATACCCTCTATAGAACTGGGTAGTTGTCTATTTTTTATTAGTACTTTATCTCCCAACTGGTATGTATCCAATCTTCTCCTTTTTACCTGTTCCCTTTTTTGTTGAAGTTCCACTTTATGTAACACTCTGTTGTGCATTTCCACTTGGTCGAATTCTACTCTCTCTCCTGGAGGGAAATTTATCAATGACATAATTTCTCTTGGTGGTGGTTTATCAAACATTATTTGATAAGGGCTAGTACCGATAGTGTCATGGTATGACCAATTAAGAAAAGTCTCGGCTGGTTCAATATACTGACTCCAGTTTTTATGTTCTTGATGACAATAGGTGCGTAGAATTCTGCCAACTTCCCTTAATACACGCTCAGCAGGATTGCTACTAGGGTGGTACACGGATGTCTTGTACGTTCTTATTTGCCAATTTCTCAATTCTTCCTTCCACCTTTTCTCCCGAAATTGCTTTCCATGATCCGTTATAATCATTTCCGGTCTTCCCACCTCAGGTAAGTATTTTTTTATAATTACTTCTAGAATTTTCTTCGTTGTAGCTCTACTAATAGCGTAGAGTTTTGTGTATTTCGTATAATGATCAAATAATATGATGATATATTTATATCTATGTCTTCCTCCACTTCTGGGAAAAGGTCCGCAGATATCCAAAAAAATCTTTTCAAGTTTTTTATTAGATGTTATAGTAATCATGGTGCCTGTTTTCTTCTCATTATTTACTTTTACAAGCTGACAAATGTTACAGGTTTTCACTATCTCTCTTACTCTTCTATTTATAGCTTTCACGTAACAATGTTCAGATAAAGCTTTAATAACCTTAAGTGATCCCATATGGCCATACCTTTCATGATAATCTTGAATCAATGCTACTTCTGTTGCTGCTGGTACATATATCTTCCAGACATGATCCTTAATGGTAGGACGAATAAAAAGGATCTCTTCATAAACACAAAAAAATTTCATTATTATAGGGTCATGTTGTAATATTCTTTCCTTAATTTTTGTTAATTTATTGTCACTTTGTTGATCGATTTTTATTTTATTAATTATATCTTGTAACTCCTTTGCCATCTTAATTATGTGATATATTTTTCCAATGCTTTCTGGTTCTATTTCACAAGTTCCTTTTTCAAGGTTAATCCGGGATAATTGGTCTGCTATTACATTCTTCTTACCTGGAATATATTCCCAGTCTAAATTATATTCTTGAAGTATTAATGCCCATCTAGTAAGTCTGCCGTGATTAAGTTTACAATTCTTTAAAAATGAAATTAATCTGTGATCAGTTCTGATAGTCACTGGGTATCCCAAAATAAATGTTCGAAATTTTATACATGAGAACACAACACTCAGCAGTTCTTTTTCAGTTACTGTATAGTTTCTCTCACAACTGCTTAGTACTCTACTTGCAAAACTGATAACTCCATGATTTCCTTCTTCATCTTCCTGATATAGCTCACTCCCAAGGCTAATGTTACTAGCATCACAATTTATGAAAAAACGTTTATTAAAATTTGGGTGATGTAACATGATGCAGTCAAGAAATTTATTTTTTACTATCTGGAAATTATTATCTTCACTTTCTTCCCATTTCCACTTGTTTTTCTTTGAAAGTAAATATTGAAATTGAGCTGTTATTTCTGAATAACTCTGTAGAAATTTTCTATAATAGTTGCATATCCCCAAAAAGGATTGTAATTGTTTCAAGTTTCTGGGTTTGGGAAAATCTTGAATAGCCTTTACTTTTTCAGGAGATGGTTTAATTCCAGTAGCAGATAAAATGAACCCTAAAAATGGTAGTTCATGAGTGATAAACTTAGATTTATCCAGTTTTAAAGTTATATTATGTTGCAAAAGTTTATCTAACACTGTTTCCACTCGGTTACAATGCTCCTCCCAAGTACAAGACGTAATTAGTATGTCATCCACATATATTGTAGTAAAATCTAAAACTTCCTTACCCAAAATTTGGTCCATGCATTGAATGAACACAGCCACAGAATTTACCAATCCAAAAGGCAAACGCTTAAAATGATAATTTCGTCCTTCGAATATGAAAGCAACATATTGTCTGCTGTTAGGGTGTAATTCTATTTGCCAGTATCCACAGACTGCATCCCAAGTACTCATGTACTTGCATCCAAAAAATCTCTTCATAATCTCCTCAATCTCACCTGGAGACGTGCGATCGTTAATGAGCATTTTATTCAACTCCCGAGCATCGAGACATAGTCTAACTTGACCATCTTTCTTCGTATAGCCACCAATGGGCTAGTATATGGAGAGTTACTTCTTTCAATTATGTCTTCTAATATCATTCTTTGAATTTCTTTCCTTGCTGCCTCTTTCAAAGCTTGAGCAATAGGGTATGATCGTTTATTAAAATTTACATTTTCTTTAAATTTTAGTTCACACAAGAAGTTTTTAGCCTTTCCTGGTGATTCTGAGAATACTGGTTTATATTTATTATAAATTTTTATAAGTTGTTGTTTCTGTTCTATACTAATTATTTCCGGTGCCTGCCTATTCTGAAACTCCATTATTTCTTCTATCTTCTCTTTCCAAATCTTTGATTCTGTTACTTCTATATTATTACCTAGGGTTAATCTATTATTCTCCCTAACAAAAAATGAGCTCGGACACTGAGGGGCACTTTGGCTACCAATTATCTCAGCCGTTAACTCACCATTTTCTGTGCTCAAGGTTACTATACCCCTGGCCAGATTTACAATTGCAGTGTGTCGCTGTAGCATATCACACCCTATTAACACCCTAAACGGTAGCCCTTTCGCTACTAAAAATCCCATAGGTATTCCTATTCCATTAGTGGTAACATTCAAAGACACTTGTTTTTGATTGTTTTATTTTGTTTCCCGGTAGCACCAACAATTGTTAAATTGTTAATTGGTAAAGTAGGTATTCTCTCAGTAGTTAACTCAGTAATACGATCTAATTCTAATTGATCAATAATTGTAATATTGGCCCCTGTATCAATCATGGCCTCTGCTGACACTCCATTTAATTTTAATTGTATATAGACTATGTCATTGTTCGGTGATGACTCTTTGATTACTCTTTCTTCCATTAACTCGGATTGTATATTTTTTAGAAAATTATTTCTGATAATGGTTATTGGTTTATTCAAATTATTATTATAATTGGGTGTATGGTAAATTCTGTGCCCTGTTGTTTCTAGCAGTGACGGGCAATCACATCTTCTCACTGCTGGTACCCGTTTCCCCTATTTATATCATTACCATTGGTTGCTTCAATATTTTCATTATGTTGAATGTTGTTTATCGGTATCCTTTCTTCATCCCTCTCTCTGGATCTAGGTTGATCGATGTTCATACTCCTTGATGTACCTTCGTCTCTATGATAATAATCCTGTCTGTAATTCGGTCGATTATTATTAGACCATCTTCCGCGATATCTATTATTGAAATAACTGTTGTTAGCATGTACATAATTAACTCGGGGCCTATTTTCTCTTGGTGGTTCATTCCTCCGCTCCTCGTATTCCCTGACCTCCATCTACTTCTCCTATAATAAGATTCCTGTTCATAATTTTCTAGCAGCGTTTCCATGCCTCCAATAGTTTTTATTTGTCCACTCAAGCGTGCACTGATGATCTTTTCTTCAAAATGATACGCCATTTTGGTCACCAGACACTCTTCAGGTATCTTAGGGTCTAGATACTTGGCGATACACACCTTCCCTAAAAGTAAGCAGTAGGTGTTTGTCCCGCTGTACGGTCATACCTACCATGACAGATATCGTCCTTAATAATGTTTTGTACTGATTCTGACCAGTACTTAAGTTTGAACATAGTTTTGAAATTCTCATAATCACACACCTCGTTCCTAATTGCTGTCCACCAATTATCATTGATATTTTTGAACGATTCGTCTAATAGACCTTTTATCATATTCCATCTATTCTCCTTTGATCTGTTCAAAATTTCATCTACTCTCCCTAAAAATTCAAGTGGGTTTCTGCGATAATCCCGAAAGTTTACACTTTCCTTATTGTCTGGATAAACATGATGACTGCTGCATGCAGATCTAGCGCTTATTCTATCTACATCACATTGAAAATTGGTTTGTATTTGTTGCAAACTATCTAATTTCTCTGCTTGGCTATCACATTGATTTTTTACATTCTCTACAGTTTTATGAAACTCTGAAAATTTACAGTTTAGACTGCTTTTAATGCTATCTAACTGGTCATTATTTTCTTGTCGTATGGCCATTACACGAACTTGGTTATCTTGTTCTTCTTTTTCCATTCTTGCCTCAACTCCAATTTTAATTAGTTCCATCTTCTCTTCAGTTGTATCTAATCTTTGGTTAGTTTCTACTAATTTCCTTCTCTGCCTCTTCCTTATATGCCTCTACTCTTTGGCTTAACGTATTATTGACCAGTTCAATTTTACCTTCTAGATTTTCTCTTAATTCCTTGTTGAAACTCTCCATCTTACCCTCGATTTGTTTTAAATTCTCATTATTCTCTTCAAATTTTGCATTCATCTCTTCTCTTTGTCCTTCAACAGTTTCTTTCAGTTCATTGTATTGTTCATTCATGGTTTGTTTGATATTTCCATGAATGGTTTCTATTTTTTCATTTAGTTGTTTGACTAAACTTTCCTGAATGCTATCTATTTTCTCATTGGTCTGTCTATTTTGTTCCTCCTGCTTCTTAAAATTCTCTTTATTTTCCTCATTGGTTTGCTTTGAAGTTTCCTCCTGTTTTCTAAAATTTTCCTCTATTTTATCAAATTTTTCCTCCTGTTTCTTAAATTTTTCGTCTATTTTATCATTGGTTTGTCTATTTTGTTCCTCCTGTTTCTTAAATTTTTCGTCTATTTTATCATTGGTTTGTCTATTGCTTTCCATAATAATTCTCAACATCTCCTGCATGCTCATGTCTTCTTTTTGGGTGGATTTATCTGGTTGGTCCCCTTGGGCATCCTCTTCCACTATTTCCTTTTCCGTATCCATAACTACTTCGGTTTCTTCTGTATCACCTGTCTGTTGGTCCATTTCACTGTCCGTGACTAACTCTATTTCTTGTTCCTGTCCACCTTCTTCAATCTCCTTTTCTTCTGCCCTCTTCTTCGATTTTCCTCGGGTATTAGGCATTTCTTGTTTTCTCATAACTGCCAACGATAATTAGATTTTTTGATATATATTTTTATTAAATATCAAAATTCTTTTCTAATTACCGCCCTTTTACGTTGAGCGCCAAATCTGTAACGTACCGCTTTTTTTCGTGAGGTGTTATGGAAGTGTTATTATATGCCTCACGCAGTATGCGTCACTTTTGAATTATACTAACTGACGTTTTAAACGGTATAAATAAAGGATTTTGTTTATCTTGTTTTACTCAATCTAAAAGAAATCGAGAGTGTGTGATTTGGGGTCAAGGAGGTAATTTGTTCAGCCTTATGCAGAAGAGAGAGTAAGTATCGTTATTGCCCCTCTGTTGTGACGATTTTTTCTGTATGTTGTGCTGAAATTTTCATTAACTACCCACTACAATAAATTATAACACGTTATAATTCAATATTAATTTTCAATAATATTGCTTTATTGATTATTGACTTTTGTCTCCAGCCACCCAAGTATATGTATCACAATTAATCTTTTTAAAAAGAAAACATCTTCTCGACTTTACCGAGTAAACATAGATCTGTCTAAAGAACAAAACATATATGTTGTTATTTAACCAATATTACGTTATAATAAAATACATCAGTTATTACATAATTCTTATTAATTCCCCAGGGTTCAGGGTGAATTCTTTGTGTTATGAGAGTGTCAGAAATGGCTAAATGCTACGCTTTACAAATATAAGAAATTAATAAATAATTTGGTTTAATTTTCAGATATTACGTAGTTTCCGGAACTGCCGTAAGAGAGCAGCATGTATTTGTTTACTTTTGAAATAAACATATGATACAATTAATTTTTTTTTTTTGTTCTATTTCACTATTAAAAAATGAGTTTTCTTCTGGATTTATTACAAAAAATGTTTATATTACCTCGCTCCGTGTTGTCCTTACTGGGTTGAAGTTTTATTCTGTGATGAGGTACGTCTTGCGTTATTATTTCCTTTACATTTCGAGTATTTTCTGATGGTCTACTAGAAGTAGGCCGAACTATATTGGATCCTCAGAATGTTTTCATCCACTGGTTTTTAAGGTATATCACCATTTAATTAGGATTCCTCAGGTATAATTAGTTAGTATTCACTTTGCTTATTACTCTTGCGTGAATTTCGCCTCCTCCAAAGGTTATTTTTTTATAATTTTTGTCGCATCGGTTCTTCAACAACTCTCGTTCAGTTCAAAATTTTATTCTTATTAACAATACTTGTTATTTTCCATCACTCTTAGTAACACATAGTATTTTTATTATGTAGGCAGTTTGTGATTATTATAAATTTATATTTTTATTTATGGAAAAATAATTCCCTTCCATTCCGGTTTATTTACTAATTTAATTCACATAATATGTTTTGGTTAATTTTTTTATGACCTTGTATATAAATATTTTATCATTTTATTATCATTAAATAAATTTATATATTATTTATTTAGTATCGAATAGTGTTCATACCCGGTACTACTTCCTGTTGTCCTTTCCTTCCTAGGATTATTTTAATGTTATATTATCTTTGGTAGTTAAAATTTTTATGTCTTTTAAAATGAAACCCTGGGTTTTCTTACAATCTAACATAATTATTTGAAACAATATAATATTAACTTGGGTATAACAAATTGTGGTTCATACAATATAAATTACAATAAATAAATAAAATCACAAAAATCAATCAGTATTATTACATACTACTTCCATAGTTTTATCCTATCCAAAACATACAGCACAGTTTAGTAATATATTAGTTTCACTTTGGTTTTTCACCTCAATGGGTACACTAGAACTCACTTCGCACTATATACCACTCGAATTGTTTATTATGTGGAGTGATATAATTAAATTTTGAGCGAGCTTTAGTTCTACCCATTTCTGACTTCCACTCTCATGATTTACTTTATTGGGACCGGGTTATGTACCGTTACAATATATATATATATATATATATATATATTATAACATCGCCAAATTCAGATCAATTTTGATAACAATAAGTATGTATAAAAAATGCTAAATAATACTATATTTTAATAAATAAATAATGTGGAGAGTAAAATATATACAGAAGGTAATTAAGAAGGGAGGAGAAAGAGTAATAAACCAAAAGTGATTAATAAAGAAACTCAACTAATAGACTGACAGACAAACGACATTGACTCAACCCCAGAGATTGGCCAGTTAAGAAACCTAAATAAAGAAAACTAGACGAGTGAAGGAGAAGAAGAATGAAAACCAAGAGAGAACAAACCCACGAAGAAGAAAACAAAATGAAACACGTCAAGAAAAACAGACAAGGGATAAAAAATAGAGAAGGGAGAAATAATGTGATCCAAAATAATAAAGAAAATGAAACTGGTTAAGAACCAAAATAATTAATGAACGTTAATATTGATTGAATGACAATTGTAAATAGTCAGTAATAGAAAACAATAGATAAAACTACACTAACCAAAGAGTTAGGAATGTATGTAAGTTGTTAACAAAGAAAGACATAATATTAATAATTTTATATATATAGTGTGTAGAGAAAGATAATAAAATAATGAGAAATAAACGGAAGTTGAACTAGTGAAAGTGAATTATCCTAGAGTGATATAATACAAAAGAAACACTAAGTACTCGTAAATTATAATGAACACTAAATAATTTAAAAAAGTGCAAGTGATAAATAAATAAAAATATTGTCTGTAATAAAAATAGTAAGAGTAGAGAAAGGCTAAGATAAAGACTTAGTAAAATAACCAATGTTTAAGATTTAAGAGTGAACAATAACATTTAATAAAGTTACAATGAATAATATTTAGAATAGAACATTGATTCAGTAAATAATGAACACTAAGGAGTGATATTACCTGTGATGACTATGAAATACTATTGTTATAGAACTTAAGAATGTATTGTAAAGTTTAAAGGTGTGAATCACAAGAAAAGTAATAAGATGATGTTAACATGGAAGGGAAAGCAAAGAGCCTTAAAAAATAAGTATGTATTAACCTTAAGTAAATACCCATGTTATAAGGGAAGATTAATGAAAAAAGTTCAATAGAGGTGAGATTGTTTAGCACCCGAACAATAAATAAGAAATAATGAATTGCACACACAAATTAAATAATCAGTGTTGATTAATTGTATAAACTATTGTTTATGAATAGAAGATGGATGGGGTAAATATCCCAAACATAAACTTAAATGTTATATGTTATATTAGAAATAAATAGTAATGAATAGCCATGTTATTGACAGTGGCAGAGTACTCAAAATAAGGAAAGAAAACAATGTCTGAGTTATAAGGAAGAAAACTGTTAGTAAATAATTAGCAAGTAATATTGAATAACACAGTTGTTACATACAGAGATCACAAAAAGACTAAATTAAAACACCTCCAGAGACATTAAACCTAATTATAAAAACAAAATAACGATTTAGGACTAAATGAAATGTATTGTGTATGAAACCATAAAAAAACCAGTAATAGCTACTTAGATGGGAAATGGGCCTAACGGTCAAACATAAACAATTACTGATTGTATAAAAATAACCATGTAATTGACAAATCCAAGGTGACTAATTAACCAAGGATGAATGGTAACTATTATTGAAAACAAAATATTAAATTAAGGAATTATATAAACAGAGAAATGTAATTAGTAAGTATGAAATTAAGTATAAACTTAGAAAACTTAAAAAAACCCAATATTGTGGGATACCAAAATAATCTTTGTGAGAAAATACAAATGACAGTGCAAATAGATAACAACTAAGAAGGAAGATAAGAGGAGGAAGGAAGTCAGAAGATATAGGAAGATTTGAAAGGAATTCAAATATTGATAACAATGTATTCATGTCCTGCTCGCCCAATCAGAATAATGATGTAACCATGGAAACGACAGTTTCAAGAGGTAATTACCATTGAATACAATTACTTAGAAGGTGACGCTCACAAAAAACAGAAGCGAGAATTCAGTACAACACATTTTCATATTTAAAATATTTTAAAAGTAAAATAACTTATAGAAATTGATCGAAAAGGAGTCTGATGAATACTGAACACAATTACCTGATGGAGAAGACGTTTAATTGAAGACGAAGTGTATAAATAAATCCAAAAACTTAGAAAAAGATACCGAAGCCTGAATAAAGGACAAATGAATTATATTGCAGCCACAATCTTTCCTTCCCGACCTACAGAGTAATTACGTACTACAACGCTGTTAAGTATCCATTAAATTATCTCAACTTCCAAATTGACGCACTTTGAATATTTCTCACTATATGTTGAATACCACTGAATCACTTTTATTCTCTTTCAAAGATTAAATCGTAATATTAAGACACTGAAAATTTGTTAAGCTATAAAACTAACCTAGTATTTATGTACAACTTTTAAACCACTTGTACGACACTTAAACAAACCAATTATCATTACACATTACAATACTTAAGTAAAAACATTGTAAGGTTGTGTATTTTTATTATTGTAATTGCATCTGAGCCTTTTAACGTGATCCAAAGATCCCACAACAGTTGAACGTAATATTAGTTGATCGGTGTCATAGCACGCCATGCTGTATGTGTATTTGCATTCAAAATCGATTGGTTAAACCCAGAGGAAAGTCTTATAAAGAATTAACCGGTGCAGAATAATATAAAAAAAAAATTAAATTACAACTTGTGTCTATAAAATATTAACTTCTAATCAATAATAAATCTATACTGTGTATGTTAAATTGTGTTTTATTTTCATTGGAAAAGTGTATTCTTAAAAATATAATGTCTAGCGAATGTCTCTGATATGACACCTAGCGCGCAAGCAGCGAATACTGTAACTGCTAACTCGATTAACAAAAATCGAGAAAAGGCAGGACGAATTGAATTCTTCACATCGTTCGAATAAATCACTGATAAGGAGACAATTTTAATTGTTTTAAATAAACAATTTAACCATTATACATCTTTATAAACAATATTCGTACCTGTAATAAATACTATTTCATCTCCTCCATAATCGACTTTTATCGATTTCTACACACTCACAATATCCTTATTAGAATAATAAAGTTCTGATCTGTTGCAATATATATAATTATATAACGACTGTCGTCATCTCACTGGTAGGTACCAGTGAGATGACGACAGTCGTTATATAATTATATATATTGCAACAGATCAAACTTTATTATTCTAATAAGGATATTGTGAGTGTGTAGAAATCGATAAAAGTCTATTATGGAGGAGATGAAATATTATTTATTACATACAAATATTGTTTATAAAGATGTATAATGTTTTTTAAATTGTCATGTATTGATAGTATATTAAATTGTTTGTATTGTTCGATTAATATAAATCGCTTTTACTTGTTTGTGGCAACGTCCTCCTCTCGTCTCGTCGGTCCCGTCTCGTCGTCCTCTTCTACAGCTTCACTCCTTCCTGGTGTCCTCTTCGTCTCGTCGTCCTTGTACAGCAAGCAGCTCCAGCGGCGATATTTCAGAGTCTCGTAGTTATGTTTAACTGCTTCCACGATATCTTGCAGTGTCTTTAAGTTCCCTATGCGGATATCTTAACTTACACGACACAGCAGTGAATTTTATTTTATATTTTATTTAATTATTTATCCTCTTGGTTCTTACCGCAAAACTTCGTTAAGAATTACAAGGTTTATAGTTTACTTTATATAAAATATTCCTACATTTGTAAGAGAACAACTCTCTTACTCGGGCACAACTTCCCCTAGCAACGTCGACAGACAGACTGTATTCAACCTAGCTCTGCAACATATGAATCTCACTGAATTTGGTGTAATTTGATAGGCCAAGCCCAAGTCACATGATTGATGGAACAACCAGATACACAAAATTCATGAAAAACTTTGTATAATTTTGCATAGTCCTGCATGGAAATTATCTACAATTATTATTACCCTATCATTGATAAGAGTTACACTTGAGTTTTGCTTTACTTAAAAAATCATATTTCTAAAATAATTACAAACCTCAGAGTATACACAAATCGAAGCTATTTATTTAAATAATTCCTTGTCAAATTTTCATGTAAATCGGTTAACTACCACTGCCGCTATATCGATAGCAGATTATCACACCCGCACACGCGCACCATTTCATACAAAAAATACATGACAATATAGTACAATTTTTTATGAAGAGTTTGGTGTAACATATATGCTTATCTTTTTTTAATACACATCTTATGACTAAAAAACAAAATATTACACAAAACAAATTTAAACAATAAAATTCCTGTCATTTATGTACTCTGATATAAACAGCATATCTTATCATCCTGTGTTCTGTTGCAGGATTAACCCCTCCACGTGTAAAAAAAAAAAATTGTTTACATGGAATACAAAAATTTTTTTTTTTTTTTAAACCTAAATTAACATAATTTCTTCCCAATAATTATACTCATCTAAATAATAACATAATTACTTCAAAAATCAAAATAACTGAATAGCTTCTATCAAACAACATTTCCCCAACTGTCACTTTGACAACTCTAATTGTAAACAAACAAAAGCACATGGCTGCTTATCACCAAACATTGCTGAACATTGATAAGGATGTCAATGTCAGACGTCATTCGGCTATAACTACAGTTCAACCATACATTTTTCAACATGATTACAATTATTCTTATTTTACACATAATTTTATACAACTGCATAACATACATACTCCTATATCCTGGCATATTAAATTCAATTATCCTTAATGTAATATTTTCTTAAAGATGATGCATAGAACTTCCCTATCACCCTTTTATCATACCAATCTGGATAGATGTAAACCAACACTTTGATAAGGTTTTCCCTATTTCTCATTTCATATTTATTTAAAATAAAATTTGTAATTTTATGTTCATAAACGTTGGTAATTGTGTGCTGTGTGTTGAAAATTGATTTATATTTATTTAAAAGATTATTTAAATGCTTTCGTTGACCATCAATTATCTCCTTATCAGGCGCACCACCCTTAGCTGCTATCTTATCTGTGCGATTACTGGCTGGTTCCTGTATGTCGACGGGACTATACTGGTCAATCGCATTGTTACATTCACTTTCCTGCCTAAGAGAATAATTCAACTTAATTTTGGCTTCACATTCCCTGCTGTGAGATTTATTCCTTTCTAAGGCGGTCTCACTACTACTACAAATTAATTCTAATTTATCAGCTATACGTTTTTCAGTTGCATTATAAACTATCACCTCATGACAGCAATTACCTAAAGTATGTTCTGGACTAATAGTGTTGTTACTTCTCATTTCACTTTCGTTATCTTCACTAATTTTTGATGCAGAATCTAGATACTTGACTTTACCGAGAGATGAGTTACTAGGCCCTAATTGGGTTGTTTCTGTATAATCACTTTCAATTTCATCTACTATGCTACTATTCTCCATTAATCCTTCAGTTGTAACATCTTGGTTTCCTTTCATATTACTTTCTTTGAGAGTATTTTCCACAAGAACATTTGGTACTTCAAATTTATCTCCAGGTACAATATTCTCAACAGTTAAATCTACTTCAGTATCAGCTGACATTTCCTGTAGTTTCGCCATCCTCTCCTTTCTATCGGCGTCCATTTCTTCCCAAAATTTCTGCCTAATGGCTATCATCTCCTCATCCCTGGATTTACTTTCCTCCAAAATTTTCTGCATACTCACATGCCAGGCTTTATTTTCCTCTGACATTTTCTGCAGATTAGATTTACTTTCTTCGGACAGCTTTTGCATATTTGCTTTATTTTCTTCGGACAGCTTTTGTATATTTGCCAATAATGCCGCCAATGTATTTTGTAATTCTAGTGATTCGGCCATATTGATTATTTATTTTTAAATTTTTAAAATATTATAGTTTTATTTATAGTAACGGCAATATTTTTTTTATACGTATTATTTCTAATAATGTCCGTTTATGTTATTATTATTATAGCCCAGTCTCACAATCAAATGTAAACACTTAATCTAACACAGATAACAATAATAATTCAACCTCCATACAGATAATAAATCTATTGTTCAAATATCTGATAAGAGAGAGTATTCCAACTTTTATCTACCCTCCCTGATAACACAGAACAGCACATTTATAAATATTTCAATGAATTTAGTCTCTACACACTCAAATATATTTCTTTTTTTTTAAATTAATTCACTAATCGAGCCCAACATTGGCAAGCGCCAAATATCCTTATGCAACAGATCAAACTTTATTATTCTAATAAGGATATTGTGAGTGTGTAGAAATCGATAAAAGTCTATTATGGAGGAGATGAAATATTATTTATTACATACAAATATTGTTTATAAAGATGTATAATGTTTTTTAAATTGTCATGTATTGATAGTATATTAAATTGTTTGTATTGTTCGATTAATATAAATCGCTTTTACTTGTTTGCGGCAACGTCCTCCTCTCGTCTTGTCGGTCCCGTCTCGTCGTCCTCTTCTACAGCTTCACTCCTTCCTGGTGTCCTCTTCGTCTCGTCGTCCTTGTACAGCAAGCAGCTCCAGCGGCGATATTTCAGAGTCTCGTAGTTATGTTTAACTGCTTCCATGATATCTTGTAGTGTCTTTAAGTTCCCTATGCGGATATCTTAACTTACACGACACAGCACTGAATTTTATTTTAAATTTTATTTAATTATTTATCCTCTTGGTTCTTACCGCATAACTTCGTTAAGAATTACAAGGTTTATAGTTTACTTTATATAAAATATTCCTACATTTGTAAGAGAACAACTCTCTTACTCGGGCACAACGTCCCCTAGCAACGTCGACAGACAGACTGTATTCAACCTAGCTCTGCAACGTATGAATCTCACTGAATTTGGTGTAATTTGATAGGCCAAGCCCAAGTCACATGATTGATGGAACAACCAGATACACAAAATTCGTGAAAAACTTTGTATAATTTTGCATAGTCCTGCATGGAAATTATCTACAATTATTATTACCCTATCATTGATAAGAGTTACACTTGAGTTTTGCTTTACTTAAAAAATCATATTTCTAAAATAATTACAAACCTCAGAGTACACACAAATCGAAGCTATTTATTTAAATAATTCCTTGTCAAATTTTCATGTAAATCGGTTAGCTACCACTGCCGCTATATCGATCGCAGATTATCACACCCGCACACGCGCACCATTTCATACAAAAAATACATGACAATATAGTACAATTTTTTATGAAGAGTTTGGTGTAACATATATGCTTATCATTTTTTTAATACAAAACTTATGACTAAAAAACAAAATATTACACAAAACAAATTTAAACAAGAAAATTCCTGTCATTTATGTACTCTGATATAAACAGCATATCTTATCATCCTGTGTTCTGTTGCAATATATATATATATATATATATATATATATATATATATATTACTATAATACTTATAGTGAATGAAATATATATATATATATATATATATATGTTGTAACATGACATAAGATAGCACAAAACTCGCTAATAATTAACAGAAGAAAAGCTGAAGTTGAAAGAAAAAAAAAAAAATTATAACCTGAAGATTGATAGCCCAACACTAATAACTAAGTAATGACTAAGACACTGACAAGGACTAAACCCAATAGATTGGATAAGGTGAGAGAAACAAAAAAACCAATGATACAACCCAAAATATGACTACAATCAAAACAGCCCAAAATGTAACTAATATAATGTAAAATAAATGTACAAAATCAGATAGGGCAATAGATAAATAAATAAATAATGTAAACTATATGAAATATAAATGTAAACAAGATATAACATGTTACTAAAAGAAAATAAAAATAAAAATAAATGTAAAACCCCAGATAGGAAGATATGAATAAAAAATATCCTGTTAAGTAATAAGTTAGGAAAAAGAAGGTAGAATAAAATCAAACTAGCGACTATAATTATGAGTACAAAGGTGACAAGTGAAAAAATGGTAATAAAGAAACTGTTAATGACAGATAGCAACCCAGTGATAATTAGGTAAATACATAAACACTATTTTACAAAAAAAGGTGAAGTGTAGGACTATATAATTAGAAACTAATAACCACAGACTATGTGAATAATATAGCAAACAAAGTGAGAGTTATTTTAAATACATAAACACTATGTCAAAAAAGGTGAAATGTAAGTTACTATATTGTGAGATACTATTAACAACAAACTATAAATAATATAGCAAACCATGTTAGAGTAGTATATTAGCTAGTAAGTAGGAGATAAGACTTGTTGGGTTATTAATTTAAGAAACGTAAAGTAATAAGAAAATAAGATAAAAGTGACATATTAGAGTGAAAACAGGGAGAATGAGACACTATATACTATTAAAGGAGTTGGCATATGAGTAACAGTAATTAGTGTAATGTTAAACAATTTTTATAAGAGTTTTTGTTAGTAAATGAACAAAGTAGTGTTAGTAAGATTAAATGACCAGTTATGTTAAAGTCAGAAAACCAATAATAGTTAAAAAGCTTAGTTTCAGGCATGGACTTGTAAAGAAGAATTAATGAATTATATAATATGTGTGATGGTTAAAAGCATCAAATGTTTTTTATTAAGTTAGTTTGTTTCTTTAGTAATGTTTAATAAACCAAATAAATAAAATTAATAAATATAAAATATTATAAAGAGCATAGGATAGAAGTATTATGAAATCTAGGCATTAGGCCTAGCTTTGAGGAACAGAATTTTGTAAATTTCAAGATAAAACAATAGCCAAAAATAAATTAAAGTATATAATCTGTTTAGGTATTAAAGTAAAAGTATAAGGTACAAATCTGGCTACATAATATTTAGTTTAAAGGTAAATAGCTAAAGAAATATCCAATTGGAAAAATAAGAAATCTGTTATAAATTGACCAAATGTAACCATGTGTGGTATTGAATTAATCTGTAAGAAAAAATCAAAATCATGGTGCTATTGTATTTAATATTACAAATAGCATAAGAAAGATATAATAATTTAAAAAAAGATGTTTATAAATTTTGGACAGAAAAACGTTAGTTAGTATAACACTGTTATAAGTTATTAGCCAATGGGAATCAGAGTATCATAGAGAGTTGCCATGACAACAAAAGCTTGTTACATGTTTAACCGTTGAAAAATTTATTATTCCATTATTGACTATCATAGAGGGTGGATGTATGTAGCCCATGAAGATAAATGTAAAGAAATTCATAAATTTTATCAAACTGTGATTAAGAAGACACTAGCAATAATCCTAAATTAACTAATGATGAGATGTCCAATAATTCAACACATTATATAATAAATATTATATAAAAAACTTGGTTGTAGAAGACCGAATTCATAAATAACCACCTACAGAAGGAAGAATAGAAGAAAAACCTAACTAAACCTTGGAATCTACATTAACCAGCAATACTGATTGAATTTGAACACCAGAATTGGATCATTTGAACCTGGATCTCACTAAACCATACAAGGAGGGACCAGCAGAAGTGTTCCAGAAGAAGAAGATCGCCCAAGAGAAGCCGAAATAAAGGAGTGCTGAGTATATTTTAAATGTTTCACCGGAATTAAAACTCTAAATAATCCACATTAACTGAACAAATTTATTTCACTTCACCAACCACTCAAATAACTTTTTAGAACTGATTTGTATTTAATAATCACCTCTGATAGAACAAATATATCACTGAATTTTGAATTTATATTAATTTGTTTTAAAAAACACGAACTTGCTAAGAAAAAAATTTAACCTATTAAGCACTAGTTCCCATAGCGGTAACTTACTATCAATACTTAAAGATATCACTTGTAATATACTAGGTATAAGGTATTTTGTAAGATTTTGTGCATTTATTAGTCTGTAAACCAATAATTTCTGTAGTCCAAAGAACTTTTCCCTGAGATTGTAAAATAAACAAATGAAGCAACATACGCCATTACTAAGCATCTACACACGGACTGACCGAATGAGCAGACAGCCAACTATGAAAAAGTAAACATGCCGGCGCAATGAAAAATGTTATGTTTTATTTCAGAAATTGTAATTGACCAAATTGTACGAAATTGTTAATAAATCTTTGTACCTATTCTCAACTGTATGTTTGATATATTCAAAAAATTAATATAAAAGTTTGGGGTAAATAAAAAATAAAAATACAGTAGTTGACGAAGTCGATTTTGCCAAGCAGTGTTAACCAATCAGGCGGCGAGGGGAGAAATCAAATTGAACGGCGGACTGAGTGAGCCAACGGTCGACTTTTGTAAGTATTTATAACACGTAAAAAATGACTTGTTACCAGTAACGACAAAGTAAGTAATTTAAATTAAAGCATACAAGGTGTTCTTTTACAAATTGACACATCCAATGTGTGGAAAATAACTCGTCTAAAAATTATTTGTTCTTTTACAATATATATATATATATATATATATATATATATATATATATATATTATAACATCGCCAAATTCAGATCATATTTGATATCTATAAGTATGTAAGAAATGCTAAGAAATAATATATTTTAATAAATAAATAATAAAGAGAATAAAACTAGTAAATGTAATTAAGAGTGAAGGAGGAAGAATAGTAAACCAAAGGTGATTATTAAATAAAAAATACAAACTAGACTGACAGACAAATGACATTGACCCAACCCCAGAGATTGGCCAGATAATAACCAAAATAAAGTGAAATAAGATGGAAGTGAAGGAGAAGAAAAATGAAATTAAAAATGGAACAAACCAACTATAAAGAAAATAAAGTGAACCAAGGTGATAAAACACAGACAAATAGTGTAGAATAGGGAAGGGGGAGATGATACCATCAAATATCATAAAGAAAACGAAACCAATGAATAACAAATATAAAAAAGAAATATCAGTATTGTCTAAGTGACAAATGTAATTCATAATAAATAAAACATAATAATAATAATAATCATAATAATAAATATAATATATTGCCGATTAACTTGAAAAAGATGCCCAAAGCCCCAAACAATTGAAAATTAAATATGATTGCAGCCTAATTCATTATTACCAGATCAACTGAGTTCATCCAGTCTACTGAAGTGTTAAGTATCTATTAAATTACCCCAAATTTCCGAATAAACTCACGTTAATTATTTCTCACTGAAAGCTGAACTCTCACTAAACTGCACATAATTACTTTCAAAGATTAAATTAAAAAACTAAGACACTGAAAATTTATCAACTGGCAAAGTTAACCTGTCATTAGTTAGCGATATTTTGTAACACTTTTACTACACTCCAATAAACAAATTATAACTACACAGTATATTATTTAAGTTTAACTGATGTAAGGGTGTGTATTTTTATTGTTGTAATAATTAATAATCCTTTTAACGTAATCTCAAGAACCCGAGACGATCGAACAATAATAATTTTGTGTACCATTCCAACAGGCGCCATTACGGAATATCTGTTGTTAAGTTCAAAGATTGATTTGTCAAACCCCAGAGATGTGTCTCATATAAGCTACCGGTGCAAATGTATTACCAAAGAAAACATAATTTGTATTAACTGAATAATTAATTGTTAACCGAAAATAAATAAGTACTGAGTGTAACCAATGTGTTATAATTTCATTAGGAGGTGGATAAAAATTAGTGTACATTTTAGCAAATAGGTATTGACAACGAGCGATCGCACAGCCAACGCAACTAACTACTGGCCCAATCCAGACGGCCAAGGCGAGGCGGGAACAAATTGAATTCTTCACACCGCCGAGCTGCGCTTGTCATACAAACTTAAAATTTTTGTAATTGTTTTAATAAAACAATTTGGCGCCACCCGGGATTTTCACACCCCTAGTGAACAAGAGGTAAGAACATCGAGACCTGGTTATTCGTACGTTCGCAATGGACGAAATCTGCGTAAGTTACGTTCTAAAGCGACAACGTATAGAGAAGACACGTTACACCCATTATACTCATACACATTTAAGATTAGACGGACGTTACGACAAGTAACAATATATATTATTTTATATATGCAAACTATTTAACTGTTAAAACACAGACCTTAAATATTTGTTTTTATTACAATATAACTGGTGGACTCTGGGACTTTCTTTACAACTAGCCAATACACAACTTTTCTTAATGCGCATGAACATGTAAACATGGAAAGAACACATACCATACGCTATGTTACATATTGAAAAAAAAAACATGAATTTCAACAGTTTTCCTTCAATATTAGCCGAAAAGAAATTCACACAATATTAAATGAACAAGTTTAAGCAAAGAAAATAACAACAGTTATACAGCTTCTTCAGTGGCTTCTTTTTGTACCACTGAAATTGCTTAGGAGTGTCACAGTAGACTGCCTATATGTGTCTTATCATATACAAGGAAAGAATTTGGCTACCACTACACTTCAGCAGCCTTTATACCATAGGTGTGATGCTGATACTCATTTGGACAGGTTGATTCAGCCTGCAGCTGAAACCACATCTTGATTTTATGATGCATTCAAGAATCAAACCTTTATGTTGGTAGCCAAGTGCATATCTCAAGCCCCCCCCCCCATAACAGATCTACTTTTATAAAATCTACTGACATCGGACTTATAGATTACATTTAAGATCAGTTGGATCAAAAGAAACTTTGGTCTGGCTAAACTGCGTACAGATATTGGTGACGTTTGTGAGGGGGGGGAGAATAATGTAGAGGAAGAAATCAATCACTATCAGGAGTATTACAATAAGTGCTTACTTCCTAAGAATACATGCTAAGAACTAAAAACACCTACTTAATAACTACCAAAGACTGACAAAAACCTATAACTTTTGACAGTTTTTGAATCAGTACCAAACAGAAGGAAATTTAAAGTACTATGCTGAAAAAATAATAACAGTTTTAATTTACTTTATTAACTAGTAAGTACTAAGAGCATATCTATCAGTATTCAATTTTAAAGAGCAAAAGAAGAACATTATAGTAAGCTGTATGACAATAATGACCTCTAAATTTACACAATTTCTTTAAACAAATTAAGTTAACAGATTTCATAAGCCTATTGTATGAGTATTTAAAGTCTGAGATAGTATAACTATAAACTAGAACAACATTGAATAAAGAATGTACAGACACTGTTCAAATACAGTAAAACCCCATTAAAATGTGTCCGCTTAATATGCTATCACAAGTAAGACGCACTTTTTATTTGGTCCCTGTACAGCTTGTATATACAGACATAAAAAGAAAACTGTTTACTGTGCTAAAATCCTGCATAATATGTTGTTTTTCGTTGAACAGTAAACTTGTTCAAACCAGATTGCATAGAACCTACTGTCAAATGCAGCACTTTACTGCGACTGCGACTGCGGGAACATTTTTTTTCTCAGCCTTTATATTTATTATTACATTGTATATCTGAAATCCACTTGATCACTAGAACAGCAATACAGGATGTATAAACATCCATCATACTCTACAGAATGATGACAGCCAGACACAATATTCTGCCCCTCCCACCCTAAGATTGCGGACCTCAAAAATGTGGAGCTCACCTTTTTACCTCCAGGTAGTAGGCCTACAACAAGTAAACTTCAGCCTATGGAGTAAAATATAATGAAAGTGCTCAACAATTTGTATTGCAAGCAGCTCTCCTTTGGTGTCTGGAAGACACTGATATCTGCCACATTTCTGGATGCTCTAAATTTTGTCAGTACAGCATAGGAAGGAGTCCAGCCTAGCACCATTGCAAACTGCTTCAGAAAAGCTGGATTCAAAAATAAAAAATGTTGATTTTATTAATGTCACGTGTACTTTCATTAAATTTTCTGTCCCCCAGTTACTACCCTTATGTAATTACAAATATATCACTCCTGACTTGGAACACTAACTTTTTATCTTGTAGCCTGAACTAGTTTTCACTTATTACAAGCTTCATCTGAGCCTCTGATGAAGCTTGTAATATGCGAAAACTAGTTCAGGCTCAAGGTAAAAGTTTAACATTTTTACCAATAAAAAGTCAGTGTTCCGAGTCAGTAGTGATTAAGTTGTAATTAGTTAATCAACAGACACAGATATGGACAACAAAATCCAGGAATACCCTTTTGTTTTTATTTGTAGGGTTCCGATAATTCAGTTCGTCGATCAGAACACTCTAATGATCTAATCCATAATGATGAGGATTGGGAGATATACATGAAAAGTTGGTAGACGTTAACTTGGAGAATTTCATATCTATAATGGGGTTCTGACTTCAGAAATACTCAACACAGATGATATCATCGAAAACCATGCTGCAGGTAACGAAGATAGGGATGGACTAGACAAATCACCTCCTACACAGGAACCACCTGCAGTGCTAAGAGTGCAGTATAAAAGACAATTTATAAGTGCTTCTCCTTACTAAAAATGTCAGTTGGTGTGAATTTATATTTGAATCACGTAGAAAATGTGATTATTTATTGCACAGAATAACTGAATATTGCATAAAGAAATAACTGAATATTTAATGTTAAGTGAAACAGGTTAGTAGTGAAATAAGTTACTGGAATGGATTTGAACTCTTTGGTTAACATATCAATGAAATTAGTATTTTGATAAAAATGCTAATGTAGGCCTATATGTGAAAAATATGAATACACAGTAATTCAGTATATATATCTGTGCAACTTGGTTATGTCCCGTTTAGTACGCAGACCCTTGATGCAGGGTTTTAGCAGGGTTTTACTGTATATGTGATAACTCAACTGTGGCAGAAACTTGCACTAATCAACAAAGTACTTAACCATTACAAGTGCTCATAGTTTCATTTTCAAAGAAGGTTTCATTAAAGAACTGCATTCATCATATAACTACTTACAAAATGTATTTAGAAGTTTTATACATCTTTACATTATATTATTAACAAGAAGTCTTGTAATTCTTCAGTTCATTTGCTATTGCTTTCAACCATACAACTACTCCAAATGCTCCAGCATCTATATCCTTGAGATTTGCTGCTTCCACATACATTGCTCTTCCTGACCTATATCAAAGCAAAACTTCCTTGAACTGAAACTATAGCTGGTAATATTAGTCTAATGGCAAAATTAATTTGTATATTTTTATACTATGTATATAAATAATGTACATTTTATTACTATAATATTTCAAGCAATAACTCTTTATTTTTATGGCAGTAGGGAACATTTCAAAGCTTAATCATATTGTGTCTGTCTCATGAAGTGCCACATTAAACCTCTGTTCAGAGTTTTCAAAAGCATTTTATGTTGGAGTATTTAGTTCCATAAAACAAATTATAGTAGATTACCTCATGTTAATACGTTTAGAAGAAAGGTATAATACTCAAGGAAATGGGTAAACTCTATGAAAGTTAAAAATACTGTTACAATGGTCGAACACAATACTTCGAACCACACTGGAATAAATCGCCACTTAAACTGACTAAGCACCATTGAATGCTCATATTTATACCCCGCTGAGATTCCAGAATAATCCATAACATGCGTCAACACTAGAGCGTAATTGGTTGTGGTCTTGAACACAGCACGCGCGGACCAGTGAGACTGGAACAATCTCGTTAACGCCTGTTAAGAATCACGTACGCGCACAAAATTACAGCTGGTTCCACTAAAATAGCTGAGAAACACATAGAATGTTCTGTAATGTCATAACACTGTCCCCTCCTTAAGCCTGTTCGTCCCGAACTGGCAAACCATCTCTACAGTAATGCTTGGCCAGCTGATCTAGGTGGATGACCTTGAACTTTCGCTGTCCTTCCTGTTGAATCCGATAAACAATATTGTTGATTCTTTTTTTCACAGTGTAGGGTCCTTCCCAGTTAGTCTAAAGCTTAGGTGAGTGACCACAACGTCGCTTTGGGTTGAACAACGAAACCTGAGCTCCTTCTTGGAAACCCATACTATTGTTGCGAATGTCGTACCTAGTTTTCATTTTATCACTAGCAATCTTCAGCCGTCCTCTTATCAAGCGATTCGTTTCTCGCAGTTGATTTTATAATTGCAAGGAAAAGTTCTGTGGTTCTTGGGACTGAGTCTCAGATGATCTGAACATCAAGTCCCCAAGAAGACGAATCTCCCGCCCAAACACCAATTTTGCTGGAGTCATGCCGGTTGTGTCGTGTACTGATGACCTATATGCCATGAGGAATAGTGGTATACGTTGGTCCCAGTCTGTTTGGTTCTTGTCAACAACCTTTGAAAGATGCTGCTCAAGTGTACTATTGAATCTCTCAACCATCCCGTCCGACTGAGGATGGAGAGGCGTTGTCCTGGTCTTTCGAATTCCGAGTAGACGGCATAATTCTTTAAACACTCCTGCCTTGAAATTTCTCCCTTGATCCATATGGATTTCCATAGGGGCTCCATAACAGCAACAGACGTTGTGAACTAACGCCCTTGCCACAGTGGTAACCTCCTGATTTGGAATTGCATAAGCTTCAACCCACTTAGTAAAATAGTCACCTATAACCATGATGTACCAGTTTCTATTGTCCAGCAATGTCTATAGCAGTTCTTTCGAAAGGCAGTCCAACATTATACTGTCTCATTTTTCCCCTGCTTCTGGTTTGTGGGCCCTTGCTTGCAGGATTTATTTCACATGTCCGAATCTATTCCTCTATGTCGTGGTGAAGGTGAAGCCAATAGAATCACTTCCATATTTTTTCAAGGGTTTTGTTACCACCAAGATGGCTTCCAGACGTTCCATCATGCATCTCCTTCAAAACAGACTGCACTTTACTTTTGGGAACTATCAACTGTGTGACCACATCTCGTCCATCTGCACTTTCCCAAGCCCTTTTCAGCAATATGTTCTCTAAGGTAAGAGATTCCCATTGTGCCCAGTAGCCCTTCAGCACTTCCGAACCATGGCAGATATCTTGCCAATCCGGGTGGCGACCTTCCTCTTTTGCTGTCAAAATCAGTCCAATGTCTTCACCAGTCATCTGTACTTGTCGAAAAACTAGTGTCGTCCAGCTGTCTGCCAGGAAATCTACAATGATGGTTTGATCATGTTCGCTTGCATTTTGTTCTTCCTTTTTGTAACAATGTCGGCAGTCTTCAGGGCATGGTCTTCGTGATAAGCCATCTGCATTACCATTCAGGCGCCCCCACCGATGTTGTACCTTGAAGTTGTACTCTTCATGAATTCCTCAACTTCACTTTTAATTTGTTCTCTTATGTTAATAATTGAGTCTTATACTGCAGATATTTTTTCTGACATTGTTTGTTCTATATTTGATACAGATTTTTGACTGTAGACAATCTTACCTCTTGCCCATTCAGATCACTGCGTAATTCCCCCAAGTCACCACATAGGAGACCCAACTTTGTGGTAGTGTGTTCTTGCAACTGTTTTTGCATAGCTTCAAAAAGAGCTTCCGTTTTATTTGCTTGTTGTCCTTCAGGTTCCAAAATTAGTGCTTTCTGCCGTTCTTGAGTTTCTTCTCTTTCCTGCCCACATTTTTCATCCTGTAATTTTTCTGCTTCTTCCACCTCCTGTCAATGTCTTTTCTCTGCTTCTTCCGCCTCCTGTCGGCATCTTTTCTCTGCTCCCTATGCATCCTGTCATCGTTGTTCCTCTGTCTGCAACAGCAGTGCCTGGAAATTTTCCATCATCTGACTGGCATCCATTGTTTACTGATTAATTATGAATTACACTAGGCTTGTACAAAGTGTCCACTGTTTCCACTGTTAACAGTTCTGTCACATTTCTGACCCACTCTTATGATGGTTCACTGATCGTCGTATGGTACAGTGGAAAACAAAATACAAGACACAAATTAAGTCACTAATCATCAGCTTTAATTATCACAAACAGTTTGTAATCAACAAGATAGTCTTTTACAACAAATCAAATAAAAACTGTTCACACACACAAAAAATGTCAACTAACAGAGTCCCGCAAAATTATAAAACGCATCAACACTTCGCCACAATACTTCGAACCACACTGGAATAAATCACTACTTAAACTGACTAAGGGCCACTGAATTCCCATATTTATATCCCACTGAGATTCCAGAATAATCCATAATACGAGCCAACACTAGAGCGTAATTGCTTGCGGCCTTGACCACAGTGCACGCGGACCGGTGAGTCTGGAACAATCTCATTAATGCATGTTACGAATCACATACGCACACAACATTACACCTGGTTCCACTAAAATACCCGAGAAACACGCAGAATGTAATGTCATAACGATACTGTCTACTTTATGAACTTCAATAAAACCAGCACACTGTTGAACAAAATGAAACAATAAACATATCTTTCCTTAAAAAATTATCATTCTGTGCTTTTGAGAATCTTGCAATTTAAACGGGGAGGATTCATTAAACAGCAAGCATGTAAAACTCATTAATGACCTACAGATAAATGAATTACCTAATTAATAAGATCTAAAAATAAAATGATTACTTAATTGGCTAATGTAACATACTGATTTCTATCTTTACATATGCACAATTAAAAAAATGTGGGAAGTAACTGATTAGCAAAATGTAAATGGCAAGTATTAATAACAAATTATAAATTAATAACAAATTCTGGTACTCTCAACTTACAAAATGATTACAAAGGTTTTGTAAAATATATAAAAACACTTGGTGAGTTTCACAAATTTTTTTTTTAATTAACTCTGACAGCTGTTTCGACTAACTTAAGCCATTGTCAAAGAGCGAGTGAATGAAATTACTGAACACAGGATGTTAGTGGGGTGTAGGTGGTGGACATCTGTTTAGGGCGTATCTGGAACATCTGTGTTGTGATGGCGAGGGGCAGGGGAGAGTGTGTGCATGAGACAAGGGAAGGTCAGGTGTCTTTAAAAAACTAAATACAGTACAGTACAATCATGAATGCAATATAAAATTAACTAACTAAATATAAACTGAATGCAAAATTTAAAATAATGATGAACATTAAAATAATATAAAATACACTAAATTAAATAACAGATTTTAATAAAGGGGATACATAAAATTCAGTCTGTTCATTGGTTAAATTTTTGTTATTTTTTATTGCTTTTTTAATTTATAAAATTTCTAACAAATCCATTTTTTTACTTTTTTGTATGTTGTGGAGTAGTGTTATGTTTTTTGTGTTTATGAAGTGATTGTGTTGTAAGCAATGATCTGCAAAACCTGTATTAGATGTATTAGTTAAAATCGCCTTCTTATGTTCAGAAATGCGATGTTTCAGAGCACGGCCACATTGTCCGATATAAATAGCATCGCATTCTGCACAGTGTATTTCATAAACTCCATTTTTCTCCAGTGTGTTAGATTTTTCTTTATTATTGACTAGTAGTGAAAAAAGATTATGTTTGTTTACTGATACCACGTTAAGACCATGGTTTTTTAACCTATTATTAATCTTATCTGTGAACTATATCTTATTATTCTTTAATAATTATATTAATTATTAATTTTATTAATTATTCTTTAATAAAAAACAGAAGAAAATTACTTTAAAAGAATTTTATTCCATAGAGCCAGATCATGGTAACAAAAAATTTCACTTAACAAATTACATTCCTTGTATAACAGATAAGATTAATAATAGGTTAAAAAACCATGGTCTTAACATGGTATCAGTAAACAAACGTAATCTTTTTTCACTACTAGTCAATAATAAAGAAAAATCTAACACACTGGAGAAAAATGGAGTTTATGAAATACACTGTGCAGAATGTGATGCTATTTATATCGGACAATGTGGCCGTGCTCTGAAACATCGCATTTCTGAACATAAGAAGGCGATTTTATCTAATACATCTAATACAGGTTTTGCAGATCATTGCTTACAACACAATCACTTCATAGACACAAAAAACATAACACTACTCCACAACATACAAAAAAGTAAAAAAATGGATTTGTTAGAAATTTTATAAATTAAAAAAGCAATAAAAAATAACAAAAATTTAACCAATGAACAGACTGAATTTTATGTATCCCCTTTATTAAAATCTGTTATTTAATTTAGTGTATTTTATATTATTTTAATGTTCATCATTATTTTAAATTTTGCATTCAGTTTATATTTAGTTAGTTAATTTTATATTGCATTCATGATTGTACTGTACTGTATTTAGTTTTTTAAAGACACCTGACCTTCCCTTGTCTCATGCACACACTCTCCCCTGCCCCTCGCCATCACAACACAGATGTTCCAGATACGCCCTAAACAGATGTCCACCACCTACACCCCACTAACATCCTGTGTTCAGTAATTTCATTCACTCGCTCTTTGACAATGGCTTAAGTTAGTCGAAACAGCTGTCAGAGTTAATTAAAAAATTTGTGAAACTCACCAAGTGTTTTTATATATTTTACAAAACCTTTGTATTAATATGTTTCACCAAGTGCCCAACGAGTCATCAATTAATATCGTGAAATGATTACAAGTTAAAATAAAATTTTGGTATTAAGAGGTTTTCAACAATTTGGTTTACAAAGGACAGAAGCATTGATGAATTATACTAGGCCTACACTGAGGAATAAACAAATCTATTTTTCTTACAAAGACATCAATTTTATCTTATTTGTTTTTAAAAAAGAACTCAATTTAAATATTAATTTAAAAACAACTGAACAATTAGACATAGAAGCTAAAAATTTTACCAGACTATTACAAACATCCACATTCAACAATGTATAAAAACAAATTTATTTATACATTTGATTCACTTGTTGTACTTACCGTTATTCCTAAGGGTCCCCCCAGAGTTCTCCTATAAGCGAGATCAGAAACAGTGTGAGGTTACGAAATAAATATGAATACACATTGTGAATGAAGAGAATGAATGATTTTAATTATTCAGAATTATTTAAAATTTTGTTCCAAAATGTTGCTCATTGTTTTATAGATTCAACTACAGTTTTCTTTGTTCGGTTTATCAGCTACTACATATTAACTTATTCTAACATCTTACCTTACTGATCACATTTTAATACATATATATACAGACAGAGCCCAGCCTGCAATTTTTTACACTCTCACAAACACACAGAAAATTTATTTACCCCTTAAACATTTTTAATAATATAAACCCCAGACCCCAAATGCCGGCCACGCGGTCTTCGTGCGCGCACTCATCGTTTTAGAAAAATGTTTAATTGCTATATTTCCAAAAAATACTTATTTCACTTCTCCAGGTTGGATTGACCGCGGTCACATAAAAATTACTATAGTTCCACCTTGTTTTACGATTAAATTAAAATTTTATGACGAGCCTACTTTGGCCGTCCCGGCGCCGGTGGATTCAACTGGTAGACTGGGAACGGTAATGTAACAGGTACTGCCGCGATGATCTAATACTTTCGACGGAAAGCACTGCCTCGATCTTCGTCGTCGAAGCTTCGTTCCATGCCATGCATGTAGTTTTTTGGATCTAATACAGCATATGATCTCAGCTAGGCATTGGCTGACGTCATTAAAGTGGGCCGTCCTTAGCAGCACTTCCTGAGGGAAACTAAAGGAACGATGAATAATTTTGCACTCTAGCCATCTTGGTTTTTTAGTCGAGCGCGTCCCTTCGTGCGTGTGCTGGTATAGTGGTGTGTGTGCACCGCCACCCAAGTACAGAGTTCTTGGAATTTCGTGGAGGTGCAAATTCTTTAGCCGACTGACTCAACAACAACTGCGTCTCACTTTGTTACACCACCGTTTCTCAACCATTGTTCTGTTGTAATGGAATAAAATTTGTTGTACTATAAGGCTTTCACCATGATTTTTAGAAAAGCCCGCACCAAATGAAATAAATACAAAGACGAATGCCCCATACCTTGAAAAATAAAATAACCCAAATTTTGACACGTTACAATACCCCCTCGATGAGAATTCTGCTGTCCACAACAGAAGAAGTCTCATCGATAAACCCCGAAGAGGACCGGTGAGGAACTGGTGCCAACAACCCCCTTGTTCTTAATCTACATGGGTACACGACCCCCCTGGCTTGGCGACTATGGACTCATCTGAACGAGATCACTGGACTTCTCCGTAAGAGATCCCAACACCGAAAAATCGAACAGAAAAGTACCACAGCACACCTCACCTTCTCACATGCTACCCCCAAAATCCTCAATCCCTGGCTGAAATTATTCCAGCTCCTCCGCCGATATGTTTCCCCTTTTTTGCAAGCTGGGCTGCCTTTCGCAGATACTGGGCTCACACACTCTCACATTACATGTTGACATAACACATTGTAAACTTGAAAAATTCCTTTAAAATTTATGAAAAATTCAAAAAAAAATTCAAAATTCAAAATAATATTTTATCAAAAAAAATTATCTTCCCTTTTTTTTTTAATGCATTAATAATTTAAACCTTTCTCCTAATCAAAACATATACTTACTCTAACATGTAAATACTTAGATTCTAACAATACACTGCAATACCAAATAAATCAATAAAATAAACATGGATAACACACACATAATAAAATAATCGTTACCTAAAATCTTCATTCGCTGGCAGGCGAAAAATCCAGATTTTTTTTTTTTTCAAAATTGGAATTTCCAAAAAATTTAAAATTCAAAAAAATTTAATTTATTAAAATGGTTCCTTTATATTTAGACATTTAGACATTATTTGAAAATTGATTTAAATTGATTAAATAAACAAATTGAATTGACTTCCTACTATACAAGCTTAGTAGGTGTGTGACCTCATCAGCTGATCTAAACTAGGTCAAGTCCAAGACCCTTGACCTACATATGTTAGGTATGCTTTCTGAAACTACATTAAACATCTGTAACAATCTAACTAGAAACACAAAACAATAAAATCAAACATTTAAAATAAACAAAATATTAATACAAATAATAAGCAAATTGACCTTTAAATTATGTAAAATAAGCAATTCTTAATTTTACCTGATTTCCAAATTCTGTCACTGGTTTAAAAAATGAAAATTTTATATCTTTATTACAAATCTCTCTCTTTATTTAATAATCTGATTCTCCCTTACTGTGGGTGATGTAAATATTTATTCTCATTTACTGTACTACTTGATCTGTATGCATATATAATTAGCATTGCTATTATTACATTAAAATAACCCAATCACATTTAACCTTGGTAACATCTACATACCCTACATCTTGATAAAATTATAAACATTACATTTTAATTTCAATTGAACTGTTATTAATTATTCCTCAATTATTTATCATTTGATTCTATGCAATTCAAATTTCTTATTAACCTTCCTTATATTTCATCTCTGATTACTTTTCTACTATGAATTTTCTATCTAACTCTTCACATTTCAATCATTGCTTAGTCTGGGTGACACCTGTATTCTCTATACTTTCAATCGAATAGACATTTATCATCTTACTCCCTTTCTTACTACTAACAACCACTATTAACAATTTATGACACCAATCTCTCAATTATAAATACCTTTCACTAATTCCACTTACCTCTGGCACCGCTCATCTTTGTACTAGGATGTGTGTTCCCTACCTGGCTATCTACATACGAACCAATGCCCCTCCAAAATATCGGCAAACACTCACTCAAACTACTCTATTCCCGCCACAACGCCACACGCTGGTCTCTCGCCACGCCGCACGTTGCTCACACCTTACCACCTCACCCTTACTACAAAATATCATCAACAAATATGTTTAAATCTCATTCACATTACTCATCTCTACATATAATCGCTAAACACTGTGTCCCTAAATATCTAACACTATTTTGTGTGTTATCTGTATTTCAAAACTCTTATTCCCTTTAACTCCCATTTACTTTAATTCTACTTAACTCACCTGTCTTATTTCATTATCACCCAAAATCTATTTTCCACATTTTACCTTGATATAACACTAGAAAATTCATCACTTCTCTCCTTACAATAATATACCTCCATTTGAACGTATTATCTGTTTAATCATCTACCAATCATTATAGAATCTCAATTTCATAAAATCATTTAACTTCATTCTCCAACTTTCTTTTATACGACCTTAATTAAGTAATTAATTTTCAATTATTTAATTCAATTATTTAACAGTTCACAATTATTTTCATCGCTTAATTAGTCTGTTAAATTTTATAATTATTGTTAATTTATACTGGTTAATTGCAAATTCAATTTAATTGACAATTAATGTTATCAATTTCTCCTATACAAACACATGGTTTACATAACACATAGTATACCATAATGTAATACACAAATACACTTAACATAATGACAGTAACACATAAAAAAAATATACAGTCCAATTTATTATTTCTTATCATTAACCACAAATCGTTCCATAAGACAATGCACTTCAAAACCACATTATTCATATCATTAAATGTTCATGAACAATAAACAATACACAATTACCCCATATCGTCAAATAATAGTCTAATCTTATGACTATACCAGTCATTTACAATTACATACATAATCTCATGATTATAAACATAATGGTTACCTGTCTTGTCATATTCTTCTACAATATCGTTTGAATTAATATGATTATTTCATATTATTCCCTCATATACCTGGTCACACTCGAGTATGGTCCTGTCGCCGTTATTATATTCTGTTAAAATCAGGTGAGTTATATTATCATCATTAACATCATCTACTGCTATCACAGTTTTGCTGTAAGGTAAGTACTCATTCCTTTTATTATTTCTCTCTATGTCTAACTTTTCTACAAATTCTTCATAATTTCTCTTTACTTTAAATATCTCTATTTCTCTCTTTCTCTCTCTCTCAAAACATTTGTCACCATCATACCAAGCTACGCACTCTCTCTCAAAATATGCAGGGGACATTAATTCATCATTATGGCACCACCTATGAAGTGCACAAAAAACCAAGGGAAATTTATCTGTAGACCTATCGTCTTTCACATACTCACGTGAAGCCATTTCTTCACCCCCCACTACAACATTACGGGAAAAATCTACCACCTGCATCCACTCTACCTGTAAATTCTTTCTACTCTCTTTCTCTGATTCATCACAAACAAACATCTTGTTAACTTCTACTCTTTCTACAATTACGTTATCACTCTCAACATCTACACCATCATTTTCTAACACCATATTTTTATTTGTATTGTCATTGTTATTACTTGTCAACTCATCATTTAAATTATCATTTCCCCTACTACTTACTCTGTCATCTTTGTTCGATTTTAATTTGTTTATTACTTTCTCATTTTCTAATTCTATTTCGCCTAACCGCGTCTCTATTTCACTCAATTTCTTGTCATAAATACAGCTTTGTTCTTGAATTTCTTTTTTCATTTCATTAAAATCATTTTTCTGTTCGCTAAATTTTTCGTCCAGTTTACTAAATTGTTGATTAAAAAGCATTTGCATCATTCTTATTATTTCGTTATTATCTGCCATTTTAAAATTTTGTTTAAATATTTCTATTTCTTTCAAAAAAATGTTTTCGTATAATAAATATTACATATTCATATTATATCTAAAATTATTGTACTATTTTTTTTTTACCATGTGTAGTTACAACATAACCTTAATTTTACGTCTTTTATACTCTTTCGCTACCCACTCTGTTTCTGAATTCTGGCTTATTTATATAATTATTTTATATAATGTCGTTGTTCGGGCCGCCATTTGTATAAAAACAAACTTATTTATACATTTGATTCACTTGTTGTACTTACCGTTATTCCTAAGGGTCCCCCCAGAGTTCTCCTATAAGCGAGATCAGAAACAGTGTGAGGTTACGAAATAAATATGAATACACATTTTGAATGAAGAGAATGCATGATTTTAATTATTCAGAATTATTTAAAATTTTGTTCCAAAATGTTGCTCATTGTTTTATAGATTCAACTACAGTTTTCTTTGTTCGGTTTATCAGCTACTACATATTAACTTATTCTAACATCTTACCTTACTGATCACATTTTAATACATATACAGACAGAGCCCAGCCTGCAATTTTTTACACTCTCACAAACACACAGAAAATTTATTTACCCCTTAAACATTTTTAATAATATAAACCCCAGACCCCAAACGCCGGCCACGCGGTCTTCGTGCGCGCACTCATCGTTTTAGAAAAATGTTTAATTGCTATATTTCCGAAAAATACTTATTTCACTTCTCCAGGTTGGATTGACCGCGGTCACATAAAAATTACTATAGTTCCACCTTGTTTTACGATTAAATTAAAATTTTATGACGAGCCTACTTTGGCCGTCCCGGCGCTGGTGGATTCAACTGGTAGACTGGGAACGGTAATGTAACAGGTACTGCCGCGATGATCTAATACTTTCGACGGAAAGCACTGCCTCGATCTTCGTCGTCGAAGCTTCGTTCCATGCCATGCATGTAGTTTTTTGGATCTAATACAGCATATGATCTCAGCTAGGCATTGGCTGACGTCATTAAAGTGGGCCGTCCTTAGCAGCACTTCCTGAGGGAAACTAAAGGAAAGATGAATAATTTTGCACTCTAGCCATCTTGGTTTTTTAGTCGAGCGCGTCCCTTCGTGCGTGTGCTGGTATAGTGGCGTGTGTGCACCGCCACCCAAGTACAGAGTTCTTGGAATTTCGTGGAGGTGCGAATTCTTTAGCCGACTGACTCAACAACAACTGCGTCTCACTTTGTTACACCACCGTTTCTCAACCATTGTTCTGTTGTAATGGAATAAAATTTGTTGTACTATAAGGCTTTCACCATGATTTTTAGAAAAGCCCGCACCAAATGAAATAAATACAAAGACGAATGCCCCATACCTTGAAAAATAAAATAACCCAAATTTTGACACGTTACAACAACACTAAAGAGATAAGACATATCACAAAGGGTATTAATTACCCAGTTGAAATACAAAATCTAGTCAGGGAAATGAGGTCAGCAAGACGAAAGTGGCAACGAACAAACACGACACCCAACTGATAAGACTGTCCTTAACTATAAAACACAGAAATTAAAAAGAGAAATCTGTAAATTAAAAAATGAATCTATGGAATTATATTTAACAAACTTAACAGCAGATGATGAGACTATTATTCATTGTGGAAAGCCACAAAATGAATCAAAAGGCCAATCATGCCAATTCCTCCAATAAGAAAAGGTCAAGGAAACTGGGCAAGAGAAAATATACAAAAAGCAGATTTATTCGCTGAATATCTAGAGGAAGTTTTTACACCAAATGATATGCAGAATAATAACAACCTTGTTGTGATAATATTACAACAGAAGAAATTACTCCTGTCACTCCAAGAGAAGTAGCAGAAGAAATAAAATTAAATCTAAATCCTAAGAAGGCACTGGGATTTGATTTAATTACTGGTTAAATTTTGAAGCAATTGCCACGAAAAGGAATTGTTATTCTAACTTTAATGTTATAACTCTTTAATGCAGCTCTTAGACTAAAGCATGTACCTGCCAGCTGGAAGGTAGCAGAAGTTATCATGATTCCTAAGCCAGGAAAAACACCTCATGAAGCGAAATCTTATAGACCGATTTCACTTTTGCCAGTAATTACAAAAGTATTTGAAAAGCTCCTTCTTAAGAGATTAAAACCAATTATACAGAATGCCAAACTAATTCCTGACCATCAATTAGGTTTTAGACAAAAGCATTCGACAACAGACCAGGTGCATTGAATTACAGATGAAATTGAGGAAACCTTAGAAGAAAAACAAATTTGTTCTGCACTATTCCTTGATGTCGCATAAGCCTTTGACAAGCCCTTGAAGGACTAATTTACAATTTAAATAAAATGTTACCTAGACAATATGTAGAAATCCTTACCTTGTACATATCTAATAGTTTGTTTAGAGTTAAACAAGAAGAAGCATATTCAGACCTAAAAGACATGCAGGTGGGAGTACCACAGGGCAGTGTTCTTGGGCCTGTCTTGTATGTATTATTTACCAGTGACATAGCAAACTTAGAACAAGCAAAATTGTTTACTTTTGCTGATGATACAGCTTTGCTTACAACAGGGCAAGATGAGGTTATTTCAACCCGATTATTGCAGACAGCTACCAATACCATATATGAATGGACCAAAAAATGGAAAATTAAACTTAACGAAGCCAAGTGGTCACACATTAATTTCACCAATAAAAGATTGAATAATCTTCCATCATTGGTCATAAATGGAAAGGTAGCTCCTTATGAAAACAAAGCCAAATACCTGGAAATGACATTGGATACCAAACTGAGATGGAAGGAGCATGTAAAAAAGAAAAAAGAGGAACTTAATATAAAATTCCGACAATATAAATGGCTCAAGGAAAACATTCCGACAATATAAATAGCTCAAGGAAAACATTCCGACCTGTCTTTATATAGTAAAACTCTGATCTATAATCAGATAATTAAACCCACCTGGCTGTATGGAATTCAACTCTGGGGGTGCGCAAAAGATAGTAACATCAGGATAATAGAAACATTCCAAAACAAAGTTTTGCGGACCATGGTGAATGCACCATGGTATGTTAGAAATGCCGATATCCACAGAGATCTAGGTATTTCAACAATTAAAGAAGAGATTAAAAGGTTTGCGAAGAAGCATGAAGAAAGGCTTCACCTCCATGAAAATGCAGAAGTTCTTCAGCTGCTGGATAATCAGCACGTGTTCTGAAGACTGACGAGAACAAAGGCATTTGAACTTGTGTAGTGTTTTGTGTTATAAAAGCAGAGCATTGTGTGCAGGTGAGAGTGTTTAGGTAAGAACACCAGAACTAACTAAAGGATGTCATTGGACTTAATTTGGCTGATATGTATTTAGTATTAAGAGGTATTAGAGATAAGTTGATAGTTGGTCTTACAGACCAGTTTTAACATGTTAAATTCAATAATAAAAAAAATTTGATTTGGTTTAATTATTTATTTATACATTTTCAACTTAAATGCTGTCACCAATGTAGAGTATTCGGCAGGATTTTTTTTTACTATTCCACAATATTTCATAATAAATTTGAACCTTAAGCTTATCCCTATACATTACTATATGTAAAAAAAAACTTCTTTCTCATTAGTTGTTAAAGGAGTACTGCTTCTCAGGAATATGAATATGTTACTGAATGTAATCACAAAATTGAGTGAACAAAAAAAAAGTATTCTTATGTATAAACTACTGAATAAATAGTGTGATTTAAAAAAATATAATACAAATTCAAGAGATGAGTTCAATCTTTTATCTAGCATAGCTTAAAAAAATAGATATAAATAAATGATGGAGTAAGGCTGTTGCAGTTTCTTTATCCTTCAGACTTTGATCTTGGTAACAGTAAAAACCTGAAGCCTCTCTTGAGCAGTAGACTGCGCCAAGCCAGTGAAAGAATTACTTGGAGGCCTTGTTGCAGCTGGTGTTTATACTATAAAACACTATACAAGACTTTTGTGCACATGTAAAGAATAAATGAAAATTTTGTTAGCTCACAAAGAGGTGTTTGTTCACTGCACATTTCTACGACACTGTTCACAATCTCTCAGGTCTATGTGCAGTTGGTTGTGCTAGCCTCTGTTAAATACTGCACTAAATTCCTTAATTGACTATTTATAGAACAACTATTAAAAATAAATGTGAGTATTTAGTATAACTCACTGAGATTGTATCAGGCACAAAGAAGAAGATAGTGATGAAAAGTATCACCAATATCCCCTTGCTTATTCAGCAATTTTACTAAAAACTGTAATGTTCCAATGCTTACTACTATACTTCTGCATTAAACAGTTCCATATGTGACCCAGGTTGTGGCATTTTAATTATATATAAAATTTTGGTTCTATATGATTATTTCAGTTCCTTTTGTTTTTTTAAGCTTCAATACACTCGACTGTTTTAAGCACTCTAAAGTAAGTAAAATAATTATATTATTTAAAACATCTGATGAGCAGTATATCCAGTTTCTAAAAAGCCAGAAAATATTTTTAATTTTGATTATTTTTAGAGTACTTACAGTGGTTCCAAATTCCTAGTGTTTTCACACCCTTTCTCAGCTTCTTTTAATGAACTTTGTAGGGCTTCTTCCCAAGTTCCACCATTGTTCCGAACACGTTTAAATACACCACAAGCAGGTATTAATGCATCCAACTATTAAAACAGTTGATAAAGACCAAATGAATATTACATTTGATTAATTTATATATATAAATTTGTTATATTGCAACAAATTAATTTAAATTTGTGGAGCCCCACGAACTTGGAGCGCCAAAATATGCAACACTCTTTTGATAATTCAAATAAAAATTTATTTTGTGTTTGAATAGCCCCACTTTGGAAGCGACAAAATGTAACAATGCAATTTTTATTTGAATGGGCCCCACGTTCTTTGGGGCGCAAAAATGTAACACATTAACCCTTCTGTGCAATTTAATTTGTACATATTTATAACTCATACACTCTCTATACCATTACTAACAACGTGCATGAAAAATTGGGGTGTAGGTGTAATTATAATAAGAGTAACTCTTTTTACGAATTGTAATATGCTTCATTTATTATTTGAAACAAACAAACAAAAATATTATAATATTATGAAAATCATGATTAATACGCCATGTGATCTTCATTATCGATGGTTTCAAAGTGTCTTTACTATTCGTGTCAACATTACAAAAATATCTTAAATTCTAAATATTATATTATTTATTGTATATAGACTTCTCGTCAATATGTTAATGTTTCTTGCTTGCTCAGTCTAAATGTGTGCTTATTTAAAAGTTATTACTGCATTCTTATTCTATCTTTCTTAATACCTTTGTATGGGTTTACAAAAAATCATTTTAGCACATTTAATTTATTACTATAAATGACTCTATGTTATGTGCTTTTATCAAGAAAAGTTAAATAATTCAATTAATAATTTCAATGACTCTACGTTATGTTCATTACAAAAAATAATTAAATAACCTTTTTTTGATTACATATTAATTACATTGAATTTTATTTATATCTACATACTTATTATTATGTTTACAAAAATTGTTTTGACTTTTAGAGTCTCTCAATGTCTTTTTCTTTGAAAATTATGTATTGGTTTTTCGTCACCTTAATTTCTGTAAGTTGTCCCATGTCCTCCAGTGATTCCTTCGGTGTTCTCCTCCTGGATGTCCTCACTGCTCGTCCTCTCGTCTCTCGTCCTCCACAGTACATTGACTGCTGTAGACTATGATGACATGTTACTCTGGATCTGTAGCTGTTATTATAGAAATGTCTCCAGTCCTCTGCATCTCCTTCCTCTGCTAGTCGTGCTCTCGTACTCTGTCAGGAGTTGGTGTTCTTAGATGTCGACTGCTTGTTGACGTCCGACGATTTCTTCGTTACGGTATTTTTTTATTGTTTTTATTACTTCAAATAAAAAAAAACATTGCCATGATACTTTATAAGTTCAGTTACAACATCATACTGATGTTAGATTTTAAATCTAACTTCGTCCAAAATAGTTTAAAAAATTCGCGTTCCAGACCGGCATAGCGTACCGCCGCGACTATGGTTTGTTAAGAGAGAGTGATTAGCTCTACTGGGCTTCTATTTATATCCACACAGAAAACTGCACCTGTCGATTCAGGAATCAGCCTGTCGACATTTGAAACATGGTGTGACAGCCTCCCTTTCGTCTCATTTCACATAATTGCAATTTTTTGCCAATCGCACTGTTTAACGCGGATTTCACGTTGCTCAAATAGTGGCTCATTTAATGACTTATGAGATGTGTAATTATCATGATGCTCACACTACTAGTATAATTATGATGCATTAAAAATCGTACTGTACTCACACTGATTGTCCGAATTACGTACAATTCGCACTGCACTCGTGTCCGATTTTTACATATTTTTATAAGTTTTTACCTTCACACTAACGTTTATGGTTTTCTTTTAAAATTAATTATTTTCTTAATTTGTCATTTACTTGAGGGGTGAGATTGCAACTTTCAGGATCAGACAGGCTTCACGCACACACATTAATTACTTGTATATAAACATGCAGTGGTAATCGCGTGATGTTTGCCTGTTGGTTCCTGCTTGAAAACCAGCTTCCAATCTCACACCTGCTCGTCTATTATATATTATTGAAATTAACTAAAATATTTAGAATATATTATGTATGCGCCTTACAGCCTTTGCTTGTATTGTCGCATTATTCCTCTACTTTAAAAAAAAAATTTTTTAATAAATTTATTTATTAAAATATTTGTCCTATCATTAGACATCTTATACTTCTTATATTTCATATTACTTATATATACAAATTTTTTTATTATTTGTATTTATACATTATGAACCATGATAATGAATATTAATTGTTCAAGTTCCCTTAGTCGGAGGGTACAAGTCTATTTTCTATCTCCCCTCGCTACGAGTTAATAACAATGCATAAGCGTAGCTGCTCCTTTCATTGTTCTCTTCATCCGGTTCTACTGACCTAGTTATTTTTTGTGTAAAATTTTCTGAGTGAACTGGCATGGTATTTGCCAATTTCTTTTTTTTTTACATCGTCATACTTGGTCCAAAATCTGTTTGGCTTTTTATCTTCTTCCAATTCTATTGGAGTATAACCTGTTGCTTCACTATAATTTTCGTTGATGGCCTTCTGAAGAAATGGTAGATATTCTGGCCATTTATTGTGTTGATCATGGCAGTATATTCGTAAATATTTACCTAATCTTTGTTAACTCTTTCAGCAAGGTTTCCTTGAGGATGTCTTATGGATGTGAGTACAGGTTGTATTCCATTTTCCCTTAACGTCCTCTCCCATTTTTCACTCTGGAATTGTACACCTTGGTCACTGAGTACTTTCTTCATTTTTCCATATGTCGGAATATATTTCTGCAATAGTATCTTTAGAACAACTTTGGTTGTGAGTCGCATAATTGGGTACAGTCGGACTGCCTTGGAAAACACATCGATACATACCAATATGTGCTTCACACCTCGACTTGATCGTGGTAGTGGTCCCAGAAAATCCACTGCAATTAGCTCTCCCTTGTTCCCTTTCTGGATGCTCTGCATTTCTACGTATGTGTGTAAATTCGGTCCTTTCGCCGTTTGACACTCGTAACACTTCTTCACCTCCTTCTTTATTTTTCGAAACATATTATTAATCGTAAAATCCTCTCGTAGACTCAGGTCAGAGCAGCAGCATGTGCTAAACTCTCATGTGCTGGTTGAATTAATTTCTGTAACATTTCGTTCGTTAGTACTGTCTTCCAGTCTTGTATTACTAACCTGAAAAGAATTCCATTAAGTGCCTTATAATGATTTGGTAGCTGTTCTTGGTCCTTCATCTCTCTTATTGTCACGTCCAAATCTTGTTGTTGTGCTAAATTTTTTAGCATTTGTTTTACTTCATCATTCTCTTTAAATTTAATTGATTACAATTTTATTTCTTTCTTTTCGCTCCCATAGACTTCTTCACTTTCTTCTGTGATGTATCGGCTTAGTGTATCTGCTATAATATTGTCTTTACCTTTACAGTATTTAATGGTGAATGAGTATTCGCCAACGGCTAAAATCCATCTTAATAATCGGGCATTAGTTACTTTGCATTTCAATAGAAATGATAATGCTTGGTGGTCAGTATAGTACTCATCTCAAAATGAGTACCATAAACATAATATCTGAATTGCTTAAGAGCGTATACTATAGCAAGTATTTCTTTTTCTGATGTGGAGTAGCGTTTTTCAGCTCCTTTGAAGACTCTACTGGTGTAGGCGATCACTTGGTACTCTCCCGTAGTATCTTGTTGATACAGTACACTTCCTACTGCGTAGTCACTAGCATCGGAGTATATTACGAATTTTCCTTCTCGTTGAGGATGATGTGACATAATATTTTCGATGAACAACTCTTTCACTTGGTTAAAGTCATCTTGGTGTTTCTTCTCCCATTTCCACTTCTGTCCTTTCTTCGTCAGCTCCAGTAGCGGCTGCGTATACTCTGCATATAATGGTGATAATCTTCTGTAGTATCCGGTTAGTCCTAAGAATGCTCTTAACCCTTTGAGATTTCCGGGTATAGGGAAATTAGTTATGCTGGAAATTTTGATAGGATCGGGTTGAATACCAGAGGAGGAAATAACGTGGCCTAGGAATTGGATAGAGGATTTGATAAATTCACATTTGTCTAGGTTAAGGGATATAATTACCTTATTATCCACTCTAGTGATACAAAGTTTCGTCAGTTATGACGCGTTTCGGGACTAAGTCCCATCCTCAGATAACACTTAATTCAATAAACTAATACATTAAAAAATCGCAACCATGATACTGGTCAAGTCAATTAAATAAAATAAAATAAAATTACAAATCGCATGTGATGTTTTACTAACCATGGCCGGAGCTCCCGCATGCGTTCACCCACAACCGCGATCGTCACGCGACTGGTCAAAGATTAATCCAAACCGATTGCAGTATCGAACAAGTAGTTTGGTGCAAAATTTATCTGGTCATTTAGTAAACTGTTTTTAGTGGTACTATTTTTTATAGCTTTATAAATTTCAAATTCCTCCAGACTATCCATCCGTTTACCTTTTTTACAAAAATGCAACGCTGTTAAATTTTCTTCGAAGCTCGTATATTTATGTCCGCTTGATATTAAATGTTGTGCAAAATTGGACTTAGTATTACTTGGCTTGGGAATATGTTCTAAAAATCTTGTATAAAAACATCTGCCTGATTGACCGATATATAAATACATATATAAAAAATACATATATATAAAAACAGGCAGATGTTTTTATACAAGATTTTTAGAACATATTCCCAAGCCAAGTAATACTAAGTCCAATTCTGCACAACATTTAATATCAAGCGGACATAAATATACGAGCTTCGAAGAAAATTTAACAGCGTTGCATTTTGTAAAAAAGGTAAACGGATGGACAGTCTGGAGTAATTTGAAATTTATAAAGCTATAAAAAATAGTACCACTAAAAACAGTTTACTAAATGACCAGATAAATTTTGCATCAAACTAATTGTTCGATACTGCAATCGGTTTGGATTAATCTTTGACCAGTCGTGTGACGATCGCGGTTGTGGGTGAACGCATACGGGAGCTCCGGCCGTAGTTAGTAAAACATATCACATGCGATTTGTAATTTTATTTTATTTTATTTAATTGACTTGACCAGTATCATGGTTGTGATTTTTTAATGTATTAGTTTATTGAATTAAGTGTTATCTGAGGATGGGACTTAGTCCCGAAACGCGTCATAACTGACGAAACTTTGTATCACTAGAGTGGATAATAAGGTAATTATATAATTATATAATAAGTGATACGGTACGCAAAAAATAAGTAATTTAAGGGATATGTTCGCTTGCCTAAACCTGTGGAATATCATGCTTAGCTGTTTTACATGTTCGTCTAATGTTTTAGATACAACTAAGATATCATCTACAAATACCATGGTGTAGGGTTCCACCTCAGGTCCTAGGGCTCTTTCTAGACACTTTACAATGGCTGCCAAACTCATGCTTAATCCGAAGGGTACTACCCTGTGTTGGTAGCATTTATTTTTATACAGGAAAGCGGTGTACTTCCTATTCTCTTCACAAATTGGAATCTGCCAGAAACTTGAGCATAAATCTAGCTTCGTCAGATACTTCGCTCCTTCATACTTAGTAAATAATTCGTCCGCAGTTGGCGCACAGTCATACTCCTTTAATACAATGCTGTTCAGCTCCCTCATGTCAAGGCATAGACGTATCTCACCACTTTTTTTCTTCACTACCACTAGAGGATTCAGGAAGTTGCTGTTCGATCACTCTATGACTCCATTTTCAATCATGCGCCGAATTTCCAGTTCAACCTCTTCCTCATATCGCATTGGGATAGGGTACGTCCTCCTAATGACTTTCGTAGGGTCTGACACAACTATAGAGTGCTCTTATATTGTCGTCTGCGTCGGTACTTCACTAAATACATCACTGTATTCTTCTATTAATTCGTGCAGTTTCTCTTCTTCGTGTGTCGTCATTCCTACATCTGCCGCATTCACATGTCGAGTTGGACCATACTGTATTTGTGGCTTGTACAAAGTAATAGGCATTTCACTTACCTAGCACTCTTCTTCCTCGCTATTCATAATACATTTCCTAACTTTCTTTGAATATACTTTTATTTAGCATAACATTCTTTATTATTTAAATCCTTATTTCTTTCCACTAATATTTCTTTTTTTTTAATTTGCAATCATAACCTTAATAAATCACATTTCTTACTTATACTCTCTTATCTTTTTACACATATTATTTCTTATTATTAATAATTAATAGTTATATTATTTTTCATTTAAAAATAATTGTTTATTCCATTCGGGTATTGAGTTCTGAGTTCAGTGTGTAGTTCGATCTTACACCCCTCTTATAACAATTGTTTGTTGTACACAGGAAATTCATTGTACTCACCGTGTAAACAACGTCTGCATTCCATTGCATCGCTGCGACGTCCGTATTTATTGTAGACGTCACCTGTTCATAGGGTAACATTTTCGTTTTGCCTCTCGGCCATACAAAATCTCCTCTCTTTCGTCTCTCTTTACAAATGCTTCGCTCTTTCTCAATTCTCTCAGCACGTTCCACAATTCTCTCGTCACTAATGCATTGTGTAAGGTCAGTCCGTTTGAAGCCTATATAAACAGCTGTCGACGGTTTTTTCATTCGTCTTTTATGATAACCTCTGTAGTTTTCATATTTACAGTTATAATTATCGATACTATAATTATCGTTCGCTTGATATTTATCGTGCGTATATCTAACATCATACTTACCACAATTTTGCGTAGTGTTTCGTATAGATAATTTACTACATTTCTCGTTAGGCCTACAGTGATATTTATTTCCATAAATGTGGTGCCTTAAGTGTTTCACATGTGTCATCTTATGTGACTTACTAGTGTGTGTGTGTGTCTCACAATTGGGATATCGCTATTAATAAGGTATGTTTTATTAACCTTTATTTGCTTCTCCTCCTTAATGTTAATTACTTTTTTATAATTATCGTTAGTAATTACAAACATATTTTCTCCTTTATTTTTAATTCTTATGGTTTGTTTATATTCTACAGCCACAATGTGTGTATTAGAATCGTCAATTCTTTCTACTAATTCCTCTTTTGCTTTCCTTTCTTCTCTTAATTTTTCGGTCTGTTTTGTAAAAAATTCTGTTAACTCTTCTATTTGCGTACTAATATTATTTTCTTTTACTTTTTCTGTTTGTTTGTTCTCTACTTCACCAAATACGGCTTGCATCATAGCTTGAAATGCATCTCCCATCCTCAAACTTCCCGATATTGCCATGTTGAATAATTATTAAAATTTTTATTTATAATATTTAAGAATATTATTTTTGTGGAACCGATTTATTAATTTTTTTTATTTATTGTTTCTTTTTATTATTTCTGTATTAATATCTACTGATATTATAATTACACCTTTACAATGATATTATTTCGTTGAGCGCCAGTTGTGTTATAGTACACAACAATTAACATAACATACAGTTACTGTTTAATATAAATAATTATTATTACATATAATATATTTTTCATTTAACACACCTTTATTTGTTTTAGAGCGATCATTTAGCTAAAAGAAAAATTTAGTAGTCAAACGGTGGGGATCATGCCACACGTTCATGGGCGACAAAATATATGACAACACATTAATTTAAATTTGTGGAGACCCACGATCTTGGAGTGCCAAAATGTGTAACACTTTTTTGATAATTCAAATAAAAATCTATTTTGTGTTTGAATAGCCCCACTTTGAAAGCGACAAAATATAACAATGCAATTTTTATTTGAATGGGCCCCACGTTCTTTGGGACGCAAAAATGTAACACATTAACCCTTCTGTGCAATTTAATTTGTACATATTTAACTCATACACTCTCTATACCATTACTAACAACGTGCATGAATAATTGGGGTGTAGGTGTAATTATAATAAGAGTAACTCTTTTTACAAATTGTAATATGCTTCATTTATTATTTGAAACAAACAAACAAAAATATTATAATATTATGAAAATCATGATTAATACGCCATGTGATCTTCATTATCGATGGTTTCAAAGTGTCTTTACTATTCATGTCAACATTACAAAAATATCTTAAATTCTAAATATTATATTATTTATTGTATATAGACTTCTCGTCAATATGTTAATGTTTCTTGCTTGCTCAGTCTAAATGTGTGCTTATTTAGAAGTTATTACTGCATTCTTATTCTATCTTTCTTAGTACCTTTGTATGGGTTTACAAAAAATCATTTTAGCACATTTAATTTATTACTATAAATGACTCTATGTTATGTGCTTTTAACAAGAAAAGTTAAATAATTCAATTAATAATTTCAATGACTCTACGTTATGTTCATTACGAAAAATAATTAAATAACATTTTTTTGTATTACATATTAAGTACAGTACATTGAATTTTATTTATATCTACATACTTATTATTATGTTTACAAAAATTGTTTTGACGTTTAGAGTCTCTCAATGTCTTTCTCTTTGAAAATTATGTATTGGTTTTTTTTCGTCACCTTAATTTCTGTAAGTTGTCCCATGTCCTCCAGTGATTCCTTCGGTGTTCTCCTCCTGGATGTCCTCTTGTCCTCACTGCTCGTCCTCTCATCTCTCGTCCTCCACGGTATATTGACTGCTGTAGACTATGATGACATGTTACTCTGGATCTGTAGCCGTTATTATAGAAACGTCTCCAGTCCTCTGCATCTCCTTCCTCTGCTAGTCGTGCTCTCGTACTCTGTCAGGAGTTGGTGTTCTTAGATGTCGACTGCTTGTTGACGTCCGACGATTTCTTCATTACGGTATTTTTTATTATTGTTTTTATTACTACAAATAAAAAAAAACATTGCCGTAATACTATATAAGTTCAGTTACAACATCATACTGATGTTAGATTTTAAATCTAACTTCGTCCAAAATAGTTCAAAAAATTCGCGTTACGGACCAGCATAGCGTACCGCCGTGACTGTGGTTTGTTAAGAGAGAGCGATTAGCTCTCCTGGGCTTCTATTTATATCCACACAGAAAACTGCACCTGTCGATTCAGGAATCAGCCTGTCGACATTTGAAACATGGTGTGACAGCCTCCCTTTCGTCTCATTTCACATAATTGCACTTTTTGCCAAGCACACTGTTTAACGCGGATTTCACGTTGCTCAAATGGTGGCTCATTTAATGACTTATGAGATGTGCAGTTATCATGATGCTCACACTACTAGTATAATTATGATGCATTAAAAATCGCACTGTACTCGCATTGATTGTCCGAATTACGTACAATTCGCACTGCACTCGTGTCCGATTTTTACATATTTTTATAAGTTTTTACCTTCACACTAACGTTTATGGTTTTCTTTTAAAATTAATTATTTTCTTAATTTGTCATTTACTTGAGGGGTGAGATTGCAACTTTCAGGATCAGACAGGCTTCACGCACACACATTAATTACTTGTATATAAACATGCAGTGGTAATCGCGTGATGTTTGCCTGTTGGTTCCTGCTTGAAAACCAGCTTCCAATCTCACACCTGCTCGTCTATTATATATTATTGAAATTAACTAAAATATTTAGAATATATTATGTATGCGCCTTACAGCCTTTGCTTGTATTGTCGCATTATTCCTCTACTTGGAAAAACAAAATTTTAATAAATTTATTTATTAAAATATTTGTCCTATCATTAGACATCTTATACTTCTTATATTTCATATTACTTATATATACAAATTTTTTTTATTTATTTGTATTTATACATTACTAACCATGATAATGAATATTAATTGTTCAAGTTCCCTTAGTTGGAGAGTGCAAGTCTATTTTCTATCTCCCCTCGCTACGAGTTAATATCAATGCATAAGCGTAGCTGCTCCTTTCATTGTTCTCTTCATCCGGTTCTACTGACCTAGTTATTTTATGTGTAAAATTTTCTGAGTGAACTGGTATGGTATTTGCCAATTCCTTTTTTTTTTTACATCGTCATATACTATAAATGTATGTCTCGCAATTCGTTGTTGTAGTGTATACGGTCCATTATACAGTTTAAAGAATTTTTTCGCTGTATTATCACTTCGTTTTCCCACTGGATTAGTTTTTATTAATAATTTTTCTCCCACATTGAATTGTTGTAGCTTGTGTGTCCTATTTAATCTCACTACTCTCTTGTTACCTCTTTCTATTATTCGTTGCTTTGCGTATTCAATTTTCACACTTATTGGTACAGGTACATTCTGGTTATTAGGTTTGTTTATATACTTGGTCCAAAATCTGTTTGGCTTTTTATCTTCTTCCAATTCTATTGGAGTATAACCTGTTGCTTCACTATAATTTTCGTTGATGGCCTTCTGAAGAAATGGTAGATATTCTGGCCATTTATTGTGTTGATCATGGCAGTATATTCGTAAATATTTACCTAATTCTTTGTTAACTCTTTCAGCAAGGTTTCCTTGAGGATGTCTTATGGATGTGAGTACAGGTTGTATTCCATTTTCCCTTAACGTCCTCTCCCATTTTTCACTCTGGAATTGTACACCTTGGTCACTGAGTACTTTCTTCATTTTTCCATATGTTGGAATATGTTTCTGCAGTAGTATCTTTAGAACAACTTTGGTTGTGGGTCGCATAATTGGGTACAGTCGGACTGCCTTGGAAAACACATCGATACATACCAATATGTGCTTCACACCTCGACTTGATCGTGGTAGTGGTCCCAGAAAATCCACTGCAATTAGCTCTCCCTTGTTCCCTTTCTGGATGCTCTGCATTTCTACGTATGTGTGTAAATTCGGTCCTTTCGCCGTTTGACACTCGTAACACTTCTTCACCTCCTTCTTTATTTTTCGAAACATATTATTAATCGTAAAATCCTCTCGTAGACTCAGGTCAGAGCAGCAGCATGTGCTAAACTCTCATGTGCTGGTTGAATTAATGTCTGTAACATTTCGTTCGTTAGTACTGTCTTACAGTCTTGTCTTACTAACCTGAAAAGAATTCCATTAAGTGCCTTATAATGATTTGGTAGCTGTTCTTGGTCCTTCATCTCTCTTATTGTCACGTCCAAATCTTGTTGTTGTGCTAAATTTTTTAGCATTTGTTTTACTTCATCATTCTCTTTAAATTTAATTGATTACAATTTTATTTCTTTCTTTTCGCTCCCATAGACTTCTTCACTTTCTTCTGTGATGTATCGGCTTAGTGTATCTGCTATAATATTGTCTTTACCTTTACAGTATTTAATGGTGAATGAGTATTCGCCAACGGCTAAAATCCATCTTAATAATCGGGCATTAGTTACTTTGCATTTCAATAGAAATGATAATGCTTGGTGGTCAGTATGTATCTCATATATGTGTATGTCACATGTGTATCTCAATGTGTATCTCACATTATTTAGTCTATGTCTAAATAAATAAAATCTAAATAAAAGTCTAACAGCATGATACATAGACTTTTATCTTTGCCCCTTGATAACAAAGATTTTTGTAACGAGTTGAATACCATCAAATACATCGCGGTTGCAAATGGTTACAATAACAAACGTCGTAAACAACATTCTCAAGAAACATGAAAACAGAAAAAGGAACATTAACCAATTATCAATGACTGCATGGGAGAAAAAACCACACAAATATATCACCGCAACATACACCAATTTTATGCCGAACATTTTAAAATCACTCATAAACAAAAACATTGATATTGTAGTCACTTACAAGACTACAAATAATATCTTAAATAATCTTCACACCCACGAATCCACTTGCCTTGAGAATAAAACGGGCGTTTATAAATTGTCATGCAATGACTGTGACGCTTTCTATGTGGGCCAGACGGGCCGTGGTTTCCTCAAAAGATTTAACGAACACAAACCACCCACTATCTGTCGCAACTATGATACCATCAAATCAAAATTCGCCAAACATCTTATTAATGAAAATCATAATTACACCGATTTCGGAACCAATTTAAAACCCCTCCACTTTTGTAGTAGAGGACGTTATATGAACGCACTCGAGGAATTTGAGGTGTACAAAGTGTTCGGGGACACTAGTACCAAACCTCACATCTTGAACGACCAGTTATTATTCAAATCTAATATATTGTACGACACCGCGTTGAGATACTAAGATAACAAGAATCATTTGCGGTTAATGCGCGGTGGGTCGCTGCACATTGTACACTGTTTGCCCGATTCATGTTACAAAAAGTATATAGTTTATATGTTAAATTGTGCTATTTATGGTTTTAACGTTTGACAAGTATATCAGTGAATGATATGTGCTAAATATTTTATGCTTTGAAAATGAGACAAGTGTCTCGAAACATGTCGCAATGAGAAAGGACATCATAAGAGAAGTCACAGACAGTTAGTACAATATATTTTTCGTATAGCTAAGAATGCTCTTAACCCTTTGAGATTTCCGGGTATAGGGAAATTAGTTATGCTGGAAATTTTGATAGGATCGGGTTGAATACCAGAGGAGGAAATAACCTGGCCTAGGAATTGGATAGAGGATTTGATAAATTCACATTTGTCTAGGTTAAGGGATATGTTCGCTTGCCTAAACTTGTGGACTATCGTGCTTAGCTGTTTTATATGTTCGTCTAACGTTTTAGATACAACTAAGATATCATCTACAAATACAACGGTGTAGGGTTTCACCTCAGGTCCTAGGGCTCTTTCTAGACACTTTACAATGGCTGCCAAACTCATGCTTAATCCGAAGGGTACTACCCTGTGTTGGTAGCATTTATTTTTATACAGGAAAGCGGTGTACTTCCTATTCTCTTCACGAATTGGAATCTGCCAGAAACTTGAGCGTAAATCTAGCTTCGTCAGATACTTCGCTCCTTCACACTTAGTAAATAATTCATCCGCAGTTGGCGCACAGTCATACTCCTTTAATACAATGCTGTTCAGCTCCCTCATGTCAAGGCATAGACGTATCTCACCACTTTTTTTCTTCACTACCACTAGAGGATTCAGGAAGTTGCTGTTCGATCACTCTATGACTCCATTTTCAATCATGCGCCGAATTTCCAGTTCAACCTCTTCCTCATATCGCATTGGGATAGGGTACGTCCTCCTAATGACTTTCGTAGGGTCTGACACAACTATAGAGTGCTCGTATATTGTCGTCTGCGTCGGTACTTCACTAAATACATCACTGTATTCTTCTATTAATTCGTGCAGTTTCTCTTCTTCCTGTGTCGTCATTCCTTCATCTGCCGCATTCACATGTCGAGCTGGACTATACTGTATTTGTGGCTTGTACAAAGTAATAGGCATTTCACTTACCTTGCACTCTTCTTCCTCGCTATTCATAATACATTTCCTAACTTTCTTTGAATATACTTTTATTTAGCATAACATCTTTATTATTTAAATCCTTATTTCTTTCCACTAATATTTCTTTTTCTTTTATTTGCAATCATAACCTTAATAAATCACATTTCTTACTTATACTCTCTTATCTTTTTACACATATTATTTCTTATTATTAATAATTAATAGTTATATTATTTTTCATTTAAAAATAATTGTTTATTCCATTCGGGTATTGAGTTCTGAGTTCAGTGTGTAGTTCGATCTTACACCCCTCTTATAACAATTGTTTTTTGTACACAGGAAATTCACTGTACTCACCGTGTAAACAACGTCCGCATTCCATTGTATCGCTGCGACGTCCATATTTATTGTAGACGTCACCTGTTCATAGGGTAACATTTTCGTTTTGCCTCTCGGCCATACAAAATCTCCTCTCTTTCGTCTCTCTTTACAAATGCTTCGCTCTTTCTCAATTCTCTCAGCACGTTCCACAATTCTCTCGTCACTAATGCACTGTGTACGGTCAGTCCGTTTGAAGCCTATATAAACAGCTGTCGACGGTTTTTTTGTTCGTCTTTTATGATAACCTCTGTAGTTTTCATATTTACAGTTATAATTATCGATTCTATAATTATCGTTCGCTTGATATTTATCGTGCGTATATCTAACATCATACTTACCACAATTTTGCGTAGTGTTTCGTATAGATAATTTACTACGTTTCTCGTTAGGCCTACAGTGATATTTATCTCCATAAATGTGGTGCCTTAAGTGTTTCACATGTGTCATCTTATGTGACTTACTAGTGTGTGTGTGTCTCACAATTGGGATATCGCTATTAATAAGGTATGTTTTATTAACCTTTATTTGCTTCTCTGTCTTAATGTTAATTACTTTTTTATAATTATCGTTAGTAATTACGAACGTATTTCTCTCTTATTTTTAATTCTTATGGTTTTTTTATATTCTACTGCCGCAATGTGCGTATTAGAATCATCAATTCTTTCTACTAATTCCTCTTTTGCTTTCCTTTCTTCTCTTAATTTTTTGGTCTGTTTTGTAAAAAATTCTGTTAACTCTTCTATTTGCGTTCTAATATTATTTTCTTTTACTTTTTCTGTTTGTTTGTTCTCTACTTCACCAAATACAGCTTGCATCATAGCTTGAAGTGCCTCTCCCATCCTCAAACTTCCCGATATTGCCATGTTGAATAATTATTAAAATATTTATTTATAATATTTAAGAATATTATTTTTGTGGAACCGATTTATTAATTTTTTTTTATTTATTGTTTCGTTATTATTATTTCTGTATTAATATCTACTGATATTATAATTACACCTTTACAATGATATTATTTCGTTGAGCGCCAGTTGTGTTTTAGTACACAACAATTAACATAACATACAGTTAATGTTTAATATAAATAATTATTATTAGATATATTTTTCATTTAACATACCTTTATTTGTTTTAGAGCAACCATTTAGCTAAAAGAAAAATGTAATAGTCAAATGGTGGGGATCATGCCACACGTTCATGGGCGACAAAATATATGACAACACATTAATTTAAATTTGTGGAGCCCCACGATCTTGGAGCACCAAAATATGCAACACTTTTTTGATAATTCAAATAAAAATCTATTTTGTGTTTGAATAGCCCCACTTTGGAAGCGACAAAATGTAACAATGCAATTTTTATTTGAATGGGCCCCACGTTCTTTGGGACGCAAAAATGTAACACATTAACCCTTCTGTGCAATTTAATTTGTACATATTTAACTCATACACTCTCTATACCATTACTAACAACGTGCATGAATAATTGGGGTGTTGGTGTAATTATAATAAGAGTAACTCTTTTTACGAATTGTAATATGCTTCATTTATTATTTGAAACAGACAAACAAAAATATTATAATATTATGAAAATCATGATTAATACGCCATATGATCTTCATTATCGATGGTTTCAAAGTGTCTTTACTATTCATGTCAACATTACAAACATATCTTAAAATCTAAATATTATATTATTTATTGTATATAGACTTCTCGTCAATATGTTAATGTTTCTTGCTTGCTCAGTCTAAATGTGTGCTTATGTAAAAATTATTACTGCATTCTTATTCTATCTTTCTTAATACAGTACCTTTGTATGGCTTTAAAAAAAATCATTTTAGCACATTTAATTTATTACTATAAATGACTCTATGTTATGTGCTTTTATCAAGAAAAGTTAAATAATTCAATTACTAATTTCAATGACTCTACGTTATGTTCATTACAGAAAATAATTAAATAACCTTTTTTTGATTACATATTAATTACATTGAATTTTATTTATATCTACATACTTATTATTATGTTTACAAAAATTGTTTTGACTTTTAGAGTCTCTCAATGTCTTTCTCTTTGAAAATTATGTATTGGTTTTTCGTCACCTTAATTTCTGTAAGTTGTCCCATGTCCTCCAGTGATTCCTTCGGTGTTCTCATCCTGGGTGTCCTCACTGCTCGTCCTCTCGTCTCTCGTCCTCCACAGTACATTGACTGCTGTAGACTATGATGACATGTTACTCTGGATCTGTAGCCGTTATTATAGAAATGTCTCCAGTCCTCTGCATCTCCTTCCTCTGCTAGTCGTGCTCTCGTACTCTGTCAGGAGTTGGTGTTCTTAGATGTCGACTGCTTGTTGACGTCCGACGATTTCTTCGTTACGGTATTTTTTTATTGTTTTTATTACTTCAAATAAAAAAAAACATTGCCGTGATACTTTATAAGTTCAGTTACAACATCATACTGATGTTAGATTTTAAATCTAACTTCGTCCAAAATAGTTTAAAAAATTCGCGTTACGGACCGGCATAGCGTACCGCCGCGACTATGGTTTGTTAAGAGAGAGCGATTAGCTCTCCTGGGCTTCTATTTATATCCACACAGAAAACTGCACCTGTCGATTCAGGAATCAGCCTGTCGACATTTGAAACATGGTGTGACAGCCCCCACTTTCGTCTCATTTCACATAATTGCACTTTTTTGCCAATCGCACTGTTTAACGCGGATTTCACGTCGCTCAAATAGTGGCTCATTTAATGACTTATGAGATGTGCAATTATCATGATGCTCACACTACTAGTGTAATTATGATGCATTAAAAATCGCACTGTACTCGCATTGATTGTATGAATTATGTACAATTCGCACTACACTCGTGTCCGATTTTTACATATTTTTATAAGTTTTTACCTTCTCACTAACATTTATGGTTTTCTTAAAATTAATTATTTTCTTAATTTGTCATTTACTTGAGGGGTGAGATTGCAACTTTCAGGATCAGACAGGCTTCACGCACACACATTATTTACTTGTATACACACATGCAGTGGTAATCGCGTGATGTTTGCCTGTTAGTTCCTGCTTGAAAACCAGCTTTCAATCTCACACCTACTCGTCTATTATATATTATTGAAATTAACTAAAATATTTATAATATATTAGGTATGCGCCTTACAGCCTTTGCTTGTATTGTCGCAATATATATATATATATATATATATATATATATATATTACTATAATACTTATAACTATTTTACCTCAAGATGTATTTTTTCCTTTAGGGACATGTTTCGGGAGATCCTGTTCTCCCATTTTCAACCTTCGCCATCTTGCTTCTGGTGCAGTATTTGTGTGTTGGCTTCTGGATGTTATTATGGTGGTTTGTTGGTCTTTGGTCCTTCAATGTTGCATTATTGTGTGTGGTTGTGGTATCTGTTTTTGTATTTTGTGTATTTTCGATGTTGAGTGCTTTGAATATTGTGTCATGTTTTGTATTGATTTGTATTTGTTCTGGTATTAATTTGTTTTGTGTTTTATGTTTGTAAATCTGTAAATTTTCCCATATGTTCATTATGGTGCCTTTGTGTGGTATATGTTTTATTAGTGTTACATTGGTTATGTCTGGGAATTCATGTCCTGTGTTTATTGCATGTGTGGCTAAATTGGATTTATATATGTTTGGTTTTTTGTATGCATTTAGGTGTTCAAAATAACGTTTTTTCAGCTGTTTTTTTGTTTGTCCTATATAACATTTATTGCAATCTTGGCATTCAATTTTGTATATACCGTTGGTTGTTGTATTATCTTTGTTGTGTGAGTTATTTAGATTTTGTAATTTATTTTTATTAGTTTTGCATGCTATTTTTATATCTGTGTTTTTAAATAGTTTTGTTAGTTTTGACATTTTATTATTTATATATGTGAATGTGGCCCATTTTTTGTTGTTGTTATTATTTATGTGTTGTTCAGTTTGATTAATTCTTAATTGTTCAGTTCTTATTTTGTATTTGATTTTATTTTCTATTTTGATCATAGTATTTTTATTGTATCCATTTGCATAACCAATTTGGTATATTATATTTCTTTCTTTGTCAGTTTCTTGTTTGTTTAGGGGTATTTTGTACATTCTGTTAAATAACGAATAAAATGCTGCCATTTTATGTTGTGGTGGGTGGTCAGAATGGTTAGGTATAATGATGTTAGTGGAAGTTGGTTTTCTATATATTGCATATTGTATGTGTTTGTTGTATCTTGTGATGGTTATGTCTAAATAGTTGATTTTGTTATGTTTTTCTTTTTCTTCTGTGAATTGTATTTTGGGATGTATGTTATTGATTTGTTTCAGTATGTTCTCTGCATTTGTGTTTTTGTTATTTGATACATATAGTCCATCATCTACATATCTTATCCATATGCCATCTGGGTCATGTGTTTTTATGATATTTTGTATTTTGGTGTCTATATGTTGTAGGAATATTTCTGCTATTATGCTTGATAATGGTGATCCCATTGCTAAACCTTCTTTCTGTTGATAAATTTTGCTATTAAATTCAAAGTAATTTTGTTTTAGTATTAGTTGGAGACTATTTTTTATTTCGGTTATATATTGTTTGTTTTCATTTTGTTCTATAAGTTTGTTTATTATTATGTCAATTGTTTCTTCTACTGGGATATTAGTGTACATGTTTGTTATGTCATATGATGTGAAAAATGTATTTTCATTTATATTTATTATTTTTAGTTTGTCTATTAATTCGTATGTATTTTTTATGTTATGATGGTTATTTGTTAGATGGTTATTTTTTAGTTTTTGTGCTATTATTCTTGCTATTTTGTATGTAGGAGCTTTTTTGAAATTGATTAATGGACGTATTGGGTTGTTTAATTTGTGTATTTTTATTAGGCTGTTCATTTTAGGTGGTTCTGGATTATTGTTTATATATATGTCTATGTTTTTATTGTTGAAAATATTTTTATTTGTTTTTATTAGTTTTATTGTTTGTTTAAGATAGTTTTCTGTTGGGTTTTTTATCTAGTTGTACGCATTTATTATTGTTGATGAAGTCTTCGGTTTTTTTGATGTAGTCTGTTTTATCAATGATTACTGTTGCTTGACTTTTGTCTGCTTTAGTTATTATTAAATTATTGTTCTTTACTTTATTTTTAATTTCTTTTATTGTTTTATTGTTTTTCTTTTGTTTATCTTTGTTTTTCATTTCGCTAGTGATTATTTTTTTTAATTATATGTGTTGCTTCTGTTCTTTTTTCTTCTTGTATATTGTCTTTTATTAGGTTAATGGCAAATTCTGTTTCTACTATTAAATTTTCTAGATTTTTGTTTGCATTTTGGGTTATGTTAGTTTTTGACATATTGTTTAAATATTCTGTTTCTTTTTTGTTAAATTCTGTATTGCTGAGGTTAATGGTTCGAGGGTAAAATGTGTGTTTATTTTTGTTTTTTTGTTCTTGATTTTTGTTTTGTTGTTTTAATGTGTTAAGTTTTTTGTTAATTGTATAAGTCTTTTTGTTTTTCTCAAATCTTATTTTATTTTCTATGTTATTGTATTTATTGTTCCAAGTGATTGGATGTAATAAATTTGTTAGCTCTAAGTGTAGTTTGTATATGTCTAGTGTTATGCTATTTTTCTTACTGTATAATTGATTAATTTCGTTTTGTATCCATAGCCTTTGTGCTTGTTTTATAGTTTTTTGTGCAGTCATATTTTTGTTGTTTGTGTTTATGTTGATGTATTTAGGTGTTAATTTATGTTTTTGGCATTGTCTATTGAAGTATATGTTTATGTTTGTGTTCATTAGTTGTTTTTTTCGTGTTTGAAATTTGTTTAACAATTTGGTAATGTGGTTATATGGAATTGTGGTTATGTTGTTTGTGTACATGTTAATGTATATTTATGTGAGAGATGATTTGTTATCTGTTATTTGGTGGTTGATTTCACTTATTTGCTATTCACTTCACTATTTTTTTCTTCACTATACACTTTTGTTTTTGCTTTGTTTTATAACCTCACTTTTCGTTTTTTCACTGTAGGCTTATTTACCTTGTATGGTTATATTATTTCATTACTTTCTGCTACAGTCCGTTTCTTGATGTATATAATACTATATACTTATAACTATTTTACCTCAAGATGTATTTTTTCCTTTAGGGACATGTTTAAAATTATAATTAAAAAAATAATCACTAGCGAAATGAAAAACAAAGATAAACAAAAGAAAAACAATAAAACAATAAAAGAAATTAAAAATAAAGTAAAGAACAATAATTTAATAATAACTAAAGCAGACAAAAGTCAAGCAATAGTAATCATTGATAAAACAGACTACATCAAAAAAACCGAAGACTTCATCAACAAAAATAAATGCGTACAACTAGGTAAAAACCCAACAGAAAACTATCTTAAACAAACAATAAAACTAATAAAAACAAATAAAAACATTTTCAACAATAAAAACATAGACATATATATAAACAATAATCCAGAACCACCTAAAATGAACAGCCTAATAAAAATACACAAATTAAACAACCCAATACGTCCATTAATCAATTTCAAAAAAGCTCCTACATACAAAATAGCAAGAATAATAGCACAAAAACTAAAAAATAACCATCTAACAAATAACCATCATAACATAAAAAATACATACGAATTAATAGACAAACTAAAAATAATAAATATAAATGAAAATACATTTTTCACATCATATGACATAACAAACATGTACACTAATATCCCAGTAGAAGAAACAATTGACATAATAATAAACAAACTTATAGAACAAAATGAAAACAAACAATATATAACCGAAATAAAAAATAGTCTCCAACTAATACTAAAACAAAATTACTTTGAATTTAATAGCAAAATTTATCAACAGAAAGAAGGTTTAGCAATGGGATCACCATTATCAAGCATAATAGCAGAAATATTCCTACAACATATAGACACCAAAATACAAAATATCATAAAAACACATGACCCAGATGGCATATGGATAAGATATGTAGATGATGGACTATATGTATCAAATAACAAAAACACAAATGCAGAGAACATACTGAAACAAATCAATAACATACATCCCAAAATACAATTCACAGAAGAAAAAGAAAAACATAACAAAATCAACTATTTAGACATAACCATCACAAGATACAACAAACACATACAATATGCAATATATAGAAAACCAACTTCCACTAACATCATTATACCTAACCATTCTGACCACCCACCACAACATAAAATGGCAGCATTTTATTCGTTATTTAACAGAATGTACAAAATACCCCTAAACAAACAAGAAACTGACAAAGAAAGAAATATAATATACCAAATTGGTTATGCAAATGGATACAATAAAAATACTATGATCAAAATAGAAAATAAAATCAAATACAAAATAAGAACTGAACAATTAAGAATTAATCAAACTGAACAACACATAAATAATAACAACAACAAAAAATGGGCCACATTCACATATATAAATAATAAAATGTCAAAACTAACAAAACTATTTAAAAACACAGATATAAAAATAGCATGCAAAACTAATAAAAATAAATTACAAAATCTAAATAACTCACACAACAAAGATAATACAACAACCAACGGTATATACAAAATTGAATGCCAAGATTGCAATAAATGTTATATAGGACAAACAAAAAAACAGCTGAAAAAACGTTATTTTGAACACCTAAATGCATACAAAAAACCAAACATATATAAATCCAATTTAGCCACACATGCAATAAACACAGGACATGAATTCCCAGACATAACCAATGTAACACTAATAAAACATATACCACACAAAGGCACCATAATGAACATATGGGAAAATTTACAGATTTACAAACATAAAACACAAAACAAATTAATACCAGAACAAATACAAATCAATACAAAACATGACACAATATTCAAAGCACTCAACATCGAAAATACACAAAATACAAAAACAGATACCACAACCACACACAATAATGCAACATTGAAGGACCAAAGACCAACAAACCACCATAATAACATCCAGAAGCCAACACACAAATACTGCACCAGAAGCAAGATGGCGAAGGTTGAAAATGGGAGAACAGGATCTCCCGAAACATGTCCCTAAAGGAAAAAATACATCTTGAGGTAAAATAGTTATAAGTATTATAGTATTATATACATCAAGAAACGGACTGTAGCAGAAAGTAATGAAATATATATATATATATATATATATATATATATATATGTGTGTGTGTTTTATTAACATTTGTGCGTCCGTTTTAACAAATTTTATCATCATTGAGGTGTCTGTTAGATTTTGACGTCCGTATATTGGACGTCAAAATGTAATCCTTTATAGAAAATGTGTTCTGTGGAATAAAAGTTTATAAGTTCCACAAAAATCCTTTATCAGCACATCGTTAATGAAACATCTTAATTTTTTTAACTTTCAACTCATTATTTTGGCACCACGAATTTTTAAATTTTTACCTGCGGGTGCCAAATTGACAGGCTTTTGAAAATTGATATTCAATATGTAGTTCATGGTTTGTCCACCATGTAGTACTACCATCGTCTGTATACACTCTGCGCGCCTTTTTTTCATTTAGTTTGCAATCATTATGGAATCCGTAGATTTGGCAACACTGTCATAGCATAAACGCACAGGTCAAATGACAAACGCAATCCAAGCCTGATGCAGGCTGTGCTAAGTGGGTCAAAGATTATGTCCTTTTTTAATGATTTGCTTCGTTTTTCTGATATTCTCATGTTCACTTATCAGTTCATTTTCCCACTTAACCTCATTTTACTTTCTCCTACCTTTCGCACTTTTGATTTTATTCTCTTTATAAACCGTTTGATATGTGCTTTACAATAGTTTAAGTTTTGAATCAACAGAGAAAAAGGTTTCGGGGTAAAAACGTTAAAAATTTGATTCTTCACAACAGTATAATTTTTGTGTGAATAAACAGAATGTGTGTGTGTGTGTGTGTGTGTGTGTGTGTGTGTGAGAGAGAGAGAGAGAGAGAGAATAACACTTATATTAAAAAGTTATATCCTTCTGTCGAAGGGTTAGAGAGAGGTAAAACAAAAGGATACATGGTGTGGGAAAGAGTGAGTGTAAGTGAGCAACAGGGAAGGAAAGAGAAAGAGTGAGTGAGAGGGGTTGGTGACAGGGTAAAGATGTTAAAAATTTGATTGTCATTTGCAATTTAATTTCTATTAGAGTGAGACGGGGGAGAGAAAGAGAGAGCAGGCAGAGAGATATAGAAAATAGAACGCGTAATATGTGCATTAGCGTTCCTACCGAGACGCCTGAGGAGGGGGAGAGGCTTGTGAAGGAATATGCAACTATGCTACGTTTACACTGCGAGAAAATTTTGACAGGAAATACGCAAGCAGTGTCCAGTAGGTGTTTGCACTAAGACGCAGTTTCTACCGTGAGAGATAGTCCAAGTGTTCACTACGTGCTTGTGCGAACTATTATGGTAATTTATTCCGACAGATGTATGAAACTCCATTTACACTAGACTGTAAGTTTGGGCAAGTAGTCCTGTCGCAACTTTTCCTGCCGAGCACTCTTCAGAGAGGTGTCAGCCATGGCATGACGTTTATTAAAACAGTAAATTAAAAATAAATAACTACTGGTATTATATGTATTTGTTTATTTCCCATTTAAATGATTGTCGAATTAGATTTATTACAGTATTGATTTAGTAAAATACAGTATGGTTTTACGTGAAAAAATATATGATTTTCTTTTTGAGAGACAAGGTTGAATTTTCATAATGTTTTTTATGAATCATCATATCAAACATGTATAGCTGCTTGGTGACTGAACAAACTAAACAAATGAAATATCTTGGCTTCATAATAGACAGTAATCTCTCACAGAAAAGTTTTATTTGTAACCTGAAGAAATAGTTGCAAACATTCTTACGTAAATTCTATTTGTTACGAGATTTTTGTCCCGAAAGTAACAATTGCTTACTACAATTGTCATGTGTAAAAGTTTTCGTATTGGTGACTAACAAAGTTGTTTTATGAAGGTATGCAGCAATTGTTGTCAGCTGTGGTACTATCAAGGAGAACTATCTAATAACAGACATCAGCTGTCTTGTGTATACGCACACGAGGCAGTTGAAGACATAATATGCAATCCTGTTCAAATAAACAAACTCGTATTCTCCAGCATGCGATCTTGCATAAGCACTCATAACTAACTGTTACGTGATTATAAACACAATACAGGTTGATGAACGAAAGAAGCCATGCTTTATATTCTCGTAAAAACGAGTGATATTTTAAAATAATAATGTCCATTTTAGATCATTTATTTACATTTTCTGATAAACCTATACGTAAATTATACGTAACAGTCTAACAAGTATTTACATTAATACTCCTACTTTATTAGATATTTACACAAATACTCTAGAAATATTTCAGTGTTCACGTAAGTTTTATAAGAACAAAAGTAATGTTCTCTTAATTTAGTGTTTATCAGTTTAAAATGCTTTAAGCATAGCAAATTAAACAATATTGTATTATTGCTATTAATTTTATGACGTGGCATAAACGCGCGAATACAAACATGTGCACCCGCACGCATACACACATATTAACTCATGAGATTTCGACAACCTGATGATGAAAACTCCAATCGTGGATATTTTATAGATACAACTTTTTTAGACTTTGGTTATTGTGGGAAACATATTGAATAGAATACCGTAACGTTAAACGAAATGTATTTACTTTATTCAGATGTTAAAATAAGATACTTAAATTCGATTGCATTTTGTAATGTATTTGTACAGTATTTGTATTAAGTATGAACTACAAAGTTCTAATTTAAATTAAGATTGAAAGTGCCTTTGATTCACAAGAATTTACTGTCATGTGTTCTTATCTGATACGCTTTAAATAACGACAACTCACATTTTTAAATTTACAATTCAGGTCAAATCAGGTAGTAATCCAGTCCAGTTCGCGATGTGCCACTATTAAAGAAGGAACATTATTCCTATTACAAATAATGAAGCTTTTTAGACCTGGTATTACTAGATGGTAAGTAAATAATCAAAATGTTTTATACAATTTGTAGGTTCCTTGTCATTCAGTTCATACTATTTATAATCAAGTTAAAAACATTTGCTAACATTTTGTATTTAATTCCTTCAAGAAAAGAACACTCGCGAGGAAGTTTTTAAAACGGTTCGAGTAGTTGTCAATATTGTTCTTTTGAAAAATAAGGGCAATACAGTCTGTGTTATGAATGCCAATTTGTTTACGTTCTCAAAAATATCGGTATGGAGAACCACACATGACTTCCATGTTCTAAGATTTATATTTAAAATCATTTACAAAATGAAATGTTTCCATAGAAACTACTTCTTTCCACTTATTGCTTCAGCCTTAACCACAGTACTGTGGTCACTAACGTATACCACCTCACGTTATCCCACTCGATTTTCACTGATGATGGTAGTGGATGGCAATGCGGAAACGTCTGGTTTTGCAGAAATCTTTGGTCTACGGCAAAACAGAACAGGAAGGAATTTTAACAACAAACTACTTCTTTGTTGCCGATAACGTAGTACATATATACAAAATTATCCCCTCCCCATTCAACTTAATTTTCATTTATAGAAAATTACTCCAACCCCTTTCAACTAGCCTCTTCATTTATAGATATTTCATCTATGTTTCTACAGTGGATTATTAAGATCTTCTCATCAGGATATTTTATTATTAAAAATTAAGTACTTTACTCTTGTTACAACAAAAATTGTTTCAGGTAAACTACCCTTTCCCCGTAACCGATCTTCACCAAAATCAAAACTCCTTGAGTCCTCTACAACTCAGGCACATATGTAAATAATTATTTGATTCTGTTTGCATTTACAGCAGTTATCGTTCGTATTGAAAAAATGTCTCTTGTTACAACATAAAATGTTGGAGGTAAACTACCCCTTTCCCTTAACCAATATTCACCAAAATCAATAGGCCATGAGTACTCTACAACTTAGGCACATATGTAAAAAATTATTACATTCTGTTTGAATTTACGGTAGTTATCGTTCTTCATGGAAAACGTTCTCTTGTTACAACATAAAATGTTGCAGGTAAACTACCCCTTTCCCATAACTGATCTTCAACAAAATCAACATACATTGAGTTATCTATAATTGAGGAAGGTATGCACAAAATTACTTGATTCTGTTTAAATGTGCGGCAGTTATCGTTCGTCATAGAAACAATTACTCTTGTTAAAACATAAAATTGTGGCAGGTAAACTACCCCTTTTCCTTAACCGATCTTCACCAAAATCAACAGGCCTTCAGTCTTTTACAATTGATGAATGTATGAAAAAAATATTTGATTCTGTTTGAATGTGCGGCAGTTATCGTTCGTCATAGAAAAAATTACCGTTGTTAAAACATACGATGTTACAGGTAAACTACTCCTTTCCCTTAACCAATCTTCACCAAAATCAATAGACATTGAGTTATCTATAGGTCAGGAAGGTGTGCAAAACATTATTTGATTCTGATTGAATTTACGGCAGTTATCATTCGTCATAGAAAATACCCTTGTTAAAACAAAACGTTGCAGGTAAACTAACCCTTTCCCTTAACCGATCTTCACCAAAAATAAAAGGTCTTGAGAACTCTACAATTCAGGGCTGTATGCAAAACATTATCTGATTCTGTTTGAATTTGCGGCTGTTATCGTTTGCCATAAAAAAATATCGGTATGGAGAACCATGCATGACTTCCATGTTCTAAGATTTATATTTAAAATCATATTCGAAATGAAATATTTCCATAGAAACTACTTCTATCTATGGCTGCAGCCTTAACCACAGTACTGTGGTTACTAACGTATACCACCTCACGTTTTGGCACTCGATTTTCACTGATGACAGCAGTCGATGGCACTGCCGAAACGTCTGGTTTTGCTGAAAACATTGGACTACGGCTAAACAGCCCGGGAAGGAGTTTTAACAAAAACTACTTCTTTGTTGCCGATAACGTAGTACACATATAAAAAATTCTCCCCTCCCTCTTCTACTATAATTTTCATTAATATAAAATTACCCCACCCCGTTCAACTAGCCTTTCATTTATAGATATTTCATCTACGTTTCTACAGTGGATTATTATGATCTTATTATCAGGATACTTTGTTTATCAACATTAAGTACTTTACTCTTGTTAAAACATAAAACATTGCAGGTAAACTACCCCTTTCTCTTAACCGATCTTCACCAAAATCAACAGGTCTTCACGTCTTTACAATTCAGGACAGCATGAAAAAAAGTATATGATTCTCTTTGAATGTGCGTCAGTTATCGTTCGTCATGAAAACAAATTACCCTTGTTAAAACATAAAACTTTGCTAGTAAACTACCCCTTTCCCCTAACCGATCTTCAACAAATTCAACAGACCTTGAACACTCTATAATTCAGAAAGGTATGCAAAAAAGTAGTTGAACTCTACTATTCAGGACTGTATGCAAAACATTATATGGTTCTGTCTGAATTTACGGCTGTTATCGTTTGACATAAGAAAAAATTACCCTTGATAAAAAACAAAACGTTGCTGGTAAACTACCCCTTGCCCTTAACCGATCTTCACCAAACACAACAGCTCTTGAGTACTCTACAATTCAGGGGTGCATGCAAAAAATTATTTGATTCTGTTTGAATTTGCGGCTCTTATCGTTTGCCATAGAAAATACCCTTGTTAAAACATAAAACGTTGCTGGTAAACTACCACTTTCCCTTAACCGATCTTCACCAAAAACAATAGGTCTTGAGGACTCTACAATTCAGGGCTGTATGCAAAACATTATTTTATTCTCTTTGAATTTACGGCAGTTATCGTTTGCCATAGAAAAACAATTACCTTTGATAAAAAAAACGTCGCATGTAAACTACCCGTTCCCCTTAACCGATCTTCACCAAAAACAATAGGTCTTGAGTACTCTACAAATCAGGGCTGTATGCAAATAATTATTTGATTCTGTTTGAATTTGCGGCTGTTATCGTTTGCCATAGAAAATACTCTTTTAAAACATAAAACGTTGCCAGTAAACTACCCCTTTCCCTTATCCGATCTTCACCAAAAACAATAGGTCCTGAGTACTCTACAAACAAGGGCTGTATGCAAAAAATTATTTGATTCTGTTTGAATTTGTGGCTGTTATCGTTTGCCATAGAAAAAAATCTATAGACAGATAGACAGACAGACACACAAACAGACACTTTTCGAAAAATGACTTTTTTTCATGTTTTGAGTGTAGTACAATCAGAATCTGCAATAATCTCGAACACGATTTTTTTTGCCATCACCATATTTCCATTTCCTTAAGGAACATGGAAGAAAAAATCTACAGACACACACACACACTTTTCGAAAAATGACTTTTTTCATGTTTTGAGTGTAGTACAATCAGAATCTGCAGTAATCTCGAACACATTTTCTTTTGCCATCACCATACTTCCATTTCCTTAAGGAACATGGAAGTAAAATCAATACTGTGCATTCACTAGATGTGGCTGTAGTACTCGTTTGTGCAGAAGCATGACAATCCGAAGCCTTTCATGTAATAACTTGTATTTAATTACGCAGCACTTTCCGACACTATATCTGTGCACCAATCAGATTAGACCGTTAGTAAGATTAGATTACCGTATTGAGTGCACGTTGACGCTGTGTATTCACAATAATTCATGAAACGCAGCTTGAAGTGAATCGGCCTATCGTGTCGTCGTCATTTTGCTGTCGGTATAGTCGTTGTTGATAGTACAGAAACATGACAAAAACGAACTACACATATAAATTAATAACCACTGATGACGACTTCCATCCTTTTGATCGAGGGTGTATTAGATTTTTAACTGTTTACACATACACAACGATCTTTTTTACATACCGATTTGGCAATGAAAGTACTGCAATTGATAATTATGTCTTTTTTTGGTATTAGATTGTAATTTTGTGTAGACCTAATAATATATTTTGCGTAGCTGTTCCCTCTAATAATATATGTCCAAAATGTTTTATTACAAAATATGTAGCATGCACAGAATTAGCACCAAATAAATACCAGAACTGTTAGCTTATTATAACTTTATATTTTGTAACAATTTGTTACTGTGCTTGTTATATCCCAACATTAAAAGTTATAAATACATTTTTAAAACATTCCGTTTTTACACTGAGCATTTTATTACGACTTGCGCTTTTTGTGTAGAGTGTGATAAGTGTACTGAAAATGTATATTAAAGAAACCGTAAATCAGTATTTGACAGTAATCAGTATTTGACAGTATTGACACTACTGAAGTATATATCTGAACAGTGTATGAAGCCAACCTCAGTTTTTAATATATTTTATTACAAATTTTATGTCCGTTTGGACATCCAAATTTTTCTTGTACCCGAATGACTCTCGATCCCAATTTATTATGATACTGATGCTCTACTTTGATGCAGATCGCTATCAAGACACTTGTATGTGCATAACTTATTTTTTCCGCCTTATGATTTTTTAATTGAAAAAGGTTTTTACTCTGTTGTTTTCTTATTATTACCTGTAACACCACTCTTAGGCTTTAAAATTCTAACTTGAATGTGCCCATAAGATTTTTAAATTTAAAAAGATTAACGCTACTGATTAACCAAATTATCGTAATTATTAACATTTTATAATTCTCAAATAGATAAAAAATGCTGACTTATGCAATCAGTTTAACGTTTAATTAGCTACCTTTATTTTGAACTTTTGAATACTTCATTTTATTAGAATTTTGAATTTTAAAATTTTTCGTTTATAATTCTTTTTAATCACAAAGTTTATCATTGATTCCTTTCTCAAAATAAATATTTTGGTTTAAAATTGATATAATTATGTACTCTGCTTGTAATGATCTATATTGAAATGTTCTCTCTACACTTAATTTAGCTTTCTAATAATTCATCAAATCAAGGACATTTCAGTAACTATTTTTTATTAATACGGTATATTAATAAGAACCATATTGGATATCTTCACTAAACTCATTTACCACTCCATAAATTAGAGGAAAAGCAAATAAATGAAAATGTCACAAGTACTACTCATCATCATCATCATCATCAGCAAGGGTTATACAAAAGTGGTTTGTTCCAGGCCTAAGCAGATAGACTAGAACTGGTCATTCTAATGCTTCTTGGGACGGCCCATACCTCTCCGTCGATTTCGGCTTATAGTTGAATAGGTGTTTGAGAATGCTTCAGTCATCGTTTCAGTTAAAAGTTCCAAACATTTTAGCCTATAATGGGCAGTCCTATCAAATATTCACATAACATTCAGTTTCTTCCGTACATCGAGATTTATTTTGGGATCAGTATTTGTGAAGAGTATATCATATTACGCTTCCGAGACCTCGTGAAAACGACTGCTCTGCGATTTCGTCCTTAGTAGTCAGAATTCTCAAACCCATAGACAAGGAAGAACTTCAAGCATGTTTCTTTACTCGTTGATTAAAAAAATGGGTTGGGTACTTGTTGTACCGGGTTAACTAGGCACTGGTCCTCATATTCTTAGTGTTGGATGAAGTAATGCTAGCTTTCAAAGAAGCCTTCACCTCTCTCCAGCCAAGACGGTTCTGCGGGGTGAAGTGAAGTAACCTCTGTGGTTCTGGATTATTGTTTATATATATGTCTATGTTTTTATTGTTGAAAATATTTTTATTTGTTTTTATTAGTTTTATTGTTTGTTTAAGATAGTTTTCTGTTGGGTTTTTTATCTAGTTGTACGCATTTATTATTGTTGATGAAGTCTTCGGTTTTTTTGATGTAGTCTGTTTTATCAATGATTACTGTTGCTTGACTTTTGTCTGCTTTAGTTATTATTAAATTATTGTTCTTTACTTTATTTTTAATTTCTTTTATTGTTTTATTGTTTTTCTTTTGTTTATCTTTGTTTTTCATTTCGCTAGTGATTATTTTTTTTAATTATATGTGTTGCTTCTGTTCTTTTTTCTTCTTGTATATTGTCTTTTATTAGGTTAATGGCAAATTCTGTTTCTACTATTAAATTTTCTAGATTTTTGTTTGCATTTTGGGTTATGTTAGTTTTTGACATATTGTTTAAATATTCTGTTTCTTTTTTGTTAAATTCTGTATTGCTGAGGTTAATGGTTCGAGGGTAAAATGTGTGTTTATTTTTGTTTTTTTGTTCTTGATTTTTGTTTTGTTGTTTTAATGTGTTAAGTTTTTTGTTAATTGTATAAGTCTTTTTGTTTTTCTCAAATCTTATTTTATTTTCTATGTTATTGTATTTATTGTTCCAAGTGATTGGATGTAATAAATTTGTTAGCTCTAAGTGTAGTTTGTATATGTCTAGTGTTATGCTATTTTTCTTACTGTATAATTGATTAATTTCGTTTTGTATCCATAGCCTTTGTGCTTGTTTTATAGTTTTTTGTGCAGTCATATTTTTGTTGTTTGTGTTTATGTTGATGTATTTAGGTGTTAATTTATGTTTTTGGCATTGTCTATTGAAGTATATGTTTATGTTTGTGTTCATTAGTTGTTTTTTTCGTGTTTGAAATTTGTTTAACAATTTGGTAATGTGGTTATATGGAATTGTGGTTATGTTGTTTGTGTACATGTTAATGTATATTTATGTGAGAGATGATTTGTTATCTGTTATTTGGTGGTTGATTTCACTTATTTGCTATTCACTTCACTATTTTTTTCTTCACTATACACTTTTGTTTTTGCTTTGTTTTATAACCTCACTTTTCGTTTTTTCACTGTAGGCTTATTTACCTTGTATGGTTATATTATTTCATTACTTTCTGCTACAGTCCGTTTCTTGATGTATATAATACTATATACTTATAACTATTTTACCTCAAGATGTATTTTTTCCTTTAGGGACATGTTTAAAATTATAATTAAAAAAATAATCACTAGCGAAATGAAAAACAAAGATAAACAAAAGAAAAACAATAAAACAATAAAAGAAATTAAAAATAAAGTAAAGAACAATAATTTAATAATAACTAAAGCAGACAAAAGTCAAGCAATAGTAATCATTGATAAAACAGACTACATCAAAAAAACCGAAGACTTCATCAACAAAAATAAATGCGTACAACTAGGTAAAAACCCAACAGAAAACTATCTTAAACAAACAATAAAACTAATAAAAACAAATAAAAACATTTTCAACAATAAAAACATAGACATATATATAAACAATAATCCAGAACCACCTAAAATGAACAGCCTAATAAAAATACACAAATTAAACAACCCAATACGTCCATTAATCAATTTCAAAAAAGCTCCTACATACAAAATAGCAAGAATAATAGCACAAAAACTAAAAAATAACCATCTAACAAATAACCATCATAACATAAAAAATACATACGAATTAATAGACAAACTAAAAATAATAAATATAAATGAAAATACATTTTTCACATCATATGACATAACAAACATGTACACTAATATCCCAGTAGAAGAAACAATTGACATAATAATAAACAAACTTATAGAACAAAATGAAAACAAACAATATATAACCGAAATAAAAAATAGTCTCCAACTAATACTAAAACAAAATTACTTTGAATTTAATAGCAAAATTTATCAACAGAAAGAAGGTTTAGCAATGGGATCACCATTATCAAGCATAATAGCAGAAATATTCCTACAACATATAGACACCAAAATACAAAATATCATAAAAACACATGACCCAGATGGCATATGGATAAGATATGTAGATGATGGACTATATGTATCAAATAACAAAAACACAAATGCAGAGAACATACTGAAACAAATCAATAACATACATCCCAAAATACAATTCACAGAAGAAAAAGAAAAACATAACAAAATCAACTATTTAGACATAACCATCACAAGATACAACAAACACATACAATATGCAATATATAGAAAACCAACTTCCACTAACATCATTATACCTAACCATTCTGACCACCCACCACAACATAAAATGGCAGCATTTTATTCGTTATTTAACAGAATGTACAAAATACCCCTAAACAAACAAGAAACTGACAAAGAAAGAAATATAATATACCAAATTGGTTATGCAAATGGATACAATAAAAATACTATGATCAAAATAGAAAATAAAATCAAATACAAAATAAGAACTGAACAATTAAGAATTAATCAAACTGAACAACACATAAATAATAACAACAACAAAAATGGGCCACATTCACATATATAAATAATAAAATGTCAAAACTAACAAAACTATTTAAAAACACAGATATAAAAATAGCATGCAAAACTAATAAAAATAAATTACAAAATCTAAATAACTCACACAACAAAGATAATACAACAACCAACGGTATATACAAAATTGAATGCCAAGATTGCAATAAATGTTATATAGGACAAACAAAAAAACAGCTGAAAAAACGTTATTTTGAACACCTAAATGCATACAAAAAACCAAACATATATAAATCCAATTTAGCCACACATGCAATAAACACAGGACATGAATTCCCAGACATAACCAATGTAACACTAATAAAACATATACCACACAAAGGCACCATAATGAACATATGGGAAAATTTACAGATTTACAAACATAAAACACAAAACAAATTAATACCAGAACAAATACAAATCAATACAAAACATGACACAATATTCAAAGCACTCAACATCGAAAATACACAAAATACAAAAACAGATACCACAACCACACACAATAATGCAACATTGAAGGACCAAAGACCAACAAACCACCATAATAACATCCAGAAGCCAACACACAAATACTGCACCAGAAGCAAGATGGCGAAGGTTGAAAATGGGAGAACAGGATCTCCCGAAACATGTCCCTAAAGGAAAAAATACATCTTGAGGTAAAATAGTTATAAGTATTATAGTATTATATACATCAAGAAACGGACTGTAGCAGAAAGTAATGAAATATATATATATATATATATATATATATATATATATGTGTGTGTGTGTTTTATTAACATTTGTGCGTCCGTTTTAACAAATTTTATCATCATTGAGGTGTCTGTTAGATTTTGACGTCCGTATATTGGACGTCAAAATGTAATCCTTTATAGAAAATGTGTTCTGTGGAATAAAAGTTTATAAGTTCCACAAAAATCCTTTATCAGCACATCGTTAATGAAACATCTTAATTTTTTTAACTTTCAACTCATTATTTTGGCACCACGAATTTTTAAATTTTTACCTGCGGGTGCCAAATTGACAGGCTTTTGAAAATTGATATTCAATATGTAGTTCATGGTTTGTCCACCATGTAGTACTACCATCGTCTGTATACACTCTGCGCGCCTTTTTTTCATTTAGTTTGCAATCATTATGGAATCCGTAGATTTGGCAACACTGTCATAGCATAAACGCACAGGTCAAATGACAAACGCAATCCAAGCCTGATGCAGGCTGTGCTAAGTGGGTCAAAGATTATGTCCTTTTTTAATGATTTGCTTCGTTTTTCTGATATTCTCATGTTCACTTATCAGTTCATTTTCCCACTTAACCTCATTTTACTTTCTCCTACCTTTCGCACTTTTGATTTTATTCTCTTTATAAACCGTTTGATATGTGCTTTACAATAGTTTAAGTTTTGAATCAACAGAGAAAAAGGTTTCGGGGTAAAAACGTTAAAAATTTGATTCTTCACAACAGTATAATTTTTGTGTGAATAAACAGAATGTGTGTGTGTGTGTGTGTGTGTGTGTGTGTGTGTGAGAGAGAGAGAGAGAGAGAGAATAACACTTATATTAAAAAGTTATATCCTTCTGTCGAAGGGTTAGAGAGAGGTAAAACAAAAGGATACATGGTGTGGGAAAGAGTGAGTGTAAGTGAGCAACAGGGAAGGAAAGAGAAAGAGTGAGTGAGAGGGGTTGGTGACAGGGTAAAGATGTTAAAAATTTGATTGTCATTTGCAATTTAATTTCTATTAGAGTGAGACGGGGGAGAGAAAGAGAGAGCAGGCAGAGAGATATAGAAAATAGAACGCGTAATATGTGCATTAGCGTTCCTACCGAGACGCCTGAGGAGGGGGAGAGGCTTGTGAAGGAATATGCAACTATGCTACGTTTACACTGCGAGAAAATTTTGACAGGAAATACGCAAGCAGTGTCCAGTAGGTGTTTGCACTAAGACGCAGTTTCTACCGTGAGAGATAGTCCAAGTGTTCACTACGTGCTTGTGCGAACTATTATGGTAATTTATTCCGACAGATGTATGAAACTCCATTTACACTAGACTGTAAGTTTGGGCAAGTAGTCCTGTCGCAACTTTTCCTGCCGAGCACTCTTCAGAGAGGTGTCAGCCATGGCATGACGTTTATTAAAACAGTAAATTAAAAATAAATAACTACTGGTATTATATGTATTTGTTTATTTCCCATTTAAATGATTGTCGAATTAGATTTATTACAGTATTGATTTAGTAAAATACAGTATGGTTTTACGTGAAAAAATATATGATTTTCTTTTTGAGAGACAAGGTTGAATTTTCATAATGTTTTTTATGAATCATCATATCAAACATGTATAGCTGCTTGGTGACTGAACAAACTAAACAAATGAAATATCTTGGCTTCATAATAGACAGTAATCTCTCACAGAAAAGTTTTATTTGTAACCTGAAGAAATAGTTGCAAACATTCTTACGTAAATTCTATTTGTTACGAGATTTTTGTCCCGAAAGTAACAATTGCTTACTACAATTGTCATGTGTAAAAGTTTTCGTATTGGTGACTAACAAAGTTGTTTTATGAAGGTATGCAGCAATTGTTGTCAGCTGTGGTACTATCAAGGAGAACTATCTAATAACAGACATCAGCTGTCTTGTGTATACGCACACGAGGCAGTTGAAGACATAATATGCAATCCTGTTCAAATAAACAAACTCGTATTCTCCAGCATGCGATCTTGCATAAGCACTCATAACTAACTGTTACGTGATTATAAACACAATACAGGTTGATGAACGAAAGAAGCCATGCTTTATATTCTCGTAAAAACGAGTGATATTTTAAAATAATAATGTCCATTTTAGATCATTTATTTACATTTTCTGATAAACCTATACGTAAATTATACGTAACAGTCTAACAAGTATTTACATTAATACTCCTACTTTATTAGATATTTACACAAATACTCTAGAAATATTTCAGTGTTCACGTAAGTTTTATAAGAACAAAAGTAATGTTCTCTTAATTTAGTGTTTATCAGTTTAAAATGCTTTAAGCATAGCAAATTAAACAATATTGTATTATTGCTATTAATTTTATGACGTGGCATAAACGCGCGAATACAAACATGTGCACCCGCACGCATACACACATATTAACTCATGAGATTTCGACAACCTGATGATGAAAACTCCAATCGTGGATATTTTATAGATACAACTTTTTTAGACTTTGGTTATTGTGGGAAACATATTGAATAGAATACCGTAACGTTAAACGAAATGTATTTACTTTATTCAGATGTTAAAATAAGATACTTAAATTCGATTGCATTTTGTAATGTATTTGTACAGTATTTGTATTAAGTATGAACTACAAAGTTCTAATTTAAATTAAGATTGAAAGTGCCTTTGATTCACAAGAATTTACTGTCATGTGTTCTTATCTGATACGCTTTAAATAACGACAACTCACATTTTTAAATTTACAATTCAGGTCAAATCAGGTAGTAATCCAGTCCAGTTCGCGATGTGCCACTATTAAAGAAGGAACATTATTCCTATTACAAATAATGAAGCTTTTTAGACCTGGTATTACTAGATGGTAAGTAAATAATCAAAATGTTTTATACAATTTGTAGGTTCCTTGTCATTCAGTTCATACTATTTATAATCAAGTTAAAAACATTTGCTAACATTTTGTATTTAATTCCTTCAAGAAAAGAACACTCGCGAGGAAGTTTTTAAAACGGTTCGAGTAGTTGTCAATATTGTTCTTTTGAAAAATAAGGGCAATACAGTCTGTGTTATGAATGCCAATTTGTTTACGTTCTCAAAAATATCGGTATGGAGAACCACACATGACTTCCATGTTCTAAGATTTATATTTAAAATCATTTACAAAATGAAATGTTTCCATAGAAACTACTTCTTTCCACTTATTGCTTCAGCCTTAACCACAGTACTGTGGTCACTAACGTATACCACCTCACGTTATCCCACTCGATTTTCACTGATGATGGTAGTGGATGGCAATGCGGAAACGTCTGGTTTTGCAGAAATCTTTGGTCTACGGCAAAACAGAACAGGAAGGAATTTTAACAACAAACTACTTCTTTGTTGCCGATAACGTAGTACATATATACAAAATTATCCCCTCCCCATTCAACTTAATTTTCATTTATAGAAAATTACTCCAACCCCTTTCAACTAGCCTCTTCATTTATAGATATTTCATCTATGTTTCTACAGTGGATTATTAAGATCTTCTCATCAGGATATTTTATTATTAAAAATTAAGTACTTTACTCTTGTTACAACAAAAATTGTTTCAGGTAAACTACCCTTTCCCCGTAACCGATCTTCACCAAAATCAAAACTCCTTGAGTCCTCTACAACTCAGGCACATATGTAAATAATTATTTGATTCTGTTTGCATTTACAGCAGTTATCGTTCGTATTGAAAAAATGTCTCTTGTTACAACATAAAATGTTGGAGGTAAACTACCCCTTTCCCTTAACCAATATTCACCAAAATCAATAGGCCATGAGTACTCTACAACTTAGGCACATATGTAAAAAATTATTACATTCTGTTTGAATTTACGGTAGTTATCGTTCTTCATGGAAAACGTTCTCTTGTTACAACATAAAATGTTGCAGGTAAACTACCCCTTTCCCATAACTGATCTTCAACAAAATCAACATACATTGAGTTATCTATAATTGAGGAAGGTATGCACAAAATTACTTGATTCTGTTTAAATGTGCGGCAGTTATCGTTCGTCATAGAAACAATTACTCTTGTTAAAACATAAAATTGTGGCAGGTAAACTACCCCTTTTCCTTAACCGATCTTCACCAAAATCAACAGGCCTTCAGTCTTTTACAATTGATGAATGTATGAAAAAAATATTTGATTCTGTTTGAATGTGCGGCAGTTATCGTTCGTCATAGAAAAAATTACCGTTGTTAAAACATACGATGTTACAGGTAAACTACTCCTTTCCCTTAACCAATCTTCACCAAAATCAATAGACATTGAGTTATCTATAGGTCAGGAAGGTGTGCAAAACATTATTTGATTCTGATTGAATTTACGGCAGTTATCATTCGTCATAGAAAATACCCTTGTTAAAACAAAACGTTGCAGGTAAACTAACCCTTTCCCTTAACCGATCTTCACCAAAAATAAAAGGTCTTGAGAACTCTACAATTCAGGGCTGTATGCAAAACATTATCTGATTCTGTTTGAATTTGCGGCTGTTATCGTTTGCCATAAAAAAATATCGGTATGGAGAACCATGCATGACTTCCATGTTCTAAGATTTATATTTAAAATCATATTCGAAATGAAATATTTCCATAGAAACTACTTCTATCTATGGCTGCAGCCTTAACCACAGTACTGTGGTTACTAACGTATACCACCTCACGTTTTGGCACTCGATTTTCACTGATGACAGCAGTCGATGGCACTGCCGAAACGTCTGGTTTTGCTGAAAACATTGGACTACGGCTAAACAGCCCGGGAAGGAGTTTTAACAAAAACTACTTCTTTGTTGCCGATAACGTAGTACACATATAAAAAATTCTCCCCTCCCTCTTCTACTATAATTTTCATTAATATAAAATTACCCCACCCCGTTCAACTAGCCTTTCATTTATAGATATTTCATCTACGTTTCTACAGTGGATTATTATGATCTTATTATCAGGATACTTTGTTTATCAACATTAAGTACTTTACTCTTGTTAAAACATAAAACATTGCAGGTAAACTACCCCTTTCTCTTAACCGATCTTCACCAAAATCAACAGGTCTTCACGTCTTTACAATTCAGGACAGCATGAAAAAAAGTATATGATTCTCTTTGAATGTGCGTCAGTTATCGTTCGTCATGAAAACAAATTACCCTTGTTAAAACATAAAACTTTGCTAGTAAACTACCCCTTTCCCCTAACCGATCTTCAACAAATTCAACAGACCTTGAACACTCTATAATTCAGAAAGGTATGCAAAAAAGTAGTTGAACTCTACTATTCAGGACTGTATGCAAAACATTATATGGTTCTGTCTGAATTTACGGCTGTTATCGTTTGACATAAGAAAAAATTACCCTTGATAAAAAACAAAACGTTGCTGGTAAACTACCCCTTGCCCTTAACCGATCTTCACCAAACACAACAGCTCTTGAGTACTCTACAATTCAGGGGTGCATGCAAAAAATTATTTGATTCTGTTTGAATTTGCGGCTCTTATCGTTTGCCATAGAAAATACCCTTGTTAAAACATAAAACGTTGCTGGTAAACTACCACTTTCCCTTAACCGATCTTCACCAAAAACAATAGGTCTTGAGGACTCTACAATTCAGGGCTGTATGCAAAACATTATTTTATTCTCTTTGAATTTACGGCAGTTATCGTTTGCCATAGAAAAACAATTACCTTTGATAAAAAAAACGTCGCATGTAAACTACCCGTTCCCCTTAACCGATCTTCACCAAAAACAATAGGTCTTGAGTACTCTACAAATCAGGGCTGTATGCAAATAATTATTTGATTCTGTTTGAATTTGCGGCTGTTATCGTTTGCCATAGAAAATACTCTTTTAAAACATAAAACGTTGCCAGTAAACTACCCCTTTCCCTTATCCGATCTTCACCAAAAACAATAGGTCCTGAGTACTCTACAAACAAGGGCTGTATGCAAAAAATTATTTGATTCTGTTTGAATTTGTGGCTGTTATCGTTTGCCATAGAAAAAAATCTATAGACAGATAGACAGACAGACACACAAACAGACACTTTTCGAAAAATGACTTTTTTTCATGTTTTGAGTGTAGTACAATCAGAATCTGCAATAATCTCGAACACGATTTTTTTTGCCATCACCATATTTCCATTTCCTTAAGGAACATGGAAGAAAAAATCTACAGACACACACACACACTTTTCGAAAAATGACTTTTTTCATGTTTTGAGTGTAGTACAATCAGAATCTGCAGTAATCTCGAACACATTTTCTTTTGCCATCACCATACTTCCATTTCCTTAAGGAACATGGAAGTAAAATCAATACTGTGCATTCACTAGATGTGGCTGTAGTACTCGTTTGTGCAGAAGCATGACAATCCGAAGCCTTTCATGTAATAACTTGTATTTAATTACGCAGCACTTTCCGACACTATATCTGTGCACCAATCAGATTAGACCGTTAGTAAGATTAGATTACCGTATTGAGTGCACGTTGACGCTGTGTATTCACAATAATTCATGAAACGCAGCTTGAAGTGAATCGGCCTATCGTGTCGTCGTCATTTTGCTGTCGGTATAGTCGTTGTTGATAGTACAGAAACATGACAAAAACGAACTACACATATAAATTAATAACCACTGATGACGACTTCCATCCTTTTGATCGAGGGTGTATTAGATTTTTAACTGTTTACACATACACAACGATCTTTTTTACATACCGATTTGGCAATGAAAGTACTGCAATTGATAATTATGTCTTTTTTTGGTATTAGATTGTAATTTTGTGTAGACCTAATAATATATTTTGCGTAGCTGTTCCCTCTAATAATATATGTCCAAAATGTTTTATTACAAAATATGTAGCATGCACAGAATTAGCACCAAATAAATACCAGAACTGTTAGCTTATTATAACTTTATATTTTGTAACAATTTGTTACTGTGCTTGTTATATCCCAACATTAAAAGTTATAAATACATTTTTAAAACATTCCGTTTTTACACTGAGCATTTTATTACGACTTGCGCTTTTTGTGTAGAGTGTGATAAGTGTACTGAAAATGTATATTAAAGAAACCGTAAATCAGTATTTGACAGTAATCAGTATTTGACAGTATTGACACTACTGAAGTATATATCTGAACAGTGTATGAAGCCAACCTCAGTTTTTAATATATTTTATTACAAATTTTATGTCCGTTTGGACATCCAAATTTTTCTTGTACCCGAATGACTCTCGATCCCAATTTATTATGATACTGATGCTCTACTTTGATGCAGATCGCTATCAAGACACTTGTATGTGCATAACTTATTTTTTCCGCCTTATGATTTTTTAATTGAAAAAGGTTTTTACTCTGTTGTTTTCTTATTATTACCTGTAACACCACTCTTAGGCTTTAAAATTCTAACTTGAATGTGCCCATAAGATTTTTAAATTTAAAAAGATTAACGCTACTGATTAACCAAATTATCGTAATTATTAACATTTTATAATTCTCAAATAGATAAAAAATGCTGACTTATGCAATCAGTTTAACGTTTAATTAGCTACCTTTATTTTGAACTTTTGAATACTTCATTTTATTAGAATTTTGAATTTTAAAATTTTTCGTTTATAATTCTTTTTAATCACAAAGTTTATCATTGATTCCTTTCTCAAAATAAATATTTTGGTTTAAAATTGATATAATTATGTACTCTGCTTGTAATGATCTATATTGAAATGTTCTCTCTACACTTAATTTAGCTTTCTAATAATTCATCAAATCAAGGACATTTCAGTAACTATTTTTTATTAATACGGTATATTAATAAGAACCATATTGGATATCTTCACTAAACTCATTTACCACTCCATAAATTAGAGGAAAAGCAAATAAATGAAAATGTCACAAGTACTACTCATCATCATCATCATCATCAGCAAGGGTTATACAAAAGTGGTTTGTTCCAGGCCTAAGCAGATAGACTAGAACTGGTCATTCTAATGCTTCTTGGGACGGCCCATACCTCTCCGTCGATTTCGGCTTATAGTTGAATAGGTGTTTGAGAATGCTTCAGTCATCGTTTCAGTTAAAAGTTCCAAACATTTTAGCCTATAATGGGCAGTCCTATCAAATATTCACATAACATTCAGTTTCTTCCGTACATCGAGATTTATTTTGGGATCAGTATTTGTGAAGAGTATATCATATTACGCTTCCGAGACCTCGTGAAAACGACTGCTCTGCGATTTCGTCCTTAGTAGTCAGAATTCTCAAACCCATAGACAAGGAAGAACTTCAAGCATGTTTCTTTACTCGTTGATTAAAAAAATGGGTTGGGTACTTGTTGTACCGGGTTAACTAGGCACTGGTCCTCATATTCTTAGTGTTGGATGAAGTAATGCTAGCTTTCAAAGAAGCCTTCACCTCTCTCCAGCCAAGACGGTTCTGCGGGGTGAAGTGAAGTAACCTCTAATCTTATAAGAGGTTACCCTTTTGATGCTGAACAGTATAGATTTAGACCGGAAGTCGATAAATATTCTTTGGAGATCAGTAGTAGCCAACAGTACCAAGTTGAGGCGTAAGGGAAATGATTCTGGACTGTCTTATCTTTGGAATATTACAGGCGCAAATTAAGTTGAATTTAATGGGTTGTACTATTGTGTACAGGGAAATTTGGTCTCTTTAGTATGATAAGATAGTCAGTTTATAGGAGACAACCTACAGAAATCGGACTGGACGTTAAGCCCAAAGGTGGCAACCCCACTATTGCATTGCCGTGCGATATGCAAGTAACATATTAGTTATCAAACGGTCCCAAGCAAGATGTAACCGGAGGGAAAACGTCAAAAATGTCTTCCAAAAAATTTTAATTTTGCGTATTTATTAAGTAAGGCAATTAGAATAAATTTGTAATGGAATGCTCTAACAGAACACCTATATTTCACTCACATTGTTTATAACGTTTCTCTCACTGTGTTCGCAAACCGTAATTCGTATTTTTAAAAATCTCAATTAGCCTATAATGACATTGCACATTTAGTTGCCATGGAAATTTGTAAACAATTACATGATGAAAGAAAATGTGTATTTTAATGTGTCTAAAAAACACTGTTGTTTCTACGACATTTTTAAATATCTGTTTTCCTATAAATAATAGTTTTATATAATTGAAAGTAAATTAACAAAACAGAAAGAAAAATTCAAGACAATACAAAATTATGGGCGTGACGAGATGTAAAACGAGCAGGCAAAAGGCTAAAATAAATGTTGAAGGTAGAAGAGAAATAAAGCAAAGATAAATAAGGAAGATCGATTCGAAGATACAAACATAGATGGGGGGAGGTAATATATTATTTACTATCAGGGAATAACACATGAAACTGCATCAAACACAATAAAACTAACAATTTTTTTAAAATTATAAGTGAGGTCAACATATATTAGGCAACAATAAAATCGAAAGAGCGGATTCTTCAGTACAAAACGTGTTACCCCAGAGAGTCCTCTTTAGTTAGGAAATTTTAAACTAGTTATACTTTTTGTGGTTCAAATCCTCTAATCAACACCATATCTAGAAAATTCATGTCCCCGTTTGTTTAACACAATCCGCTACGTGAAGCTATTCAGTAATATGTTTTTTGAATTCAACGTTAATTACTACATTTTAATTTATAGTCATTATTAATGAAACTTTGATTTACTTTCACAAATTTACAAAATATTGTTAATGCCTTTATTTCAACAGCTATTTGTGAGCGGTTTGACAGTTGCAGTTTGATACATGCAGCAGGCTCAGATATTTGCCTGTGTTGAGTGAAAAACTAATAACTAGCTTTGGAGAGGGAATTGATCCCTTGACATTGCCCGTAGATATGCCACTGCCTAATTTTATTTTAAGAAGTACCGAGGATTCCCATGCCGTACACCCTTGCAAACCAATGTTCACGTGTGTTAGTCTCGTCTATACAACTATTCTATAGATAATAATGCTTTATTTATAAAATTTAAAATGCTCAAGAACTGGTGTAGCTATCATGGAAAATAAAAGCGTAAGTAACGCAGTATTAGGTCTAAGCTAGCAATGGGAGTTCACTAGTTCTTGAACTACCCCTTCTCAACTATTTAACATGAATACATACAGAGCAAGTAAATGATTCAATATTGGAGTTTGATGACACACATTAAGAAGAATTTTATGCAATACTGGAAAGAGACAGTAAAAAAACTGTTAACACAAAGAGTAACTATACTTACAGACTTAAATAAAAAAATAAATAAAAGAACGGCTAGAGAATCAAAATTATGGAAAACTGGATTAAGGTCACGAAATGAATAGGTGAACAATAAATTTACTTCAGTTCTGATAACAATCTTTATTACTTGTAAGCCAGAAGTCATCATTACGTAAGATAATATGTTCATGACGTTCCCCTACTGATAGCTTTCGCAATCAAGTAGACTACATCTTAATTATCGCTAGGTGGACTCTACGACCTTTCCAAACAATTAAAAGACTCTACGAGCTCCCCAGAGAAAGATTTCCACAGTAATAAGATTCTTGCACCTAAAGTAGAACTACACCTGGAAAGGCATACATCAAAAGAAAGTCAACAAACATGATGGTGTTTAAAAACAGACATGTCATATAAGCAAAATGCGGATATAAGAGTGAAGAGGAAAATTGTTGGTCGGCAATGAACCTATGAGGCATGCAGATAGCGCCTAGCTAAAAGTGAAAATTATATTATAAGAAGAAACTTCTAAAGTAACCACAAACCTGTAATTTCAGTAAAAATAGTGTAAAAATGGATAAATAAAGATACGTTTAACACATACAAACAGCAAACGGGACTACACAATTAAGAGACAAGTATCCTCAAATAAGCAAAGCCAGAATACAGCAATGTGGGTACGACACGAATAAATACATAAATAAAATCTAGAAAGATTAAAAACAAATAGAAACAAGTATCAATTATAATGTCTTCAAATTTAAAACAGTACAAGAAAATTTGTAACAAATTAAAGAACATACGATGCCAATATAAATGAACGACAGAGAAGCTACTGCATAAAAGCCTATTCAAAGATAAATGTAGCCTATAGAGAGAGAATACAGGCAACTTTGCGTTTGACCTGGAAGTCAACATTACCATGCAATACTAATAACTACGTTAGAAAAAAAATAAAACCAAAGAAAGCTGCTGAGAAAGACTGCATAGTAATAGCAATGATTATGTCTAGGTGAAATGGAAATCTAAGTGGTGTTAACAATTTTGATACAAACAGTGAAATTCTGAAACAGGCTACATGATTGAAGAAGTTCAGTATATGTCCCAATACATAAAAGTACTTAAAGATCACTGTGACAGAATAATCTTATTTTTCACCTACTATTAAAGTTTAGTTACAAGAATTCTATAACAATTAAAGTATACCTACTACCCCAAATACAACGTAAGCAAGCAAACGTTTTGCCATATTATTGAATACTAGCAAGATTTAAAAAAAATGTAGGTAATCATTTTTAAACATTTTTCTTGCCTCCAGAAACGATTAAGACTATAAAATAGGTTAATTACCTTCTGTCAAACGTTTCTTAAAATCCTTTTAGGACGACTCGAGTTTCGACACCATTTGGTGTCATCATCAGATCACAATATGAATCAGGTTAAAACATTTTGATGCATATGCATCACGTCAGAAGTTAAAAAATTTTAAAAAACAACACATAACAATATATAAATAATAAATAAACTATATCTCAACAATAACATTACAATAATAAAAATATAAAACAACGCGGCCGCAAACGAACCTGTACAGGAACGCACCCACGGTGAGACTAATCAATGCCGGTCTGACCCTGGTTCAATTTTATCGATCTGATATATCGAATATCTCGCTCTATAAGATCGATTCTATTAAATAAAACGTTATTGATATGTATTGCTTTCTCATTTAGGATACGATTGTGATCCTTCTTAATGGCTTTATATATCTCGAACCTTTCAAGGGTGTCCAGCTTTAGTGACTTTTTACATTTATGAAGGATATCCAGATTATCATTAATACTCTTTATATTATGGTTATATGAGCTCAAATGTTCTGCAAATGTAGAACTTATTACATTTGATTTGGAGCTGGGGATATGTTCTTTATAGCGTAATTTGAAAGAACGACCTGTTTGTCCTATATAGAACTGTGTGCAATCAGAACAATTAAGTCTATATACACCAGTACCATCAAATATATCGGAGGGTATATTTTTGTTATTAAATGTGAGTTTTTTCTCAAGTTTATTACTTGCCTTAGAGGCCAAGGTAATATTATGCTTTTTTAATTGATTTTTTAAAGTATGGTATAGATTTTCACCATATTCTATAGCAATGTATTTGTTTACTTTTTCTTTGGATACATCAATGTTTATTGGTTTATTTTGTTTTTTATTAATAATTCTATCTACTATATGACTTTTGTATCCATTGGCTAATGCTATGTGTTTGATAATGTTTAATTCATTGTTATAATCATCTGTGGATAAGGGTAATGCCAGCAATCTATGAATCATACAGTTGAAAAAAGCCATTTTTTGTGAAATTGTAGCGGGGCATTTTTGGGCATACCTGGGGTAATAACAGAATTTGTATTTTTTTTTTATAAATGATAAATAACTTGTTGAGTGATAGGAAAATTTTGTGACCGAGAGGTAAATTTGTTATTGTGGAAGCGATCGCAACGTGGCAGCATTGACTGTGACAATTATTTAATGATATTGTGTGGACAGTTTAATAACTGTACCAAAATCAGTTCAAGGACAATGACGAACCCGGAAAACGTAAACACGTTATGTAACAACAAATGACATAATCGTGTCAGGCGATGTGTTGCGTCAGCAACTTACATAACAACTGTGTGTCATCGGTTTCGTCAGAGCCTATCCTGGGTGTGTCACGCCAGCAACTGTGTGAGGCACCGAAAAAACAGTCGCAAAACAACATCTGAGTGATACAGACGCTAACCACTGTGCGTCGCCGGTTCGCCGGTTTTTCGGGCGAAGTTATTGTGTTCGCCGACACGCCCGCAAAACCAATAGAATGTGAATAATATATTTCAAAATGTGGCTAAACATTCAAAATTCTTATTAAAATGTGATTAACAGTTTTATCCATAATATAACAATTCGGAAATCATGTAATAAAGTGAAAGTGTGCACTGAAAACGATGTGACGTCGTCGGGACTAAAATTCGGACTCGAGGCAGATAAGTCTTACACAACATTACCAAAATTTATTATCTTTGTCAGGAATTCAAAACACATGGGGAAGATTAAAACAAAATGGGAGTCTAAGGGGAAAATTTTAAAATGGATTGAATGTGAGAGTGTGTGAGGGGTTTTGTTTAATTATATATATATCATGAAGTGCTGGTTTCCGTTCGAAAATTAATCTTAGGTTTATTGTATATTCTAGTTTGAAATTGCTTAAGCAAAATGATCATTTTTACTAATACTTAAACATACTAAAATCGCGAAAGTAAAAAAGTATGAGGGAGAGAGGAAATTTGGTGTTTTGTATCAACAATATAACTTGATGATGTTTTCTTTTCTTTTTTGAAATTAATAAAGTAATAGTGATTATAACATTCAATGTGAAGTAATAGTTATTTCAGACAACCATGTGGTTTCCAACACGTCTAACGAGATCCTGGACATGATGAGTTTAAGTTGGTACTCAACAATATGGCTGCTACTCCAGCCTAAAGTATAAAAGTTTTACAAAGTGTAATAATAAATTTAAATAAAAAAGACGATTAATTATTAATATAACAGTGGCGCCCTTACAGCTGGACCGTTTGCATAAATTAAATTATGCAAATGTGGACCTGTTGAAGAAATGATATGGTTGTTTGGAATGTGTATTTACGTATGTACGTAAATTAAACGTAAGAGGTTAGGTTCAATATGGGTGAGTAGAATATTTTTCAATAAGTATATGTTATGTACAATAAGATTATATGAAGATATATATATAAAAATTTTTTAAGAAAAATGGCAGACAATCATGAAACTGTCGGCGTCACTGACAGTGTAGATGAAAGCCAGATAAGCATAACTGAATCTCAAATCATGCATGAAGGTGTTCACTCAACCCCAGTCATGAACAAAACGGCTGAAGATAATGAGATGATCAAGATGATGAAATTACTTTTTAATGAACAGAAAAACGATATGCAAGAGTTATTAAAAAATCAGAATAAAGAGTTGAAACATGAAATACAAGAAATGAATAAACAGTTAGAAAGCACTAACGAAATAATAAGAAACAGTTTAAATAAGTTAGAACAGAAGTTCGAGAAATTAGGTGACAATGTTTTAAGTAAGACAAAATGTAAAAATGACGAAATAGTAGACAATTTTGAGAGTATAGTGGGGGTGAAGAATAATGTAGAAGCAAATGATGAAAATATAATAACAAAGAGTACTGATGAAGTTTTAGAATGCAATAATGAAATGATAATGAGTGTTTATGAAATAGAGAGAGAGTGGAAGAATAATGTAGTAATTAAATGGGGACAGAGGGCAAATTTTCCCCTTATTGTTTATAATGATGATGATGATTTAATGTTGTTTTTTCAGGGCAAGAGACCCTTATTGTTAAATGAATTAATGTTGTATAATGTTGTACCCTCTGTCCGAAATAATTGTGAGAGTGTGATGTGGTGCTATGAAGAAAGAGAGTTATATGTTGAGAATGAAATAGAAATATATAAGTTAGAAAGAAAGTATGATGAATTGAGAAAATTAATAAAAAGGGTGATGACGAAGCATGTGAAAGACGTACATGTTGAAAGAGAGACAGAGAATAATTTTGATGATATCTTACCTGACTATAATGATTTACCTGACGTAGTAGTTGAGGAATACAAAAATGATAAAACAATTTACCTGACGTTAACAAATAACACTGATATAGACTGGACAATCCTAACTTATGGTAACAAGATTTCTAGTGGTATAATGGACGAAATAGAATTGATGGATTATTATGATAGTAACCATTATAATAATTTGTGTGTTGATAAAAATGATGAATGTTACAAATACACTAGATATATATATGACGATGGAGGATGAGCTAAAAGATCAGTGTTGGGACATTTTTAAATATTGTAAATTTTTGGTAATGACCTTGCTGATTTGGACATCTGAAGTGAGATACACTTGAACAGTTTTGACGCATATTTTGTAAATAATATTGAATTCATTTGTGTGTATTGTGAAATGTTAGAAAAGTAATGTGTATATGTTGTGGAAAATGTTGTGTTAATAATAATAATATTATTAATATTTTTGCATTCTAATTGAATAATAAAATAATTATGAAGACAATAATTAATGATTGGTAGAATGTTGATGATAATTGAGATATGTTATTTTAATAATCAAATGAATATTCAATTTTAATAATCAATAGAAGTAAATAATTTGAGATGTTTAGATATTGTGATTGAATATTATGTGTTTGAATTTTATAAGGAATGTAAATTGTGTGATGAGATTTTAATTTAATAATCATGAATAAATAAATAAATGTTAAATGGTTTATTTTGTGGAATTTTGTGGAACATAATGATTAAAAATATATGTTAATAATAAATTTTAAGAAATTTTGGAAATTTGTTTGCAACACAGGATAAGTCAATAATGATGATAAATAAAAGAGTTAATGAAAAATTTTAAATAATGTTTATAAATTTTTAGATAAATTAGTTAAAAGAGAATTGTTGGTTCAATGTATATTTGTGTATTATGTTATGTAATGTATTGTACAAGTGTGTGTGGCTGGGAGGTTATCCAAGGGGATAACGTATTAAAAATTTGATATATTTTAATTAATAATGATGATTTGCTACTCAATAATAAATTTTGTTTGAATTTAAAAAATAGATGCACTAAATACTTCTTATATTGTGTTATTATGTCTTATTGTGTTGATTGCATTAGTATGTTAGGAATAAGTATTATAAAAATATAATAATATGTTTTCAATGTGTTTATAGATTTTAAAAATAAAATGAAAAATAGTTGTGATAGGTAAAATTTTCAATGGGTTGTAAAAGATGGAAATGGGTGATAGTAATTAGTTGAATAAAATGTTGGAATCAGTTCAAGTTGAATTTTGTGGGACATAGATCTGTCCAAATCGAAGTAAGAGTTAAAGTAATAGTGGAAATGAAAATAATGCAATGTTGTTTTGAGTTAGTATATGTTATAGAATTTTGAGAAGTATAAGTGGAGACACAGTAGTTATGGAGATTTTATGTAGAGTTTTGAGCGATATATTGTTTATTTTGTTGATGTTAATTTGTTGTAGTTGTAGTGAAGTTATGAGAGTGAGATTTTTTGGGGATGGCAATTTTGTAGTAGTGGTAGTGTAATGTGGGAGTCCGCAACATAAGGGTTGGGACGGGATAGGGACCGATTGGCGCCGGAAAGGGTTACCTAGGGGGAGTCCAGGGACCAACATAAGGGAATGAGTTTTGGGAAGGAAACACGTATCCTATGTACAAAGGGTTAGAGAGTATTTTTTTTATATAAGAGTAGAAGGTGGAGATTGGAGTTAAAATAGTAAGTAGTTAGAGGTAGAGAAGGGTTAGTAAAATTTTGATAGTGGGGTGTCATACTAGTTAGAGATTTTGTAAGGGAGCGTTAGAGTAATAAAAGGGGTAAGATTATGAGTAAATGCCAAGTGGATAAAGTAAATTATAATGAATAACGTAGAATCACCCAAAGTAATGAAATGGAATAATGATGGCCATAATTGAAAAAAAAAAAAATATATATAAAATAAAATAATTTTTGTAATTTTGAGAATAGCATTAATAAGAGTAAATCAAGTTTAAAAGTAATTTTTTGATTTTATATGCCAATTTAATGATGTAAAGTGTGTAACATTTTAATTGTAAGTTGTTTATTTTAAAATGAATTATTAATGTACTATGTTTTCTTATGTTAGGTTATGTTAGGTATTATGATATATACATGTTAGCGATAAATGAAAAACAAAACCAGTGCTTCTTAGCGCAAACCAGCAACGCTAGGGGGAAACAGATCAGTTGGGGATATGGTGTTGTATAAGGCCACTATTTAATATTTTGATTTGTTGTTTCAGTGTTTGGTGGTGCTGTGGCGGCGGACCTGAGCTGGCCTGCGCGTCAGAGCAGGGGCGTGGAGTATCTGTCTGACTCTACGGTGTTGGGATCTCGAGAGAGAAGTCCAGTATTGTCATGCAGATGCGGTCACAGTCACCGGACCAAGGGTGAGTTGATTATTTTTTTTTTTTTTTGTAAACCGTACAGGGGGTTGTGGCGACATATCCTGGCTGATCCCTTTAGCAAGTATGAATGTGTCAATGAGATTTTTTATGCTTCGGCATAAAATATCTCATTGAGGGGGTATTGTAGCGGGGCATTTTTGGGCATACCTGGGGTAATAACAGAATTTGTATTTTTTTTTTATAAATGATAAATAACTTGTTGAGTGATAGGAAAATTTTGTGACCGAGAGGTAAATTTGTTATTGTGGAAGCGATCGCAACGTGGCAGCATTGACTGTGACAATTATTTAATGATATTGTGTGGACAGTTTAATAACTGTACCAAAATCAGTTCAAGGACAATGACGAACCCGGAAAACGTAAACACGTTATGTAACAACAAATGACATAATCGTGTCAGGCGATGTGTTGCGTCAGCAACTTACATAACAACTGTGTGTCATCGGTTTCGTCAGAGCCTATCCTGGGTGTGTCACGCCAGCAACTGTGTGAGGCACCGAAAAAACAGTCGCAAAACAACATCTGAGTGATACAGACGCTAACCACTGTGCGTCGCCGGTTCGCCGGTTTTTCGGGCGAAGTTATTGTGTTCGCCGACACGCCCGCAAAACCAATAGAATGTGAATAATATATTTCAAAATGTGGCTAAACATTCAAAATTCTTATTAAAATGTGATTAACAGTTTTATCCATAATATAACAATTCGGAAATCATGTAATAAAGTGAAAGTGCGCACTGAAAACGATGTGACGTCGTCGGGACTAAAATTCGGACTCGAGGCAGATAAGTCTTACACAACATTACCAAAATTTATTATCTTTGTCAGGAATTCAAAACACATGGGGAAGATTAAAACAAAATGGGAGTCTAAGGGGAAAATTTTAAAATGGATTGAATGTGAGAGTGTGTGAGGGGTTTTGTTTAATTATATATATATCATGAAGTGCTGGTTTCCGTTCGAAAATTAATCTTAGGTTTATTGTATATTCTAGTTTGAAATTGCTTAAGCAAAATGATCATTTTTACTAATACTTAAACATACTAAAATTGCGAAAGTAAAAAAGTATGAGGGAGAGAGGAAATTTGGTGTTTTGTATCAACAATATAACTTGATGATGTTTTCTTTTCTTTTTTGAAATTAATAAAGTAATAGTGATTATAACATTCAATGTGAAGTAATAGTTATTTCAGACAACCATGTGGTTTCCAACACGTCTAACGAGATCCTGGACATGATGAGTTTAAGTTGGTACTCAACAATATGGCTGCTACTCCAGCCTAAAGTATAAAAGTTTTACAAAGTGTAATAATAAATTTAAATAAAAAAGACGATTAATTATTAATATAACAAAATAGGGTGATACGATGAGGCATGAATAGCATGATCCGTGATTGTTGGTTTTCTGTAAATATTATAGTTAATTTTATTATTTATTTTAGTTAAAGTTAAATCTAAAAAATTGATTTTATTATTCAGTTCAGTTTCTAATGTGAATTGTAAATTATTTGTAATTGTATTCATATGTTTTTTAAGCATTTCTAACTGTCTGCAACTGCCATTGTAAATCATTATTGTGTCATCCACATATCGTCGGTAAAATAAAATTTTTGTAAAATGTTTGTTTTTAGTCGATAAAATTTTGCTTGTTTCAATATGATTTAGATAAATTTCAGCCAGGATGCCTGACAATGGGGATCCCATAGCTAAACCATCCCGTTGTAAATAATATTTGTTGTCAAAAGTAAAATAATTTTGTTCTAATATTACTTTTGTCAAATTAATTAACTCATCAACTGTTTCATGATTTAATGTGGATTTAGATAGTAATAAATTTTTAGCTATTTCTAACGTTTCGGTAATAGGTATGTTCGTGTATAGATTTACTATGTCGAATGAGGCGAGAGTACTATGTCGAACTGGTAGAACTTACAAAAACTATTACAATCGAGCCGAGATATTTAATTTCATGAACAACATAACATACATTAAAAGGTGCCCCAAAATGGCGTCAAGTGTTATTACTAAAAACAAAATGGTGGCTATATTTCTTCCAAACTTATTCCATTATTTTGATTAAGTATATGAATTGTAAATCTCGTCATCAGTTTTAGATATATATTCTTTTTTGTTTTCTAACTGCAGTCATAGTATCATATAATCCACAAACCAATGCCCTCTATGTATAGAAGCATGGCCACGCCTTAGTTCAATCGCACACTCATTCACACTCTCTGTTACAATTACATTTTATACAATTTTGGGATTTATTTAATGAGCTCACTAATACGATAATAAAAAAGATATTGTGACTTCTCTGAGAACGGTGTAGCGTCGCTCCCTCGCTGGTATCAGATGTTCCCCAGGAGTATGGCCGGTGTTCGCCTCATCATTCTGGCTTTTAAATCGTCTGCACTGACTCTACATTTAATGTCCTTACTATATACTGTTATTTAAGTGTTCTCTGACTTTGTAATCACATTTTATGAATTTTGACTAGGCTTTTTACAACTTTTGTATGAATACTAACGCCAACAGCGATACATCGCTGTGGCCTCTTTGGTGTACTGTGCTGAACTGAGACCGATGAATATGCAAATTTATGCTTGTGTTAGTGTGTTTGACGTCATTAAGCTTTGTCATACAGGACAACGCCTAGTCGCATGCGTTGTATTCAGTGCGTCATTGTTTTTGGTTATGACGGAACAGCGTTATTGTCCAATCACAATGTATATTTAAAGTCATTCGTCACAAACACCGCCATGGCTTTTACCGGCTCCCGCACGTCCAACGGTGACCTTGGCATGATACTCTTGCTGAATCTGCTTTGTTCCTCCGTATATTGGGACAATGGACCTAACCATTCTGTATTTTAATGATTAAACAATAAAACATTGAAAAATTACCCTTAAATCCCATAATTATGGTATTGGGTCATTATGTACTGTTACAAACCCCCTCAATGAAAGATTTTGTGTCGAGACACAAAAACTTTCATTGACTCATTCACACTTTCCTAAAAGGATCAGTCTAGATATGTCACCACAACCCCCTGTAATGTTACTATAAAAAAATTTATCATCACTTACCCTTGGTCCAATGATGTTGGTCGCACCCTCTGACCTTACTGGACTTCTCCTGAGAGATCCCTACACCATAAGGCCATGAGGCACTCTACGCTCCTGTTCTGACGCTCCAGCCAGCCCAGGACCACGGTCACAACACCACAAAACTCTGAAACATTGCATACAAAAATTTAAAATAGTGGTCTAGTACACTTCCATATCCACAACTGATATGTTCCCTTTTAGACGCATTGGTTTGTGTTTGGAGCATTGGTTTGTTCTAATTTAAAAAGTTTAACATAACAACAACAAGACTTTAAAATGTATATTCTTTTACCACCACCAAACTCAATTTCTTCCTTGTAAGAAAAACAAACTATATATATAACTACAAATAACACAATATAGCAACAATTCTCTAATATTCCCCCAAAATACCTTCACCTACTTATTTCTACAAATTCAACCTACAACTACTATGGCAGACCCGTTTATTATTCAAATTTTATTACTCAACTTATAATCATTTATCGATTGCAACAGGTATCATACTATATTTTTGCACAACTTCATTTGTACCTTTAGACTTTCAACTTTTAAAATCTACTATTCTTTAACATTTGTTATCGTCATTACCAATAACAATAAAACATCATAAAACATTAGACATTACACATTAATATTGTTACATTTATCTTACATTAAACAATTTACATTTACATGACTTGTACCAAAACTATATCACCTCATTACTATCAACAATTCTCTATTAACTTTTATTATTTAACATTCATCATATGAGATTCTATAAAACAATTTCAAATTTATCCTTACCTTTCTGTTACAATTACCTTCCTACCATGAATTTTCCTTTTCTAACCATTTTATCCTTACTAGTTTGGGTGACTCTCTATTATTCACTATTTTCTATTTCTTATTTTGGCATTGTCAATCTAACCTTACTACCCCTTTTTTCCACTAACAACCGCTACTAACCATTAACACATTATGACACCAATATCTCTATAATAACCCCCTTCACAAATCCCATTTAAAACCTCTGGCACCGCTCATTTTTTGTACTAGTATGTGTGTTCCCTACCTATGCTCATTCCCTCATTGGTTCCTGATCCTTTCAGATAACCCTCTCCGGCACACAACGGTCCTTTCCTGTCTCAACACCTTTCGTTGCAGACTCCTACACCAATACCCTTATTACAAAATATCACCATCAACAACAAATATAATTACCATTCACATTACTCAACTCTACTTATAATCACTAACCACTGTGTCCCTAAAATATCTAACACCTCTTTATATATTATCAGTATCTCAACACTTTATTTTCCCTAACTCCCCTTAACTCTATTTAACTAACTCCAATGCCCTTATTTATCACTATTACCCAAACTCTTTTACAACATTTCACCTTAATATACTACTACAAAATTCATCACTTATCTACTAACAACAATACCTCTCAATATCCAAATATATTACCTGCTTAATCATTTACTAACCCTTAGAATCTGAATCTCATAATATCATTTAAACTCCTTATCAATTATTTAAAATTTCACAGTACATAGTTTACACAAAAAAATACATAAAATACACCTATCAAAAATACACAAATACATTGACATTAATATACACAAAAATATACAATCCACATTAAAAATTAATCATTTACCATAATCAGTCATAAACAGTCCATCCTGAAAACACTGTTCACATAATTAAATGTTCATAAACACAATTATAATAATTAGCCTCCATCGTCAAATAACAATCGAACCTTAAAACTATATACATGGTTTAATATTAGATATTTTATACTAACATCCTTATACATGCACCAACTATTCAAATTTTTATCCGTTTCCACAAATTCATATAACTCCTGATCGGGTATGTTTCTGTCACCTTCAGTAAAATCAGTCATAATCATGTATTTTACAAAGTCATTATTCTCATTCTCTCCTACTACTTCAGTTTCAATACAAGGTAAGTTTTCATTATATTTATCACTTCTATCTCCACCTAACCTTTCTATCAACTCTTCATAATCTCTACATACTCTGTATAACTCTATCTCCCAATTATCACACAACTCTCTTTCACAATAACTCCTATCATAACCCCAAATCACATTCTCTCTCCCAATATATGCAGGGGACACTACAACTTTATTCTCGCACCACCTATCAGGTGCACAAAAAATCCAGGGACAGCTATTTGCAGACCTTTTGTCTCCAAAATCTACATCGAAGGCACCCTCGTCCTTCCTAAACACAAGTATATCACCCCCAAATACACCATTAAGGGAAAATCTAACCCCTGCAATTCTTTTACAATTATGCTCTCTCTACACACTGTCTTTAACCCTTCAAGACACACTATCATTCCATCATTATTATATTCTATTCCCCATAAAACCTCATTATTACTACCCCTGTTTACATAATCATTCTCTAACATCATACTTTTATTTATATTATCATAATTTTCTACCCCACTTACCTTGTCTTTGTTTCTATCTAATTTGTCTATTTCTCTACTCTTATTTTCTAACTGTATCTCATTAATTCTCTTGTCTAATTTCTCCTCTACTTGATCAAGTTTTACGTTTTGTAATGTCTTTTGCTTCTTTAGCTCATTCTCAAAACTATCTAATTTTACATTAAATGTACTAAATTTAACATCCTGTTGTTCGAATTTGTCACTGATTAACGTGAATAAATCTTCTAACGAGATTTTATTTTCAGCTACTCTAGGTGTCGAGCTAACGTGTTTTTCTAATAAAATGGATTCCGTGTCTGTATTGTCCATTTCTAGACTATTATCATTTTCTGCCATTGTTAACTTAATTATTTAAATGACTGTTTATTTTTTATCTGTACTTAGCTATGCAATTACTAGTTACTTTATTTCGTCAACATAACCTCTTGTGTACTAGGTTATGTTCCGCCTTGTATCACCTTCTCTGTTTTCAAATCTGGCCTGTTTTATATAAAATAATTTTATATAATGTCCCAGTTCGGGCGCCATTTGTCAATTTATTTATAATTATGTCCCTTGTTCTGGGCGGCATTTGTCAATTTACTCACAAATACACAAAATTTATTTGTAATTATATATGTATAATCACTATCAAAATATGGTACATATGTGTACTTACCGTTTCTTGTTACTTGATAGCACGTGCTTTTCTTTTTTTGATACTTTTTACCTAAGGGGTCCAGGGTTTCGTTACAGCGATATTTTAATACACAGAGAAGGTGGCACAATGATAACACTGTTTCTTGATTGCATATGATTATTAGTTTTAATTTCATGAACAACATAACATACATTAAAAGGTGCCCCAAAATGGCGTCAAGTGTTATTACTAAAAACAAAATGGTGGCTACATTTCTTCCAAACTTATTCCATTATTTTGATTAAGTATATGAATTGTAAATCTCGTCATCAGTTTTAGATATATATTCTTTTTTGTTTTCTAACTGCAGTCATAGTATCATGTAATCCACAAACCAATGCCCTCTATGTATAGAAGCATGGCCACGCCTTAGTTCAATCGCACACTCATTCACACTCTCTGTTACAATTACATTTTATACAATTTTGGGATTTATTTAATGAGCTCACTAATACGATAATAAAAAAGATATTGTGACTTCTCTGAGAACGGTGTAGCGTCGCTCCCTCGCTGGTATCAGATGTTCCCCAGGAGTATGGCCGGTGTTCGCCTCATCATTCTGGCTTTTAAATCATCTGCACTGACTCTACATTTAATGTCTTTACTATATACTGTTATTTAAGTGTTCTCTGACTTTGTAATCACATTTTATGAATTTTGACTAGGCTTTTTACAACTTTTGTATGAATACTAACGCTAACAGCGATACATCGCTGTGGCCTCTTTGGTGTACTGTGCTGAACTGAGACCGATGAATATGCAAATTTATGCTTGTGTTAGTGTGTTTGACGTCATTAAGCTTTGTCATACAGGACAACGCCTAGTCGCATGCGTTGTATTCAGTGCGTCATTGTTTTTGGTTATGATGGAACAGCGTTATTGTCCAATCACAATGTATATTTAAAGTCATTCGTCACAAACACCGCCATGGCTTTTACCGGCTCCCGCACGTCCAACGGTGACCTTGGCATAATACTCTTGCTGAATCTGATTTGTTCCTCCGTATATTGGGACAATGGACCTAACCATTCTGTATTTTAATGATTAAACAATAAAACATTGAAAAATTACCCTTAAATCCCATAATTATGGTATTGGGTCATTATGTACTGTTACAACATCAGCCTACCAACACGTTTGGTGGAAACGTAAAAACAGACAGATGTACATATAAATAAGAGGTTGCATTTGTTCAGACGTAGATCTGTTTATATGTGTCAGCCAAAACAGTAGTATGTTTTGTAAACATACGCTGCTGAGCTAGTAAACATTAGGAATGTTATTTGACCTTGAATACTCTGTTGGCGGGAATCTGATGAATGACAAATCTCTGTGCTGGTGACCTGTGGTGTTACGCTGAATAGACACAACACACTATCACGCTACACAGCAGTGGCTGACATGTATTATCCATTTATGAGTTTGCGATACAACAGCTCAGACTAAACTGTGCACAATGTTTGTAGAAAAGACTGCCGTGTGTGACATAGACGCCAGTTTGTAAAATGCATCTTTCATTCCCGCCAGAAATTAATCACGTTTCTTGTTTATTTTTTCTCATCAAAAAAAAAACATTACTGTGCGTTTACCATGTTCCAGTGTCCTTCATAGTTCATAAACACTTGAGAAATTTTATTGTTTCTTACAGAGGCATCTTTAGGGGTGTCCGGCAGGTGTAAATGCACACACGCTCCTTGGCTCATCTTTAACAAAAATGAGGACAAAAATAAAACTAATAAGGAAAGAAAGAGAGAGAGAGAGAGAGACGGCGAGGGGGGAGAGTAAGAAAATGAGAGAGGTACACAGACAGAGGTTAGCTGTATACATTTTTCACCATACTTCATTTAGAAGTCACATGACATAATTTGCATAGACCATCAATTAAACGAGTGGCCAGCACGTCGCACTCTACATATAATGCGACACCAGTGGAGTAGCTACGCTTTTTGGCGCCCGGAGCAAGGAGATCGTCGGCTGTCTCGCCTTCACAATTAAAAGGGGACAAAAGAACAAAAATGAAGGCCCATCCACTGAACAAAGTACTTAATAAATGCAAATATGTAGATTTTTTTATGAAAACCCGTCCAGTAAACGTCTTAAGAATATTTGTTAAGTCAAAATTAAGAAATTACATATTATAATATTACTGGTATTCAGTTTCTAACATTTATTATTTAGACTATAAAAAATGTAGTAATATAACAATGTAAGCCGCTCATCAATGACATCACAACACATTAACCATACAGAATTCAGAATTTTAACTTTCTTAAAATGTGTAACTAAATTCTACAGCTTACCTGGATGACCGGCTCACTTGTTCAAAACCAGGAGGAGGCCTCCTAGTGGAAGAAAGGCCTCATTTTGGGGAACCATTAGGCAATTGGATTAATGAGGTGACCTCAATTTCCAAACTCAACAAACAACAAATTTATTGGTTCTCTAAATTTTTTTTAAAAGTCTTACAATTTTACGTGCAATGCGTGTACTTCATAGTACCCAGAATATAGAAGTATTTTATTTAAAATAACAATGATCATGCAACAAAACCTCGACGGTACATTTTTAAAACCTTTACAAAAATATAATTTCGATATTTTGGCAATAAATTATTATTAACATTAATAAAAAAAATAAATCTAGAGGTTTTCAAAATTTAATACATCTAATAACAATAAGTTTTTTTTTTATTACAGGACACCTCTGGTTGTACTATTTTAATTAATTTACACAAACAACATGCACCATCTGAAATCTCAATCAAAAAACTAAGAATGATAACAATATAATTAGTAAAGACATAATATTAAATATAATTTGGTATTTATGTTCTTTAGTATGAAATTTACAATGTGTGTGCACAATAGTGATAATAACATTGGGTTAACATGGTACGAGCATTCTTTTTTTTTCTTTTTTTTTCAGGTACAATGTAAAAACTAAGAATGATAACAATATAATTAGTAAAGACATAATATTAAATATAATTTGGTAGTTATGTTCTTTAGTATGAAATTCACAATGTGTGTGCTAAATTTTTACTAAACTTTGTATAGCTCAATAGTTTTCTGATTTCATAATGTATACCATTATTAAAGAAAATATCAGATAACCAGGTCTCTCAAAATGTAGAATGTTTTATACATACATATTTGTGTATACGAATGACTAGATCCCTAACACTGTTTATATTCTCATCACTCAACAATTAATTAATAGAGTCATTCAACATATTTAAACTGAGCAAACATTAGTAAGTTCCATTAGATTTATATATATATATATATATATATATATATGTCTATATATACAAAAAATATAACATTGATTTTAGATTCATAGAGAATTAAAATAAATCCTAAATCCCAAAACGTGTAGGGATATCACATAGTTTGAACCAATGTGATGGACAATTCACAACCTGTCATGACAAGGAGTTGGACTCAATACATATGACTTCATAATTTTCTTTTAACTTACATGCACTTCACAATTTTCACACAAGACAGTTACATGGATAACACTGATAAATACTGAGAGAACTTCTCAGAGAAAATAAAGGAACCAGGTATGCTTCACACTAGTAATGCTGGGAAGTACCTTCACACAGCAAAGTTTAAGCATAAGAAGCTGTCCTCACAATTAAAAGAAATATCAGATGCCAGTCCAGTTCAACTGAATCTTGAAAGAAAAAAACTGTAGTTCAGAAATGAATTTGCTATCATTAAAATAACCTGGGTATTCCAGATATTAAGTAAAGTAAGAAGCATCAAGAATTACAGCCAAAGTCTCTTTTTTTAGTTGTGTTAAGATAACTAGCCAGGACCTCACTTGACGAGAGAATCAAGTGGTGCCAAACGCACCCCTAGGAATTAAGTTAATTTTTTTTTTTGCAAAAGTTCACTCGCACAGCACACCAGAAACATTGTTCCGAGACATACCTGTCTAGATTGGCCTTAGCACACTAGCCACTAATAAGTTCCTTGATTTTCTTACATTTCCTCTTGGCCTGACAATCGGGTAACGGATGAACCATAATAAAAATCATACGCCCGGTATTAAAGAAAACAATGAAAACTTTCTTCAGCAGCCTGACAAGAAACGTATCGCCGCATTGAAGGCACAAGCTCGAGAGAGAGAGAGAGAGAGAGAGAGAGAGAGAGAGAGAGAGAGAGAGAGAGAGAGAGAGAGAGATCGCCACGAGTCTAAAGCCGAACCACCAACAACGCCCCCACACAGCAGAACAGTGAAACTCAAGTCGCGCCGTGTCACTACTAAATAGCGTCGCGAGTATCCATATTAGTATGTTTCCGTAACGAAATTCCTTAGTTACGGCACAACAAATTTATAACATAAAAATGTTCTAATGAACATACAAATTCCTTATAGGTATAAACCGCATCTTCAAAACAATATCCTAAAGCAACATAAAGTTAAACAAAGAACTACATTAAAAGTAATAAAATAAATCACTTACCATTACAGGTTTATGGTTCCGTCTTCTATCAATAAAGACTTGATATTTATTTGTAATATTTAATAAACATTTAAAACGAGACATTTTAAAATGTAACTTTCCAGGTCTTAATTGCTGCAAAGTCGGTTATTAAATCAGTATAACCTAAAGACGGAGCAATGTCGTTTTCAACTAAGAGTATCCGTAGATTTGATACCCTGTCTTGAGATATTGTTAATCGTAGGTATGATTTAATCAATTTAAGTTTACTAAAAGATCTTTCACAAGAAGGCACAGTCACTGGTAAAGTAAGAATTTTTTTTTAAATCTATCGCTAGTGTTTTGTAGGCTTCTAATCCCATTGAAGTAATGTACTGTAGCAGTCCCTGAGTGTAAAGTCCATTTGTTCTCCTTTAACCTTTGCCCTTTTTAATAAAAGTATGACGTCTTTTAAGTCACTGAACAATTCTTCACTCTTTAGGTCATGCGGATACAGTTTTGCAAGCACTGTGGACTTAATATTGATTTGGGAAAGCTGTTCTTTAAAATGTATATCCCCATCATTTACGTACTCCTCAAATTTATAGAGGAACCCACAGCATTTTTCTAACTCTTTTTAAGGTAGAGAAACAGCTTGAAATTTTAACTGACAGTTTGCCCAAAATTTCTATTAAAGAACGTAGCATTTCTTGCCGAACGGTTAAGGCAGAATTGTCTGGATACTCCCCTGGCATCGTGTGCTTCCTTCTTATTCTCTTTGTGATACTGACATCCCATTCATTACATACCTGCTCGGCCTTAGAAATGACATTGTCACACAGCTCATTCCTCCAAATGTTTAAATTGTCCATTAGCTTCTCCAGACGTTTTAATGCTTGACTAAAGCTTATTTCTTTGGTATGCAAGATTTTCTGGATTTTGTCTATAGAAGAAAGAATATATGTCCAGAAAAAGTGCAAGGTCACAACATTAAAGTTTTCTATCGCATTAATTATTATTTCTGCATTTTCCCTCGTATCAATTGTTTCAGTCGGTGTATTCCTTTCTCCAGTGCAGCGATCATTTCATCCAGCTGAGTGGATATTGCTTTCACCACATCTGCTTCTGAACTCCACCTGGTATCACAATGTCTTTTAAGAATATATACGAAGTCTTTAAGAACACTCAATTTATAAGTGGAACAGGAAAAGAAGGTGAATAGACGTTCTACTGTCCCAAAAATTGTCACTGCTTGAACATTTACATGAGCTGCTGAACTCGAACCAAGTTAAGTGAACGGTTGTCACAAGGAACAAACATAGTTAGTGGATTCAAATCTAATACTTTCTTTTGAACTCCTGAATGGATACTAGCAATTGTTGTTTGATTGCCATACGACAGATCTCTGCAATCGCTAAGATTCAATCCATCACTCTCAAGTTTTCTTGTAATAGATTGTGTGATCCCCTCCGCTGTTTTCACTTTTAAAGAAATAAAATCTATGAAGTATTAGTATGATGTCATACACGTGAAGTATTATAGATATACCCATAAGACACACAAACCAAAAACAAACCGCACATTCAAGATACTCATCGATGATCAACACGTTTGCTGCGTCGAACCAGGAAAAGTTGCACATACCTAGCCCACGTAACTTTTTTTTTGCAAATAATACATTCGTCTGTATACGAACAGCAATTAACATTATCTATACAAAGCTAATACTGTATGATTATCAGTTCTCCTTTCCAGCATAACAACTCACTACAAAAGCATGTCAGTGAACAGTATAATAAAATAACCTTTTCCTGGTCTTACAAAAAGTGCAGGTATCCGACGACTTCTAGTACCCTCAGCCCAAAACATTTTAATATTGCGTGTATCTCTCTCCCTTTCCCTGCCTGCGTATCGCATCATCTAGCTATTATCTCTAACACAAATAGAACTAATATTATAAAAATTTTTATATAAAAATTTATGCTATCTCACAACCCTCTGTCTCTCTCCTTCCTTCTATCTTTCTCTCTTTTCTCCCACTTTTTTATATTTCTTAATAATAAAAATAGAACTCTTATTAACAAAAAAATACATACAGTAGCTTTCTGTGTTTGTCTGTGTATCTGACTCTTTACTCCCATTTAGCTTTCTCTCTCTCTCTCTCTCTCACTCTCTCTCTCTCTCTCTCTCTCTCTCTACACATCCTCTCTCTCTTACTCTCTTAATTACGCACTTTTATCATTTTACTCTCTCTCTCTCTCTCTCTCTCTCTCTCTCTCTCTCTCTCTCTCTCTCTCTCTCTCTCTCTCTCTCTCTCTCTCTCTCTCTCTCTCTCTCTCTCTCCCTCTCTCCCTCTCTCCCTCTCTCCCTCTCCCTCTCCCTCTCCCTCTCTCTCTCTCTCTCTACCCCCTACTCATCCTCTCTCTCATACTCTCTTACTCTCTTAATTACGCACTTTTATCATTTTACTATTTCCCTCCCTCTCTCTCTCCCCCTACTCATCCACTCTCTCCTACTCTCTTACTCTCTTAATTACGCACTGTTATCATTTCTCTCTCTCTCTCTCTCTCTCTCTCTCTCTCTCTCTCTCTCTCTCTCTCTCTCTCTCTCTCTCTCTCTCTCTCTCTCTCTCTCTCTCTCTCTCACTCACTCACTCACTTTCTATCTATCTATCTATTTACCAATCTCAATCCCAAACAGAACTATAGACTATTAAGAACTACAGAACTACAAACTAAAATTATACAATTTTGTTAACCGCAAAACTGATACAAATAAATGTTTTATAGTATTACTTCAAAATACTGTATGTATAATGATGAACACTGATCAGAAATATAACTGATTATACTGTTTATATAACTAGTATAAGTTCATAACGATTGGCATTACATTTATTATTTCTGACTGCCAATATGCACAGGAAATTTCTTTAGTAAAAGAAATCGAAGTTACATTATCGCCCGGTGTCAATGCATGTGAGAAAATACTAACATGCCCGTTAATTACGTTATTTGATCCGACGAGAAATGGTCAATCTTTACATAATTTGAAAGGCCAGTACGCTAAGTTGGCATGCTTCGTAAAACACAATAATTATATTACCACAGTTAATAGAATTGGATAGTGAAGTTTAAAAATTGTTGATAAATATTTAGTTAAAATTATGATGTAAAGTTGGCGCGTGAACGAAGGAAAAGAATAATTTTCATTCGCCTGGAGTTAGTCACTCTTTCGTACAAACAAATAAGCGTCAACGTAAACTGTGCAATACCCGGGGTTGAAATCTGGCAACGTCGCTGGAAGCAAAAACGGTGAAAATTCAAAAAAAGCATACATTTCAGACGCTTAATTGTTGGGAAATTGAAAAGATGCCCTAATGTCGTAATTATGAAAAGATGCCATAATGACAGCATTTTGTACAAAAAAAATTATTTGCTTATTTTAAGAGTATATTGAAATATAAAATGCAAAACACAAATAACATAATCACAAGAACGTAATGTTACAATAAAATTTCAATATACTCTTTGTTTTCGGGTAGACGACAAAACGTGTACATTTTGAAAAGATGCCAAAATGTTAGAAAAATGTGTATATGTATATATATATATATATATTACATTTAATATTTATAATTAAATTTACCTCAAGATGTTATTTTTATCCTTTATTGGAACATGTTTCGGGTACTATCTTGTACCCATCCTCAGCCTTCCGGTCTTTTGTCTGGTGAAGTACATATGTTTTGTTGGTTGACTATTATTATTGTGGCTTCCTGTTGGCTTCTGGTATTTCAAATTGGTTTTATTGTGTGTGTTTGTGGTGTATGTGTTAGTTTTTTGTGTATTTTCTATGTTGAGTGCTTTGAATATTGTGTCATGTTTTGTATTGATTTGTATTTGTTCAGGTATTAGTTTGTTTTCTGTTTTATGTTTGTATATCTGTAAATTTTCCCAAATGTTCATTATGGTGCCTTTGTGTGGTATATGTTTTATTAGTGTTACATTGGTTATGTCTGGGAATTCATGTCCTGTGTTTATTGCATGTGTGGCTAAATTGGATTTATATATTTCTGGTTTTTTGTATGCATTTAGGTGTTCAAAATAACGTTTTTTCAGCTGTTTTTTTTTTTGTCCTATGTAACATTTATTGCAATCTTGGCATTCAATTTTAGCCACACATGCAATAAACACAGGACACGAATTCCCAGACATAACCAATGTAACACTAATAAAACATATACCACACAAAGGCACCATAATGAACATTAGGGAAAATTTACAAATATACAAACATAAAACAGAAAACAAACTAATACCTGAACAAATACAAATCAATACAAAACATGACACAATATTCAAAGCACTCAACATAGAAAATACACAAAAAACTAACACATACACCACAAACACACACAATAAAACCAATTTGAAATACCAGAAGCCAACAGGAAGCCACAATAATAATAGTCAACCAACAAAACATATGTACTTCACCAGACAAAAAAAACCGGAAGGCTGAGGATGGGTACAAGATAGTACCCGAAACATGTTCCAATAAAGGATAAAAATAACATCTTGAGGTAAATTTAATTATAAATATTAAATGTATTATATATATCAAGAAACGGACTGTAGCAAAAAGTGACTAAATATATATTGCAACGAATGCCAGGATCATGATAAGCGGGGCAAGCTCATATAATACACAGAATATGGACATTCATGTTTATATTGGTAGATGATTAAATTTGGTTATGTTATCTGTTGTATTTTAGTAAGGATAAGGGTTTAGTTTGGTAAAACTGTGTATTATTTATTTATTGTTATTCATGTACTGTGTTTGTGGAAATGTGCGCGCGTGTGCGAGTGGTAAACGTTTCCAGGGCTGTGCGTGAATTAATTATCGTTGTGTTTGACATTGAACTAAGCTTAGACATATGTATTCGCTACAATTCCTATATATTTCTGACTATTATTTACGTTCATATATGATATTAGTAAAGTATGCAGTTATGCATGAGATAAGGGTATTCTGATTACCGCTATGCATGCTCTTACAAAGTAAATGCACTTTACAGCATGAAAAGTGCATGTCATTGTGTACTAACCATGTGACTTGCTTCCACCAATAGAATGCTGAAGGGTGGTTGGAAATTTTCTTAAGCCTGTGGTTACACAAGCAGTTCTTCACCGCTAGCTACCGCGAACGGGACGTGCAATTCTTGTACAAGATTCTACCGCTTGCAAGAAGTTGTAAAGACTATTAGTCGATAGTGACGCATGAAGACTTAGAACTGTGTGTGTATTACACCTACACACAGGTTTGTTATTAACGTATTGCACATATAATTACGAGAGTTCTTCTCAGCCTGCTACCGCGAAAGGGACGTACAATTCTTGTTCAAGATTCTGTCGCTTGCAAGAATTTGTAAAGACTATTTGTCGATAGTAACGCGTGAAGACTCAGAGTTATACGTGTTTTACAACTACACACAGTGTATTATTACAGCATTGTGTGCATAATTACGAGAGTTCGTCTCTACCTGCTATCACGATCGTGTCACGCAGTTCTTGTACAAGATTCTGTCGCTTGCAAGAATCTGTAAAGACTATTCGGGGATAGTAACGCGTGTGACGCAGAACAGTTGATTATTATCTATTTACACACGGTATTATTATTATAGTATTACGTGTGTAATAAGTGAGTGTAACTGTATCACTGTGTGAGATTTTCTGCAGTGTCAGTAAAAATTTATAGTTACGCAATAGTAAGTTGTTCCATCTGGAAGTTTCCGTGTTAGTGGAAGATTTCCGCATAGGGAGGTCTGCTGATCGCGGTAGACCTTGTTATTCGCGTGAACACTTGAAGAAGCCGGAGTGGTATAAGTTCAATATACCGTTATTAGATTAAACTCACTGTCACCTGAGATACTTGTTGGTCATAAACTCTATATTAATTTAACGAGTAGTAAGAGCCATAGTACCGTTGTGTGTGCGAAGCGTCAGATTCATCGTGGGAATTATAGGACACCAGCCCAGCTGTTCCAGGACACCAGCCCAGCTGTTACAGGACACCAGCCCAGCTGTTCCAGGACACCAGCCCAGCTGTTACAGGACACCAGCCCAGCTGTAAGCGTTTCAGGGTGTACGTCTGTCATTTATAAGCCACACCTGACGACCCAACTACACAGCAAAGACCTGCCGTTCTCTTCAGCAACATCATCGTGGGAATCTTCTCTATGTAACGTATCACGTCATGTGTATGAACAGTATTTAACATTTTTAAAAAGAAAGACTCTATATCAAACACTACATTCTGTACATATCAAATATACCATATAAACAATTACTTATGTCTTGTGCAATAAATAATCTTAAACTCTCCAATATAGACTTTTAATTTAAGATACACATACTATCATATCCTATGCGCCAATAGTTTAGTAATTTGTGTTGTCGCATAGAGATATTTTGGCGCCCAACGTGGGGCACGTAAGATAGCGGTAACTTTACGCTATTATATATTTGTCTATGAGTATAAAATTTGTTGGTAAAATCCGACGTATAATTATAATTAATGTAATAATTGTATGTGTATAGTTCATATGAAAATCTGAGGATATAATTTATCAATTGTGCATATTCTCTTGTATGTCATATATGAACAAATTTTATCAGTATATTGGAGGTAGATTATTAGTTGTTGTGTGTTAGATAAGGTTTATTTACATGTTGATATTTGGAATTGCTTTCTCTGTGAGTATAAACTGATTACACTACGTTAATAATCTGGTGATAATAATAATTTTCTTTGCGTATAAATCAGTAAATTTAAATTTATTAAAAGTTTATATTAATTTGTGATCACTATGGCGGAGTCAAAATGGGGTAGAGAATCTTTAGCTGCCATGTTAGCGAAGCTCGAAACCAGGTCTGAAGAAATTTTAGCTGGTAGAGAAAAGATGATAGCGGATGTGCAGAGAATCTCGGAAGAAAATAAAGCCGATATGCAGCAACTCGCAGAGGAAATTAGAGCCTGCCATGAGAGGATGAAAGCCGAGAATGAAGAACTTGACGCCATTAGGCAGAAAATTTGGAAAAAATTGGACACCGATAGAGAGGGGAGGATGGCGAAACTACAGGAAATGTCAGCTGATATTGAAGTAGATTTAACTGTTGAGAATATTGTACCTTGTGATAAATTGGAAGTACCTAATGTTCTTGTTGAACATACTCTCAACGGAAGTAATATGGAAGTTAACCAAGATGTTACATCTGAAGGATTAACGGAAAACAGTAGCGTAGTAGATGAAATTGAAAGTGATTATACAGAAACAACCCAGTTAGGGCCTAATAGTCCATATCTCGGTAAAGTCGAGTATTTAGATTATGCATTGAATTGTAATGAAGATAACGGAAGTGAAATTATTAGTAACAACACTATTAGTCCAGAACATACTTCAGGTAAGTGCTGTGATGAGGTGATAGTTTATAGTATAACAGATATAGCATGCGAGAGCTGTGAACGGATCATAGAATCTGAAGTTATTATGGAATCGGACAGTGTATGCACTACACATAAAAATTCCGAACCAGTAGTAGGGCCTGGAACTAGTATGGATAATAACGGTGTAGATATTTCTGACACGTGTCGTTATGATGAGGTACTTGATGAGTTTATATCAGATACTGAGGTGTTTATGGAGGACGGTGAGGTGAATGATACTGGTGACAATAAGGTGACAACAATTATGATAAATAATAATGAACCACCGCGTAATCAGTTTCATGTTCAAACACCACAAAATCAGCCGCACTCACAACAACATAAAAATACAACTCAGCAATTTAATACCAACTTATTAGCAACAGTTACTGAAAATGGTTCAGTTAAAAAGCAGTTCAATCAATCAAGTATGAAAAATATTAGTTATAAGAATAAAACTGTTATGTCTGGCCTATATCCTGCAGCAATTAGGGATATTTTAGTGTGTAATAATGATAAGAGTAATAAACATGAGGGAAATATTGGTATTAAAAATGGCACCGACCTTATTGTCGAAGCAAAAATCAGTGGTTATGGTGACGAGATGTTGTTCGACAGCGGCACGGAAATATCACTGTTGGACGAGCAGTTACTCAAGAGGTGTAAAAACCACTTTTTACAAACTCCGGTTCTGCAGGTAAGTCACACAAGGGTAAAATCAGCAACGTATGAGTCGCGGATAATTGAAAAACAGGCAATTAAAACAAAATACGTACAGGGAACGGAAATAGATGCGACCGTACGTGGAGTTAGAAAACTCGGACATAATATTATATTGGAAGTCGATAAATTGAATAAACTGCACGCTACATTGGAATTTCCGAAAGAAACATTGCAAGATAAAGTTGATTGTCGACCTCACGTTATCAGACTGGGACGCTCGAAAGATAAGATAACGAATAACTCACCGACCCCCAAGGTTCAGTTAATGGGTTGCGAGATAAAGCAAATACGGCGTATATTAAACAAATTCAAATCTATATTTCCAAGTAAACGTGTGCGTTTCAAAACTGAGAAAAATTTATACAAAAAACTCAGAAATAAATGTCAGGATATAGGGGTAAGAATGTGTAGCTATGTAAATATGTCAGTTCAGGTTTAAATGTTGTATGTAAGATGACTCTGTGTACGAACAATAATCTAGTTAAGATAAGGAATGCAGTCTGTGTACTTTGTGACCCTGCGTAAAATTTTGTTATCTGCTTGTCAAGAACATGTGTGTTTGTTTTGGTTTTAAGGTTACCACGTGTCTTTGATTTGGTGCTTCTGTCAAAGTGACAGTTAGGAAATGTTAGTATTGATTTGAGGATGTTTATTTGATTTTAGTTTGAGGATAGTAGTATTATTGTTTCAGGATTATGAAATTGTTTTGGTTATATCGAAAAAAACAATTTTTATTTTTGTTAGTTACCTAAAAAAAAAAAAAATTTTTTTTTATGCGGGAAGGGGTTAATCCTGCAACGAGTCACAGGATCATGATAAGCGGGGCAAGCTCATATAATACACAGACTATGGACATTCATGTTTATATTGGTAGATGATTAAATTTGGTTATGTTATCAGTTGTATTTTAGTAAGGATAAGGGTTTAGTTTGGTAAAACTGTGTATTATTTATTTATTGTTATTCATGTACTGTGTTTGTGGAAATGTGCGCGCGTGTGCGAGTGGTAAACGTTTCCCGGGCTGTGCGTGAATTAATTATCGTTGTGTTTGACATTGAACTGAGCTTAGACATATGTATTCGCTACAATTCCTATATATTTCTGACTATTATTTACGTTCATATATGATATTAGTAAAGTATGCAGTTATGCATGAGATAAGGGTATTCTGATTACCGCTATGCATGCTCTTACAAAGTAAATGCACTTTACAGCATGAAAAGTGCATGTCATTGTGTACTAACCATGTGACTTGCTTCCACCAATAGAATGCTGAAGGGTGGTTGGAAATTTTCTTAAGCCTGTGGTTACACAAGCAGTTCTTCACCGCTAGCTACCGCAAACGGGACGTGCAATTCTTGTACAAGATTCTACCGCTTGCAAGAAGTTGTAAAGACTATTCGTCGATAGTGACGCATGAAGACTCAGAACTGTGTGTGTATTACACCTACACACAGGTTTGTTATTAATGCATTGTGCATATAATTACGAGAGTTCTTCTCAGCCTGCTACCGCGAAAGGGACGTACAATTCTTGTTCAAGATTCTGTCGCTTGCAAGAATTTGTAAAGACTATTTGTCGATAGTAACGCGTGAAGACTCAGAGTTATACGTGTTTTACAACTACACACAGTGTATTATTACAGCATTGTGTGCATAATTACGAGAGTTCGTCTCTACCCGCTATCACGATCGTGTCACGAAGTTCTTGTACAAGATTCTGTCGCTTGCAAGAATCTGTAAAGACTATTCGGGGATAGTAACGCGTGTGACGCAGAACAGTTGATTATTATCTATTTACACACGGTATTATTACTATAGTATTACCTGTGTAATAAGTGAGTGTAACTGTATCACTGTGTGAGATTTTCTGCAGTGTCAGTAAAAATTTATAGTTACGCAATAGTAAGTTGTTCCATCTGGAAGTTTCCGTGTTAGTGGAAGATTTCCGCATAGGGAGGTCTGCTGATCGCGGTAGACCTTGTTATTCGCGTGAACACTTGAAGAAGCCGGAGTGGTATAAGTTCAATATACCGTTATTAGATTAAACTCACTGTCACCTGAGATACTTGTTGGTCATAAACTCTATATTAATTTAACGAGTAGTAAGAGCCATAGTACCATTGTGTGTGCGAAGCGTCAGATTCATCGTGGGAATTATAGGACACCAGCCCAGCTGTTCCAGGACACCAGCCCAGCTGTAAGCGTTTCAGGGTGTACGTCTGTCATTTATAAGCCACACCTGACGACCCAACTACACAGCAAAGACCTGCCATTCTCTTCAGCAACATCATCGTGGGAATCTTCTCTATGTAACATATCACGTCATGTGTATAAACAGTATTTAACATTTTTAAAAAGAAAGACTCTATATCAAACACTACATTCTGTACATATCAAATATACCATATAAACAATTACTTATGTCTTGTGCAATAAATAATCTTAAACCCTCCAATATAGACTTTTAATTTAAGATACACATACTATCATATCCTATGCGCCAATAGTTTAGTAATTTGTGTTGTCGCATAGAGATATTTTGGCAACTCCGCAGCTGTACCCTTAAGTCGCCGCACTATGAAATTAATTTTATCAGCTTCACTTAAGTTGTCGCCAATTGCCTCCAGATCCCGCTGGCAAACCTTAATGAAATTCATGGGGTTTTCATTCTCACGCCCAAAGGACTTTAGCTGTGAATTGACGTCATCCAAAGTCTTATAGACATACGTGGTATAGTTTAGTGGTGACGAGGTACTTTGCAACCGTGACACTTGATGTTGCAGCTATTGAATCCGCAGGTCTTGCTCGGCCACTACTTCATTTACCGTGGATTTGTGTTGTACTACTTTCTCTTCAATATCAACGGGGTTTCACTTCACATTCACTCACACGTGAATTATTAGCTTCCAAATTCGCCTCTATGTTCGCTTTCATAGCTTCCACTGACTCGCTAATACGCTTTTCTGCCGCTTCTATCATTTGTTTGCTTTGTTTTGATTGCTCCTGCACGGCAGCATATATTCTTTTGTTTTCGTCATGGAGTGATCTGTTTTGTTTCTCGGATTCTGCTGAAAGCTTCTGTATACTCATCTTCACCTCCTCTTGACGGGCTTTATTTTCCTCTTTATCAGCTTTCTGCCCATCTTTACTTTCTTCTAAAATTTTCTGTATACTCACTACTAAGGCAGCTAACGTATTCTTTAATTCTGCTATATCCGCCATATTGATTAAAATTCAGTTTAAAATTTTAACAAATTTAAATTTATTGATTTATACGCAAAGAAAGTTATTATTACTACAAGATTAGAACGTATTGTAACCAGTTTATATGCACACAGAAAGCAGTTCAAAATATCAAAATGTAAATACACCTTATCTTATACACAAACAACTAATAATCTACCTCCAATATACTGATAAAATTTGTTCATATATCACACACAAGAGAATATGCACATTTGATAAATTATATCCTCAGATTTTCCTATGCCTATACACATACAATTATTACGTTAATTATACTTATACGTCGGATTTTACCAACAAATTTTATACTCATAGACAAATATATAATAGCGTAAATTTACCACTATCTTATGTGCCCTACGTTGCTAAGCGCCAAAATATCACTATGCGACAACACAAATTACTAAACTATTGGCGCATAGGATATGGTAGTATGTGTATCGTACGTATTTTTTCCGGGTCCGTTGTTATACCTTCTGCTGAGATTATATGACCCAAAAATTTAATTTGCGATTTTCCAAACTCGCACTTTTCAAGGTTGAGAGTCAGGTTAGCGGCTTGCAATTTCCGAAATACAATCTTGAGATGTTCAAGATGTTCCTCAAATGATTTTGATATGATCAAAATATCATCAACAAATATGCTGACAAAGTCTTCCACCTCGGGTCCCAGAGCTAATTCCAAACATCTGACCATGGCCGCTAAACTTGTAACTAAACCAAAGGGAACCACTCTAAACTGGTAGCATTTATTACGATATAGAAATGCTGTGTACTTTCTTGATTCTTTGGCAAGGGGGATCTGCCAGAATCCACTTTTGAGATCAAGGCGAGACATATATTTAACCCTTTGACATTTAATGAATAGGTTCTCCGCATTCGGAGCACAGTTGAAGCATTTTTTTTGTAATAGAATTAAGATTTCTCATGTCGAGACACAATCGAATGTCGTTATTTTTTTTTTTTAACAACAACCATAGGATTTAGAAAATTGCTATCAGTTCGTTCTATCACACAATTCTCAAGCATACTCTTAACTTCCGCATCAACCTGTTGTTGATAGTGAAGGGGGATGGGGTAAGTCTTCCATACAAATTTATTTTCATCAGTGACTTGAATGTTGTGTTCATATACGTTTGTGGTAGTAGGTTTGTTTGAAAACACCGATCCGAATTTATCAAGCACACGTTGTAGTTTATCTTGCTCGCTGCTCGTTATTTGCCTGCTGTGTGTCCGCAGATTATGTGTTATCTTATCAGCAAGTTGAAAAGCTGGGCGGGCTACTGTAGTCGGTTCACATCCAGACCCCGTCTTACCCCTCCTGCGTCCTAATCTGATATCGTGTTTACTATTATTTACAGTACATTTCAATATTTTATTAGGGAAATCAATGGTCGCGTGCAGTTTATTTAATGCATCCACTCCCAAAATAATATCATACACGAGTTTCTTGATAATAAGTACTGTGACTTCTATTTCCATTCCCTGAATGAATATGGTTATAAGTGCTTAACGGTCAACCCTCTGAGATTCACCCATCGCTGATTTTATGATTTTGTGGGTTACTGGCAGAATCGGGATTTTTTAAAAATGTTTCTTGTGCCTCTCAAGGAACTGCTCATCCATTAACGATATTTCTGCGCCGCTGTCGAACAAAACCTCACCGACACATCCATTAATTTTCGCGTTGACAATGAGGTCAGTGTCATTTTCAATACCAATAATTTTCTCACCTTCATTATTATTATTATTATTGCAAATTAAACTATCTCTAATTTCGGCAGGATATAGGCCAGACACCACAAATTTATTCTTATAACTAACATTTTTCACATTTGATTTATTGAACTGCCTTTTATTGTTACAACGGGCTTTTGAAACTTCATTCATACCTTTATGTGTATTAGTTACTTTGTTGCACGGACTCACACCGTGCAGCCTTACACGTTTTTTGACTGCTCGACATCGGAATCATCTTCCGCCACTACTGCTACTTTATTGGTATTAAATTTCTGATTGGTATTTCTATTCGGTATTTTATGTTGTTGTTGTTGTGGTGACTGTATTTGCTTGGTCTGAGTTTGATATTGAAAATTTTTACGCGGTGTTTCATTATTGTTACCACTGTTATTCGGGTTGTCCATACCTTCCCATTTTGTAAGTAATATGAGTAGCTCTTCTAACGACTTAACTCCTTGCGTAAGGACAGCCACCTGTATGCCGCATCCAAAATGGTGCGCAAGTTTACTTACTATGTCAGGTTCAGTTAAGTTAGGCTCAAGATACCCAGCTCTTGATATCAACTGCATCACATAGGATTCTTTAGAACCTTTGGTATTGGAATATTTTCCAAACTCCAGCTGCGCACGGATCTTCCTCTGGATCTCCTCATTCCAGTATCTAGCTCTGAAATGTCTTACCAGGTCTTCATACGTGTTGGTTTTATCCTGGACAACAACGAACCTATCTCTTCCCAAAATTTCTGCCTAATGGCTATCATCTCCTTCCTCCTCGGCTGGTGGACTGGCCCACAGCTGTTACAGGACACCAACCCAGCTGTTACAGGACACCAGCCCAGCTGTAAGCGTTTCAGGGTGAACGTCTCTCATTTATAAGCCACACCTGACGACCCAACTACACAGCAAAGACCTGCCCTTCTCTTCAGCAACATCATCGTGGGAATCTTCTTTATGTAACGTATCACGTCATGTGTATGAACAGTATTTAACATTTTTAAAAAGAAAGACTCTATATCAAACACTACATTCTGTACATATCAAATATACCATATAAACAATTACTTATGTATTGTGCAATAAATAATCTTAAACCCTCCAATATAGACTTTTAATTTAAGATACACATACTATCATATCCTATGCGCCAATAGTTTAGTAATTTGTGTTGTCGCATAGAGATATTTTGGCCCCACGTCTTCGGGTGGGCTGGTGTCCTGTAACAGCTGGGCTGGTGTCCTGGAACAGCTGGGCTGGTGTCCTATAATTCCCACAATGAATTTGACGCTTCGCACACAGAACGGTACTATGGCTCTTACTACTCGTCAAATTAATATAGAGTTTATGACCAACAAGTATCTCAGGTGACAGTGAGTTTAATCTAATAACGGTATATTGAACTTATAACACTCCGGCTTCTTCAAGTGTTCACGTGAATAACAAGGTCTACCGCGATCAGCAGACCTCCCTATGCGGAAATCTTCCACTAACACGGAAACTTCCAGATGGAACAACTTACTATTGCGTAACTATAAATTTTTACTGACACTGCAGAAAATCTCATACAGTGATACAGTTACACTCACTTATTACACACGTAATACTATAATAATAATACCGTGTGTAAACAGATAATAATCAACTGTTCTGCGTCACACGCGTTACTATCCCCGAATAGTCTTTACAGATTCTTGCAAGCGACAGAATCTTGTACAAGAACTGCGTGACCCGATCGTGATAGCGGGTAGAGACGAACTCTCGTAATTATGCACACAATGCTGTAATAATACACTGTGTGTAGTTGTAAAACACGTATAACTCTGAGTCTTCACGCGTTACTATCGACAAATAGTCTTTACAAATTCTTGCAAGCGAAAGAATCTTGAACAAGAATTGTACGTCCCTTTCGCGGTAGCAGGCTGAGAAGAACTCTCGTAATTATATGCACAATGCGTTAATAACAAACCTGTGTGTAGGTGTAATACACACACAGTTCTGAGTCTTCATGCGTCACTATCGACGAATAGTCTTTACAACTTCTTGCAAGCGGTAGAATCTTGTACAAGAATTGCACGTCCCGTTTGCGGTAGCTAGCGGTGAAGAACTGCTTGTGTAACCACAGGCTTAAGAAAATTTCCAACCACCCTTCAGCATTCTATTGGTGGAAGCAAGTCACATGGTTAGTACACAATGACATGCACTTTTCATGCTGTAAAGTGCATTTACTTTGTAAGAGAATGCATAGCGGTAATCAGAATACCCTTATCTCATGCATAACTGCATACTTTACTAATATCATATATGAAAGTAAATAATAGTCAGAAATATATAGGAATTGTAGCGAATACATATGTCTAAGCTCAGTTCAATGTCAAACACAACGATAATTAATTCACGCACAGCCCGGGAAACGTTTACCACTCGCGCACGCGCACACATTTCCACAAACACAGTACATGAATAACAATAAATAAATAATACACAGTTTTACCAAACTAAACCCTTATCCTTACTAAAATACAACTGATAAGATAACCCTTTTTAATCATCTACCAATATAAACATGAATGTCCATAGTCTGTGTATTATATGAGCTTGCCCCGCTTATCATGATCCTGTGATTCGTTGCAATATATATATATATATATTGTTACAACACAAATAAGCCACCCCGATACCAGGGATAAAAAAGATGAATCTACAATATAAAAAATAATTCGTATAAAATAAAATGTTTAAAATAATGAAAATAAAATGACAATGACATGACAAACGACGACATGACCTAACCCAAGTGATTGACCAAATAAAAAAAATCAAAAGGAGAAGGGAAAAACGAAACCAAACAAGAATAAAACCAATTGAAGGTGACTCCATACAACTAAAATAAAATGAAACAAAATAAGATGCAAGTGAAGAAGGAAAATGAACATGAAACTAACCAAGTATAAAGGAAATAAAGTGAAACCGAATGAGAAAACGCAGACAAATAATATAGAATATGAAAGGGAGAAATGGTACACTCAAAAGTAATATTGGAAATGAAACCAATAACTAACCAATGTAAGAAATAAGTATTATTATCGATTAAAAGATAAATGTAAATGATTTGATAAAACCCAATAAAGTAATGTGAAAAATGAAAGTACACTAACCCAAGAATTAGAGTTAGATGTGACAAAAAACTCTATAAAGACATAAACTTATTAATAATATAAATAATATTTGTAATGTGAGAGATAGTGAGAATATAAAATCAAATAAGTGACAAAGAAACAGTAATTATAGGGATTACCCACTAATAAACACTTAATATAAACATTTAAGGAGTACAAAAGTGAAAGTGTAAAACCCCAAAATAATTAGAAACTATATTAATAGGAATAAACACTTAATAATCTATAATAAACTCTAAATGATTAATGGTGAACCATATTATTAATAATTAATAATGTTGTTAATAATAGTATTAGAAGTAAACAGATAATAACCTGTAATAAACACTGAAGATTGATGGTGACATTATTATGTAAAAAGAATCGTATTGTTAATATAATTAAGTTTAATTGTATATACTAGTATTTAAAAGGGAAAACCCCATGAAAGGTAAACAGTTGGTGTTACCATGGATTGAAGACAGAGATTATGTAAGAAATAAGGAATTAAAAATGAAACCAATAAACACCCCAAGTTATAAAGGATAATTAATTGAATAAGTTTAAAAGGTGTCAGGATGTTTATCACCCAAAAAATAATACAAACATTACCTAACAACTGTTAAAAAATTGTTTAATTAAATTTATGAATAGGATATGGCTGAAGGAATTGTACAGACCATAGGCCTAGATGTTATGTTTTAATAGTAAGTAATAGCCATATTGTTAACAAAGAAAACATAGATAAATAAGAAGGTGAATCAGTACAGATATAATTACACTGGAAAATCAGTTACGAAATAATTAACAAGCCATGATATAGAAAATAATAGAAACCTACAAATAGTACAAAATCAGATCCAAAACACATCAACAAATAAACCAACCAATTATAATAACAAAACAAAACACATTAAAGTAAAATGAGATATAATTTGTATAAAATAAGTAAATATAATCAATGGCTACTTAGGCCTATGAAATGCCTAACTGTCAAAAACAAATAACTACAAATTGTATAAAATCAACAAGGAAATTAACAAATCCAAGGCGAGTAACTAGCCAAGGATAATTTGTAAATCATATTAAAGGAAAAATGTTAGAATAAGGACTTAAATTAAAAGAGAAATGTAATTAACAAATATTGACATAATTGTACAAACATTAATATTTTATAGAACCCAACCTTATGGGATATCAAAACAATCTTTGAAAGGAAATAATAACAGTAGTAATAATATTTAATACATAGGAAGGAAGACAGAAGAATAAAAGCAATCAGAAGATATACAGTAATTTTGAATAATAATTCAAAATTGATAACAATGGTTATAAGACAAGATTAACCAATCAGAATTTATTCATAACCATGACAACAGATGTTGGTTACGGATTTTCCGTTAATTTTCCGTTAATTTATAGGACTCTCAAAGTGACGCTCATCCAGATTAGATGCCAAATCTTGAATGACCTAAATTTTCATTTAAAAATGTATAAAAAGTAGTCAAAATTCAAAAAGAAGAACCAGTAAGCAGCAAACGATGAACAATAACTTTTAACTGACGCCAAGGACCAAATTAAATAAAACTTAAATAAAGAAATTACTACAACTAACTTGAAAAAGATGCCAGAAGCCCAAATCATTCAAAATTGATGACAAATTCCATTTCACCATGAACAACGGTTTAACTCCAGCCTACTGATTGATAAGTATCATTAAATTACCCAAATTCCAGAAATAAACTCACTTTAAATATTTCTCACAGTTATCTGAACTCTCACTATAAACTGAATATAATTTCTTTCAAAGATTAAGTAAAATAAACAAACACTGAAAAATTATTAACTAAGGAATTAACCTAGCATTAGATTGCGAACTTTTGAAACACACTTTACTACACTGCAAGAACAAATTGTAGCTACACTTTATATTATTTAAGTACAAATAATGTAAGGTAGTGTACTTTTTATTGTAATCATTATTAATATTTTTCTTGTAATCACAAGGACCCAGATTTTGAACGATAATAACTGAAAACAAACAACTCAGTCGCCACATTAGACTGTAAAATCCGTTCAAAATCGATTCACCAAACCCTCGAGAGAGTGTAGACTCATATTAATTGTCGGTGCAAAATTGTTAATAACCAAGAATAATTTTATTGTCAAACTGAATAATTACCAAACAATAATTAAAGAAACTAGTACAGAGTGTAACCATTGTTTTTATTTCATAGGGAAGTGTATTGTATAAATTGTGTATTGTATAACAGAGACCTGCGAGAAAGACGGCAAGCGCTCACGCCGCCAGTTCTACGAACTACCTGCTCGATTAAGTAGGTTGAACGAAGCCGGGAACAAATTTGAATGCTCCAGGCCGTCATAACGAAAATCGCTAAACCATCATACTTATTAATTTTAATTGTTTTGAGTAAACAATTTGGCACCACCCGGGATTGTTAAACCCATATGAAAAAACAGGTAAAGTTTCCACTCGCATTGTACTGGTAATTGCAGAATTGCTACGGACATCGCTAGCGCAACACATAGATGTAACGACACCAGTGTGAGGCGAACACACAACATAAACAATTTTACAGAGACAACTTCATCTAATCATTACAGATTGGCTTCCATCGTGGGGCTTAAATAAGACAGACGTCCTCAAATCCTTACAATATATATATACAACATGCATACTATCACTCTACCCCCTCTCGCTGTGATACTACTGAGATATACAAGTAAATATCTTCCTTGAAAAGCCAAGAAAGCAAGGTCAACTGTGATACTCAACATTCAGACATTCTTTTGTATGAACATGTAGAATATATTTTTTATAAAAAGAATACGTAATAGCAACACATATCAACAATTGAGTATATTCTCCTCCTCTGAAATAATTTAATATTAAAAACAAAGTAAGAATTCATTATAGGCAAATGTAAAAACTTTTGTATCTCCAAGACTACTTATAAATTTAAGGGATTGTTAACTAAATCATAAGAAAAATCAAAGAAAAAATTATGCATAATCCAGTATAGATCATTGACTTCATTCTTCAAAACAAAAAAAAAACACTTATTTACAGTCCAGTTTTTCATTAAATATTTTAGAGAGATATTTAAAATCATACATCTTACCATTGTTCTATGTCCAAGTCGTGCTGATGAGTACTTCATGACCATATCTAGCCCTGATTCCCATGCCATTGTCCAGTTTGGTGCATTCAGTGAAGCGCCTACAAACATCAAACTATAAACAGCACCTGAAGTTCCTCCCATCACTTGTTCTGCAAAGTGTGCTAACTTGATAAGACAAGTAACTGGGTGGTTTAGTGGCAACTGTTCTATATTGTCAACAATGGCTGTAAATTAAAAGATGCTATCAAAACTTCAAGACATAATATTTTGACTTCAAAGTCATTATTTCTTAATATTAATTTTATTTTCTTCTTTATGAACTATAATATAATTGGTGTTGTGTATGAATACATGCAATATTGGAAAATCATGTATTATCATGTAGTTGTAAACCAGTATTAGATTTCTTAAATCAATATTCTGAATCAATATTACTTTTTGCAATTTTTACATTTTACGATGTCTGTTCAGAAAATATCCAACCATGTAATATTTTGAGAAAAATAGCTTACATAACACAATGGGGCCGTAGTCCTTTTTGAAGTACTCCATCTATTTCGAATTGCCATTATCTGCTTTGCTGCATTCTCCTAAATCTCATTTCAATATCTGAAATCTCCTCCCTTTCAGTAGCTGCTTTAGCATTAAAAAATGCCAGAAGTCAAAGGGAGCCAATGCAGGTCTGTATGTTGGCTAAGCAGTCTATGTAATGTGATTGTCACCAAGAAATCCTGTACCAGTTGCGAAGAATGTGCAAGTGTCATGGCAAAGGTGCCAGTTACCACTCACCCACAATTGCTTCCATTTTTCCTTACAGCATCCTTAAGCCTGAAAAGAATTTCTGTGTAGTACTCCTTAGTTGCTTATTTTCTGACTTGAAGGTATGTGTTCATGATGGACCAGACCTTAGTTTTCTAATGAAATACTCAACACAACCTCCAATATACTTCCCAATTGTAGGTTGCTTTCTATGGATTCTCTAAAGTGCCAATACACCATTTTAACTTGCATCTCTTATTGAATCATCTGTGAACACCCTTTTAATCATTCAAATGAATTCTGTAGCACGTCCATGTCCATATGGATCAAATGAATGTCCAAGTTCAAAGTAAAACTTGATGCAGATTCACTGACCTCGTCGCTCAGTCACTGTGAATGTCATGGTCCCACAAAACATAAGCTTCTTAATGGTATCTCACTGCCAATTGAGGGGTCTGACTGAAGTGTAACTGTTTGTACATGTGTGGGAAGATCTTGTGTAACTGGTGAGAGTTTGTATGCTTCGGCATCACACATTATGCAATTTTGTGAAGAAGGTCATGTGGTACACTATTGAGATAATAAATATATATACATATATTGCAAAGTTACAAGTATATCAAAAATTACATAAATACACAACCATGTACTCAACGCAACTGTGAAGTGTATTATACCGGCCAGGTCGCAGGATTTTTTTAATTCTCGTTGCGTCAAGTATACGTAGTTGCACAATTAATACTTTTCAAAGAGGAGTGAGATGTTGTTGACATGAAATAATTAATTAAAACTGTTTAAAAGTAATCATTCTATGATTTATTAATGTTAATTGGAAATATTCAAATATTAAAATTTCAATACTTTGATAAATAAAATATTCTCTTTTATAAGTTTACATAAAGTACCATATAACCTTCTCTGCTGTTCATGACATATTAAAATAAATAACCATATAATCTTACTAGCTAAACAGACATGTTAAACAAATTATCTAAACGCTTTTTATTTCAGTGTGTCTGACTTTTACTCCAATTTTTAAATAATAATAGCAACTCATATACAAACAAAAATAATATTAAACTCAAGAATAAAATTACTTGTTGCTATAAAAAAAATAAAATAATAACATTTACTTTCAACCTATTATTTAATTCTGACACACCAAAATTTTAACATATAACAGAATATTAATTACTACACTTTCACATGTGAAACTTACTTTGTTTATTTTCCTCGTACGACGTTTCAGCGTGATGTTCGCCTTCCTCAGCGAGGTATGATACTGAATGTCCGGAGTTTGTAACGGTTTTTTCTAGTTGGTAGGTTGTGTGGAGGTGGAAGGGGGTTGGCGCGGGATTCTTAAGTATTCCGAAGTGCACAACCTACCAACAAGAAAAAACCGTTACAAACTCCGGACATTCAGTATCATCCTCGCTGAGGAAGGCGAACATCGCGCTGAAACGTCGTACGAGGAAAATAAACAAAGTAAGTTTCACATGTGAAAGTGTAGTAATTAATATTCATTAAGTGCTGTGAAAGAAGAGGATGAACATTCAAAATAATATATAACAGAAGATTAGTATTTTTTTTTTAAATTTTCTTATTCAATTAAATTATTTACTTTAACTACTATTTAAATTTAAAACTTTAAGTCTTTATCATTCATGTATAATTTTTCTTTTTGAAAGTTCTCTTCACAAACAAAAATATAATTGTTTATTCATCACCTGCATACTGCCGACGTTACCGTTGCGTGTGTGTGTGTCCGTGTCCTGAATCCTGAGAATTTGATGATGATGATGCTGATGCTGTATTCTCTGTCTCTACGGGTTGTTGTTTGTGATGGTCCAGAGTTCCTCCATAAGTCTTGGTGTGTGTGGTAAAGATGTCCTGATCAATCGGCAGACCAGCAGCGTGACGTTGTGTGAAGATATCTTGAGTCTCTCCGACCGCCCCAAAATTGCTGGTGGTATTTATACTGGACGGCAATCTGACAAGTCCAGGACTGTTTTCGACCTGTTAGATATTGTCACTTCGTGCACAGCGTACTTTTAATTACAAATCACTTTTTGGTTCATTTTAGCGATTTCATAAACATACTCATAGCATGAGCGATATCATTGTTTGCGTAATTTTTTCCTGGTCACTCACATATAACACACATATTAATTAATATTTAATTACACTAGTAATTAACATTAAATCACTTAGCGTTATTATTATTGCAAATTTCTGCAATACCGTACTTTTACATCACTATATTTGTTAAAATTTCCTTAATGTAATGGTGTTTTTATAATTGGGGTAAGTCTTTGTTCACAGGTTTAAAACGTATTAATTAGTTATATTTATCCGGTTAAAACCTGATTACAGACGTATGCATCCCCCCATCTTTTCCTGTTGTAGTTTGCATTCACACACACAAACATACAAGCGCTGTAGTCACGCGCGACAGGTGTATGCTATCTGACAATTCAGAGTTTGCATAATATTGTTAAAAACTGTTCATCATATACTTTCTATGCTAAATATTTACAAACATACCGCCCTGGGCAAATATGCAAATATATGTATTGTTGTAATATATATATATATATATATATATATATATTTAATTTTTATAATGAATTTACCTCAAGATATTTCTTTCCTTATTAGGAACATGTTTCGGGTACCATTGTGTACCCATCCTCAGCCTTCCGGATTTTGTGTCTCGTGAAGTACATGTGTGTACATAAAATCTGGAAGGCTGAGGATGGGTACACAATGGTACCCGAAACATGGTCCTAATAAGGAAAGAAATATCTTGAGGTAAATTCATTATAAAAATTAAATATAATATATACATCAAGAAACGGACTGTAGCAAAAAGTGTTTGAATTTTGCATTTAGCATAGGTACATGTTTGAATTTTTCGTTAAATTTTGCATTTTGTATATCCAATTTTGCATTTTGTATATCAAATTTTATGTTAATATCCCCTCTTAACTCACTAAAATTGCTTTCTTGTTTTTCTACACTGCTACACACCATACTATACAAATGTTTTAACATATCATCGTCATCAGATTTTTTATTTTGACTAATTGGAATTGGCGTTGAATGAATTATTTTTATTGGTGTTGAATGAACTTCATCCATTATTTTTTATTCGATTACATTACTTTCATTTGTTAGCATTAAATCTGTTTGGATTCCTGAGTCGCTCCTGTCGGCTGACTCGGTTGACATATTTTCTTTATTTACACTCATAGACTTATTTTCAGATTCATCGCTAACGGTTACGTCAGTTTTATTTATTTTACTCTCAATATTTTCCATGTTTTATTATTATTATTCTTACATATACAACTATGCTTTCTAACCTACACAACCACCCTCACTCCCAAATAACCCTTCTCCACAACTAGAATTAGGTCTAATTTGTATGATTACAATAAATCATACAAATCGTCCCTAAGTTCGCACGCCATTGTTACAACTCAATTTATCAAATAATAAATTCGTCCCTAGTTCGGACGTCACTTGTTACTGTACACTTTTCTGCATTAATAAAGTTTTATACAAATTTCTAAGATTTAGACTTTTCCTTACCTTTGGGTTGCATCCAGGGTCGTATAGACGAAAACAGTTGCAGAGGGATTATTTAGGGTTGAGTTGTGAAATCATTAAGCTAACACATGTTATGCTTACTCTTATTTACACAATAATTATGCTTACACAACTCTTGTTATGCTTACACAATAATTACTCTTATTTATTCTTCTTTAGTTAACTTCCCTATCTACTCTCTGTTGAACAATCGTTTACAAAAAAAATCTCTTAATTACTTAATACCTGAAAGTGATATTAAAAATTTACTACAGTTATTTTTGCATCATCCCCTTATAACATCAAGATTATTCAAAAATTTTACAATTAATTGATTGCCACAAACTATAACTCAGTAATTAATGTTATGAAACCAGTATTTTACTTTGTACGTACATACTCAAACTTACGCTCTTGCTCACTCACTCACTCACTCACTCGCTCTCTCTCTCTCTCTCTCTCTCTCTCTCTCTCTCTCTCTCTCTCTCTCTCTCTCTCTCTCACGCTTCTATTTCATTTAGTTAATTTTGTTAGGTCTTCTACCCGTTATAACTGTAAAATTTAAGAGTTTTGGCCAATTAATTATTGCTGGTACTTAACCGTTCCATGTGTGTCTCTAGGAGTTGCACAATCACTGTCTGTTCAACCTTCCGGCTCACTCCGCATTTAGTTTTTCTTTTGTACACTAGTTAATTTGCTGCATTTTTGTGACCGTCCATCACCAGTGTTTAAATTATACTGATACTAGTTATTTAGTCGGCCGACTGTATAATTGCTCGAGCACTTGTTGTTTTGTTATGACCGCGCGTTCTGAAAAAAATCTGTCGACTGCTAATTACTCGCACACTTTACTAGATAGGCCGATTATAGTGTTTTCGGCCCATCTTACATGCCCGAAGTCACTGTTGACTTGCGAACGCTCTGTTGGAAGACTGCTATTCAGCTCTACTGTTAGTCAACTACTAAGGTGTTAGGCGTTGGCCCAGCTGCGCGCCAACGTATGTATTTTTTATTTCGCCTTCTCTGATTGGCTGGCATGTCCCGACGCTCAGCCCAGGAATCCTTATAATTTTTGCTGCCTGTTGAAACTGGCGTTTTCCATGATTCACGGACGGCACAAGCTGCAGGCGGTTACGTAACTCGTATAGCCGGGCTGGCTCCAGACATAAACACAGACGGGTGTTTTGTAATAACATTGTATGTGTAGTTGGTTAAAACGAGGTACACCAAAGGTGAACACTGACTGGGTTGACAACATTTTAAAATTCTTTATCACCCAATTCTGTACCGTTACAATTCAACCTACTCTGTATGTAATGTTAAGTTAACTACTTGGTAAAATAAAGAACTTCCCCAGGAATTATCACATCTAATGCTGGATTAACCATCTTGGGGGCCCTTAGGCAGTAGAAAAACCGAGGTCCCCTCCAGATTATTTAATGTTTTCATATTTGTGTGCGTGCATGTGTTTACACATGTTGTCAATGTGTGTGTATTTTTGTGTATATGTGTGTATTTTGAAGGGCTAGCAAAAATATAACCTCCAAATGGGCAGATAGATGAGCAGAAAGGCGGGCTAGAGAGCCTATCTTTCTGTCTGTTCAGAGGTTAGCATTCTCGTGAACCCGCGTTTTCGCCCAGTTTGGAGGTTAGAATTCTCACTAGCCCACCTTTGTCTGGTCAAGGTTAGAATTTTCGCTAACCTGCTGTCCTGCCCGTTTGTAGGTTAGAATTTTTTCTCACCCCCTTTTCTGCCAGTTCAGAGGTTAAAATTCTTGCTAGCCTGCCTTTCCGCCCATTCAGAGGTTAGAATTGTCACTAGCCTACCTTTCTGCCCATTACAGGTTAGTCATTGTCTCCAGCATGACTTTCTGGGGTAATGCCAATGCCTCCACCTGAACACTGTCAGCCAATAATTCCTGCCTTTCTAGTCAAATTCCTCAAATGGAAACAGGTGAAATTCCACCCATACTTATGGGTGATAGTAAGGTTAGACAACGGGGTTATTACTTTTTTGTTATTCAAGAAGGGAGGAGTTTTAATAATGAAGAAGATATCAATTGACTGCTAGTAATCATAGTTAATTTTTTGGTAACGGTGTGTGAAAAAATGTGTGAACGCCAGTGCTTTACAGTTTCAGAATTATTTCCAAAAGTTTTATGGTCAGTGATTTATAATATTTCAACTTGTATAGAAAGTTGTAGGCACAGTCAGGAGTACATAGATAAGATTGAAGTAAGAAGAAGGTATGTGTTGGTTAAGAGACTGTTTATGAAAGAGTAGAAATTGCAAGTCCACCAACCTCTGGGTTTAGGAGAAGAAGAAGGGAAGATAGAAAGTTGTGTGCCAGAGGGTGCAAAATAATATGAAGTGGTCAAGTGATTCATCATCTCCAAAGCACAGGAAACTTTAAGTAAAATGTTCAGTTCGAATATTTATGTCTACTGTCTTTAGGGATAAGAGGCTATTGCTTATTAATTTTCTTGATTGTGGTAGTACCATAAATGTTGTAAGTGCTGTATTTATGTATTATGAAACTTTACAAACTTAAGCTATTCAAAACAGAATGCTTGAGATGATGTCCAGTAGAATTTTGTTTTCACGTTAAACATCAGAATAGATAAGTCAAATTAAGTGTATCGTGCAATGAGCAGGGGCCTTATATATACAAGATTACATGGTTAAACTGTCTAATATGAACTATCCAAGAGAACAATAGGAGTTATTAGGAATCATAGGATTAGAAATAATCAAGTAAGACAATGATTGAAAATGGAACCTATAGAAGAATTTATTGAACAAAAACAACTTGACCAGTGGGGCTATCTACAATGACTGCATAGAACAGAATATAGTACTAGTTAGGCGGATTTGGGGAATGAGAATGCACGGTAAATAGTAGAGGCAAATACCAAAGTATGCATGAGTCAGACTAAAGCAACTTCTTTATAGACCCAAAGCATTTGACAGAGCTGTCTTCCTAGTAGATTCGAAAGCAGCCATACAAGCAATTTCTTCTAACAGCCAGCCAAATACAAGGAAAATAAATCACATAAAACTAGTCCTAAAACATCTATAGGATCCCAATAAAATGTTCTATTTCAGTACGTTCCATCTTGTGTTGGACTAGAAGGGAACGAGACGGGAGACAAACTTATGCAATTACAAAAATGGCCTACAATATACACTAAAGATATACCACTACAAGTTGAATCAGGAAAGTAACTCATGAACCATAAAGTAACAGAAAAATACAAAGAAGAATCTGACAGATTGCATACTACCAAGAAATGGAAAGATATAAATAAATGCTAGACTGTGTACAAGACCTGACCCAGGAAGGACACAGTAGCAAATTTTGGATTTAAGACTGGGCATGACTGCTTGGAACTCACTTAAAGAATATGCAAATACCTTAAATAATAGGTATATCTCTAAATAATAGAGACTTACCTTGTGTATGAGCAAACTATGATTATATTGAGGTTGATAATAATAAACACTTACCTGCTGTGAGAGGTAGCATACTAGTAATAGTTGATGACTATAGTAATGAAAATATAAACTATTTAAGTGTGACAGATAATACTGATGGAGACTTAACCAAAAATACTGATGTAGACATGGCATATGATAAAATAATAATGGGGGATAACCCTGGGAATTATTATCATGGTAAAACGAATAAAAAAGATTTAAATGGTTATCACACAAATGGTAATCATACTATGTATGTAAATAAAAACGAAATGTGTAATGTGGGCATAAGACTAATTTACGATGATGGTGGTTAGATAAATAGTGAATAACACTTAATTATTTGAGTTTTGGTATAATTACTTGGCTGATTTAGGTAATGAAGGGTGGTAAATAATAACTGGATATGACAAAAATTTGTAAATAAATGTGTATTGGTGTTAAATGTATTGTGTCAAGGTTATATTATTAGAATGTATACAACAGTTTATGTAACACATGTTTGTAGTAAGGATGTATGTTATTATATATGTTATTTAAATTAAATACTAATAATATTTTATTTGACCACATAATTAATAGGAGGTAATAATGAATTTTATGAATTGAAAGTGTTTATTTAAATCAAAAGTGTTTTGAATAATGTAATTAAAGTTAGATTGTTTTGATTGGAGTTGGAATTAAATTAATTTAAAATGTGAATTTTAGTAATGAATTTAAATTTATTTTGATTGGAATTGTAAAATAAATGGTAACTGATTAAAACGTAATGACTAAAATGTTTATTCAAATGGAAAATTGAAGCTAAAGTGGTCATATTTGTAAACTCTATGTAAATTCAAAAGGGAAATGTTTGTGTTGATTAGGAATGTTTATGCTGAGTTAGTGTTTGTAAAACAAGTCATGTATTCAACTGACGATGTAAACAGGGAAAGATAACAAACCTGTGTTATATGTTTAATTGTAGATTCCTCGTTTAAATGCGGTCATGGCCTCACCGAACCGTGACCGGGGAGTTGTTAATTTATAGCAAGCCATGAATAAAATTATTGTAACCGGATCATGGTTTGTTCTTGTCAACCTGGTGTATTGTGAATGTTAAGTGGGGGGGGGGGTAGTTTAGGGGAATCTACTTAAACATTTTTTTATATCCAAGGCTAGGCACCGAAAGAGGTGATAGACCGCCCAAGGGCTCATTAATAATTACTGAAGTAGGATTACTGGTACTAAATAGACCAGTCATACCAAATTTTATTGTAACGCCGAAGCAAGGATGGGATGAAATAAAAGAAAACAATGTTCACCCCTTCCGCCTCAGTCCTTGTGGAGGCAACTGGGCACTACAGTCCAGGGAGGTAATAGTGTGTGTGGAAGGGTGCTGGCCATGTTACTGCCAGGGCATAAAATGAAATGTTTATGCAACCGTGAACACCAATACCGGCGAGGGTGTGAGGTAATTCACACAAAGGTAACAGGGTATCAGGGGTAAGGTAAAAAGGGGGTTGGGAGTATATATATAAAAAAAAATTTGTTATAGAAGATGGAATTTTGCCATTGTAAGTGGTAACAATGTAGGGTTGTGTAGGTAACATGTATTTTGTAGTAAGGTGATTATTATTTACTTGTATTATATGTAATCAATTTGTAATTTTTGTGGGGAATAACGTTTTGTTAGGGGAAAAAAGTACCAGTATATAATTTGTATGGGATTTATATGTATTAGATGTAAGTATACAGTAAGTTTATGTTGCCATGTGGACATTGTATTCTATGTAGTCCAGTTACAGGATTGTTTGAGACTATGATGAATTGAAATTGTTGTGACAGAATATGAGTATGAATTTAAATAATTGGCGTTGAGTTAATTAATTTAACAGACGGAAAATGTAATAAACTTAAATAATTTATTTTTGACTTGAAGTGAATAAGGTGGTAATGTTTTGTTTGTAATGTGATGTAAATTCAAAGGTGAAAGATTTAGTTCAATGTAAAACTGGTAATGTTTATTTGGAATGTTTATTATGTGGTGGGTGTCCTATTTAAGGGCGAACCATAAAGGGTGGAATTGAGTATTATGTAACTGCATCTGAATATAGAACAGCCGTATTAGTATATTAGCAAATTAAATGAAAAACCAGTACTTTACAAAAAATCTAACCAGTACTTTGCTAACCATGAAACAGTACGACTAAGAGGAAACGAATCAGTCGGGGATATGGGATAGTGAAACGCCGTTTATTGATATTTTGATTGAATGTTTTAGAGTCAGGTGATACTGTGGTAACGTGCCTGTCTGATTTTATGGTGTTGGGATCTCGTGCGAGACGTCCAGTAAGGTCCGATAGGTGCAGCCACAGCCACCGGACTAGGGGGGGTGAGTACCCATGATTTTAGTAAGGATTTAAGGGGGTTGCGGCACTATATCCTCACTGATCCTCTTGGGTTTATGCAATGAGAGTTTTTATGCTTCGGTATAAAACCTCTTATTGGGGGGGGGGGTATTGTAACGGTTCTGAATTGGGTGGTAAAGAATTTTAAAATGTTGTCAACCCAGTCAGTGTTCACCTTTGGTGTACCTCGTTTTAACCAACTACACATACAATGTTATTACAAAACACCCGTCTGTGTTTATGTCTGGAGCCAGCCCGGCTAGACGAGTTATGTAACCGCCTGCAGCTTGTGCCGTCCATGAATCATGGAAAACGCCAGTTTCAACAGGCAGCAAAAATTATAAGGATTCCCAGGCTGAGCGTCGGGACATGCCGGCCAATCAGAGAAGGCGAAATAAAAAATACTATAACAGTACATATCTGTTTAATATAAATTGATTTGGGTGGCCCCACGATCAGGGCCAATTTATACAACAATACATACTTTACATAAATATATGCGTGTTGGGCCTCACATTCAAGGGCGACATTTTTATGCAACACTACAACTGCAAATATAAATTTATTTGTGTTTGCGGAGCACCACGATCTTGGACGCCAATTTATGCAACAGATTTATTATACAATTTAAATTTGTGGAGCCCCACGTCCAGGGCGACAAATTATATAACAATATAACTCTGTACATAAGTTGTATAATTTATGTTGTATGTGTATAAATTTACATGTAATTTATTTTGTATAGCCCCACAATCTTGGAGCGACAAATATGCAACAATACAACTGTGTAAATTTAATATAATTTAAATTTGTGATGCTCCACGTTGGAAGCAACAACTTATATAACAATAGTACTTTACATAACTACAATTTAATTTGGGTTTCAGGTGTATCTGTAATAAGAACTCGATGTAACTTGTAACAGTATTTCAAATTTATTTGGTACTAATAAAATTGTGCGCATAGCGCTTGATTCGAATTAACATTCGTTATTACTTTGTTATTATGCCGTAAGGCTTATGCTGTATACATCCTTACTGACTAAATATTCTATTCTACTAATTATTTTATTAAAAAATATCATTTCCAGACTACTCAGTCAATTAGTGTGATTCAAAATATCAAGGTTTAAATATCTTTTTAGATATTGCAATGGAAACTCAAAAATATTAATAGTTACTGAATTTATTTTTCTTTTATCAGTACTGATTTATAAAACGCTACTTTCTATTTAAATGCTTTGCATTATTTTCATTTCACTATTAATTTGAGCTCTTATTTACGTTAATCTTACTTCAATAACATCTATGATTCTAACTCTCTATATTTATAATAAACATTGGCTCTTACTTTTAAATAGAACAAGAATGTCTTTAATTGTCTTTGAGTTAATTGTTCGATTAAGAGATAAATAAGTTGTTTATCACCTTATTGTCGTCAATCATACTCAATCATTTGATCCATCTGTAATCGTTGTCGTCTCGAATTCAGCATCGATTCCTCTTGTCCAGCGTCGCTCCTCTTGTCCAGCGCCGTTTTCTCTAGACTTCAGTATTGTTCCTCTTGTCCAGCATCGTCTCATCTAGAGTTCAGCGTCGTCTCTCTCTTTTCCACCATCGTCTCGTTCTCTGGAACTAATTCGTCATCTCTCTCTCTCTCTCTCTCTCTCTCTCTCTCTCTCTCTCTCTCTCTCTCTCTCTCTCTCTCTCTCTCTCTCTCTCTGGTACTTCTTCTCGTGCTCTTTCGGACGTCAGTTGATCTTCTTATGTGGATTTTGTTACTAGGTAATTCTGTTACTATTTAAAATTGCTTGTTTTTACAATCCAGTTACATAACTGTATGTAACTGGAAGGATGAAACTATTTACAAAAGATTTAAATATTTTTGTGCGGATGGGCAGAAGCTCCCACTGCACTGTGTGATCGAAAAAAAGAACAACTGTAGTGTGTGTGTCCTATTTATACCCACGTCTTGGTCAACACCTGCAGTTGTACGAAATCGGCATGTCTGAAATTGTCTCTGGGTTCAGTTCCCCACTCCTTGTCAATTTCGCTATTTCTTATATTTCTGCGAATTGCAGAGTCCCATAAGTATACTCTTATACTCATCTTACAACTATTTTCACTACACATGTTCACTGTATTTTTGGACATTGCAACTTAACCCTTTCGCTCTGTACACAGTTATTTCACCACACACTCGTACGGTGTGTCACTTTCACGTGGTTTTTGTACACAGTATTTATTTAATTTTATTACATTTTATTGTGTTTTTGGATTTTACTCCTTATTTATAGTTTATGAATAATTACGGAAAAACAGTAATTATGCAATTATTCATCTTGGGGTGGTAAACTCGCCTGCATAGACCTGCATTACACACACTAGCAAAATACTGGTGTACACACTTTCAGTTACATTTGTGTGTGTGTGTGTGTGCACGTCGATTCAGGTCGAAACACCTGTTCATATTTTTGTCTGAGCCAAGCTTGCCATCCCTGACATGCTTATTTCTAATACATTATTAATTATTTACAGTTTATTAGGTATATTTAAATTTTTATATTCAATGCTCAGTACATCACTTATTTGTACTGTCGCATTATCCTTCTGCTTGGTAATAAAAAAAAATAAATTTATTTATTAAATTTTTTTTTATTATTATTACAATGGTTTAATAAAGAAAATATAACAAATAATAAAGAATGGTATTCGTCATTTCACCCTTAATTGGAGTATACATTGTTACAAAACAGATTATAGATTTATAAATACTGTACTCAAGTCGAGTACGCGATGTTATTGTTGATTATTATTATAGTAGTTAATTATTAATAAAATTGAATGAGTGTTCACGTTTAAACGTTTGTTGTTTAAAAGAGTATTTATCACTTCACTGTGTCAACCTCCCCACTTACCATATGTGGATGTCTTCAATATTCTCGATGGTGACTTCTTCTACTGTAAAAACACTGGACATACATACATAGATATTCCTTTTGAATATCACAAAGAATGCACATAAACAATAAAAATAAATTAAATGTTCAATTGCACTTTGAATGATATCAGTCATTCAAATACTACCGCCACCTTATGAGAGAACTGTTCATGAAAAAAATTAAACTACTTTTCTATTGTATAGAAATCAAAACTCTGTTTCCACTGGTAAATAAACTGGGGATTTATTCACAATTATTAAATTCAATAAACTCTTTTAAAAACAATTAATAATATCTTTTTACAAACAATAACAGATTTAAACAAATCCTGAGATCTCTGTACCTCAAGGCTGGTAACACTGCTGTAAGGTACAATGGTTTTGGTGAACGAGGTTAGGTTCACTTTATTCAATTATGTTACCAAATTAGTGAGTTCTTTGAAGATACATGATACCAGATTACAAGATGTGACTTTAATTAACAATATTTAATTATATATTACTATAAAAAAGAACAAAATTTAAAATTATAAAACTCGGTACCATAACCGATATATCGTACTATCGTACGCTATGCAAACGTATATAGCAGTTGTGGTCAACACGTGCTCTGAGATTTGCACTGTTAAAAATATTATTATTATTTATTCATTAATTAGCAAAATCATGTACTGGCAAGAGAAAAAATCTAGAGAAAAAAACTCTTGTTATATCTTTCATTTCAGTAAAATTATTCAAGAACAGAATTGTTTCTTGGTGACAAAATTATATTCACCAGTTCTAGGTTAGTTTACCTAGTATATGTAAGTCATTATTTAGAATAAGTATGTTACTTATTAAATTATTAATGATATGATCACAAACATTCTATTTATAAATTATTTGACGTATAATTATCAGTTATTTAAAATATTTGCACAATAAAATAATTATTTGTTAAATCAAAAAGTTTAGTCAAGTAAGCGACTATATACTATATACTGATGAGCGGTATCTAAGTTAATTCCGCTTTTCTCAATTATTCTTTAATTGTAAAATAATTATTTTTAAATTAATTATTGTGCTACAATTTATTTATTAAGCACTGATAATTTTTCATCATAGTTTAAGCACTCATGCGTTTTGACTAGTGCAGTCCAAAACAATATTTCTCGTTCATTAACGAAAATTATTATTTTTCATTAATTTCGTTAAAGTAATTAAAATATAGTACTCCCTGATTTAAAACACAAAACATGACCTTTATTGTACACTGGTCGTGTTATTTCACTGTACACTTAATGCACTGGACACTCGGTAATATATTGTGGTGTATAGGTTAGCGTATGTTTACTTATTACTGTGTGTGACGCGCACATTTTAAAATTATCTTGCTGCCTTTTGTGTAGACCTTCCGTCGTGAGTGATGCAGAACGAATGATTCCTTCGCCGAAGCGTCTCTTTCTCGTCTGGTCATTTTAAGCTTTTTGATTGGTTCAAAAGGTCAAACTCTCAACCCCAAAACACTTTGGTCAAATAAAATTTTTAATTTTTGACAACTTTTAGCGTGGGTTCGAGATTATGTGTGACGTATGCATGGATACTCAAAATGATTGAAAAGTTTATAATTGTCATAACTTTCTTATCTTTTGTCGTATCGTCGGTTGGGTAGTGGCATTAAATCGCGGACACTTGTGGCTTTATTTTAAGTCTAAACAAGCACTAAATCCGTTCATTATTAATTCACTTAGCCATCCCAAAAACTCATATGGTGATTCTTAATATAAATAAGTCTGTTTCACCATATTTCGTTACAATAACACTGTAATACTTATTACTAAACATCTCGAGTCCATTTCTCCTTCAATTTAGTACATAAAATAGTTATATTTACAATGTAAACAATATCTGGTAATGGCGTCCATAGCGACCATGTTCGATTGTTTATAATTACATGTAACGCTATTATTCCTTATCCTATTACATATGTTTGACATCCTAACACTAATATGTACATGTATTTACATTTGTTCACATTTTATTTTGCTAAAAATGTTATTTTTTATATACTTATAGTATGATCAAAATACTTTCTGTTCTCATTTCTCTATTTTGTCACTTTTTTAATTATTTTATTACACAAGGTATATAATGTTAGTAACTAAAATAGTGTACAATTGTTGTACCTTGTTGGTTCAATGTATTTATCAACCTTTCGTTATCTGAAAGCTCTCCAAGTTATAGTATAGTGTTTATTTACATCTGGTTTTACAATTGTAGTTAGTTAGTTTATAATATTTCAATTACTAAACTACTACTATTACATTTGTGAGGTGTTCTCATAGCAGTATTAGACATTTCTCTAACTACTGGTAACATTTGTCACAATCTTTTGATAAGTTTTGATAATGCATTTTGACTAACAATCTTGTCACATTCTTGGATTTCGTTGTCCATGACGTGTCCGTTACTTAACTAAATATCACTATAATATTGACGACTCGGAACACTAAGTTTTTTATAAGTAAAAACGTAAAGTTTTACCTTACAGCCTAAACCGGCTTTCACCTATAGAAGGCTTCATCAGAGGCTGTCGCTAGCAGCGCTGCTCGTCTTGTTGTTGGCGACGAGATAGTGTTTCAAAAGATCGAAGCTGTGTGTGTGTGGTGAGATGTGTTCGAATAATGCGTGCGATTTGAATTGTGTCTGTTCGTTTAGGATGTCGTTTTTATTTGTTTTTGTGTGTTTGTATATTTCTAATTGTTCTAGAGTGTCTAGTTTTCGGCTTTTGTGCACACAAAAAGCCGAAAACTAGACACTCTAGAACAATTATAAATATACAAACACACAAAAACAAATAAAAACGACATCCTAAACGAACAGACACAATTCAAATCGCACGCATTATTCGAACACATCTCACCACACACACACAGCTTCGATCTTTCGAAACACTATCTCGTCGCCAACAACAAGACGAGCAGCGCTGCTAGCGACAGCCTCTGATGAAGCCTTCTATAGGTGAAAGCCGGTTTAGGCTGTAAGGTAAAACTTTACGTTTTTACTTATAAAAAACTTAGTGTTCCGAGTCGTCAATATTATAGTGATATTTAATCTTGTCACATTGGGGTTCTGTTCATTTGGCTTTATGATATCATATTCAATCTGATTCATTTGCTGTGTATTTCAGTACATATGGTATTTATTGGTTTGCATTATTATTCTAAACTAGTCTTTGTTTGAAACAATTGTGGATATTTGCTTGCTTTAACTAATATACATGATTTTATGTTATAGGTTCACTTTCTGTGAGGTTATATGTCAGTTGTCTGACAACAATGTGCAACATATTTTTATGCAGTGTTTGACTCAACTATTTCCATCTCATTATGGCATTCTACTACAATGGTTTAATTATTAAGTTATACACATTTTTACACTATTTGTTGAAACAATAACACAGGTATTCTTAGTCTAATAAGATTACATTTCTTGGTGGGTTGCACCTAGTTTTTGGTACATTGATTGTTTTATACCTAACAAACTAGCTTATTTGCTACTGTTTGTTCTGGAATTTATTTATATTTTGTCCTGTCTTGCTGTGGCATTCAGGCACATTTCATTTTAAGGCTTACAAAGCTTTTATTATTAGTCCCTATGAACAATTAATTTACTGTTCTGTCTCATATTTCTTTTGGTGGTCTTAATGATTATCTATGTTGTGTTACAATCTTGATTAAACTTGTCACACTAACTGTCTGTGCATTTTAACTAGTTAATCTTGGATTCTTTCACTTATAGTGGTTACTCATTTTTCTCCGTTATAAACATTTTCACTTGTATTGTTTGTGGTGTTTATTTGGGGTAAAATGGTTATCATATCACAGGTTGTTACACTCATATTAAGTTTTCACTGTTATTGTTCGTGATCACTCAATGATGCTAAACACTGGTTTCTTTGTCACTGATCTTCGAATAATCATTACACTTCTTCCGGTCACTCTATTAATTTTAGTTCCTTGCATATCTTGTGAATGTTGATGTCTTGTACTGTTCATACATTATCTTCATTCTTCATGGTATGTTCCCTTTCCTCTTCTTCTTCCTGTCTTCTTCTGGTTAGTTGTTGCTCACTATTGGTGTTCTCCTGGGTTATACATTATTTGTGATAATCAAAGTTTCCTTAGTCTTGTCATATTCTTCCATATTTTTATTCGTAGTAGTCATATTTTTGTTCCATATTATTTTATACTAATAAACAAATTCGTTTGTTTTATCATACTTGATTGGCTCCTCTTCATTTTAATAATTATTTTCGTCGTTTCCCCTCACTATTTTGGATCTATTGGCTCCTCCTCATTTTAATAATTATTTTCGTCGTATCCCCTCACTATTTTGGATCTATTGGGCCTGGATTCTAACATATTATATTGGCTCGTTGTCATTTTCTCTCTCTTCTATACTCGATGATATCCTTATTACTCTTCCTTCTTCTTTGTTGGGTTGTTTCAATAATATACGTTCGTAGATACACACTTTGTTTATATTCTCCTGTTCCTTCTTTTATGCACGTTGAAATATTTTCATGATATCTTTTTATTTGACGCATTATATAGTTATCTTATGTAACTGCCAATTTGGTACGTTACAACATATACGTCTCACCTCCCCTCTTCACACGCTCACTGCTCGTGACCTTGCAGGGTGGCTTCAACAATAGCTGATCTGACTGGTGTCATTGACCTCGTTATTTTTATGTGTAGAACTTCCTAAATGACGTTGCGTGGATTTACCAATTTCCTTCTTCTGTATCTCATCATATACGATGAAAGTGTGTTGTCCTACTCGCTGTCTTAACGTATATGGTCCATTATACAGTCTGAAGAATTTCTTTGCCGTATTCTCGCTTCTTTTCCCAACAGGATTTGCTTTGAGTAGTACATTCTCTCCTACATTAAATTGTTGAAGTTTGTGAGTTAGGTTAAATCTCTCTACTCTCTTGTTACTTCTTTCTATTATTCGTTGCTTTGCGTATTCAATTTTTACACTTATTGGTACAGGTACATTCCGGTTATTAGGTTTGTGTATATACTTGGTCCAAAATCTGTTTGGCTTCTTATCTTCTTCCAATTTCATTGGAGTATATCCTGTTGCTTCACTATAATTTTCGTTGATGGCTTTTTCAAGAAATGGTAAATATTCTGCCCATCTATTGTGTTGATCATGGCAATATATTCGTAAATATTTACCTAATTCTTTGTTAACTCTCTCAGCAAGGTTTCCTTGAGGATGTCTTGTGGATGTGAGTACAGGTTGTATTCCATTTTCCCTTAACGTCCTCTCCCATCTTTCACTCTGGAATTGTACACCTTGATCACTGAGTACCTTCTTCATTTTTCCATATGTCGGAATATATCTGCAGTAGTATCTTTAGAACAACTTTGGTTGTGGGTCGCATAATTGGGTACAGTCGGACTGCCTTGGAAAACACATCGATACATACCAATATGTGCTTCACACCTCCACTTGATCGTGGTAGTGGTCCCAGAAAATCCACTGCAATTAGCTCTCCCTTGTTCCCCTTCTGGATGCTCTGCATTTCCACATATGTGTAACATGTCGTTCGTTAGTACTATCTTCCAATCTTGTCTTACTAACCTGAAAAGAATTCCATTAAGTACCTTATAATGATTTGGTAGCTGTTCCTGGTCCTTCATCTCCCTTATTGTCACATCCAAATCTTGTTGTTGTGCTAAATTTTTCAGCATTTGTTTTACTTCATCATTCTCTTTAAATTTAATTGATAACAATCGTACTTCTTTCTTTTCGCTCTCATAGATTTCTTCACATTCTTCTTTGATGTATCGGCTTAGTGTATCAGCTATAACATTGTCTTTACCTTTACAGTATTTAATGGTGAATTATTAATTAATTATTATTATTAATAAGTACCAATGGCTAAAATCCATCTTAATAATCGGGCATTTGTTACTTTGCATTTCAATAGAAATGATAATGCTTGGTGGTCAGTATGTATCTCAAAATGAGTACCATAAACATAATATCTGAATTGTTTAAGAGCGTACACTATAGCAAGTATTTCTTTTTCTGATGTGGAGTAGTATTTTTAAGCTCCTTTGAAGACTCTACTGGCGTAGGCAATAACTCGGTGCTCTCCCGTAGTATCTTGTTGATACAGTACACTTCCTACTGCGTAGTCACTGGCATCGGAGTAGATTACGAATTTTCCTTCTCATTGAGGATGATGTAACATAATATTTTCGATGAATAACTCTTTCACTTGGTTAAAGGCATTTTGGTGTTTCTTCACCCATTTCCATTTTTGTCCTTTCCTCGTCAGCTCTAGAAGCGGTTGCGTATACTTTGCATATAACGGTGAGAATCTTCTGTAGTATCCTGTTAGTCCTAAGAATTCTCTTAACTCTTTGAGATTTCCGGGTATAGGGAAATTAGTTATGCTGGAAATTTTGATAGGATCGGGTTGAATACCAGAGGATGAAATAATGTGACCTAGGAATTGGATAGAGGATTTGATAAATTCACATTTGTCTAGGTTAAGGGACATGTTCGCTTGCCTAAACTTGTGGAATATCGTGCTTAGATGTTTTATATGTTCGTCTAACGTTTTAGATACAACTAAGATATCATCTACAAATACCATGGTGGAGGGTTCCACCTCAGGTCCTAGGGCTCTTTCTAGACACTTTACGATGGCTGCCAAACGCGTGCTTAATCCGAAGGGTACTACCCTGTGTTGGTAGCATTTATTCTTATACAGGAAAGTGGTGTACTTTCTATTCTCTTCACGAATTGGAATCTGCCAGAAACTTGAGCGTAAATCTAGCTTCGTCAGATACCTCGCTCCTTCACACTTAGTAAATAATTCGTCCGCAGTTGGCGCACAGTCATGCTCCTTTAATACAATGCTGTTCAGCTCCCTCATGTCAAGGCATAGACGTATTTCACCATTTTTCTTCTTCACTACCACTAGAGGATTCAGGAAGTTGCTGTTCGATCGCTCTATGACTCCACTTTCAATCATGCGCCGAATTTCCAGTTCAACCTCTTCCTCATATCGCATTGGGATAGGGTATGTCTTCCTAATGACTTTCGTAGGGTCTGACACAACTATAGAGTGCTCATATACTGTCGTCTGCGTCGGTACTTCACTAAATACATCACTGTATTCTTCTATTAATTCGTGCAATTTCTCTTCTTCCTGTGTCGTCATTCCTTCATCTGTCGCATTTACATGTCGAGTTGGACCATACTGTATGTGTGACTTGTACAAAGTAATAGGTGTTTCACTTACCTTGCACTCTTCTTCCTCGCTGTACATATTTAATTCATATTGAACATTTTTATAATTACACACAATTGTATTACCATTAACATTAATCTTAGCATTTATTGCATTTAGTATATCGATACCTAAAATTCCATCATAAATCAATTTATGCACAATTATCATGGGGTGTTCTAATTCTAGATTTTTATATGTTAGAGTTACATATGCCCGTTGTTTAACTCTTTCTTTTTTATTGGTAGCTGTTGTAATATTTAAATTATTTATGGGCAAAATTGCAGTATTTTAAAAATATTTCTTATTGCGTTGAACCCATGCAGCGTTAAGAACTGATAGTTGGCTGCCGGTGTCAACTAGCATCCGTACTTTACACCTGTTTATGCTCACATTCACAATAGGACATTGTGTTTGCTGTGCGTCTTGCTTTATATCCTGTTCGGTGCTTAGTAATTCCTCTCTAATATCGCAGGGGTATATGTTGTTTATTTTATAATTTTGCTTCCATTTATTTAGTCATTGTGACGCTTTTGATGTAGACGGCAGATTGTGGAATGTTACTGTCTCCATCTCATTCATTTTCAGGCTATCTCTCTTCAATTTTTTCTCATCGTACCCTCGTACTGCGGCAACGCATTTGTCAGCTGGTTTTGAAAACTGTTTACGATTGGACGACCATACAACGTCTCCTTGTTGTTTAGCTGTATTTATTTGTTCAGTCTCTGTAGCTGTGCGTGTTGTAGTGTTGTACATTGGTGGCGAATAATTTATTTTGTAATTATCACGGGGCGGTGTAGTGTTTTGTATTGCTTTCTTGTCATCTCTGTGATAATTATAGTGGTGATTTGCGTGTTTTTGTTCCCAGTATTGTGTGTTCTTACCTTTATTGATATTCTCCGACTATGTAACTAGGATTAAAAATTCTTCTATGGTTTTAATTCCCTGCATATAAACTGCTAACTGGATATCTCGCTGAAAATGGTAAGATAACTTTGAAATAATTTCGTATTCTGAGAATTTAGATTTAAGATGCTTTACACGTTATATTTGTGTAATTGTGTATTGTTCAATACTCTGCTGTCCTAGTGCATTGAACTTTCCATATTCGAACTGATCCCTTACTTGTCGTTGGGTATGTAGATTCCGGTATCGGTTTTTGAATGCCTCATGAAACTGCTGATTGACGTTATCTCGAATAATAGAGTACCATTGGCTGGCTGAATCTCTAAGATATCGCGTGACGAAGTCTATCTTCTCGTCGTCATTTATTGCACTCCCAATCTTTTCTATTTCCTTCTCTACTCTAGCTAGGAATTCCATACTGTTCTCCCCTTTACCACCTGAGAATTTAAGTCTGCTCCTTTCTTCCATTGGTGTAGGAAATATGGTCATTTGGTTCTGTCATCTTCTTAACTCACTTCGTAGCTGGTTCATTTCCTCTTGAATTTCTTTTTCATATGTGATACGTCTCCCGAACGGTCCTTCGTAGTTTCTTCAATTTTATTCTCAATAACTACAGTATGTGTTTCTATTTCTCTAAGTTTACTGGTATTTGCTTGCGACACATTATTAATAGTTTGAATTTTATCATCCTGCTCTCGCGTTATAGTAGTTAAAGTATCATTTATTTGTTTATGCGTTTCTTTTAAATCTTTTCTCCACTCGAGACGTAATTCTTTTTGTTTATTTTCAATCCGTACAACTTGCTCATGTAAGGCTTGTTTAAAATTATTCTCTAAAGTATCAATACGTATGTTGGTGTCACCAATTTTTTCGGTTAACTGTGCATTACTGTCGATTATACTTTGTTTTATTTCTATGTTGTCTTGTTTCAACTGGAGATTATCAATTTTTAACTCTTCTAGACTCCCCGAAATTTTTATGGTGCCTTGTCTAAAATTTTCAGTTTGTTCTGCTAATTGTTTCTTATTAGATTCTTTTAATTCGTCTATTTTAGCATTTATAATTTCCGTTTGTTTTGTGCTTATTTCGTCTATCCAGGCACGCATCATCGTTTGAAACGCATCTACGTCCAAATTTCCTGGAGTCGTCATGTTGAAATATTATTTAAAATATTTAATAGTAATTCTTTAACAATTATTATTGATAACCGTTCCCTACTTATTTATTTATTTCTTTATTTTTATTAAGAGTTATTATTATTACTCATTACAGTTACACCTGTTACATAGACAAACAATATTATTTGTGGGCGCCAGCTGTGTTATTACACAACAATTAACATTACATTCAGTTAATGTTTAATATAAATAATTATTGTTACATATAATATTTTTTTTTTTATTATTTAACACACTCTTATTTTTAGAGCAACCATTTAGCTACAAAAAAATTTAATAGTTAAATGGTGGGGAACGGACCATACGTTCATGAGCTACAATTTATGTAACAAATTTTTGTACATAAATTTAGGCATGTCGTGCCCCACATCCAGGGCGCCAATTTTATATAACAGTACATATCTGTTTAATATAAATTGATTTGGATGGCCCCACGTTCAGGGCCAATTTATACAACGATACATACTTTACATAAATGTATGCGTGTCGGGCCTCACGTTCAAGGGCGACATTTTTATGCAACACTACAACTGCAAATATAAATTTATTTGTGTTTGCGGAGCCCCACGATCTTGGACGCCAATTTATGCAACAGATTTATTATATAATTTAAATTTGTGGAGCCCCACGTCCAGGGTGACAAATTATATAACAATATAACTCTGTACGTAAGTTGTATAATTTATGTTGTATGTGTATAAATTTACATGTAATTTATTTTGTATAGCCCCACAATCTTGGAGCAACAAATATGCAACAATACAACTGTGTAAATTTAATATAATTTAAATTTGTGATGCTCCACGTTGGAAGCAACAACTTATATAACAATAGTACTTTACATAACTACAATTTAATTTGGGTTTCAGGTGTATCTGTAATAAGAACTCGATGTAACTTGTAACGGTATTTCAAATTTATTTGGTACTAATAAAATTGTGCACATAGCACTTGATTCGAATTAACATTCGTTATTACTTTGTTATTATGCCGTAAGGCTTACGCTATATACATCCTTACTGACTAAATATTCTATTCTACTAATTATTTTATTAAAAAATATCATTTCCAGACTACTCAGTCAATTAGTGTGATTCAAAATATCAAGGTTTAAATATCTTTTTAGATATTGCAATGGAAACTCAAAAATATTAATAGTTACTGAATTTATTTTTCTTTTATCAGTACTGATTTATAAAACGCTACTTTCTATTTAAATGCTTTGCATTATTTTCATTTCACTATTAATTTGAGCTCTTATTTACGTTAATCTTACTTCAATAACATCTATGATTCTAACTCTATATATTTATAATAAACATTGGCTCTTACATTTAAATAGAACAAGAATGTCTTTAATTGTCTTTGAGTTAATTGTTCGATTAAGAGATAAATAAGTTGTTTATCACCTTATTGTCGTCAATCATACTCAATCATTGGATCCATCTGTAATCGTCATCGTCTCGAATTCAGCATCGATTCCTCTTGTCCAGCGTCGCTCCTCTTGTCCAGCGCCATTTCCTCTAGACTTCAGTATTGTTCCTCTTGTCCAGCGTTGTCTCGTCTAGAGTCCAGTGTCGTCTCTCTCTTTTCCAGTGTCGTCTCGCTCTCTGGAACTAATTCGTCATCTTTCTCTCTCTCTCTCTCTCTCTCTCTCTCTCTCTCTGGAACTTCTTCTCGTGCTCTTTCGGACGTCAGTTGATCTTCTTATGTGGATTTTGTTACTAAGTAATACTGTTACTATTTAAAATTGCTTGTTTTTACAATCCAGTTACATAACTGTATGTAACTGGAAGGATGAAACTATTTACAAAAGATTTAAATATTTTTGTGCGGATGGGCAGAAGCTCCCGCTGCACTGTGTGATCGAAAAAAAGAACAACTGTAGCGTGTGTGTCCTATTTATATCCATGTCTTGGTCAACACCTGCAGTTGTACGAAATCGACATGTCTGAAATTGTCTCTGGGTTCAGTCCCCCCACTCCTTGTCAATTTCGCTATTTCTTATATTTCTGCGAATTGCAGAGTCCTATAAGTATACTCTTATACTCATCTTACAACTATTTTCACTACACATGTTCACTGTATTTTTGGACATTGCAACTTAACCCTTTCGCTCTGTACACAGTTATTTCACCACACACTCGTACGGTGTGTCACTTTCACGTGGTTTTTGTACACAGTATTTATTTAATTTTATTACATTTTATTGTGTTTTTGGATTTTACTCCTTATTTATAGTTTATGAATAATTACGGAAACACAGTAATTATGCAATTATTCATCTTCGGGTGGTAAACTCTCCTGCATAGACCTGTGTTACACACACTAGCAAAATACTGGTGTACACACTTTCAGTTACATTTGTGTGTGTGTGTGTGTGCACGTCGATTCAGGTCGAAACACCTGTTCATATTTTTGTCTGAGCCAAGCTTGCAACCACTGACATGCTTATTTCTAATACATTATTAATTATTTACAGTTTATTAGGTATATTTAAATTTTTATATTCAATGCTCAGTACATCACTTATTTGTACTGTCGCAATACATACGTTGGCGCGCAGCTGGGCCAACACCTAACACCTTAGTAGTTGACTAACAGTAGGGCTGAATAGCAGTCTTCCAACAGAGCGTTCGCAAGTCAACGGTGGCCTTGGGCATGTAAGATGAGCCGAAAACACTATAATCTAGTAAAGTGTGCGAGTAATTAGCAGTCGACAAAATTTTTTCAGAATGCGCGGTCATAAAAAACAACAAGTGCTCGAGCAATTATACAGTCGGCCGACTAAATAACTAGTATCAGTATAATTTAAACAGTGGTGATGGACGGTCACAACAATGCAGCAAATTAACTAGTGTACAAAAGAAAAACTAAACGCGGAGTCATCCTGAAGGTTGAACAGACTGTGATTGTGCAACTCCTAGAGACACACATGGAACGGTTAAGTACCAGCAATAATTAATTGGCCAGAACTCTTAAATTTTACAGTTATAATGGGTAGAAGACCTAACAAAATTAACTAAATGAAATAGAAGTGTGAGAGAGTGAGCGAGAGCATAAGATTGAGTACGTACGTACAAAGTAAAATACTGGTTTCATAACATTAATTACTGAGTTATAGTGTGTGGCAATCAATTAATTGTAAAATTTTTGAATAAGCTTGATGTTATAATGGGATGATGCAAAAATAACTGTAGTAAATTTTTAATATCACTTTCAGGTATTAAGTAATTAAGAGATTTTTTGTAAACCATTGTTCAACAGAGAGTAGATAGGGAAGTTAACTAAAGAAGAATAAATAAGAGTAATTCCTAGCATAACATGTGTTAGCTTAATGATTTCGCAACTCAACCCTAAATAATCCCTCTGCAACTGTTTTCGTCTATACGACCCTGGATGCAACCCAAAGGTAAGAAAAAGTCTAAATCTTAGAAATTTGTATAAAACTTTATTAATGCAGAAAAAAGTATAGTTACAGAATAAGTTAAACTATGCAAGAAAACTAGATTTTAAAAGCCTTCCAATGCCTTGTCAAATACTGCACAAAGCTATGGCTCACTGATTTGTAATTTATTTGATAGATATTGGGGGGGGGTAAGTTCCCCTCTTGCTACCCCTGAATCCCGCCCATGCCCATTAAGTCTTAATATTAACCTTATCGCTCAAACTTCATACTTGGGAGATAATTTACTTCAGCACTTATTTTAAATCACTTATTTAGAACTTCTATGATTATTAGAACTACTGTTGCTAAACAGTTAATTTCCACTGTGCTTGTTTATACTTAAAATAAATTCTTGGTTTTCAAGAATACACTGGCAACAATTGTACTAAAAAAGAAACTTGTAACTCAAATCCTCATTATTAATTGATGCCTACAAACTTTGTCTTCTTAAAATAATACATGTGGTTGAATGGTACCATGCTATAAATTTATGACAGTTCTGAAAAAAGGACAGAAAAATGAAACAAACTGAATAACTCTATTCCTCTTACTATCAGCAAGACGACGGAGTGTAGAACCACAGTCCCCATCACCACAGCCACTATCAAGTTCATTCAGTTTTTCTTCATTTGCTTGTAAACTCCTAGCTGCTGCTAGAAGACACTGCTTCATTAACGCAGCTTCTTTGCCACTGAATTCATATCCTGTCAACTGTAATTTAAAATTATTATATAATTAACAAACTAATATGAAAATCATTTTACTTATAGTATATTGAATTCGAGTGACTTTACCAATTTTATAATACCTTTTCATCAACTCTCAAATCTAATTACCATTACATCACTTCTTACAAAAATAATTTCTGCTTATCAAGAAAGCTGTCATGAAACTGAGGAAAGAGTTCCAAAACTTGTCTTATCCAAAATTAGATAAAGTGAGTTAGCTAAATTCTGGGTGGACTTCTGCATGATTCCAGTAAAGAGTTATTGGCAAGCTTACTTTATGCCTATTCAAATAAACAATAACATCCAAGAGATTCTACAAATTTGTCTTATCCAGACAAGTTGCTGTCTTATCCTCTACACATTCAGCAAAATTTGCCCTACCCAATAAACATCATTCTATTATTTTATTTTATTGTAAACAGAACTACACATCTAGAGTAATCCACAGACGTCCACACAAAGATTCACAGCAATTTTTGAAAAGTAGCCCTAGTGGTGCCACAAAATACTTATTTCAAACTAAATCAGAATGTGTGCAGGTAAGTTCGTAGATTTTTCTATAAGTTATATACAAGATATCATTTCTATCATTTTGCAAGATTATGTAGGCCTACAGTGAATATGTAGAATTCACCTTATACAGATGAATGAACAAAAGGTAAAGAGAGGAATCCAAAAGGCAACAAGCAATAATTGCAAAATGAATCTTAGATGTACAAACTATCTCTACAAATGGAGGAATATATTGTAACAATAACCTGAGGTCGTACCTGTTGAAATGTCTCACACTTGTTTATTTTGTGTATTAGTGTGAATGTAGTGTGTTTGCCTCACACTGGTTGTTACATAAATCGACGTCACTACTGGAGTCCGTAGCGTTGTCAATGTCACCAGTACAACCTACCTGTTAATTCATAGGGATTGTTATTCCCGGGTGGCGCCAAATTGTTTCTGTTAAAACAATTAAAACATTTAATTTTTAAGGTAATACGTGATATTAGCTAGACAGCTGTGACGTTCGAATTGTTCCCGCTGCTACACAGGTTGTCGACTCGGCCAATCGTGATGAGCGCTAGTTGGCTGTTGCTTAAAACCTCGCTAACACACTTATATTCTACAAAAATCCTATGAAATAACAAGATAGTAACGTTCTGTACTGCGTTTTTTAATACACATTTAATTATCAATAAATATGACAAATGAATCATAAACAAATTTATAATATTATGCTCCGGCTTAGAGCTTGAAACACAAATATCTCAAGGTTGGCAAAATGGATTTCAAAACCTTATCGTTGCCGACACGGCATTAAGTTACATACAAAATATTACCAGTTTTAAAATCTGGGGTTCTTTGGATCATGAAAATAGACATAAACGTTGATTACATGAAAAGAAAGTACACTACTATACCTTATGCGTACTTAGGATTTATAATGTGTTTGTACAATTTGTTCAGTAGTGTCGTATTTCTGTTACAGTAGTTATGTTCACAAATAAGGTTATCTCTACAGTTTAATTAAATGTTTTTTAATGTAAGTAAATTATGCATTTACCTTTGAAAGAAAATATTACTTTTAAATAGTGAGAAATTTTATCATTTGAAAATAATTCAAGTAATTTAGGGTTTTGGGAGTAAGGAATTATTCGGTACTTAACAGTTCACCTCACGTTGTCTGTGTCGTCATCAGGATAGGCGTATATTTTTCGAATTTGGGCTGGTTGAAGGCTTCCAACATCTTCTTCAAACTGGTCTGGGTTTTTTCTTTAATTAGTTTATTTAATTTCGTTCCTGGACATCATTAATTCTGTATAGATCGACGTCTCTTCATATTGGGTTATCTTGGTTCACTGATTCGACTTTTTATAACTGTTTAAATTAAAGTTTTAGTTTGTCCAATTTTTTGTGTGGCTTACCCACGCTTCGTTTCTTCAGCGTCTCTAAAATTTAACGGAAAAATAAGCCCTCAAACGTCTCGTTGTCATAGTAACCAATAATTCAATGCTTGGTTAATTACTCCTTACATACATTGTTAGAAATATTTGAATTTTTATTCAAATTTATTAAGTATTTTCCTAATGATTTTATTCCCTTATAATTCCTTTGGGATAATAAATGACATCACTATTATTTTTCTTTCCTTTCAAAGTTTACAATGATACCTCATAAGGTCATATTCTGTTACACTTTAACTATAGTCTAATTATTTGACATTTAATAAATAACATATCTTTCTTGAATTAAATTATTACAATAATATTTCTGTGTTGAAATAACTGATATATAATTACTGTCCATTCACTGTTCTTAGATTAGTAAGATTTTTTGTGAAATTGATACAATTTGCATTTGAATGTCTTTGGCAGTTAACTGTTTTCATAGTCACAAACAGCCATGATTGTCTTCTAGTGTATTTCCTTTTTAAATTACATTCTGAATTCAGCCTGATGGGCTTCACTTATTTGTTTGTGTTTTAATTACTATTCAACATACATTTTCATTACTGTTCATTTAAAATATAATAGTTAGGTTTATGGACTGTAAGTCCCTTTCAGCCATATTCCTTCTTTAACATTGAATCAACTATTCTTTACTAGTCATAAATTATTCTTAGTACTAACATTGATTTCTTTCTTGTCTTATAAACTAGGGTGATAAACATTGTCACTTTCTCTAATATTATGAAGGTTAATTCCCCTTTCAACATGGGGTGTTGTATTCTTTATAATTTTAATCTTTAATAACAAACTTTACTTCTATCCTATCATGCCATGTTAACACAAGTTATTGTACTGGGCTTTCTCCCTGAATTTTATTACAAGCTTCCTTAATATTAATTTGGATTACTATTTCTAATTACTTCTAGGTATATAACTAATTATAATCTCACTCCAATCATTGGTGGTTTATCAATGTTTTACAGAGTGTTTATTTACTTAGCATTCTATTTTGAATGTTTCACATCCACTTTCACTATTTTTTAGGGCATTTACACTTCACTAAAGCACTTCACTTTGGTTCACTGTTTTGTAATTAGTGTTATTTAATGGGTAATCCCTATACTTTCTCCTACCATTTCTCACTATTTTGTTTTAGTATTATATTTACTATTAACAATACTAGGCTAGTTGTGTTTTGGTTGAATCTAACCTTTCTGACAGGGTTAGTGTACTTTTCCTATACTACATTGCTTTACAATTGTATTGTCTTAAAAATGGGTACATATGTTAAATTAATAATAATAATAACATTGGTTTCATTAATACATAATTATTCAAGGTTTATTGACCGTATTCTATCTCTAAACATACAATCTTTCCCTTTTATATATGTGTGTTAGTTTCCCCTTGGGTTTTATCTGTCTCCTCTTCATTCTTCCTCTTCTTCTCTTCAATCCGGTTCGGTTCTCCTCTTCTTCTCTTCTGGTTTAAATTCTGTTTATTTGTATGGATCTGTCCTCTTCTCCTGGTTCTTCTTTAGTTCTGTGTCCATCATTGTTTTGTCTATCATATTTTTAATAAGTATGTTACGTGGTTCCCTTCTTTATGTTTGGGTTGTTGGCTCAATCATGTCAAAATATTTACATTTTAATAAGTATGTTACGTGGTTCCCTTCTTTATGTTTGTGTTTTCGGCTCAATCACTTGGGTTGGGTAATATCGTTGTACGTCTTGTCAAAGTATTTACATTTTAATCATTTTTTACACATTTTATTTCATATGAAGTAATTTTATATCAAGAATTATCTTTTTTATCACTGGTACGAGATTTGGCTTAATTGTATCGTTACATAATGCCTCTCCTCTAAAATTGATCATTTTAATAAAATACTAGCATAGTTTTTTATGAAATTATCAGTTATAGATAACTTTTTTCCTTCTCTTCCTAGTTTGTATCTCCATTCTCCATTTCTCTTCTTACTTAATTCACTCCATTTTATTTGGATCTGTTTTTATTTATTTCCATTGGTGCATATTCCCTCATACACAAATTTTTTTCCCTAACTTTATATAGTAGCTGGTTTCTCCCATTACTACTCATTTTTCTGAGACTAGAGGCACATCTTCTCTGCTCAGTTCATATAGATTGCTGGACTTTTCAACAGTCAATCTTAAATCTTTGTCAACTTGTGACTTAATAATAATAATAATATAATAATATAATTGGGATTGTCCACCTTGTGGTTTGTTTTTAGATCACTTTATCATTACTACTCATTCTTCCTTCCGCTATACCTTAACTATACACTATCATCTACTCATATACTATATTGAGAAATTTTATCTTTATTCATATGTTAATTTCATCATATCTCACTTTTCATTATTTTGTTTTCAATGCTCGTTGTGATCATTTTAATTGTCTTAGACATTTTTTTTTTCTTAGTCATTTAGCAGGATTCTGCTTTAGCCATGTTTGTATATTTGTTTTATATACAATTTCTCTCTCCTTGTACCAGGTATAGTTTTATTTATTTTTCTTCTGATAATACTTTTGATTCAGTATAATTTCAAGTATTTATCTCAGTAATTTGAACTTGATTTTATTTTTGTTTATTTTACTCTGTATTTAACATCATTTTTGATAATTCTTTGGTAAGTTAATGGTCTTACCTTAAAGGAATGTTTGTAGCGTATTCCTTTTTAGCTATTTTTTTTTTAATTATAATTGTAAGTTTGTGCTTCTTACATTTTTATTACATAGGAATGTGTGTAACTTATTCCTGATTATCTCACTTTTTACTTCATACTTCATATTTCAATTTTTTTTTTTTTTTTTTTGTTAGACTGCAAATTAATTTAAATTGAAAGGAATTTGTGTAACTGTTTCTTTTTTTTTTTTTTCATTATAAAACTTTTTTATTGTTCCGCATATATCATCTAAATATTTGAGTAAGCTGCTCTTACAATCTCTTTTAGAATTTTGAAATCGGTTTCATTTCACAATGGTTTTATTCTTCTTCGTAAAACTTTTTTATTGAAGTTTGGTTGTAAACTCCCTTGATTTTCCTTGTATTGATATTACTGATCTGGTAAGTATTATTACCATTGTCTCTTGTGATGATATACGGCTTATTATGATATACATAATTGTTTATTCATATTGCTATATACTGGTCCGTTATTTATATTTTTGTAAGTTGACTTCTCCTTTTCTTTCCTTTATTATTTCCTTCTCTTGTTCGACTCTTTGTTATTATGCACCTCTACTCCTTCAAGTGCTTGGTAGACACACTTATTCTGGATGATAGTTTATTCAAGTTCATTGACCCTGGTTCATTAGGCATTCCACCTATCGGCCGTCCCTTCTTCTTCGTCAATGACTTGCCTTTCTGTCTGAGGTGTATTTGATCGATTTCCATTATTTCTTGGTGGAATCCATAGTTCCGGCGGGTTTCGTTTGTTATATGCTATGCGGAAATTTTCTTCTGGGTCATTGCTGAATGGTATCCAGTCGTAGTTTTCTTCGGTCTGATTACTTCCAGATGGAGTGTCCCTTCTTTGGTTATTGTTTCCGGATCTCACTCCCACTATACTGTTCACCTGTCGTATGTTTTGTGCATTTTCTTCTCTTGGGCTCTGGTTATCTTCATTGCGAGGTGGTTCATCATTCCTACCCTCTGCTGGTGGGCTATTATTGTTATTTGATACTTGATAATAACAGTTAGGACGCCAGTTCTGGCCATATCTTCTTTGGTTATTCTGTTTTTGTCCACGGATGAAGTTTACTCGACGTCTGTCGTCATTTCTATACTGATTACCCCCGGGTCCCCGGTTGTACTGGTCGTTGGGATGATACCGGTTGCCGTAGTAATTATGGTCATTGGGGTGACCGTTGGTACGTCGTTCAGGTCCATTTCCTCGGTAATTATCATTCTGTCGGTAATTATTATTTGGGCTGTTTCTATTATTGTTTTGATTTCCTGAGTGATGGTTCTGTTGGCCTCTGTTACCAGGCTGATCATTTGGAGGGTGTTGCTGGGTATTTCTATTGAACGTTTGTTCTGCATTATTATCATTATTATTGCGGCCCCAGTTATTTCTGTTATTGTTTTGTGGATAATTGTATGGTCCATGGAAATTAGTTGCATTGTTATTTTCATTCCACTTATTGTACCTTTGGTCTGTGATCCTGTTTCTTCGATATTGGTTATCATTCTCCATGTCTTCCAGTAAGCTAACCATTCCTTGGATTGTTTTAATTTGGCCTTGTCGCCTGGCCTTCTGGATGGCCTCTTCGTAATGGTAACCCAGTTGTATCACCAACGACTCTTCCGGTATCCTGGGTTCCAAATTTCTGGCTAAACATACCTTTCCCAGAAAGTACGATGTTAACGTGTGTCCTCCTTGTGTCTCGTACCTTCCGTTACTGATGTCATTGCGGACCACATTCTGTGTTGATTCGGACCAATACTTCTCCCTGAATTGTTTCTTGAACTCTTGAGTATCATTTATCTCAGGTCTTGTGGCCGTCCACCAATTGTCATGGGTGACACGAAACATCTCGTCGATCATACTTCTTACATTGGACCATCTGGTTTCTTTGTTCTTCTCTATCAGTTCTTCTACCCGTTTGAGGAATTCTATCGGGTTTCTCCTGTAGCTACGAAAATTAATCATTTCTCGAGGTTCACTGGTTATGAATTGTGTGTGATTATATGGTTTTTCTCTTAATGCATCTAATTCCTCCTGCATCTGTTTCTCTCGCATACTGATTCCCTGGATTTTTTCTCGGTTTTCTCGGGTCAGTCCATCGATTTTATCTATGACGGTGTACACTTTCTCCACCCGATTGTTTACATCCAGTTGTAGCTCTTTGTGCCTCTCCTCCAATTCCTTGACCACCTCCTGTTTCTTCTTCTGGCATCTTTCGGTAAGGGCTTGGTAGAATTCAGTCGCTCTCAACTTATTTTCTTCCTCGACATCGATGATTTTATAATTCATTTCTTCCCATACTTGTAACAAGGCTTCGTTGGTCTCTGCTACCGATTGCCTGGTCTCTTCTCGACATTCGACCAATTGTTGCTTCCACTCCTCCTTGGTTTTCTCACTCACTTCCTCGATCTTCCGTTGGAGAATATCATGATTATTTTCCATCTTTTGATTTACTATTTCTAGATCCTTCTTGATCTGTTTCTTCAACTCTTCACCCTTCTTCTCCAATGCCTCCTGACTTCTCTTCAAGTCTTCATGGTTGCTCTCTATCTTGTCATTCAGGAATTCTATACTCTCCTTCATTTGCTTCTTCAATTCTTCAACGTTTTGGTCCAGTTTTTCCAGTTTCTCCAGTTTTTTATTCAAACCTTCCTGGTTCCTATTCATTTGTCCAAATTGTTCCATCATGAACTTCATCATACTATCTAAATTCGTTTCTTCTGTTGGTTTGACTGGCTGGTTATTTACCCTGACTTCTACTTCTATTTCCGGTTCAGGTTCGGGTTCAAGTGGGCTTGGATTTTCCGTTTGGTCCTCCTGTGGGTTTTCTTCTGACAATTCTCCAGTCGTTTCCTCCATTTCTACTTCTTCAACTTCCTCCATTTCTTCCGGGTTTCCTTCTTGGTTTGGTGTTTCCTTCCCTTTGCGTCTCGTAACCATCCCGTGTCTATTCATGATCGCCGCTAGTTATTCTTCCTAGCCACACGTTGCTGGTCGCCAATATGTAACAATAACCTTATGGTGTGTGTACGTCCTTCTTCCTTTATTCTTAAAGCCCCACGTTGGGCGCCAATATGTAACAATAACCTGAGGTCGTACCTGTTGAAATGTCTCACACTTGTTTATTTTGTGTATTAGTGTGAATGTAGTGTGTTTGCCTCACACTGGTTGTTACATAAATCGACGTCACTACTGGAGTCCGTAGCGTTGTCAATGTCACCAGTACAACCTACCTGTTAATTCATAGGGATTGTTATTCCCGGGTGGCGCCAAATTGTTTCTGTTAAAACAATTAAAACATTTAATTTTTAAGTTAATACGTGATATTAGCTAGATAGCTGTGACGTTCGAATTGTTCCCGCTGCTACACGGGTTGTCGACTCGGCCAATCGTGATGAGCGCTAGTTGGCTGTTGCTTAAAACCTCGCTAACACACTTATATTCTACAAAAATCCTATGAAATAACAAGATAGTAATGTTCTGTACTGCGTTTTTTAATACACATTTAATTATCAATAAATATGACAAATGAATCATAAACAAATTTATAATATTATGCTCCGGCTTAGAGCTTGAAACACAAATATCTCAAGGTTGGCAAAATGGATTTCAAAACCTTATCGTTGCCGACACGGCATTAAGTTACATACAAAATATTACCAGTTTTAAAATCTGGGGTTCTTTGGATCATGAAAATAGACATAAACGTTGATTACATGAAAAGAAAGTACACTACTATACCTTATGCGTACTTAGGATTTATAATGTGTTTGTACAATTTGTTCAGTAGTGTCGTATTTCTGTTACAGTAGTTATGTTCACAAATAAGGTTATCTCTACAGTTTAATTAAATGTTTTTTAATGTAAGTAAATTATGCATTTACCTTTGAAAGAAAATATTACTTTTAAATAGTGAGAAATTTTATCATTTGAAAATAATTCAAGTAATTTAGGGTTTTGGGAGTAAGGAATTATTCGGTACTTAACAGTTCACCTCACGTTGTCTGTGTCGTCATCAGGATAGGCGTATATTTTTCGAATTTGGGCTGGTTGAAGGCTTCCAACATCTTCTTCAAACTGGTCTGGGTTTTTTCTTTAATTAGTTTATTTAATTTCGTTCCTGGACATCATTAATTCTGTATAGATCGACGTCTCTTCATATTGGGTTATCTTGGTTCACTGATTCGACTTTTTATAACTGTTTAAATTAAAGTTTTAGTTTGTCCAATTTTTCGTGTGGCTTACCCACACTTCGTTTCTTCAGCGTCTCTAAAATTTAACGGAAAAATAAGCCCTCAAACGTCTCGTTGTCATAGTAACCAATAATTCAATGCTTGGTTAATTACTCCTTACATACATTGTTAGAAATATTTGAATTTTTATTCAAATTTATTAAGTATTTTCCTAATGATTTTATTCCCTTATAATTCCTTTGGGATAATAAATGACATCACTATTATTTTTCTTTCCTTTCAAAGTTTACAATGATACCTCATAAGGTCATATTCTGTTACACTTTAACTATAGTCTAATTATTTGACATTTAATAAATAACATATCTTTCTTGAATTAAATTATTACAATAATATTTCTGTGTTGAAATAACTGATATATAATTACTGTCCATTCACTGTTCTTAGATTAGTAAGATTTTTTGTGAAATTGATACAATTTGCATTTGAATGTCTTTGGCAGTTAACTGTTTTCATAGTCACAAACAGCCATGATTGTCTTCTAGTGTATTTCCTTTTTAAATTACATTCTGAATTCAGCCTGATGGGCTTCACTTATTTGTTTGTGTTTTAATTACTATTCAACATACATTTTCATTACTCTTCATTTAAAATATAATAGTTAGGTTTATGGACTGTAAGTCCCTTTCAGCCATATTCCTTCTTTAACATTGAATCAACTATTCTTTACTAGTCATAAATTATTCTTAGTACTAACATTGATTTCTTTCTTGTCTTATAAACTAGGGTGATAAACATTGTCACTTTCTCTAATATTATGAAGGTTAATTCCCCTTTCAACATGGGGTGTTGTATTCTTTATAATTTTAATCTTTAATAACAAACTTTACTTCTATCCTATCATGCCATGTTAACACAAGTTATTGTACTGGGCTTTCTCCCTGAATTTTATTACAAGCTTCCTTAATATTAATTTGGATTACTATTTCTAATTACTTCTAGGTATATAACTAATTATAATCTCACTCCAATCATTGGTGGTTTATCAATGTTTTACAGAGTGTTTATTCATTTAGCATTCTATTTTGAATGTTTCACATCCACTTTCACTATTTTTTAGGGCATTTACACTTCACTAAAGCACTTCACTTTGGTTCACTGTTTTGTAATTAGTGTTATTTAATGGGTAATCCCTATACTTTCTCCTACCATTTCTCACTATTTTGTTTTAGTATTATATTTACTATTAACAATACTAGGCTAGTTGTGTTTTGGTTGAATCTAACCTTTCTGACAGGGTTAGTGTACTTTTCCTATACTACATTGCTTTACAATTGTATTGTCTTAAAAATGGGTACATATGTTAAATTAATAATAATAATAACATTGGTTTCATTAATACATAATTATTCAAGGTTTATTGACCGTATTCTATCTCTAAACATACAATCTTTCCCTTTTATATATGTGTGTTAGTTTCCCCTTGGGTTTTATCTGTCTCCTCTTCATTCTTCCTCTTCTTCTCTTCAATCCGGTTCGGTTCTCCTCTTCTTCTCTTCTGGTTTAAATTCTGTTTATTTGTATGGATCTGTCCTCTTCTCCTGGTTCTTCTTTAGTTCTGTGTCCATCATTGTTTTGTCTATCATATTTTTAATAAGTATGTTACGTGGTTCCCTTCTTTATGTTTGGATTGTTGGCTCAATCATGTCAAAATATTTACATTTTAATAAGTATGTTACGTGGTTCCCTTCTTTATGTTTGTGTTTTCGGCTCAATCACTTGGGTTGGGTAATATCGTTGTACGTCTTGTCAAAGTATTTACATTTTAATCATTTTTTACACATTTTATTTCATATGAAGTAATTTTATATCAAGAATTATCTTTTTTATCACTGGTACGAGATTTGGCTTAATTGTATCGTTACAATATTTATCAGTAGTTTTTAAATTATTGTACCATTGAACAGCGTTGGAGAGCTACAAGAACAGATAATGATTTGCAAAGATCTTCAGACTAAATTGTTTAACTATTTATATATATTTAATTTGTCTTATAAAAATCATTTTATAAACTTTTTAAAAAAAAGTTTTGGGTAACATATTTTTTTTTTCTTCGTATTGTTTAAATTAGCAGCCATCCTTACTATTTCTTTTATGAATTTGCTAACTGCTATAATTTTTTATTGTTCGACTAAGCTTTTCGTCATTACTGACATCAGTAATGACGAAAAGCTTAGTCGAACAATAAAAAATTATAGCAGTTAGCAAATTCATAAAAGAAATAGTAACATATTTTTACCAATTATATGGACAATATTTAAAGAATCTAATTGTAGCATAATTATCCTAATATTACATCTTGTAAATATAGTCAAGGCTTGCCACTGTTTTGGTTATTAGATGACTAACTTCTTTCTGTAGGTAATGTGAACATGAGTTGTACCATTGGCGGGGGGGGGGGGGACAACAGGCCATATGCCTAATGCTTAAAGTAGGTCTTGAAATGGTTTTAAAAAAAAAGTTCAACAATACTTTTGTAAAGGCAATCATATTATTTAATATTTTATCAAATTAATTATATTAAAGAACTTTGAACATTGATTCATATTCAAAGACCTATGTTTCTAAAATTTAACTTAAAAACATTGTAAAGCCAAATTATTTTAAGTATATGAAAACAATAATTAATAAAAAATGAATGTATAAAATTATGTGTACTACCAATACGTACTAATTTATTTGTTACATTAATTATTATACTAATTAATACATGACTGTATTAATAACACTAATTGATACACTTTAAATACTTGTCATGGGAATTTCTGCAATTTCTGTACAGATTTGAACATGTAGTTCTCCTATATCATAGTATATAGGAAATCATAGAACATTCAAAATGGTTAAGAATTACAGTTTTAAATAAAATCCTATAAATTATTTTTAATTATATTAAATACAAAAAATATTAAAGACTGATGCACTGTTACACTGTTACACTCAAAAACATAACCTTCACTGCTGAATATGAACACGACAATAGCATAAACTTCCTAGACCTCTCCATCACAAAATTTGAACACAGGCACAAATTCAGTATATACAGAAAACCGACTACAACTGACACACTAATACACAACTCCTCCAATCATCCAATACAACACAAACTAGCTGTGTTCAGAACTATGATACATAGACTTAAAAACATCCCACTAGATGAAAAACATTACAAAGACGAACTAAACATGAAAAATATCTAGCAGAATCCAATGGATACAACTGAATAATAGTCAATAAACTCCTACACAAAACACAAAAGAAACAACAAAGACAGAAAACAACAAATTTATAACACTAACATACAACAATAACCACACTGAAAAAATAGCCCACAAATTCAAAAAAGCAGGATACAGAATCGCATACCAAACTATAAACAAAACAGAACACACACCATCAAAACACACACACAAAACACAAAACAAATTCGATCTACCCAGTGTTTACAAACTAAATTGTTCAGATTGCAACAAGTTCTACATAGTCCAGACAGGACGCAGCTTCAAACAAAGATACATTGAACACACAAAGGCACTACCTCCACTACCGAATCCATCTTTGCAAACCACCTCATTGAAGCAAACCACACATACAAAACATCGACAATAACATGGATATTCTACACGTACACACAAAAGCTCGAAAACTAGACACTCTTGAACAATTGGAAATATACAAACACATGAAAACACATAAAAACGACATCCTAAAAGAAAAGTCACAATTCAAATCACACGCATTATTCGAACATATCACACCCCACACACACAACATCAATCCTTCAAAAGTCAACACCGTCACCAAGAACAAGACGGACAGTGCTCCCAGTGGCAGCCTCTGATGAAGCTTTTAATAAGCAAAAACTGGTTCAGGCTATAAGATAGAACTTTTATGTTTTTACCCATAAAAAACTTTGTGTACCGAGTCGGTAGTGATTTAATTATATTTGGAAAATGTTTGGTGAAAAGTAATTATACACGAAAACATTTTAGTAATCTAAAATCACTACACTAACAAGCAAACAAAAGTTTAAAAAAATTTTGATATTGCAATAAGGCCACGGCAGATGAAAAAATCATATTTAATTTTTGTTCTCCTGACTTATCAGTGGACATAAACAATTCAGAATATATATATTGCAAGGTTACAAGTATTTTAAAATGAATACATTTTTGTCCATGTACCCAACACAACTATAAAGTGTTAAACATCCTAGATCTTAGGATTTTTTTTTATTTTCGTTGCGTTAAGTATATGTGGTTGCACAATAAACATATTTTTTAAAAAGAGGAGTGAGAAGTTGATGACACAAAATAATTAATTAAAACATAATAAAAGAATCAATCAATGGTTTATTAAATATTGCAAAGAAATTACTTGATTATTAAAATTTGAAAATATAAAATTCAAAAATATTAACTTTTTACAAGTTTACACTCTGTAAAACATAACATACCATAGCTATTCAGCACACATTAATAACATATTATCTTAAAAATCTAAACATAGGCTATATGATGAACAAATTATAAAATTACTTTATATTGCATGGGTGTCTGACTTTGACTCATTTTTAAAATAGCAACAAACTTATAAAATAATATTAACTTTACTAAAATAAAATGTAATTGTTGCTATTAATATTTTCATACAAAATAACATTTACTTTAAGAATATTTATGATTTCTAATGACACACCCAATTTGTAAAATTAAACAGAAGAAAATTATTATTTTTAACCACAATTTACAATTACTTCTTTTACTCTGAATATTGTAATATAAATATTTTATTGATATATATTTTTCTGTAAAATGGCTTCTCGTTGTTGCGCCAAAATATGTAATATAATGAAATTTAAATGTAAATGTAATGTAATTTGTATTAATTGACAAGCCTCACGTTTGAAGTGCCAATTATGTAATATTATTTATAGAATTAATAATTCGTTTATCGATTTTTCTTTTTCAGATGATTAATTAACTCTGGAGTAGCCTTACGTTGTTTATATAATTTTTAGGTATCTATTTATTTAAGTACTAGCCGATTTACCCAGCGTTTGCTTGGGTTCATAATTTATTCATAGGCTCATATATTTCTTTTTCAAAAATTATCACTAACTTTCAGCGACGAAAAATAAACATCTTTTCCATGCTATTTTAAATTTAAATCTTTCAAATGTAGCTTGAATACTACAATAGTTATTACAATAGTTTGTCATACAACTATGCAACAATTTGAATAGAATATTACAATAGTTTTGTTTAAATGAAAATGTGTGTAGTTTTAAAAGAAACATGTATTTGAAACTTACACAAAAGTACAAAAACATAACTTGTACAAATATACGATATGCATACAAATAAATACAATTTTCAAAATACAATACAACAGTAAATTTAACGGTGCAACGACAAAGTCTATCGCAATGCTTGCCTGTAAACAACATTTTTCGTCTTACCTCCTGGAGCTCTGATAAAGAGGTGTTTTTGTGAGCCAACTCTGGAGCAGGCTACACAGAGCTGTCCGTGAGAAAAACACGGGGATTCTAGGTGAACACCACATCACTTGATTGATTGCCCCTGCGCCTTGTCCTTGTTAACTGTGATGGCAAAAGCAAGTTGCACAGGGAATTGCAATCGCTTGAAAATGAAGGGCATATCAGTTGGGATCAATGGTATTCGAGCAATGAATATGTCCTCACCTTTTTCTTTGCCTGTTAAGATTGTAGCTTCTATGACGTTAGCTAAAAGTCTTTTCACGCTGTCTGGTACCGTTGCAAAGTTTCGGTGGATCTAAATTACGTAACAGCAGGATAACAGAACCGATTTTAAGCTGAAGGCAATGTGGTGGCATTCCAGTAGGGTCTAGTGAGTTAAGAAATTCTATGGGAAAATTCACTGTGTCATCAGCGTCCACTACTGTATCTATAGATTTGTACTCAGTGACTGGGCCTGGTATCATATTTTGAATTCGGCTGTTCAACTCGTGCACGGTATCGTTGTTAGCTGCAAGAATGGCTCTTTCGCATAACCATTCGTGATTTCTGTAATTTTCAGGTATACCTGGATAAATTTTGTCAATCAGTTCTTCAACCATTGCAACCAGAGTGTAAAAATCATGTGGAAAGCTAATTTTTCCATTTGATTCAGTCGGAAATGTGCCTTCACCGATTTGTAGAAGTTTATCTGCAAAATGTTGGACCGTCTCATCTCCAAAGAGCCGAACTCTCATGTTTGTTTTTAATGTGTGAATCTTTTAACAAACTTCCACAGAGACGACGTTTTCAGGCAAGCATTGAGTTCATCCGCCGGAGTTGATTTCGGTATGACTGGAAGAGTTTGTCAAAAATCACCAGCAAGAACCAGCAGAGATCCTCCCAGCAACTGATCATTCTTTCTCAGGTCCCGCTGAGTCCTGTCAAGGGCTTCTAGGGATTTCTTATGGGCCATTGTGCATTCATCCCACATACTAATTTTGCACATTAGTAGCACCGTTGCCTGGGCACTTGTTTTGCTAATATTGCAAACAGGGTATTCTTCCATATTTACTTTTAGAGGCAGTTTTAATGCCGAGTGCGCCGTCCATCCACCATCCAGGAGAGTAGCCGCTATGCCAGAGGAAGCCATCACAAGTGCTATGTCATTTTTTGGTTGAATTTCGGCGAGGATCAAATTAATCAAAAAAGTTTTACCAGTCCTGGAGCGTCTAGGAAAGTGATACTTCCCTTTTCTATGTTGACACATTCCATGATGCCATCATAAGCTTTCCTTTGATCATCCATCAATAGTGGTTTATTGGATTCAATGAATTTTTTCAATTCTGTTGTATTGTAATTTTTTTTATGGAAAAGATCTGCATTATTTGCGTTGTCAGAGTTACTTTCCGGAGCTGGTAGCCCAAACTGTAGCAAAGGTTTGCTACAAATCGATAGACATTTGTGCTCAAGTATAATGAGAACTTTGTTAAATATTTCTGCAGAAAATTGTATGTTATTTTCTTGGATTTTGTTGTCCATGACGTGTCCGTTACTTAACTAAATATCACTATAATATTGACAACTCGGAACACTAAGTTTTTTATAAGTAAAAACGTAAAGTTTTACCTTACAGCCTAAACCGGCTTTCACCTATAGAAGGCTTCATCAGAGGCTGTCGTTAGTAGCGCTGCTCGTCTTGTTGTTGGCGACGAGATAGTGTTTCGAAAGATTGAAGCTGTGTGTGTGTGTGGTGAGATGTGTTCGAATAATGCGTGCGATTTGAATTGTGTCTGTTCGTTTAGGATGTCGTTTTTATTTGTTTTTGTGTGTTTGTATATTTCTAATTGTTCTAGAGTGTCTAGTTTTCGGCCTTTTGTGTGTATGTGTAGTATGTTCATGTTATTGTCGATGTTTTTATATGTGTGGTTTGCTTCAATGAGGTGGTTTGCGAAGGTAGATTCTGTAGTGGTGTGGAGTGCTTTTGTGTGTTCAATGTATCTCTGTTTGAAGCTACGTCCTGTCTGGCCTATGTAGAATTTACTGCAATTTGAACAATTTAGTTTATATACACCGGGTAGATCGAATTTGTTTTGTGCTTTGGGCATGCGTTTTGATAGTGTGTGTTCTGTTTTGTTAGTAGTTTTGAAAGCGATTCTGTATCCTGCTTTTTTGAATTTGTGGGCAATTTTTTCTGTTTGTTTGTTGATTGACTGTTGATGACAGAACAATAGTCAGTAAACTCCTACACAAAACACAAAACAAACAACAGACAAAGACAGAAAACAACAAATTCATAACACTAACATACATCAACAAACAAACAGAAAAAATTGTAGCTTCAAACAGAGATACATTGAACACACAAAAGCACTCCACACCAGTACAGAATCTACCTTCGCAAACCACCTCATTGAAGCAAACCACACATATAAAAACATCGACAATAACATGAACATACTACACGTACACGCAAAAGGCCGAAAACTAGACACTCTAGAACAATTAGAAATATACAAACACACAAAAACAAATAAAAACGACATCCTAAACGAACAGACACAATTCAAATCGCACGCATTATTCGAACACATCTCACCACACACACACAGCTTCAATCTTTCGAAACACTATCTCGTCGCCAACAACAAGACGAGCAGCGCTACTAACGACAGCCTCTGATGAAGCCTTCTATAGGTGAAAGCCAGTTTAGGCTGTAAGGTAAAACTTTACGTTTTTACTTATAAAAAACTTAGTGTTCCGAGTCGTCAATATTATAGTGTATGTTATTGTTGACATTGTTTCGGCGAAGTCTGGCAAGGATGTCTTCACTCATGCTTTCGCGGTATTTCTCCCACAAAATTCTGGGATTAGATGGATTGCAGGTAGTCAAGATAATTGCAAACAAATTTCGTATTTGCTCAGGAGATGACGTTAACGTTGCTACCGGACATTGCTTTACCCCAGTGTTCATCATCTTCCAGCAAACCCGTTTTTGACAGGCTTCACTGAAGGTGTTGCATACTTCACCATTCACAGTTTTAGGAATTTCGTAAGAAGCTGGTCCCCAGACTGTATGAAGCAGCATTCTTAAGAAAAAACATTCAGCATTATTTGGGTGAACAGTGTAGACACGCCCTAAAGCCTCACTTGCAACAACGTCACTGCCCAAAACAGGTAGGCCTACTCCTTTTTTTCTTTTGGAAAAACTTTCCTTCCAGAATCCCAGGTATAGTAGCGAGGAACTTCCAAATATAACAATGTCCTTGCAAATGCATCCTGTTGACATAACTGAAAGAAGGCTGTCAAAGTTGTCCTGGGCGGTTCAGCAGCAACTGCTTGTGCATTTTCTCTTGTGAAGTAGACTCTTTGGCCATTCTCTAAGTGTACGTTCAGATGAAGGACTGTAGGATGCCTCTCATGAATGGGAAAACTTAGTATTTGCCAAACTGCCTCGTTGCTGCTTATGTATCGTCCCAACTGATAATTTGATATCTCATCATGCTCACTGGCCTTCGTCAAACCAAAGACAGCCATATCACACTGCCCTTGTTGATATATTTGCATATGTAATTTATGGATTTTACTGAATTACAGTATTCAACATTTATGTGAGCCTGGAACATTTTAGAAAGCAGAGGTGAGTACGGAACTACCCACTTGTTGTCGATCTCGATTTCATCGCCTCGAACACTTAATTTTACTGTGTATCCACCATCTTCTGGACCCCTTCTCCTATACTTGGGGTAGCCGTCATCCCCAGTTTGTGTCTCCTTAATCAATTGTCTAGGATATTTCTTGCTACATCTCCCGTCTTTCATGCAATGTGCATTCTGGTTAATGTTTCCACATGGCCCGTGTAACATGTTTTTTTTTTTTACTACATCCGAAAGAACTTGGATCTACTTCTGGATTTGGAAACTCTGCAGAAATAACATCGTCTATTTGGGTGGGATGAATTTTTTCTTTCAGCCAGATTAAGTTATTAGAATGTGGAAGTCCTCTTTTCTGCGACTCAATAGAATACATCCAACATCTGGTTTCTCCAAAGACGTGGCTCTTGGACAATACATTGATTAACTTTTGTTGTTTTTGTCGAAAAACTCTGGCTAATAAGTCACGATGATCACTTGATGTTTGCCCATGAGTTAGTTCTTCCTTTAATTCTGGTCAAGCTGGATTGCAAGAAAATGTAATAAACAGGTTGGGACGTCCGTATGATCTGACGTAGGTCATAGCATCTTGTACGTACTCATGCATTTGCCTGGAACTTCCTGTAAAAGTGGCGGGCAAAATCATCATTTTCCCAATATCGTCGAAATTTCTCTCACTCGCAATGGCGTCTCTTAAATGAATACATTCTTCACTCCGAAGCTTTTTTTGGTTAAGTCTTATGAAAAGAAGACACTCAGCCTCAATTGTAGCGTATATATCAACGATAAACTGATGAAATAGCTGTCGAGCATTTAAAATATGATTATATGAGTAATAATAATAATAATAATAATAATATTTATTACCAATTTTCCTTTACATATAATAAAAAATTATACAATAAAGGACCTATAGGGGGCATAAATGCCCGTACATAGGTTGGTCCTTAGAATTATATGAGTTGTTTCAAATCATTATCCTGTATGCATAAAAGTTCATCATTGAAACTTTCTTATCAATCGTTGACTCCGTATTTGGATTGTATTGCTTGATGTTAAAATGATATCCATCCTCACCTAGCCAAAATATAATGGGATACTGCAGAGCATCATATGAGTCTCTGCAATGCGTTGTAGCGATCCGCCTCGTCTTTGTATTATTATGTCCCTTCTGTCGCAGTCACTGGCGGCTATGACGACTGCCACCTCATTTATTTGGGGACTGTTGAAGCGCCGCTAGTGTTCTCCAACTGGCCTTTTATTGGCACAGATGACTAATTTACACTCATCCGAAGGCATATCCTCTAAAGCTGTCTTGAACGTTTTTATGAGTTGGTTATATTCGTGAAACATTTGTTGGAGATTTAACACAATATCACGTCTCACCCCTGTTGTTCGTTGATCCACCTCCAGATCTTCGTTTCCTAGAAAATAAAATTGTAAAAACTTGGCATTTTCACTCGGAAGAGGGAGGAGAGAACCTGCCTTATGGTATATTTGACCCTGAACCATGAAGGTGGTTTGAAACCCACTTTGTCCTTCTATGGATGAGGCTCCAAACGAAGTCATTTGAAAACATGAATTGTACCTCCTGATATTCTTGAGGAAATGTTTGGAATGTGAAGTAGTCCCAGACATGCAACAGAGTAACGGCTCTGGTGGCGTTTCGAGTGCTGGTAGATGGACTTTCCCGCTGCAACAGCACATAGCCTGAGGTTCGCCTTTATATTTCTTGGCAAAACAGTACTTACATATTTGGTCAATTTCTCCAATAACAACGCTATTATATTTGCTGTACTCTTTTCTTGGATTGTAATGAAAACCTTCGAGAAATAAATTGGAATGCCATTCAGCCGCCCGCGATATGCGTGTTCCCGCATTTCTTGAAGACGGCGTTCACGTTGGTTCTCCAATTTAGTGGCCCACGATGAGCTAGCGTGTTCTCGCATTTCATGAAGACGACGTTCACGTTGTACCTCAGATTCAGTCACCCGGGATGTGCTAGCATGTTCCCGCATTTCTTGAAGACGACGTTCACATTGGTCATCCGATTCAGTCGCCCGCGATGTTCTAGCATGTTCCCGCATTTCTTGAAGACGACGTTCACGTTGGTCATCCGATTCAGTCGCCCGCGATGTTCTAGCATGTTCCCCCATTTCTTGAAGACGACGTTCCCGTTGATCCACAGATTCAGCCGCCCGGGATGTGCTAGCATGTTCCCGCATTTCTTGAAGACGACGTTGGCGTTGATCCTCAGATTCAGCTGCCCGGGATGTTCTGGCACGTTTCCGCGTGTCCTGAAGCCGTTGCTGTCATTGATCATCTGTTTCGTCTGCTCGCAAAAGCTTGGCTTTATTTGCTTTCGGTTGAATTTGACCGATGGACTTTCTTTTCCTTCTAGGCATCACCAGATAACAACGCTAAAGTATATACGCTGATAATATTGACCGAACACTATAATCTGATTTCACACGCTATCATGGAATTGATTTTTATGCTCGCTTATATCTTACTTCGATTTCCAGCTCACCGTTTCATTTACGTCAAAACAACTCTTTACTACATTAAAATCACTCTTTACTTCGTTAAATGTTACCTCTAATATCGCTTGTAACATTTCAAACATTTTATTCTCATCAGATTTTTTACTTTGGACTGGCGTTGACAGAATTACCATCCCATCCATTATTTTGGATTCTGTTAAACTATTCTCTGTATCTACTACAGTAGTTAACTGTGTTTCTATGTCGTTACTAACAGTTATGTCAGCCAGGCTGAGTCCCTCATCATTACTCTCCATGTTTTACTTAATATTGAGATAAATATGAGTGTTTATCTTTAAAAAAAAAAAAAAAATTTCGGACACGTGTCTTTTGTACGTCTTCACCTAAAACTTTTACTTCTGCTTAGTCTCGGTCTGTTCCCGTTTATTCAATCCAGGCCTATTCCACGTGAAAATTTTTACGCAAAAATCCTGATCACGGCACCATTTGTGACTTAAAAATTTGTTTACCTTTACAAACAATAATCTTGGTCACGGCACCATTTGTTAAGTTACAAACTTATTGATTATTTAAACTTTCAAACTTCCCTCCCAAAATACCACCTACCTTTGACATTCCAACTCTTACCTGCATCCAGAAACCCCAGAGTCCGTTAGGGGAGGATTAAAATGACGCAAACAGACTGAAGTAGCATTTAATAAATTACACTAACACGTGGTCTTTGTAAATTGAACTTATTATTTTATTTGCAATTAAAACATTAATGGGGTTTGCCCCATATCTCTGGTGATTCATAGACCACATTAATGAACATACATAATGAATAATAGATAGAAACAGTTACTTATTTTTTAATAAGGCTCACCAGTACTTCATATTCACGCTCGCTTTCATTCTTTAAAACCCCCCTATTACTTTTAACATATCATTATTGGTGTTAGTTCGTAGTTATTTTGTACTTATCTTGACGAGTTATCCCTTTGTAAGGCGCCATTGCTCATTCCACTACTTTCTTCTGCACTCGATAATTGTCCGAAACGGTTTAAAACTGTTTAATTTATTCATCACTGGCTGTCGACACTTGATACTGATTTAACATTGATAGTTGAATTACATTTCAACTGGTTTAAGGTTCCAAATCTGATTTGTCCGCAGACTTGAATTATATGCAACCGGCCGGTTTAAAGTGTTGAGCAGAACAGAAGATGGCAACTGACGGATGTTGATCAAGTACGCCCAGCCGGTTTAAAGTGTTGATCGAAACAAAATGAATTTGGTCTCCGTGCGGCCAATATATTTGTGGGTCACGTGATACTCCTTCCACGTTGGCGACGTTATGTCGTATTCCTCTGGACGTTTTAGCACTGTGTTTTCTTATGTTCCAGAGGTATAAAATGTTGATTTGACGTCATTATGGTTGTGACATCAGTCGAAAATTGTGATGTGTTGCGATACCAAAAGCAGCCCCAATACCAGAGAAGAAATATAAAATACAAAGGCATGAAGATAAGAATTAACAATTTTAAATAAAGGAAAATAAAATGACTATGACGAGACAAATGACAATGACCCAACCCAAGTGATTGGCCCAATGACAAAAGAAACAATGACAAAAGAAATAATAAAATGAACACATTAAGTGTACCCTTAAGTAGGGAAAGTACAAATCCAAATAATATATTGTATTAACAATTAAGTAAATATTGAATGGAAAAAGATAAGATGAACAAACAATAAAACACACAAACCATAATACAGAGAACAAATGTAAAATTTTAATAAATAATCTAATACTAACTAAACTAGACTGAACCAAGAGTGCATAATAGGATTAGGAAGTGATGTACCAATTAACAATATAATAAGGGTGAGTACACCAAAGTGAATTGAGTTAAAGGAAGAAAATAATATAGAATAACCACTGTGAAAACCTTACAAAGTGCCAGGGTAACACAACGATAGACAAACATAGTTACTTTTAAGCAAGAACTCATCTAGAAGTGAGAGTGCTTAAGGAAAGTGGATAAGTAAAATTATCAACCACAAAAATATATGTAAAAACACTCAAAGAAGTGAATAATTAAATAAGTTTAGTGATAAAAAGGAACTAATATCATTCAATTAATAATGAAAGATTAGTCCAAAGAATATTGTTTTTTAGTTAGAAATAAGGATTAAGAGAAATGAATGTTTAAATACAAACGTTATATGTTAAATGTTTAAAGTTATGGTAATGATGTTATAGGGAGATACAGAGAAGATGATAATGATAGTAGAATTGTTCAAATGTTATAATTGTTGAATTAGTATTAAGAATAAGTTGTATTATAAAAGCATAAGGAACCAATCGTGACTAAAATTATAAAATTAGTTATAAAAAACAGTAAAATGTCAGAGAAGCAGTAATAGCGGTAATATTAGAGAATGTAAATCACTGATTAATGTAAACTACCCAAAACAAACCGATAAAAGAATAGTATTAAGAGTAAAATTAAAATAAAAACATTATATAGGTCAGGGTAGGCCTCAAACTATGTGAACCAAAATTGTAAAATATCCACAAATGACAGTAAACAGTGAGAGGAAAAGATAAGGAAACATAAAATAACAAACCAAGAAACAATATAAATATAAAATAAGTGCATAAAACAACATAATAACAAAATTATGATAATAGCCAAATGTTAAAATAGGCCATAACATAGAGATAACAAAACATAATCATGTTTGATGTCTAAATAAACTACATCAAAAAAGCTATTCAGTGATAATAATAATAATCAGATTGGTAATAAGACCAGGAAAATATCTTAGTGAGAAAATATTTAGTCATTTTGAACAAAAACCCAAACTCCATAACAATGAGTACAAAATACTTTCAACCAATAGAGAGTAATTTGGTTGCTATGACAACAAAACATTTTTATATTAAAACCGTTAAAAAGCGAAATAAGAGTCCATTTTTAGCATCAGAAGAGGGCAGATGATAAAATTGTCGATCCACAGAAATAAGTAAAAATAAACCTAACGGATGAAGGAAAATACTTACTAACAATGATGAAACAAGATTGATAGAACATTGCAACAAAATTAAACCAAAATAATTCCGAATTTAAAGAAATAAAACCCAAAATTAGAGAAGGATGACTAGAACACCAGAGCTGAGGAAAATAATCCACCAAACATCAATATATTGTAAAGTATAATACTAAATTACTTAACTACACCCACAAGACTTTTCACAACACTTAACGAATTTATGCACTATATCAAAACTTGTTTCAAACTTAATAAACACTGAATAATTAATAAAATATTCAATAACTAGTATTAAAAGATTGTTCAAATTCACTATTAACTCTTGGAGAAATAAGAGACGATTTATACACAATTCGAACTTAACCTATATTGTAAAGTGAACTCACTATTGTTTTAAACCATAAGTAAACTGTTGTAAAGGAAGATCAGTATATTTAATTAACTTGATGTAAAGGTTTGTACTTTCAAAAATCATTTTGTAAATCTTTTTTGACCGTAATCAAAAGAACTTTTTGACTGAATAAAGCAGCGTAAACGTTAATAGGCTTGCAGTCAAAGACCCGAGGCGAGAATAGCAGCCAACCGCTGAGTGACAAAAATATTTATAGCCGGAGCATAACAAGTACAAAAGTAATATAATTTTATAATTTCATGTTAGCGTAATTTTTCACAGTAGAATTGACCTTTAATAAACCGATACTTATTTTAATACCTATTCATTATTTCACAAATTAATTTTTATGTGTGTAATTCATTAACATAGCACCGTAACACTTCTTCCTACAAGAAATACAGGTTGGTACGATGTCGCGGGTAAAATGATTCGAATTTCTCCAACGACCAACAGTGCGAAATACGGTTGCGCTAAACGACAACTTTTTAATTGTTTTAAGACAAACAATTTGGCGCCTATCAATGGGAAAATCACCATTAAGAAAGAAAAACAGGTAATCAGGTATTGGCGAGGTCAAATACGACGTAAGAAAGTCGTAATGCAAATACGACGCAACGTGAACTGTAACGAAATTTGATACGTTATTATTACAAATTGACGACTAAAACATGTGGCTTAATATACGTAAAGAGCATTTGTCATTACAAATTGATGCACAAACGTGTGGCTTTCAGAGCATACAAGAACTACTTATTACAAATTGGCGACCAACTAGTTTGGCTAGAATTGAAGGCTAGCGGCGGTTATGGAAAAGGTAGCAAGATGATCACAAGAGGCAGACCAATGAAGAGGATGGAGGACACCGACAAGGAAGACAAGGAGGCAACACCGGTTGAAGAAGTGGAAATGATCGAAGAGGATGCCCAAGGGGACCAACCAGAGAAACCAATCCAAGACAGTGAAAGGGAACAGAAGGCGGGCGATCATGAAAAAGCAAAAGGAGGTCCGAGCATGCAAGACCTGATGAATTTCATAGCCAAAAAATTGGACAGAAATAAAGAAGAAACTGATGACAATTTTAAGAAACAGGAGGAAAAATTAAACGAAAAATTCGATAGAAACAAGGAGGAAATAAATGAAAAATTGGACAGGAATAAAGAGGAAATGAAAGAGGATAATGGGAAGAATCGTGAAGAACTAAAGAAACAAATGAGAGAAGCCAATGAAAAATTGAATAATAAAATTGACAAAAATTATGAAACACTCCAACGACAATTGAAGGAAAATAGTGAGAAGACTAAAGAAGAATTACGACAACAGTTGGTAGAATGTCGGGAGGAAATAAAACAGACAATCACAGAGACAAATGAAACAGTGATACAAGTCCGTGAGTAACTAATAAGCAAAATAAACGACGTCAAAGACGAAAGAAAAAGTAGGATTGAGGAACTTCAACAAGTCACGACCGCAGAATGCACAAGAACCAAGCAAGAAGTGCTAAAAAAGCTGGAGGAAAAACAAAAAGAAATACAAACAGATGTCAGTGAAAGGATGGAATGCGTCTATTGCAACCTAAACCAGGTAGACGGATAAATCAAAGAAAATAAAGAAAAGATTAATGGAATCAACCAACGGGAGAGGCAGATGCAAGAAGAATTAGACGCCTTGCGAGATAAACCTTGTAATAACACGCACATAATAACCAGCAAGAATCGGGAGCTGATCAACTTTCGAAGCTACCGGCGCAATCCGATGGAGTTTCTGAAGAGGGTCGAGGAGATGATTGAGAAAAATAGGGAAACTCGATGGAAAAAGGTGCGAGGCATGACAGATGAGATGTTCCGAGACACCCACGATAATTGGTGGACGGCTACAAGACCAGACATACACAACACCCAGGATTTCAAAACGCAATTCCGTGACAAGTATTGGTTGGAGTCAACACAGAATGTGGCACGGAACGATATAAGCAACGGGAGGTATGAGCCACAAGCAGGACACACCCTAACTTCATACATTTGGGCAAAGTATGCCTAGCACGTAACCTGGAGCCAAGAATCCCGGAAGAATCTTTGGTAATACAGTTGGGTTACTGGGTTACCATTACGAAGATGCAATCGAAAAGGCCAGAAGGCAAGGACAAGTGAAAACTGTTCAAGGTATGGCAAGCCTGTTAGAAGACCACGAAAACGATGGACAATACAAACGCAACAGGATGGTAAACTTAAAATATAACAGATGGAACGAGAACCATAACCCACCGAACTACAATCCGTCGAACAACAACCCCAAGAATAACAACCAAAATAATCAAAACAGAAACTTTAACAATAACCAATATAGGGGTAATTGCCCAAACAACAACCAGGGTAGTCAACAATACAACAGGTACAATCCAATTAACAATCCCAACAACAGTAACTACCGAGGAAATGGACCGAACCAACATGCGAACGGCCACCCCAACAACAGTAATTACCGCGGAAACAACTACAACCCGAACTACCAGTACAACAGAGGAAACGGGGATAACAGAAACAGAGACAGTCGGCACCAAGTAAATTATATACAAGGCAGAAACCAGACAAACCACAGGAGGTACTGCCCGAATACACAGGCCAACTCCAGTTACTACAAACAAACATCAAATAATGATAGGTACCAAAGGGTAGGGATCACCGAACCGTCTGAAAGTAATATGAATAGCCGACCAGAGCCAATACCTGAACCATCGACAAACCCGTCAGATAATCGGGCCAATAATGAAACACAGAATTTAAACTAAAAAGGTCAGTGAAAACTGAGGACCGCCCTTCACATGACCAATCACTTGGGCTACAAAGACAAATGACTCGACAAAATAACAATAATAAGATCACAATTGTCTCCAGCTACTACCTAAAAAACATAAGAGAGGAGCTCTTAGAAGAAGAGGATAACCAATTACCTAGAACCAATAATGAAATAGTTTATATCCAGGCCACAGTGAATGGAACAATAACAATAATCATGATAGACACATGGTCAAATATCTCCCTCATATACCAAACAGAACTAGAATGGATCCAGTTAAACTGCAAAACACCAGTACCAACATTGCCCATAAATAACATCATCATTATCGGAGCAACAGGGAAACAGAACAAAACTATCAGAAAGCAAGTCTCACTGGACATAACCAGCCAAAACATAACTATACCAATTATATTCCTGGTAGCGAGTGGATTACCGTTCAATGTACTCATAGGATGCGACGTGTTGCGACAGCACTCGGCAATAATAAACCTACAACAAGGAATAGTATTTTTAACATCAGAAAAAGGAATATGGTCAGCAAAGGTGGTAAACTGCAACCATACATCTGCAGTACTGAACCAAGACCCAGTCTTGAAGAATTATTTTTGTAGAAAACATGGAACATCAATGATAAAAAGTGATGAAAATGAAAATAGTGAATTATGGGGGGAGAATCTCGAGGAGATTAGAATCTTTCAAAGGAGTAGGCCAGACCAAGATATAAGTGAAGAACAAGTAGGAAATTTAATAAACATATACGAAAAATACAAACATGTTTTCTCCAACATTCCAGGCAAGGTCAAGGGATACCAGTGTAAGATCAATTTCCGGGAACCAGTGGACTTTCATCGAAAATCATACCCAATAGCATACTTTCTTAAAAACGAAGGACGAGCTGAGATTAATCGAATGATGGAGGAGGACATCATTGAGTATAGTCAATCCCCATACACAAGCCCTATCGTCGCAATACCCAAAAAGAGTGGTAAAGTAAGAATTTGTTTAGACGCCCGGGAGATAAATAAAATGATCATCAATGACCGGACTTCACCAGGGGAAATCAAAGAAATATTGAAAAATTCTACGGTATAAAATATATCAGCACGTGGGATACAGTATGCGGGTACTGGCAAGTAGAGCTGCACCCACACAGTAGACAGTAGATGGCCTTCATTTTTGACGGGAGGAATTACCAATTTAAGAGGTTACCTTTTGGTCTCATCAATTCAGTCGCAGTGTTTGTGAAATGTATGGACCAAGTCCTAGGTCAAGAGGCTCTACAATTCACAACTATATATGTGGATGACTTACTAATAACATCATCGGACTGGGACGAACACTGTACCCGAATAGAACAAGTACTGAACAAACTATCTAATAACAATGTCACTCTGAAGCTGGATAAATCCAAGTTTATAGCGGAAGAAGTAAAATTCCTAGGATTTAATCTAACAGAGAAGGGAATATCTCCATCCCAAGAAAAGGTAGAAGCCATCCAGAGATTCCCTACCCCAAAAAATAAGAAGCAGTTGCAATCCTTCCTGGGTATTTGCAACTACTACCGTAAATTTCAAAATAACTACTCCTATTTAACAGCAAAATTTCAAAAACAACTCTATCTAAGGACAAGTGGACCTGGGGAACCGAACAGGATGCTGTACTAACACTTATTAAACAAAAAGTTTTAGAAACCGTGATGCTGCATCATCTCAACTTTGAGCAACCCTTCTACCTAAACTGCGACGCCAGTGACGTCAGCCTGGGCGCTGAATTGTATCAAGAGGATAAGGAAGGACACCAGTTTTGCCAGCAGAGTGTTAAATAGCTGCAAACGTAACTATAACATTACGGAGAAGGAATTGTTAAGCATAGTGTTCGCATGCGGTAAATTTAGAACGTACATACTGGGGTACCCTATCACGGTCAGAAGCGACCATAAATCGATATCATTTTGAAACAATGTAAACTGAGCCATGGCAGACTCACCCGTTGGATCCTCGCTCTGCAAGAGTACCACATAACATGGGAATACATTCCAGGTAGGAAAAATGTAGTGGCCGACGTATTATCCAGAATAAATGTTAACAATCAAACATTTGAAGGAGAAAAGGAGAAAATCACCAAAGTGTATTATATATTAAAGGATAGAAAGGACCTGGAAGAGATAGTCAATGAAATAGTACAACAGCAGAAACAGGATACAAAATTAGCAAACATACGGAGGAGAGTAATGGAATCAGAAGAAATAATTAAACAATTTTATTGCATCCATAATGATGTATTATTTATTAAAACCCAAGGGACTCAAGGAAATTGGAAGCTAGTAATTCCAACATCTCTAGAAGATAAATTAATCAAAGACTACCATGTCAGGTACGGACACATGGGAGCTTTGAAAATAGTCAAAGCATTAGAAGAAGGAATGTTTATAAAAAGTATAACCCGAAAAGTAATTCGAAATATCAGGACATGCACCATCTGTCAAATGGTTAAAAGAAATAATGAAAGGAAAGATGGAATAATGATACCCATCACATCAAATAATAAACTTGAAAAGGTGTTTCTTGATATATGTGGACCATTCCCACGTAGTGGAAGTTCATAGTTCACAGAGACACAGGTTCAAGTTCATAGTAATCCTATTCAACCATTACACTAAATACACTAAATTATACGCTATTAACAGAGCAACCACAAAGAAAATATTGGATATAATTATAAATAAATACATACCTGAAATCGGAAAACCATCTATAATAATAACCGATCATGGAACACAGTTTAAAGGGAGAAGGTGGCGAGAAAAACTATTGGAAATAAACATCAAAACGTACAAGACGTCCGTATATCATCCCAGCAGCAATCCCGCTGAGAGAGTATTAAGAGAGGTGGGATGAATTTTAAGAACATACGAGGGCTGCCTTTTAAGTCTTTACAAACGACCACTAGATGGCGCTAGTGAGATGTGACATTTCATTGTTGAAAAATTTGTCATATGTTATTTGTAAAACAATTGCAGCTCAGATATTGGCCAAGTAGTTTGTTTACAGTGAGCGTTTAAAACAAAAGTGTTTGTGAAAAAATGGAAATTTATTGTGAAGGTTTTCGTTGGATGATTTTTTACGATTTTAATAAAGGCCTAACTCAACAACAATGCCTCGAATCGCTTCGTACAACTTTTGGTAATCAATCACCATCAGAAAAGACTGTTTACAATTGGTTTGCGGAATTTTGCCGTGGTCGTGCTTCAGTCAGCGATGAATTTCGTGAAGGTCGACCTAAATTGGTTGTTGTTCCCAAAAATATCGATGCTGTGCACAACATGATTAAAGAAGATCGGCATGTGACTTACCGTGAGATAGAGGCATCCTTAGGCATAATGAAGACTGCAGTACATTCGATTTTACATGAACATTTAGCTGTTAAAAAGACCTGTTCTCGATGGATTCCGCATAATTTGACCGAAACTCGAAAACAGGCTCGTGTCAATTGGTGTAAGGAAATGATCCAAAAATTCAACCGAGGAAATGCAAAATCCGTATACAACATCGTAACAGGAGACGAAACTTGGATATATTCGTACGAGCCGGAAACTAAGCAACAATCAACTGTTTGGGTGTTCCAAGATGAACCGAAGCCAACAAAAGTGGTTCGTTCACGCAAGCACTTCCAAGAAAATGATCTCTTGTTTCTTTGCTTACACTGGACATGTCGCGGCCATTGCTTTAGAGGATCGAAGAACAGTTAATGCTGAATGGTATACAACAATTTGTTTGCCACAAGTCATCGATGAAATCAGGAAACACAACCGAAAACGTCGCATCATTCTTCATCACGACAATGCCAGCTCTCACACAACACGTCAAACAATTGATTATTTGAAGGAGGAAAACCTCGAATTAATGTCTCGTTGCCCATATTCACCTGATTTATCGCCAAACGACTTCTTTTTGTTCCTGAATATCAAACAAAAAATGCGTGGACAGCGATTTTCATCACCTGAAGAAGCTGTTGAATCCTTCCAAAACCATATTTCTGAGGTACCAACATCAGAGTGGAAAAAATGTTTCGAGACTTGGTTCGAACGTATGCAAAAGTGTGTAAATCTCAAAGGCGAATATTTTGAGAAACAATAAAACGATTTGTATCAAAAAATGTTTTTTCTTTCATTGTCTTTGTAAAAACTTAAAAGGTAGCCTATGTACTGTCATGACAAACAGAGAGAATGGCACAACTATTTACTATCAACAGAAGAATTTTTAAACATAAGTTACCACCACTTCATTGAAAACACCCCATACTCTATGATGTTCGGAAGGAAGCCACATAGAGAGATACAAGATTTAATTGACTTTCCAACCAACCCAGAAGACCCGTGTGAAGAAAGGAAATACTGCAGCAGGATCTTGGAGAAAATAGAGAAACAGAAAAACAAATATTCACTGAACAGAACCAAGGTAATTAACTATCAAATAGGAGAAAAAATATTAATAAAAAATCGAGAGCTACCTAGTACATTTGAAGGTATCGCCAAGAAACTATTATTGTTATACATAGGACCTTATATAATAACAAAGGACAAGGGCAACAATACGTATGAAGTAAACAATCCAATAACTAAAAAGATCAAGGGAGTATATAACCAAATTTCCATTTAAGAAATTCTACGAGGATGGATAATAAATCATAAAAATAAACTATCAACCACAAAATTCCAAAATATAGGTAAGATCAACTTACACCACCATTTAGAAAATGTATGAGATAAAATAAAAAGCGTAAACAAAGGAAAAACAAGAATTAATAACACAAGATAATTAGAAAGGAGACCAATTAAAATAAACAAATATAAACCCAGCAAGACATGCTAAGACAAATAAATAAAATTGTAAGGATTAAGAAAGACTAAAGAAATGTTATAAGGAAAAATATAAAGCAAATACAATAAATAGCTGAAGCAAAATAAGGGTAATCAACAAATGAAAGGAAAAAATGTCTAAAATAATTAAAATGATCACAAGAAGAAAAGAAAAATAGACTATTTAAGAGTTAGAAGTAATGAAGTTAACAAATAAATAAATAAAAACTATCAACTGTGTGAGTATATAACAGAAAATAGCAAAGGAATAGCGGAAGGAAGAAGGAATAGAAAAAAGTTAAAATGATCTAAAGAACCATAAAGTGGACAATCCCCAAAATATTATTATTATTATTATTAATGAAAGTCACAAGATGACAAAAGGTATATTTAAGATTAACTGAGAATAGATCCAGCAAGCAATTAACTGAGCAGAGATGATATTCCTCTGATCTCAGAATAAAAAGTAGTAATGGATGAAACCAGCTACAAAAGGTTAGGGAAATTATATATTAAAGGGAGAACGCACTAGTGGGAATAAGTAAATACTGATCTAAAAAATAACTAAATGAAAAGGAATGGAATAAGTAAGATGAGAAACCAGAAGGAAGAAATAAACATGAAGAAAAAGGTAAAAATTATATATAACTGATAATTTCATAAAAAACTATGCTAGTGTTTTACAAAATGATCAATTTTGATGGAGAGGCATTATGTTCTGATACCAAAAGCAGCCCCAATACCAGAGAAGAAATATAAAATAAAAAGGCATGAAAATAAGAATTAACAATTTTAAATAAAGGAAAATAAAATGACTATGACGAGACAAATGACAATGACCCAACCCAAGTGATTGGCCCAATGACAAAAGAAACAATGACAAAAGAAATAATAAAATGAACACATCAAGTGTACCCTTAAGTAGGGAAAGTACAAATCCAAATAATATATTGTATTAACAATTAAGTAAATATTGAATGGAAAAAGATAAGATGAACAAACAATAAAACACACAAACCATAATACAGAGAACAAATGTAAAATTTTAATAAATAATCTAATACTAACTAAACTAGACTGAACCAAGAGTGCATAATAGGATTAGGAAGTGATGTACCAATTAACAATATAATAAGGGTGAGTACACCAAAGTGAATTGAGTTAAAGGAAGAAAATAATGTAGAATAACCACTGTGAAAACCTTACAAAGTGCCAGGGTAACACAACGATAGACAAACATAGTTACTTTTAAGCAAGAACTCATCTAGAAGTGAGAGTGCTTGTAACGGTACAGATTTGTATGCTAGAGAAACAGTAAAAATTCAATTCAGCTTTAATTGTCAGTATTCACCTGTGAGGTGCCCCTTGTAACCAGCAACATACAGTGTTACATAAACTGTTGATGTCTGGACTGCCCAGACCAGACGCATTACGTAACAGCTTGCAAGCAGTCTCCCTTGTGAATCACAGTAAGAGCTCTGTCTCCAGTGTTTTTCATCAGGAGGCCACAGGTAGCAGTTGACTAACAGTGAAGTTGAATAGCAGCCGGCAAACAGAGCGGACATAAAACTAACCGTAGCCTCGGATGATTTTTTGGTAGATTAAAAATTTCTAAGTAGGTCTACCAAAAGGTGAATTTAAACCGTATAACAGTAAACAATTTATAATATCGCCGGAAAAAATCTGCAGAAAGTGAATGCAGATAGTTCCGTGAAAAAGACGAAAACGATATCGTGCACCGTTGTTTAAACCATGTGCCTCTAAATACCAGGAGGAGATAAAGTTACAAATTCATGTTTTTTTTTTGGCCAGAAGTGTGTTGGTAGAGAGAAGTGGTAATGAGCTCATTAAATGGGGTTTAAAAACAAAGTGTAAAAAGAATGAGAGAGTGAGTGATGTAATAAAGGGGGAGAAAGAAAACATTAAGGAGAGTACTGGTTCGTATAATATATATAGAATTTACATATTTTGATATTGTAACCTTATTGACAAAAATTATAGATAAAGTAAAAAAAGAAAAGAAAGAAGTCAATTTTTATGGTAAATAAAATAGTATTTGAATTATCATGAATAAGTGTTAGAGTAAGTTATTACGCCCGTTTAACATAACCTGTCCTGTATGGAAAATCTCGCCTAAACGAACCTGGTAAGTAATTAAAAGTAAATAATGGGAAAATGTATTAAGGTTTCCATATTTGTCTTTTAGTTTAAAAATATTGGTGGCGACCTATAAGTTTGGAATCTTCTGTTTTTGGTAAGTCAGGGCGAGTGCGAAAAAAGATCGTAAAACGTAAGTAAAAGTTTATAATGAGGGGGGAGAGAAAATGAAACGTAACATGCTTAAGGAAAGTGGATTATCAACCACAAAAATATATGTAAAAACACTCAAAGAAGTGAATAATTAAATAAGTTTAGTGATAAATAGGAACTAATATCATTCAATGAAAGATTAGTCCAAATAATATTGTTTTTTAGTTAGAAATAAGGATTAAGAGAAATGAATGTTTAAATACAAAAGTTATATTGTGACGATTTAAAGCCAATTTAAATAGCACAAAAAAAAAATTTGTTTGAAATAAGAAGTGAGAAAATAATTCACCCTCCCCTTTGTACAAAATACCTATACCTTCTTGTCAACCACGAGTACGGACATGCAAATCATAATGTTGTTGAGCTAATTAAAATAACCATCCTAATTATATAAAAAAGGACGTGATAATAATAAATAAAATATTGACTAAATAAAGAAGCTACAGTAGGATTAATAGTAGCTAAGTAGAGGTAAATAATAATAATAAAAGTACGAACTATTTCTTCTCGCGGCGGGAACTGCGCCAAAACTCCCTACTCAGCCACAAAACCTTACGACAGTCTCCTCTGAATCACGGCTAAGCCAACAGCCTTGTCATGTGTTGTGAAGACGAATACTTCTATAATGCAAAACTAGGTATTCGTGAATAAGTGTTTCGTGGTTACACAAGCCCCACATGTAGTTAAACGAAGTGAAATGTAAAAACAAAAGTTACGTAGTTTAAATGTAAATAAAAAATTAAAAAAATGGCATAGCCGACACATCTCTTTATGAAATGGTTTAATCTTTAAGGTATGTTACACACCATATCATAAGGTAACATCAGTGCAGTTTAAACCAAAATGTAAAAGTGAACACGACCGACCGGAGTGAATCAACAACAACAACAACAACACTATGAGCTCCAGGTAGCCAGAATCCGAGCCTCATGACTGCGCTAACTACTTAGAGTCAACCACTGAAATGGAGGAACACAAACTACAACTAAGATCATCCAGGAAAACCTACAGAAGAGGACCATGAAGAGGACAAGCTGTGGACCAACATCATACCCAGGTGACATGGAAGCATAACTTCCGTGGTTATATTGTTTTCTAAGAACCCAGAGTAAAAACAAAAACAGTTTATTTTTGTAAAGACTCATACAAATCATGTAAATCATAACTTAATAATATGTATACTTTCTGTAATGACATAAGAGTAATCTGAAGTTGGATACAGATATAATTAATTCAAAATTGAATCAAACTATTCTTCAAATAGTTTGCATAATGTCAAAGTACTTTTAAAATATAAAAAGAATTAGAACCCGGATCCGTGGTATTCTATGTAATATACAGTTGTATTGTTTTGAGCTCATCATAGTAACAGTTTAATGAGAATAAGAGTATAAAATGCAGAACCTATCAGAATCTTTCATTTAATAACAATAAGAATCATTAAAGGTATTATTTTGGAATCTTTATTTTGGAAGCTGTAATAAAGAGATGTTTTTGCTAAACAGAAGAGAGTGAGTAAATTTACGTAACCTTAGTCAAACTCCTGATCTTTACAGGTTCCCAATTTGTTGGTAAGTAATTAGTACTAACAATGGCAGCCGGTTTAATTGACAGAGGTCAATTAAACTGGTTCCCTGTGTTATAATGTCTTAACAGGAGGAGACGTTGTAAAATGCGCCACTCTGCTGCTGCTATAAGTAAACTGCTGCTTCATTATAAGAAATTACGGCTTTAATATAAAAATTTGTGTACATCATGGCATATGTAAAATGCACCATTGCTGCTAAATAATAAACATTTAATTAACAAAAGGCGTAAATTTATTCACTCTGAATTTGTGAACTAGAACAAGATAAAAACAAAATAAATAAATCTGTATTAATAGAATAATGATAGTAGTATAAGGAAAGCAACGTAATAAGCAAGTCCCCGCTTGTAAAAATATTCCATTTTCATCCTGTCTGTATACTGACAGGCTGTTTCATGTTGGAGTCGTGTTGTGGAATGTACGTTCTGACCCGTGCGTTCTATTCACGGAAGTATATTCAATAAACTAAAGTGTAATAAAAGTCTAGTAGTACTTGGTAAACAAAATCTAAACCTATCAGAATTATAGTTTATTACCGTGAGAGTAGTAAAATTTAATAGAAGTTTAGTAAAGCACAAAATAATAATAAGCGCATACTTAAAGATTGCAAGCCCAGGTTCTCGCCTGTTTGATAAGTCACTCCCAAGCCTGTCACTAAAGGACAAGCTCGTGCAGGAAATAATCGTGTTTCAGGTTGTAGGAAGTCACCCTCTCTTTGTTGAGAACACCTGCCTATGTAAACAATAAGCCACCCTAACTCATTGAATCAACCTCCCCAACAGCTGGTAAAAGTGTAGAAGAGCTCTCCTATTGTTTACACTAGCACAATGAACTCTCTGGGTGAAATTTCTTTAACCTGTTAAAAATGATATTACCTTATTATCTCCACAGATAATTATTAGAATTACATATATTTGAATTTATTTGAGATAATTTAAAAGTTGATTTATTAGTATAAGATTGTTATCGTATATATATATATATATATATATATGTGTGTGTGTGTGTGTGTGTTTAAATAAATTCAAATTTCATAAGAGTGTTTAAAATAGATAACATATTTTAAAGTACGTAGTATATAAGATTTAAAAATCATTCGTACGACTACAATGGCTCAATTTAACACTGACTTGTTGTTGAAGGACGAACTGAGCTATGAAGCTCTTTGTTACCCAGTCTCCCATACACAAACGTAACTGTCGCGGAGCTGCACAAAACATTACGCGAGAATAGACCAGACAAACCCTCACTGTTGAATCGTTTAAGCGTAGTAGATTTTGAGAGTGAGAGGGAAACATGCTATCATAAATATACGGAGCTTACCTCCATCGAACAAACCCTGCGAGATGACAAATCCCCCGCGGTAATTATAAGAACCACTCAAAGAACAGAACATCTGACCCGCCGCATCAGCAATTTGTTGAATTGGCCCGGTGACAAAGTTACTCCACCTGACGTGCAAAAATTCGCAGAAGAAGCTTTACAACAATTACCTGAGATAATGCGCGAATTACGTAGAAGGTCCGAATCGTTTAGAATAGAAGAGATTGAAGAAGCAATGACGAAACTAAATATTTCCCCTACCCAATCTCCTACTCAAGAACAGCAACCCAGTGCTGTAAAATTTCAATTTCTCCAGGAATCTAGTATAGAACTCAGTAAGGATCGGTTAATGGTAAGACAAGCAGATACCCTCCCCGTAACCACCTCGCCATTTCCAAATGAACTAGGGAATATTACCCGTAATTATGATTTACCTCCTCTATTACAGACAAATCCATCAGTGGAAAAACCTGTAACGACACCTCAATTAAATTTCAGCACTGAGTTCTATGGAAAAATAACTAACCCCGTAGAACGGATTTTATCTGAAATACCAACCACTGATGGGCTGAATATTACGAAACTCCTAGGCTTTATCAAGCACCTGTTACAAATAAAGGATCTGCGACAACTAAAAGATGACCAAATTTTACAAGTACTTCTACCTAAATGTAGATCTCCTTTAAAAGATCGTGTGTTAGAGTCACTAAGGTATAATCACCCTGTAGAAGAACTACATACCACCCTGATAAGACACTTCATCCCCACCGGTATCTACGAAGAATTAAAGCAGAATTCCGTACTTCGTGTACAAGGAGCGTACGAGAAAATAGCTCATTATATATCTGAAATAAGGGAATCGGCCTTATTACTACAAGTTAACTGGAGTGAACAACAGCTAGTAGACACTATCTTAGTAGGACTATCTCCCGAGGAGCGATCTCGCTTAGCACTTATGAAGAGACCAACCACATTCACAGAACTGGAACTGTGTTGTATACATTCACCCAACGGCTGGTATTCAGATCAGAACAGACGCGTGTTAATGTCCCAGACTCAACGCAGGGATTCATTCCTACCTCTACCCCTTGGGACCGATACTCGAACCTACCGCGATAAGCGATTCGTAAGAACTTCTAAAACCCAGAGCTACCCCAATACATCAAACTCCCTACCAAAACCCCAACAGCATGCGAGCGATGCCAATAACGAAAGAAGATGTTATAACTGTGGAAAGTCCGAACACATTAGCAAACATTGTAAACAAAAGCGGTACCAAAAAAAAACCGATCAGTCAAAAAACATGTGAAGCAGGAAGAACCAAAATCCTACGTCTTCCGCAGCATCAAAAGGAAAGGTATAAACACTAATCACCCTAAAGTAAAAATAAAAATAAACAAACGTATAGACCCTTACGTAACAAGATTTATTACAAGTGCAACTCTATTGGTACATGCAAAACAAGTATATGCCAATTACCCTACATACAGATAGACCTTGGAGCAACGAATATCCTAGGTTTAATCGATTCGGGATCTACACGTAGTCTTATCAGTCAACAGCTAGCCACCGTCTTAGCTAATCATAATCTTATTAGACGTAGCCAAAACGTGAACATAAAGTGTGCTACCGCGAATAAGCAAAACCTAAATATATCACGCAGTATTACTGTCAAATTAAAAATAAAGAATTTTACTTGGTATGTTCCACTACTAGTAGCTGAAGTATTAGGATAAAACTTAATACTAGGCGCCGATTTTATAAGCAAAACTGGCTTAATTCTCGACATATACGCTAAACAATATTGCTTTCGATTTGATCGCACTCGAAAATATCAGTTCGACTCCGAGCTAAATAACAGCGAGAATTGTGAAACATCAACTATTCATCTGAAGCATAATGAATCTGGCTTGAGTCATTTAAAAGGTAATGAGCGACAAAGAATTCAAAAGCCAATAAGGGAATTTTCTACTGTACTCACACCCAATTTAGGATTGACCAATCTAATCGAATACAAAATAAATCTCAGCGACAACAAAGTAATACGTCTGCATCCATACAAATTATCACCGCCCAAGATGGAAATAATGAGAAACCTAATCAACAAACTCCTAGAACAACACGTCATCGAACCGTCAACTTCTCCATACTCATCTCCTGCATTCCTAGTACCGAAAGGAACTGACAAACATAGACTAGTCGTGGATTATAGACAGCTGAATAAGAATATAGAATTTGAATCTATTCCCCTGCCCGACATTCACAGCGCATTCCATTATTTTACAAAAGCAAAAATTTTCACCATAATGGATCTCAACCAGGCTTTTCACCAAATCCCACTAGCTGAGGAATCAAAACACCTAACTGCATTTGCTGTCCCATTTAATCTATATCAATTTACTAGGGTACCCTTCAGAATATCACAAGGAAGTTCAGTATGTAGCAGACTGTTAGAAAAAATATTCCATGACGTTCAATTTAAATTCATATATCACTATCTTGATGACATAGTAGTATATAGTGAATCGATGGCTCAGCACATTCATCACTTGCGTGAGGTATTATCAAGGTTAAACAATGCTGGACTAATGGTAAACCCCAGTAAAGTTAATTTCGCAGTAAAACAATTCTCCTTCTTAGGTCATATAGTATCGGCTGAAGGTAAGGTTAGCATTGACCCCGAACGCACGCGTGCAATCCGAGAATTTTTACCACCTAGAGACACCAAAGGTATAGCTCGATTTTTAGGTATGATCAATTATTTTCACAAGTACATACCCCACCTAGCGGATATAGCAGCCCCATTAAATGCATTAAGGAAGAAAGGAACGAAATTCGAATGGACTACTCGACACCAAGCCGCATTCGAAACACTCAAAGAAAGCATAATATCACCCCCGGTATTGCAGTTAGCAGATTTCAGTAAACCATTTGTCGTACAGACCGACAGTTCTAGTGTAGCATTAGGAGCAGTAATATACCAAGAAATAGATAATACAAGACTACCGATCAGCTATGCATCACGTACTTTGACGGAGCAAGAAAGGAAGTTCTCAGCCTATGAACTTGAATGTTTAGCTGTAGTGTTCGCCTTCGAAAAATTCAAACCATTTTTGGAACACAAGGAATTTCTACTAGAGACCGACAACCAAGCTTTGTCGTGGTTGTTGAACCATCCAAAACAGTTAGGTCGTATCGGAAGATGGGTGTTAAGATTAAATTGCTACAAGTTTAAAGTACAACATATTCGTGGTACCCAAAATGTAGTCGCCGATACACTATCCTGCATGTTCCAACTACCCAATACAAGACCTGGCGAAGACAAGGTTGAAACCACTACTGTCAATACGCTAATAACAGAATTCCCCCTTGCATTTAAGGATATAGCGCACCACCAACAACAAGATCCTAATTTGAGTAAGATAATAGAACAAATAGATAAAGGAAATTATTCTGACAAGTATACCTTGAGTAAACGAGTACTTTGTTATAAAAAGGCTAACGGAAAGTCATTGAGAATAATCGCCCCGGAAATTATTAAACCCATGCTCATGGAATACTACCACTCATCAACCATTGGAGCTCATATGGGAATAAGGAAAACGATACATCGTATTCGCAAGGACTATCATTGGGAAAACATGAACAGTCAAATAACTAGGTTCGTGAAACAATGCGAAATCTGTGCCCTGAGCAAGCCAGCAAGAAACAGTCAAATCGGGAAATTAATCTCAGAAATCCCCACAACACCTTTTTCAAAGATATACATAGATTTTTCTGGACCCTATCCCCGTTCTAAATCAGGAAATACTATGCTATTAATTTGCGTGGACTCTTTCACTAAATTCATATGGATGTACCCTATGAGACGTGCTTTAGCATCTGCGACAATAAAAATTCTGCAAGAGAGACTATTTAAAGATTACGGTACACCAGTACATCTAGTATCTGACAACGGACCTCAGTTTAAATCCAAGGAATTCAATGACATGTGTTTCAAATTAGGAATAAATCACATTACAGTCACAGAGTACCGACCGCAAGGAAACCTAGCTGAGGATACTTGTGAAACCTAAAATCAGCCTTAATATCTTACCACGCTAAAGATCAAATGGCGTGGGATCAAAATCTATCATGGATACAATTTGCCTTCAACTTGGCGTATCATGAAGGACATAAATCAACACCATTTGACTTACTGTACAAGTATAAACCAAACCACCCGTTAACCACCAAGTGGAAAATTCATGAATTATTGCCCCGCGAAATAAATGGGAGTAATATAAAGAAAATATGGAACGAAGCTCGTGCAAATTTGAGAGCGAAACTACAAAAATCGCGGAAATATCACGAGCAGAATAATAGGAAAATAAAGTACAAAGTAGGTGATTTAGTCATGTATAAAACTCACCCTACGAGTAGAGCCATTGATAGGACCACTTCCAAACTATCTTACCGATGGTGTGGCCCCTACACGATTCACAAGTTCATCACCCCTGTGACAGTAGCGCTGTATGAACCCAATACAGATAATTACGTTCGCAGAAGTCATGTGTCTCAGATAACAAATTTTTCTCTTTGTGAAAATAAAGAAACACGACTGCGAGAAAGTAGGTAAACCAAGAATACTACCTGAGTATTATGAAATAAATATAGGCAACATCCTATATTGTAATTGAGTCTAAACTCAAACACCTCGCACGAATAATAGCGAGGCCTGATCAACCTTAGCTCAAGGTCTACGAAAATAAAATAAATAATGAGAAGTCAGCTGACGTATAACTAACCCCTACCTAAGTAAACTAAAGGTAACACTATTGTTATTACGACATATTGTAGGTTACAACTTGCGATGAACATGATAGTAGTAATACACTAAATTGTAGTTCACGTTTGTGACTAAGAGAAAGACGAAACTAGGAAATAAAAGGAGTCGTCGACCACAAAGAAGTCAAAATAATCAGCGAATCGACGCGTTAAGAATTATAAAGGTGCGAATACTCTTTTGTAAGTACACTAAAGAATCTTTAACCTTACAGCTATACTGTATATCTGTATAAACGTAAACAGATACACACTTGTATACCTGAAATATGCTGAAACATACTCATGAGTGTAACTCCGTAAAACGAGTGAAGAAGAAAAAAAACCGGTAGTAGCATTAAGAAATAGAAATAAGGTAGATTTATGTATTTGTGTGTTTCAAGTGTTTTATGAGTGTTGAATTTTAAGTGATTTAAATAGTATGTAAGATAATCTATTAGTGAATCACAATAACCTTGTAAAAAGAAATTTCATCACGAGGTTCTGTGCCAAATATAATTATATTTTTAGATATCCCTTTGGAATCCACAAATGTTGTCCCATGTGTCTTCTTTAAGTAGAGGAGGATGTGACAATTTAAAGCCAATTTAAAAAAAAAAAAATTTGTTTGAAATAACATGTGAGAAAATAATTCACCCTCCCCTTTGTACAAAATACCTGTACCTTCTTGTCAACCGCGAGTACGGACATGCAAATCATAATGTTGTTGAGCTAATTAAAATAACCATCCTAATTATATAAAAAAGGACGTGATAATAATAAATAAAATATTGACTAAATAAAGAAGCTACAGTAGGATTAATAGTAGCTAAGTAGAGGTAAATTATAATAATAAAAGTACGAACTATTTCTTCTCGCGGCGGGAACTGCGCCAAAACTCCCTACTTGGCCACAAAACCTTACGACAGTCTCCTCTGAATCACGGCCAAGCCAACAGCCTTGTCATGTGTTGTGAAGACGAATACTTATATATTGCAAAACTAGGTATTCGTGAATAAGTGTTTCGTGGTTACACAAGCCCCACATGTAGTTAAACGAAGTGAAATGTAAAAACAAAAGTTACGTAGTTTAAATGTAAATAAAAAATAAAAAAAAAAGGCATAGCCGACACATCTCTTTATGAAATGGTTTAATCTTTAAGGTATGTTACACACCATATCATAAGGTAACATCAGTGCAGTTTAAACCAAAATGTAAAAGTGAAAACGACCGACCAGAGTGAATCAACAACAACAACACTATGAGCTCCAGGTAGCCAGAATCCGAGCCTCATGACTGCGCTAACTACTTAGAGTCAACCACTGAAATGGAGGAACACAAACTACAACTAAGATCATCCAGGAAAACCTACAGAAGAGGACCATGAAGAGGACAAGCTGTGGACCAACATCATACCCAGGTGACATGGAAGCATAACTACCGTGGTTATATTGTTTTCTAAGAACCCAGAGTAAAAACAAAAACAGTTTATTTTTGTAAAGACTCATACAAATCATGTAAATCATAACTTAATAATATGTATACTTTCTGTAACGAGATAAGAGTAATCTGAAGATGGATACAGATATAATTAATTCAAAATTGAATCAAACTATTCTTCAAATAGTTTGCATAATGTCAAAGTATTTTTAAAATATAAAAAGAATTAGAACCCGGATCCGTGGTATTCTATGTAATATACAGTTGTATTGTTTTGAGCTCATCATAGTAACAGTTTAAAGAGAATAAGAGTATAAAATGCAGAATCTATCAGAATCTTTCATTTAATAACAATAAGAATCATTAAAGGTATTATTTTGGAATCTTTATTTTGGAAGCTGTAATAAAGAGATGTTTTTGCTAAACAGAAGAGAGTGAGTAAATTTACGTAACCTTAGTCAAACTCCTGATCTTTACAGGTTCCCAATTTGTTGGTAAGTAATTAGTACTAACAATGGCAGCCGGTTTAATTGACAGAGGCCAATTAAACTGGTTCCCTGTGTTATAATGTCTTAACAGGAGATGTTGTAATATGTTAAATGTTTAAAGTTATGGTAATGATGTTATAGGGAGATACAGAGAAGATGATAGTGATAGTAGAATTATAATTGTTGAATTAGTATTATGAATAAGTTGTACAGTCATACCCCGCTTTACGCGACCCACATAACGCGAATTCGCTGTAACGCTTTTTTTTTTTTTTTTTTACTGTATTTAGACAGCTGATTTGTACAGATAAATAAGAGGTTGCATTAGGTCAGACGTAGATCTGTATATAAGTGTCAGCCAAAACAGTAGTACTTTTGTAAACATACATGGCTGTGCCATTACACATTATAAATGTTATTTGACCTTGAATACTCTTGTTGGCGGGATTCAGATGAATGTGAAATCGTATCTCTGTGCTGGAGACCCGTGGTGACGCTGAATAGACAACACATTTTCACTACACACAGCAGTGGCTGACGTTTATTAACCATTTCTGAGTTCCCGATGCCACAACTCAGATTAAACTGTGCACAATGTTTGTAGAAAAGGCGGACGTGTGTGACGTAGGCATTAGTTTGCAAAATGCATCTTCCATTCCCACCAGAAATGTATTCATGTTTTTTGTTTATCTTGTCTCAGCCAAATAAATATTACTGTACTGTATACGTACTAATTTATATTCTTGGAATGGTAGTTCGGGTTAATCCATAGTAGGGCCCCAAGGGGGTAGTAGGGCCCCTTGTTGAACTTAAGTCTTGGCCAATTTCCTGGAAAACCATTCACTCTTCCCCCCCCCCCACGTTATTGGCGATTTCCTTTCAGTTTAGTTCGAACATTCAATTAGAACGGATTAACAATGTGCGCTGATAAAATGTCGAAATTAGCAGTTAAACGTAAATCGTTGACTCTTGAAGTTAAAATGAAAATTTTAAATCGTATGAAGTCGGGTGTTGGTGCCACAGAAGTCGGTCATGAGTTTGACATATCGGAGTCAACGTACGTACAATTGTAAAAAATAAAGAAAAAATTGTGCTATCCAGTCAGTCCGCGGGTACATCTATTGCTGCTACAAAAGTGAATCGGTCTAGATCCTCTATTATGGATAAAATGGAACACCTATTGTCAGTTTGGGTTGAAGACATGAACCAGCGGCGAATGCCTTTAATCCAGGCTGTTATCATGGCTAAAGCTAAGTCCCTGTTTGACGACATTAAAAAAAAAGGAGGAAGAATTTTCGACCATTGAATTTAAAGCAAGTTGAGGTTGGTTTGATCGATTCAAACGTCGCTCAAACCTACACAGCCTTCGACTTCAAGGTGAATCAGCAAGTGCCGACATGGAAGCAGCTGATAAATATCCTTCCACATTTAAGGATTTGGTGAACAGTCGAAGCTATCCCCCTAACCTTGTTTTCAATGTGGATGAGACAGGGCTGTTTTGGAAAAAGTTACCTTCACGCACTTTCATTTCTAAAAGTGAGCGACAGGCCCCTGGCTTCAAAGCGGCCAAGGATCGGCTTACACTTCTATTGGGGGGTAATGCAAGTGGAGATTTGAAATTAAAACCTCTTTTGGTGTACCACTCAGAAAATCCACGAGTGATGAAATTTTATAAAAAAGAAAATTTCCCTGTCATATGGACATCAAACAAGAAGGCTTGGGTGACAATGGCTGTGTTTAATGATTGGTATCTTAACCATTTCATCCCTGAAGAAAAAAATTTTGTGAGGAGAACGACTTAGAACATAAAGCTCTGTTAGTTCTGGATAACGCGCCCGGTCATTCTGTTACCTTGGAAAGCCTCCAAACTGATTTTCCTGTTGATGTTGTGTTTCTTCCTCCCAATACAACTTCATTATTGCAGCCTATGGATCAGGGAGCAATTGCTGCTTTTAAAGCGTATTATTTGCGCCGCACATTCGGCCAATTAATTCATGAAACAGATTCAGCAGACAAGCAGTCAATGAAAGAATGATGGAAATCGATTAACATTACGAAAGCCATTGAAAATATTGATCTTTCATGGAAAGAAGTTATGCAACATTGCATGAATGGTTGTTGGAAAAAACTGTGGCCGGACGTGGCCAAAAATGAAGAAAATAAAGTTTTTTCAAATTTAGTGAATGACATCACACAGCTAGCCAACACAGGGAGGCTAAGTGAAGAATCCATAGAAAAACAAGACATTATGGAATTGAGTGAATCCGACGCACATCCTTTGACAAACGAAGAACTTCTGGATCTACAATCTCAAGATGAAGCGGAAAAAGAAGAGATCGTTCCTGAAGAAACACCGCGAATTTTGTCAACTAAAATTTTGCAGGAAGGTTTAATATTAAAATAATATTCAAACAAGATTAAACCTCATAGAGCAAAATGAAGTTGATTGGGAGAGAATTGCGAAAGTCAAAAAAGTTGTCAATGATGGAATAGATTGTTATCAACAACTATTAAATGAGAGGAAGCGAAAAGCATCACAACCAACTCTACACACATTTTTTAAAAAGGCTGCGACTGAGAAGCCACATGAGGAACCTCAACCCGGAACTTCTCAAGGATCTTCTTTGTGATCAATTGTAAGTGAATTAGGTAGATGTTTGTATAAATTATTTTTGTACATATTCGTTTGTATGTACGTATGTACAGTATATCTTTTAAATTAAAATGCCTTTTTTGAGATTTCGTATTATGAATATTTATTTATCAAAACCTTTGTACGTACATACGTATTTTATTATGTTTATAACACATTTTGACAAGGAAAATCATATAAAAGCTGTTCGATATTTCGGATCGAACCGGTCATTCTTTTCATTTTCCGAAGTTGGCACTATGGCTTTTGTAGAGCTCATACATGCACATGAACTTTTAGCTTTTGTCGTACGCCAGCCATCTTAGTGTCATCATCCACGAGTTGGGACTCCTCGGCAGGTAGAACTCCGTACATTTAACCCATCCTCTTCCCAACCAGTCTATCCTGCCTTGAGTGTCAGGATCTACCCAGTCGTGAGATACGGTAAGTCATTTTTATATTATTTATGTCTTGTTAGCAATTCTGCATGCTGCTGCTTTAGAGCTCACCAGAGGCTAATAAATTATCAAGTATGAAAGTCGTCTTACTTTCAATCTTTTAAAATATTATCTTACATCTATTTACTACCAGAGGATTCATGAGGTTGCTAGCTTTTCAATTAAATTGCTTGCCGTCACGACAGGGAGCACGTGTTTCGTAATTTTGTGCATGTTGTTGGTGGTGTTTCGAGATTCAGTAATTGGGTTATAAGTCAGTTTTGGCTGCGTGATTTTTATTTTAATCACCAACGTGCCGTGCCGTTTCGTTTTTTGTGCCTGCTCGTGGTTGTTTTGCATGCGGTTAATTTTTTAAATTTCATGAATGTTTGTCATTTGCATGTTATCGCACGGAAGCACGTTGGTATAATACGTACACATGTGAACTACGAGTTTGCGTTTCAATGCTGTTGCTTAGTGTCAGCAGTGAACGTAGTGTGTGCATGACCAGGTGGGCAAATTTTGTGTAAAAATTTTGCACCTTGTTTTTTGGGGTAGTCGTTTAATTACTGGGTCAAGTCTGGTGAAGTTTGTTTCCGTCCTGTTACGGTTTGCGTTCCACGTGAAATTGTGCGCTACGTGTTTGTGACTGTCAGGCGTAAAGGGAACGGTTTTAGGTTATCCGGATTTCGGATTAGCCTGCCTTTGTATTTAATTTAATTTTTTGGCATGACTATTACCTTTAGGTGCGGTTTATATTTTGCATATGCGACATCCTGTCCATACACGACGCGTTGACCATCAATTTTGGCATTTAAGGTGTCCCAGTTATTTGTGTTTGGTTCGGTAACTGGTGAATTGTTGTACATTGTACTTTGCTGTGTTTTGTGTGTATTTATTCTATTTGGTATTATACATGTTTGTTTTTGGGTGCACTTTTGTGTACCATTATTTTGCACCGTATGTGCTGTAATCTTGTGTAACTTGTGTTTTTGTTGTCGTGCTTTTGCGCTGTGTAAATCAATTTGTTGCGTGTTTAATTTATTGTGTTTGGTATTATTTGCCTGTTGGATTGTGTAAGTTGTATTTTGCCTTGCACTAATTTACTTTTGTATTTATCTTGCTCGGTATTGTGTATGCAAAGTAGTTGTGTCAGACGCCTAGTTATCTCGAGCACTGTTAGGCTAAGTCGGGTCGTGATTATTGTTTAGTTCCTAATTCTCTTATTAAAGGTGGTTGTCGGTTGCGCGATATTTTTTAATTCAATATGCCGGCTAAATTGTCGTTGGCAGCTTTTGACCGGACCACTTCGGTGGGAATACTTGCGTTGCAGCATTTAATAAATAAGTTGGAAGGGTTGCCGCAATTGAGAGCCGTGGATCAACATGAAGCCGGTATTTTGGCCTCCAGGTTGTCCGAAGAATATCAGGACCTTCTAGGTAAGATCGATCCTTACCTATCGGCCGAGTCATTGCCCCAGGGATTGGACGAGGACCACATTTTTTCGGTGGTAGCTCAAATTAAGGATATTTATGTCCGGGGTAGCATTTTAGCGTCCAAACTAACAAAACCAGAGATACCGGTTGGTTCCGGTCGATTTTCATCGGCAAGTGGCGGGCACCCAGGTGTTCTCGTTCATGAGTTGCCGAAGCTTTCGTTACCTTGTTTTGATGGCCAGGCCAAATGTTGGTCCGAGTTTTGGTCAAAGTTCACCACATTGGTGGACGAAAGTCCTGCCCTCACCCCAAAGCAAAAATTGTTATATTTACTGACTCATCTTAAGGGTGAGGCTTATGAGAAGGTTGCCGCGCTTCCCATAGTTGATGATAGTTATTCACTTGTACTGTCAACTCTTAAAAGTCGTTATCACAATCCTCGTTTGGCCGCTCGGGTTTATTGTACCAATCTGCTTCAGTTACCAGCCGCTTCTATGCGATCAGCTGCGTCTATTAGAAAGTTGGTGGACAGCTTCAATGCTAACTTTTCAGCATTGTCAGCTCTAAACATTGCTGATATATATCAAGCAATATATGCGTCTTTTGTATTGTCTAGGCTGGATCTATCATTGCGTGAACGCTTTGAGGCGTCTGTTACGGACAAAGAGAATCTCCCTGCCCTAACAGAAATTATGACATTTTTAACCGCTATGGCGGAACAGAAAGAACAGGCATCTTTGGAATTGGCTTTACCTGCTCTTCCCAGCACTAGCCACCAGAAAACCCAGAAGGTTTCTTTTTCTAAGGCTATTCCTCTTGCTGTGTCTACGTTGTCTGCGGAGGTTATGCAACGGGATGCATCTAGTTCACGTTGCCTTCATTGCGATTCCCGGACCCATTTGCTTCTCAAGTGTCCGCCGTGGCTGAGTAAGGACCCTAGGGCTCGATTTCAGAGTCTTAAAAATAAAAAATGTTGTCTTTCGTGCCTCCAACATAAACATTCGGGCTGGTGCAAAACGTGTGGCTCTAAGTACCACCACACTTTACTTCATTTCAAAAGTGCCCGTCCGTCTCCGTCTCGTTCACAGATTTCTGACACAGCTGAATTCAAGGCTTCGGGGTCATCGCTTGTAGACCAAGTTGATCTGTCGAGCACTACTCTGACCGTGTCTCTGCCCCATCCTGCAGGGGTTCTGTTAGCCACCTGTCTAGCAGTCTTGTCGTCTCCGAATGGTGGTTATATTGTAGTTAGGGCCATCCTGGATAGCGCGTCCCATGCTTCTTTCATAACTGAAGCATGTGCGTCTCGCTTAAAGTGTGCTTGTTTTGACGCTTCAGTAAGTGTCAATGGGGTAGGTGATATTGCCACCAAAGCAAAAAAGGTGTGCCATCTGTCCTTGGAAACTTTAAAACGCGAGGTTGTGGCATCTAACCATGCCTTTATAATTCTTTCTAAGATCTCGTCGGACTCACCTAGGTTCCAGGTGTTGCCTGAAGTTAAGCAGGCTACAAAAGATCTTTTGTTAGCGGACCCTACCTTCGATGTAGCAGCCCCAATTGATGCGTTGTTTGGAGCCGATATTGTAGCGGCTATTCTTACGGGAGAGGCTATTCCTTTGGGTGCAGGTTTGCCTGTTGCAGTTAGGACACGTTTTGGGTTTGTGATTATGGGTAGAGCCCCAATTTCACTTAATTGTGCATTGACTTGTGCTAGCGGTCTCACTGGCCTTCCTTTGGATATAGTATCTGCACATCAGCTTCACTGTCATTTCCACCACTTTTATCCTTCCGTCACAACGTTATCTACGGATACAACAAACCTAATTGAGCAAGTTCATCGTTTTTGGGAGGTCGAAGAGCCTCCAGCTGTACCCCACCAATTATCTGAAGAGGAAAGCTTTGCTGAAAGGTTTTACATGGAGTCAACAAGTCGGTTGCCATCGGGTCGTTACCAGGTGCGCTTGCCGTTCTTCAAAAACTCTTCTCACATTTTGGGAAATTCCCTTAAGGGAGCCATGTCTCGGTTTTTTGCGTTAGAAAGGAAATTTGCGGCGAACAGTCAGTTTAAGAGCCAGTATGTACAATTTATAACGGATTATGTCGCTCAGGGGCATATGTCATTGGTGTCTGACTCCAATTTTCCAAAATATTCATCCCTCATCATGGTATCTTTAAAGTTAGAGGTGATACTTCAAAAATAAGGGTGGTGTTTGACGCCAGCATGAAGACGTCCTCTGGGATTTCCTTAAATGACGTGTTATGTGTCGGCCCTAAGTTGCAGACCTTACTGTCCGACGTTTTGACTTTGTTTCGGCGGTTTAGCCATGTTTTCACGTGCGACATCGAACAGATGTATCGCCAAATTGCTATGCATCCTGATGACTCGGCGCACCTGTGTATTTTATGGCGTGAGGAGGTTACCGCCCCACTAAGGGTTTTCGCTTTGCGTACCGTTACTTACGGGCTGGCTTGCGCCCCTTTTCAGGCGTTGTGAACCTTGCAGCGGCTGGCTCAGGATGAGGCAGTTAATTTTCGTACGGGAGCGGCGGTACTTAGCCGTAATATTTTTGTTGGTGATATTGCTGCTGGCGCTGATTCAAAATCAGAGCTTTGCAAATTACAACGGGAATTAATTCTGTTGTTGTCTTCAGGAGGGTTCAATTTGAAAAAATGGTGCACTAATCAACCCGACTGCCTACCTGAATCAGCCGCTCCGAGTGATTCCGTCGTTGCTAAGGATAAGGATATTCTGGGTTTAAGTTGGGACCATTCAACCGATTGCTTCTCATTTCCTCCTTTGGCCTGTTGCAGCAATGCTCAGGTTCAATTTACCAAACGTGTCGTGTTATCTCAGATGGCACAATTATTTGACCCATGTGGTTGACTTTCGCCAGTGATTTTCAGGGCCAAGGCTTTTTTCCAAAAACTCTGGGCTGAGGGCTTGGACTGGGATGCTCCTCTAAGTGATGACTTAAACGATTATTGGAGTAAATTCCTGTCCTCTTTGAATCATCTTCCGGTAATTACTATTTCCCGGCCATTCTTCCCTAAAGGTGGGCATATTGAAAGGGTTATATTGCATGGTTTCTGTGATGCTTCCCAGTTGGGTTACGCGGCCGTCCTCTATCTGTCCATTTATACTGACTCTGGTCCTCCGGTGGTTTCGTTGGTGTCATCTAAAACTAAAGTGGCACCTCTTAAAACTTTATCAATCCCACGTTTGGAGTTGTTGGGAGCTTATCTTTTAGCCAAACTTGTTCGTCATTATGTTAGCTTATTCTCGTCATGTATTCAATTGAGTCAAGTTTTCTTATGGACGGACTCGACGATTGTCTTGGATTGGCTGAATATGCCTACGTTTAAATTGAAGACGTTTATTGCTAATCGGGTGGCTGCCATTACCGAGTGGACCGATACTAAATCTTGGCGTCATGTTCATGGTGTTTCTAACCCCGCTGATTTAGCCTCTAGAGGTACGTCACTCTCCAGCCTCCAGTCGTCGACATTGTGGTGGTCAGGGCCAGATTGGTTAAAGCTTGATGCTCTATGCTGGCCCCCTATTAATTATCGCCCGAATCACGACGTGCAAGATGTTGCCCTGGAGACCAAGGTTTCTTCGTTTCTCACTCAGGAGCCCCGGGTGGAATTGTTTGAGCACTTGTCTTCGTGGCCCTTAGTGGTAGGGGTTACCTCAGTCATCTTAAGGTGGGCTATGCCTTCGTGGATTGAAGCTTCCACAGCCATGGATTGGAAGAAGTTGGCTGTTAAGTATATTTTACGCTACATTCAGCGCAGCGTGTTTGGACAGGAGCTCGCGGCTCTTCGTTTAGGTAAGCGGCTCCCGGTCCGCATTCAGCGCCTGGTCCCGTTTATAGATGATTTTGGCCTCATTCGAGTACGCGGTCGCTTGACCAACTCTGCGGTTACCAGAAATCGTTTTCCGATTTTACTGCCCAAGCATCACCACCTAGTAGGGTTGCTAATTCATCACACCCATGTGTGGTTAGGTCATGCTGGGCCCTTGCAAGTTCAATTTCAGCTTGCCCAAAATTATTGGATTTTGTCCGCACGTCAGGCAATAAGAACCATAATTTGGAAATGTCTTCCTTGTTTCAGGGCGCGTCCTCGCCCCACCAACCCGTTAATGGGGGATCTGCCAGTTCCTAGGGTTAATCCGGCACCTCCATTTTATTCTTCCGGCATGGATTATGCTGGCCCCTTTTTGGTAAGGGCCTACGCTGTTCGGAAGGCACCTATAGTCAAAGCGTATCTCTGCATTTTCATCTGCTTAGCCACTAAAGCAGTTCACTTTGAAGTGGCTATGGATCTTTCAACGCCCCAGTTTATTGATGTGTTGAGGCGGTTTATTAGTCGTCGTGGGGCTCCGAAAACACTTTATTCGGATTGTGGTAGGAATTTTGTGGGGTCGCGCTCCGAACTTAAACGGGAGCTCAAAAATGTTCTTTCCAATCCTGACCTGTCAGCTCAGATAACAGCTTTTGCTGTTGACAATAACATTGACTTTAAATTTATCCCTCCGTCTGCCCCTCATCAGGGTGGCTTGTGGGAATGGGCTGTCCAGTCGGCCAAGTTTCACATGAAACGCATGATTGGGACCAGGTCGCTGACCATAGCAGAATTTTCGTCGTTATGCATTCGCATTGAGGGAATCTTAAATTCCCGTCCTTTGACTGCCCTATCCTCAGATCCGAGTGATTACCAGGCTCTAATGCCTGGTAATTTTTTGGTTGGCCGCCCCATTACCGCGCCCCCGGAAGCTGAAGTCTCATTAAATGAAGGGACCGTCCGTCATTACAAACAAATTGCCGCTCTGCTCCAAGCCTTTTGGAAAAGGTGGCGTTTGGAATACTTGACGGCACTTTATGCCAGATCGAAGTGGTCATCTAAGTCAAGAAATTTAATGGTTGGGGACCTGGTGGTTATGGAGGAACAGAATTCTCCCCCCCTGATGTGGCCTCTTGGCTGAGTTTCAGCTGTGTTTCCGGGGAGCGACGGGGTTGTTCGTCGCGCTTCAGTTAAAACCTCCACAGGTTCTTTTGAACGACCGGCTATTAAATTATACCGGTTGCCCATATCTTCTTGATTGGGTTTATCTTGTTTTTTTGGGTGAGCAGAATTAGTTTCAATGATTGTTGTGGACTTACTGGACACTTTGCTGGGATTTCCCAGGTGATTCCTTCCAGCTGTTGTCCCCAGTGAATTTTACATTGTGGAATGTTTCTGGCATGGCGTTGTGCCAGTTCATTGGGAGTTATGGATGCTCAACAAATCAACAACAACAAAAATAAGTAAAAAAAAAAAGGAAAAAAGGGGGGAATAAAGGGAACAACAACAAAAATAAAAAAAAAATAAAAAAAAATAAAAAAGGAAAAAATGTAAAAAAACTAGGGAACTAACTAAGTTGATTTGCTGAGTTTTACATTGTGTTTGGCTGGGCCATTGTTTATTGGATGTTAATGGGTTTGGTCTGCTCTACCCGAACCTTTCGGATTGCTCGCCTGGTCGATGCGCCCGCGGCGGAGTTATTCGGCATGGTTCTAATTAATTGCATGTTTTTCTGTATGTTTGTATTTTCTTGTGTTTGCGTGTGACCCCCTCCTAGGTTGGAGGGTAATTTTCAGAGAATGTTCCTGTTCACCAAAAGCCAAATTTTTGTACTGCATTTTTGGCCATGTCTTTTGGTGTAGTTGGTGGTTGACCCATTGCGGTCAACGGGGGCCGGTGTTCGATATTTCGGATCGAACCGGTCATTCTTTTCATTTTCCGAAGTTGGCACTATGGCTTTTGTAAAGCTCATACATGCACATGAACTTTTAGCTTTTGTCGTACGCCAGCCATCTTAGTGTCATCATCCACGAGTTGGGACTCCTCGGCAGGTAGAACTCCGTACATTTAACCCATCCTCTTCCCAACCAGTCTATCCTGCCTTGAGTGTCAGGATCTACCCAGTCGTGAGATACGGTAAGTCATTTTTATATTATTTATGTCTTGTTAGCAATTCTGCATGCTGCTGCTTTAGAGCTCACCAGAGGCTATTAAATTATCAAGTATGAAAGCCGTCTTACTTTCAGTCTTTTAAAATATTATCTTACAAAAGCAATAAAAACTAAAACAACGAGGTATTGGTTGGTAAAAAATAGAAAACCCTGCTTAGCGTGATTTTCATTTTACGCGAATCGCCGAGGAACATATCACTCGCGTTAAGCGGGGTATGACTGTAATCAGATATTGGCGAGGTCAAATACGACGTAAGAAAGTCGTAACGCAAATACGACGCAACGTGAACTGTAACGAAATTTGATACGTCATTATTACAAATTGACGACTACAACGTGTGGCTTAATACACGTAAAGAGCATTTATCGTTACAGATGTTGAGGCCACTTTTGGGTTAGATCGGCGACACTCTAGACACAGCTAAAAATAACTTTTGATTCACTTATTTACAAGGCACACCCAAATTCCTTACAGCTTCTTCTGCCAATGTTTCAAATGGATTACAAAGTAAAATGATTTTATTCCTAATTTTGATCTGATTAATACTCTGAACCCCGTTTATACCTGTGACCCGGTATGTACCATCACAATATTGCTCTCGGCTTGCTCATTAGTATGATGATGATTAGATTATCTAGTTATTTTCTACTGATCTAATCTCTTTTGATTTTACTGCATATGCATTGCTTTGCTTTCTAATAAAATTTACTAATTACTTTTATCCATTTAAATATCAAATTATAGATTCAAAATTATAGCTTCAAAGTTATTGATTTAAAATTATAGTTAAACATTCTTAAACATTACAGTAATTATTATACAAAGAATATTTACATTTATAAAAATTATTAATTCATATTTGAATTAGATTGTCTCTCATTATTGTCTTTGTGTGAGTCTCGGTTTACAAGTACATGGTTGTTTGTCATCTTATTGTTGTGGTAAATCGGCAGCGTGTGTCCTCTTCGGTCCTAGGTCTTTGATCCTGGATGCTCCTTTGTCGTCCTGTTGTCCTGGAGTCCTTGATCTTCGTCTGTCGGATTCTCGTATGCTGGATTCTACTACATGTACTTGGCTGTCCCTCATCTCCCATCATGGCCTCAGGTTGCAGGTACTCTCACGAAAATGATGAGTAATCGTGAAGACCCTGGCTGCTGCTGTGGTTGAGATACAAACGTTGTTGTCTCTGGGCATAGCCTCCCGCTGCTACGGTTGTTGTATGAAAAAGAGTTGTACTCATGAAGCAGAGCCTCCGGCTGCCACAGTAGTTGATCGAGAAAGAGTTGTAGTTGTTGGGCAGAGCCTCCGGCTGCCACGATGATTGAACAAGAAAGAGAATGAAGTTAGCGCATCTCATGTATTTATACCCAGGGTGCTAAAATCATGTCTCGACAATATTTTGCATGTCAGAGTCTGTCGAAGGCATCACTTCTCACACACGATTCTTGTCACACTTAATTCACTCGTCTTCGCGATTTGCGAAGTCTTTTGCACATTACCCGATATTCATTCTGTCAGTAATTTTTATGTGTTCATCATGTATAAACCGTTTTCTTTATCTTAATTAACATAATTCTATTTATTTTTATTTTCCTGTAATTATACTTTTTATCCCTTTTACACTATTTTTTATACACATTTGCGTCATATTTTTATACATATTTTGGTGTATTTGGTTTTGTGCTATTATGCACACAATCTTTACAAAATAAATAAATTCATATAATTAATAGCGTTCCTTAAGGTTGACGCTTTTCAGGAATTGACAGGTCTCACGCACACATGTAACATACGTGTGTACACACAGACAGAGCAGCTGGCATGATCCACCTGTTCCAACATGAAAGTTTGGTCATTCAGATTGCAAGCTGGATTATTATTTCTACTAGTAATTTTGTACAAACCACTATGTTGTCTTTGGTATTGATGAGCGCTTTCGGCAGTCAAGCCATCTTCAGGTCATTTACCAACAGAGAAATATGAAACTGTTCGCTTCTTATATACCGTTCTATCGGACCTATCTAGCCCCGTCCCCTGATGGAGTAACGTCTTACTTAGCTCCACCCATAGTGGGTTGTCTTACATTACCAATTTTGTAGCCGTTACAATTTTGTAATTAGTTTTTTGTAATATATTCATTAGTCTTTTATATTCAAAGACCCAGTTGTAAATTATAAGTTAATAAAAGTGATGAGTAAAGAAAAAGAAAGGAAATTAAAGGAAGAAGTGGAAATATTAAAAACAAGAAATAAAGATGAAAAAAGACTAATGAATATAAAACCACATTTGAAAATGAAGAAATATTTAGCAGCTTATTAGACAACAGAAAAGAGTAGAAGATGAGTTAACGTTATTTGTAATGGCTACAAAATTGGTAATGTAAGACAACCCACTATGGGTGGAGCTAAGTAAGACATTACTCCGTCAGGGGGCAGGGCTAGATAGATCCGATAGAACAGTATATAAGAAGCGAACAGTTTCATATTTCTCTGTTGGTAATTGACCTGAAGATGGCTTGACTGCCGAAAGCGCTCGTAAATACCAAAGACAACATAGTGGTTTGAACAAAATTACTAGTAGAAATATTTGAGACCACTAACACTCCAGTACAACAATGAATTATTATTATTAACAATATGAATTATTTATTTATTTTAATTAATTATTTTAATTACTTTGTGTGCCCTATACATTTGTACTGTTGCAATATATATTATATTTAATACAGTATTTACACGATTTTACCTCAAGATGTATTTTCCTTATTTGGAACATGTTTCGGGACGTTTTGTGTTAGCATCCTCAGCCTTACTAATTTTGAGTCTTGTTGGTTGTTGGTTGGTTGTTGTTGTGGTATCCTGTTGGCCTTTGGCACTTTAAATTAGTATTATTATCTGTGATTGTGGTGTATATTAGTATTTTCAATGTTGAGTACTTTGAAAATTGTATTGATTTGTATTTGTTCAGTACACGTATTTGTATCAGTACAAAACATGATACAATTTTCAAAGCACTCAACATCGAAAATACACAAAATACTAATATACACACCACAATCACACACAATAACACCAATTTAAATTGCCAAAAGCCAACAGGAAACCACAGAAATAACCAACCAACACACAAGTACTTCACAAGACTCAAAACTGGTAAGCCTGAGGATGGGAACACAAAGCGTCCTGAAACATGTTCCAAATAAGGAAAATACATCTTGAGATAAAATCATATAAATATTAAATACATTATATACATCAAGAAATAGACTGTAGCAAAAAGTGTTTAAATATATATACAAACAAAGTTCGAATATACAAACACAAAACTAACTAATACCTGAACAAATACAAATCAATACAAAACATGATACAATTTTCAAAGCACTCAATATCGAAAATACACAAAATACTAATATATACACCACAGTCATGCACAATAATAACAATTTAAAAAACCAAAAACCAATGGGAAGCCATAACAACAGCCAACCAGCACACCGTTACTCCACAAGATTGAAAATTAGAAAGGCTAATGATGAGAACACTAAGGATCCCGAAACATGTTCCATATAAGCGAAAAATAACATCTTGAGTTAAAGTAAATATAAATTTTAAATATGTTATATACATCAAGAAATATACTGTAGCAAAAAGTGTTCAAATATATATATTGTTACAACACAAAAAGCCACCTCAATACCAGGGAAAAAACTATGAATCAACTATATTAAATGTTTAACTAATGAAAATAAAATGACTATGACAAGACAAATGACTATGACCCAACCCAAGTGACTGACCCAATAAAATGAAACAAAATGAGAAGGTAAATGAAAAGGAACAAACAAAAAATCAATGAAATAAAATGAGAAGATATAAAAAGACACAAACAAATAACAAAGAAAAGGAAATGAGAAATATTGAACTCAAATGATAATGAAAAAGAATCAAATAAATAATAAATGTAAATGATAAATATAAAAATCGAATAAAGTAATGACAACTAAAGTACCCTAACCAAAGAAATAGAGATTAAATGTTGTGAATAACTCTATAATGATATGAAACTTGTTAACAGTATAACTAACAATTATGAATAAAGTAATAAAAACCCCAGAAGTGAGAGATAGGTAGGGAGTGAACATGATTAAGTGAGAAAAGAGAAATTAATATTAGGGAATACCCACTAGTAACACTCAAGTACCATAAAAAAGTGCAAAGTGCAAGTGTAAACCCAAAATAAATATAAATCCCTACAGATAAGTATAGACACCTAAAAACCAGTGATAAACACTACAGTTTAATGGTGAAAAGTGCCAGAGAGTAAGAATATTATTGTTATTAGAATTGAGAGTGATTTTAGATTAGGAATACAATGGTATTCAGGGTAAAAAATCCCATAATGATTCAAAATATTAGTGTTACCATAGTTAGGTAGAGAAAAAAAATGTATAGTAAAGATTAGAAGAAAAACATACTAAAAAATACAAGGGCAAAATAAGTAAAACATCCTATGTTCAAAGGGTTAATTAGTAAGATAAAATACATGGTGTTATAATGTTAGTCACCAAAATAATTAAGAATAAGTCACAGACAGTTGCCATAACAACCGAACGTTATTTATTATTATTCCGTTAAAAACTGTTAGTTCATTATTGAAGCTCAAGACGAATAGACGCCAAACCATAATCGACTCAATTTTAATTTAAAACAGTAAAAAAGTAATCAAAATTTATAACATGAAGAAACAAAAAGTCTGATGAGGAACTAGTCCATCCAACCGAGGCCACAGACCAGATTATTAAATTCCAAAAAATTAATAATTTAGACCAACTTATCCGAAAAAGACGCCAGGCGTAATTAAATTCATAAATGATAGAAGAGTGATGACCAAGAGGACACAACCTATTTCGAACTGAGTAACTCTTCACCCTAATTCAACAGATTTGATAAGTATTGCTGAATTACCCGAATTTATGGAATAAATTCTTATTAACTTTTTCTCACAACACTATTAACTCTCACTACAAACTGATAATCAAATTTCTTTCAAGGATTAATTAAAAATAAAACACTAAACTTATATGAAACCAGAAAATAACCTGGGGAAAAATTACTAACTTTTAACACACACTTTTTAAAACTTCAGGAACGAATGGTAATTAAACCTAATAGTACTGTATATACGTACCATCAATTTAAGGTAGTGTACTTTATTGTAATTATATTAATATTTTTTTGTAACCAAAAGAACTCAGATTTATTTAACGAAATTAAAATAAACATTTGTAGACGCCATGTCTAAATGAAATCATTCTGAATCAGCTTTCGCCAACCTTTGGGAAATAATTGTCTTTTTATTGCCGGAGCAACTTTGTTTAATAACCAAAAATAATTTTGTATAATATTGAATAACAACTAATTAAAAGTTAATAAACTAGTACAGAGTTGTAACCACCGTTCTTTATTTCATAGTAAATTGCATTATATGATTTGTGTACTATAGCGATGAGCGAAGGTGATGGTAAGCGCTAGACGTCGGAAACTCGGCGAACTACCAGCGACATTAATAAACCCGCAAGTGGCGGGAGTAATTTGAATCCACCATACCGTCTAGAACGACCGCTCGATAGTCCTATTTTTTAATTGTTTTCAGTTAAAATAATTTGGCGCCACCCGGGAATTACAATCACATATTAAAGGACAGGTAAGGTTCACACTCGCAAGTACTGGTAATTCGTGAGATCGTGACGGACATCGTCAGCATAAACGTAAAGTAACGACTACAACGTGTGAGGTGAACATGGCCCCCACAAGGGGGGGCTGACGGGGCTCTAGCCTGGGGGCCCGGGATTAGGGGGGGCCCGGCGTGGTGGGTCGGATAGCTAAGTGAGATGAACAGAAGACAAAAAGCGACTTCTTTATAAAATACTAGCTTTTTCCCGCGGCTTCACCCACGTAGACATGAATACGCTTTAATTTCATTATTGTCAGTGGAAGAATTAATAACCCTTTCGCCGCGTAATTCGACTGTAGTCGAATAAATTTGTCTCCGTTCGCTGAGCAATTTGCCTATAGTCCACATCGTTTAAAAAACGTCTCCGTTTGCTGCGGTATTCGACAACATTGTCCGTATGGTATGACATCATTAAAAATGCTTTGTGATTAGTGCTGCCCTCTCTGGAAGCCTTGAAAAGTAACAAAAACAGCTGATGTTTGCCTATACAATGCGTGTTTACTTACGAATGTTTACAGTATGTGAATATCTGTGGGATAAGCTCTGCTGAATGTTTATGTTCAGTTTGAAAGTGATCTGCCACGTGGTTAGTGTATTACTTCATTGTTTTGTTCGCCGGCGCGCCAAAAGTTTTTACAGGTATGTTTACTTCGTTTTTTTCTTGGAACCGCGTACATTTTTTCGTCCATCCTGAAATCGGGTAATCGGAAGTGCCACTTTACTCTTGCGATTTTTAAATTTTGTAGACGTAACATTATTTTTATCATCTAGAGGTTTAGCTTTTCAAGGAGAGAACACAAAGATTGGAGATGTTCATAATGGGAATTTTTTAGAAATTTTAGAGTTGATTGGAAAGTACGATGAAGTGACACGACAACATCTCGCCAAAGTTCAACAAAATCAGGTGGAAGGTAAAAGTATGAAAGGACATGCACATTATTTGTCGTGGTATTCTCAAAATGAGTTTATTGGCCTTTGTGCAGACAAAGTTCTCCAAACCATTCTTGATCAAAGAAGAGACGCAATTTTCTACGGAATAATAGTAGATGCAACACCAGATATTTCTCACAGTGAACAAAACGTCCTAATTATCAGACACATATCCCAAAACCAAGACTGAAACGAATTCGAAGTGAATGAACGTTTCATTGAGTTCATGAATTTTACTGGAAAAACTGGAGAAAAAATAACTGAAGAATACTTGCAACTCTGGAAAAAACAATATACCTCTCCATGACTGCGTTCGCAAGGCTACGATATTGGCGCAAATATGCGTGGCGAAATAAACGGCGTTAAGTCCCGCATCTTAGAAAAGAACAAATGTGCCTTGTTCTCTCCCTGCAGAGCACATTCATTGAATCGCGTAGGAGTCAACGCTGCAAAGCTCAACCCAGATGTTATAACGTTTTTCGGGAATATAGAAAACTTCTACTCTTTGTTCGCTCACAGTCCTGCACACTGGGAAGTATTGAAAAAACACGTAACATTATCTCTTCAAAGTCTTTCAGAAACAAGGTGGAGTGAAAGAATTCAAGCTGTGCGCCCAATTGTTAAACATTATCCCGGAATACTTGCTGTGTTAGATGTCATTCTTGGAGAGATGGTTACAGGATTAACTCCTTCAGCACTGAACACAATTAAAGGCCTAAAAAAATATTTCAGATCTTATAAAGTTCTGCTAATGACAGTGTTTTGGCACAAAATATTAGCAAGTATTGACAACAAGAACGTTGTCATACAAAGTAAAGGAATATCTCTTGATGTCGAGACCGCACTTATAAGAGACTTAGTGCAAGAGATGCAGCACTTACGTGACTCGTGGGAAAGTGTTGTTCAAGAAACAAAAGTAGTTGCTGAAGCAGTAGGAGTGCAACCTCAATTTCCCGAAAACCGAAAAATTTCTATAGAACCTGAACAAGATTTCAGAATTTCCGTAGTTTACCCAGTATTGGATTTTATTATCAATGATTTATTGACACGATTTGAAGCAGCAGATACCATATGTGAATTATTCTCACCCATTTTGAGCTTCCAGAACTTAGACGGTCAACTTACCGCAAAAGCAGCAAACCTTGTAAATACATATGAGAAAGATTTGTCAGAAGACTTTCTGCACGAAATCCTTCACCTTAAAAGTATTCACAAGAAAGTTTTCGGTACTGAAAGAACCCCAATTAGACTTCTGAATGCAATTTATGACAAAAAACTGCAAGGTATATTTGCCAATGTCTGTCTCGCCATTAAACTGTTTTGTACAGTACCAGTTACTGTTTCTTCAGCTGAAAGATCGTTCAGCAGACTGGCAAATTCATTGAAAACATGGCAAAGAAGCACAACTAGTCAATAGCGACTTAATCATCTAGCAATATTGTGCATCGAAAATGATTTAGCTAAGCAAGTTGATTTTACTGAAGTTATTGAAAAATTTGCATCGACAAAAGCTAGAAAATATACTTTGAGATAATTTTTTATATTATTGTAAGTTTTTATTATGTAAATCCATAGAGTTTTTAAAATAAATATAAATATTACTTTTGTGTCATCATTTAAACTGACTTATTTTATCCTAAATCCTGTAGAACATTACGCTGCCCTTAAACTTAGCGGTAGGTAGGGGGGCCCACCAAAGATCCTGGCCTGGGGGCCCGCTTCAGGATGTGGGGGCCATGGAGGTGAACACACGAAACACATTTTTACAGATAATTTAATTACCTTGTATCCGTCAGTGACTTCGTTCTAGCGTTTTTTATATAGACGCGTTTCGTGACATGTGTCACATCATCAGTAATCCTCGTCAAATGTTAAAATTCACATAAACACATAAAAACACATTTGCACATATTTACTAAATCACAATAACGACACACACATAACACGATGTAAGTTCGGCTCCGTTGGACCGGTCCGACCGCGCGTGTAGTTGCCGAGCCACTAATTAAACTAAGTCAATCCTTATCACCAGTCATTACCGTCATGCGCGATTATATTTAGGGCTGTATCATATAGTGAGTGAGATTGAAAACCTTAATTGTTCGTTTAATATACTGTTATTGTTGATATTTTTGTCTTTAAATGATTTATAAATCTCAAACTCCTCGAGAGCGTCCATTAACCTACCCTTACCGCATACATGAATTGATTTGAAATTAGTATTGAAATCTGTGTAATTATGGTTATGCATCATTAGATGGCGCGCATAATTAGATTTGGTCTTGTCTAAATCATTCCTTGGTAGATGTTCTTTGTATCTTTTCAAGAAGGACCTGCCAGTTTGACCCAGATAGAAACAATCACAATCATCACATGACATCCTGTAAACACCAGTTTTCTCTTCTAACGGGAATGGTTGTTTTATGCGTTACAAATTAGAAATATTATTATTTGTTTTAAACGCGACTTTTATATTAAATTTAGAAAACACATTGGATATAATGTTAGGTAAAAGGCTACTGTACACTGTCGTTATATACTTTTTATTATTATTTTTATTTTTGTTAACTTTATTATCATCGATGGTATTATGGTGGGATCTAGTTTTATATAGGTGTCGCTTAAGAAGTCTATCTATCATCGAACTCTTGTACCCATTCGCTATTGCTATGTGCCTTATTATATCCAATTCATCCTGAAAGTCCTTTTGGTTAAGTGGAATCGTTACCAACCTATGAACAAAACTGTTGTAAGCCGCCATTTTCTGACTATATGGGTGATGAGAATCGGCGTGTATTGTAATATCTGTGATGGTGGGTTTCCTATATATTTTATATTGAAATTTATTAAGATACTTTGTAACAGTCAGGTCCAAAAAATTGAGTTTATTGTCAACCTCTGTTTCGAGGGTAAATTGTATGTTCTTGCTAAGGCTGTTCAAATAATGTTTCAATTTCTCTATCTGTCGTGGCGTGCCATTAAAAACTATAAAGGTGTCATCTACATATCGTGCATAGAATTTAATATTATTATAAAATTTGTTATTCTCTGAGAACATGTAAGTATTTTCAAAATGATGCAAGTATAAATCCGCCAGCAGTCCTGAAAGTGGCGAACCCATTGCGAGACCAAACTCTTGTAGGTAAAAATTATTATTAAAAGTGAAGTAATTCTGCTTCAACAGGACATTCAACAATAAAATTAACTCATCTATTTGTTTGTGATTCAGCTTCTCACCTTCAATGAGAAGATCTTTTACAATTGAAATTGTGTCATGAACCGGCACGTTTGTGTATAAATTAACTATGTCGAATGAAGCAATTTTGTACGTAGGTAAGAGTTCGATATCCTGGACCCTTTTAATAAAGTCAATATTATTTTTTATGCTGTGATTATTTTTTAAAACGATACTATTTTTAATAATATATAATTTCTTTGCCGTCTTATAGCCAGGTGCAGATGTGTAATTTATGAGGGGTCTGACAGGAATATTTGCCTTATGTATCTTCGGTAGTCCCATGAGCTGCGGGGCGCGTGCATGTATTGGTTTTATATAACGGCGAACATTATCATCAAACAAACTACCGCAACAATTAATAATGCCATTTTGCTGTTTGACGTATTCATTGGTAGGGTCACTGTTCAATGTCCGAATGTTATTGTTATCTATAAATTCTAGTACTTTATTATTATAGACCTGTGTATCTAATATGACAATTGTGTTCCCCTTATCGGCTTTAGTGATCACGGCATTATTAGAAGTAAGTTTGTCTTTAATTTGTCTTAATATTTTGGTTTCTGTAGCATGTTTACAGTATGTTGTCAGTGGTTTATTAAGCTTAATACGTTTATTGAGTTTGACATTCAATAACGCATGTAATTCGTTTTGTATTTGATGGTCGGATACAGTTTTAATGGCTGCTTCCATATTAGCAATCTCATTGATAAAGCGGTTATTATTACGTAAGTTGGGTGGAATGTTATATTTTAAACCCTTGTTGAGTATGTCCAGTTCTTCCTTATCAAAGACGATCGAAGTTTGATTAGATATGCGTGTGTAAAACTTATGTTTGTGCTCAATATTGATCTTACTATGTCCTTTGTTCGCTAAGTTTAAAAACTTCTTATTCTGGGTTATATATGTACTGTAAGTTATATCTGATGTATATTTATTCACATAATCTAAAATATTCTCGATTATAGCAGGATGGACGCTATCGAGCAATTGTAAGTATAATTTGTACAACCGGTTATTCAGCATTAATTTCTTCCTATACAAGTATTTAATTTCCGATTTTACCCAGAAAAGTTCTGCATGTTCTTTAGTTTTTCTTGCAGTTGGTGAGGTATTATTAATGTATATCCTGGCGTACTTTGGAATCAGGTTATTTTCTAAGCATTTGTTATTGAATTTAATGTGCAAGTTAGTTTTTAATAGTTTAATTTTAACGTTTTGGTATTTAAATACTATCGATGCCTGACTAGCTTCCATTTTATTTTGTTTTTATATAGTATCCAAGTCACCTTTTCACAATAATTTAATTACCTTGTATCCGTCAGTGACTTCGTTCTAGCGTTTTTTATATAGACGCGTTTCGTGACATGTGTCACATCATCAGTAATCCTCGTCAAATGTAAAATTCACATAAACACTGTAGCGTGACAGATGTATGCATAATATTGAATGGCAATTGATCATTAGAATAATGAAGTTATAATATTTAAATTTGGAAGAAAGCACTAAGTTTAATATAAAAAGATTAATTCATAGCAACTGTGGAAAGAAATCATTATTATAAAGAAAATACAAGTTAAAATAAAAGGAGTTACTAGTGATGAGTCATCCAAGACCAGTCTCATAACCAAAGGTTTTCAAGGTATAACCCAGGAAGGTAAAATAGTAAATAACAAAGCAGTACTGAATATGACCTAACCCACAACGAGGAAGAATAAATAGAAGAGAAACCCTAAAATAAGCCAAGATCAAACAATACAGGTGGTGTATTTATGAAATAAAGAAGAAGATGGAGAAGATCCCAAGAAACCTGATGGCATCAAGAAGAAGATGGAGAAGATACCAGTCCCAGAAGGCAGGAGAAAAGAAGACTGATGAAAGAAGAAGAAGGCAGCATCCTGAAGAAGATGTCATGCTCTTATAAAAGACACCCAAATCCCTATATCCCCAAAATAAATATTTAAAAATAAAAGTATAACGAAATAAAAACCACATGTATATAAATTTAAGAGAGAGGAGTGTATAAAGTAAAAGTTTCCTGTGAACTAAGATGAAACAATAATATAGTACCCATGGAACAAATCTCCATTGAAAAACGCTAACCAATTTATTATGTTAATAAGACTATACGACCATTTAGCATTAACATAATTATATAAGTGCAAAGTGAACCAGTGATAGTTTTGGGTATTATAAAAAATGAACCTTGTGTTTCATTCTTGGCAATCACAAACATTGGATGCAATGAAATATGCATTTTTCAATGACTTAAAATGTGTACTGTGACAATATGTTGTTCATAAGACATGAATCTGTTTAAAATAACATTTTGTTTTACATGAAAAAAGAAAAACAGATTTCATTATACTTTTGAACAATTCATACTATTTATTTGTTAATGACAAGGTACAATTCCCCAAAGACAATGTATAAAAGACGGTATAAAAACTGTAGAATCCTACTTATAATAATAGTTAGAAATAAGAATATAAATATAAGGTTTTTATGTATATAGTACAAGAATGTTTAAAAATGTTTTAGATATAAGGCCATTTGTTTGGGTCTGATACAACTAACATCAGAACTATAAAAATAGTTAATACTTGTAAATAGTAGAGGGCAATTAAGATGTTAGTTAGTAAAAAACCTTTTTTGTAAGCCATATTTCCATGTTTGGAAATGGGGATTTTGTTGCAAAATGTCTGACTTGAAGACAACCATTTATTTAAAAAAATATTCTTTATTTTGTTTAACTATTGTTTGTATTGTAACCAATACTAATTGTTTTTGTGTAATTTGAAAACATGTTTAATTTATAATACTATTTGTAAAAGTCAGAGAGGGTATCACACATCATATATTGTTTGTAAATTATTTTGTAAGAAAAATTGTTAAAAAATCATAGGCCAAAAGAATGGAAACCAAACTTCATCAAAACAGAGAAATTACTCATTTAAAAGCAAATAAACAAAAGGGGTTTAGACAAAATAAACTTGAGATCATGCCATATAATTGCACATACCATTTAGAGAGATTTTAATAAATTATATTCAGAATTATAAATAAAAATGAGAATGACTAAACTCAGAAATTTGGACATGGGAGTCGTATATTTCAGAATAATGTTTCCGAATACAACTAATTCAATTAACTACCAGAAAATAAGGGAATATGAACCTTTTAATACAATATAGGATTATTAATATTAAATATAACTGATAAAATGGCTGAATTTATATAATGACAGGAAGTAAATTTTGATGTTTTGACTCTTCAGAGTATACCAAACTGAAAATGAAATTACTATTTTTTGGACAGAAAACACTATAAAATGGCATTATTTAATCTGAAAATAAGCTGAATGAAATGAAAGATTAATTTAAATCACATCTAGTGAATAAAATTGACAAATAACCAAAGTTTAGGCATTCATATAGTGAAATAGTAAAGTATACACAGGATGTGAAAATATTTTTGAACAATGTTAAGGATAATATTATATGGGCTAAGAGTTTAATTGAAACTGAAGGAAACAGTTAGTTGATTATTGGTATTTGAACGGATAACATAAACGAGAGTTTTGTGACGATCTAACCTATCTTACAAAGGTGAAGTTTAGTGGCGAACAGTACGTTACTGTAAAGTCGGGAGTGAATTATAAAATCTTTCCAGAACCTATACATTGTGACAAAAACGATCAAGAAACACTAATTAACACTAAACAATACATTTCTACTCTGAAAAACACCACAAAACACCAGAAAACTGTATAACACATTAACCAAATTAGTGTCGGAATTGGGAAAAGTGTTTTGACTTATAATTACACAGACATACTAAATACAACCCAGAATCACTACACCAGTCACTACACAACATTTAACAAGAGATTTGCAGAGACAAGAACAGGAATTTTGCCAGAAAATACATTATTTGGAACACTGCAGGAACGAGCAACATTTTGATCAACCTGACGGCGGCCATTTGCTTTGACGATTCCAGTGCCTTCTTCTTAGTACAACTCAGCTGTTTGGTGAAAACAATTATTATATTTACAAATTATTATTCAATGTCTGTGTTTATTAATAACTGTTAATTTGATTGTAACGTTATACTTTTTAAATATTAGCCCGATTTCTCTGACTTTGGTAATAACTGGCTGTTTAAAGAACCCTATATAATTTTTATATCATATACTTGTAACTTTTTTCGATATCCTGAGAATCGATACTAATCGATAAGAGTCAATATTGCTATTAATTAATAAAAAACATTAATACTTTTCAATACTTAATAGTTCTTTATTTCTTCAATAATACTAATTACCAATAATATAATTCTAATTGATAATCTACAAGGACTTTACCACCCGTAAGTGAAGATAACCTAAAAAATAAAAAGGTAAACAAGTATCGATTGGTTTACAGACAGTCTTATGAGTGGTGATAGATTATTTAAAATATACTAAAACTTTAATAAAAATTTTCAGAAGGGCATTACACTGTTTAAAACTTCACAGCCCTATATTAATTAATTGGTCCTAATTAATTAATTAATAAAATTAAAAATTTTTTTTTTTAATTATTTTTTTTTATAAACATAATTTTTTTTTTTAATTTCCTTCAAAACAATAAATTTTGTTTTGAAACTTTCGGCGAAGCTGAACAGATATATTCCTTCATCAACTTTATGCTACTCGACCGATCTTGCTACCATTGGGACTCGACCAGCTGGGAAACTTAAGGAAGTGTTTCAGGCCAGTAAGACGTCGAGAGCCACACCAATTAAACACCAATTAAACATATTACATTGGACTTGATTACATCGGAGTCACATACTTCACTATCTCTTATCATCAACACTTAACAATCTTATTATTATTTATTATTACAAATTGGCGCCCAACTTTAGGGGCTTTAATTAGCGATTGGAAGGCCAATACATTCTGCCCAATCACTAGTTGGAGCTAGGCAACAGCTACAAAGCCAGAGAATCTCAAGGGAAAATGCAACGACGTGCAACATCTAAGAAACGGGCGGCGGAAGCCGAGAAAGAAATAGAAGTTGACATGGACAACAAGGAAGCAACGCCAATAGACGCGGAAAGTTCGTTGCCACCAGTGTTGTCCAAACAACATGAACAACCAGGGGAACAACCTGAGATGCCTACTCAGACAGAGGAAGTCAATGTCCAGGAGGAACGATTGGAAAAACCAAAACGGACGGAGGATGAGAGATTACATGAAATGCTCAGAAGAATGATGATGGACATGAGTAAAGAAATAAATAAAAACATGGACAAGAAAATGGACGAAAATAATAAGAAAATGGAATCCACAAGTAAGGAATTGAAGGAAGACTTGAGTAAGAAAATGGGGAGTGATAACCAGTCCTTGAAAGAAGATTTAGGAAATAAGATCGAAACAACAAATAAGAAGCTGGAAGAGAAGATAGAAGAAAACAGCAAGAAGATGGAAGAGAAGATAGAAGAAAACAGCAAGAAGATGGAAGAAAAGATGGAAGAAAACAGCAAGAAGATGGAAGAGAAGATGGAAGAATTGAAGAAGGATAATGAATCCACAAAAGAAGAGTTGACTGGGATGAACAAGAACATGGAAGAATTGAAGGAAGACAACCAATTGTTCAAGGAAGAATTCAAAGCGACTAAAGAAGAGTTGATTAATAAAATTGAAAATACCAATCAGAAAATAGATGAAACCAGGAAGAAGATAGAGAAGAACAACCGACAATTGAAGGAAGAGATGAAAGAAGATAACAAGAAGTTGGAAGAGAAGATGGGGGAGAAGTTGGAAGAATTGAGAGAGGACAATCAAATTTTAAGAGAAGAGTTAAGAGAAGTCAATCAGGAGAATTTGGACAAACTGGACGAAAGGATGGAATTGTTGCGAGAAGAAATGAATAAGGAAATCAAGGTTAACAAAAAAGCGATGGATAAGAAGATGGAAGAAGAAAATATAATGGTCAATCGACAGATTCGAGAGATTGATGGAAAGTGCAACCAGACCGAAAAGGAGGTGAATGAGTTTAAAGAAGTGGTGAACATCAAGTTCACAAATATCGAAGAACATAGTCGAAAGAAGGTAGAAGAACAGAGGAAGGAAAATCAAGAAGAGTTCAGAAAAGTACGCAACCAAGTCACAGAGCGATGTAATGATATACAAGAGACCATGGCCAATATCACCGGTCAGGTGCGACAAAGCCGAGAGGAGATGGAAGCAATAAGGAACAGACCGACTCATTTCACCGGATTGCCTGTCAACGAAAGCCGAGAGTGGTTCAACTTCCGGCAATGCAAACGCAAGCCGATGGAGTTCCTAGCTAGGGTAGAAGAATATTTGACCAAGCATAAAATTACCCAATGGAGACATAGCAGGGAGATATTCGACGAGTCTTTCCGAGACATAACAGATAATTGGTGGATGGCCAACCGGAGTGAAATTTCCGACTACCAACAGTTCCGGAAAATGTTTAAGACAAAATACTGGTCTGAGACCACCCAGAACTTGATCCGAGACAATATTTGTAATGGAAGATACAGGTCACAATTAGGTAGCAGTATGACGGCATATTTCTTGGGGAAGGTGTGTATGGCAAAACACCTTGAGCCAGCAATCCCAGAAGAATGTTTAGTGAATAAGATATCTTATCACTATGATGAGGACATTATCAGGGCCCGGAGAGGTAGCCAGATCAAGACGATCCAGGGAATGACCGAGTTATTGGAGGGATACGAGAACGAAGAGTATTATCGGCAGAGCAGAAAGAGAAATGAGAGACCAGAAGTAAGGCCGACTACCTACCCCAATAACGGCAATAACCATGCAAGTAACCGGAACCAGCCCAGTAATTACGACGGCCCTAACAACCAGCCGCGTAATAACCAGTTTAACGGTAATTTTAACGGAGTGAGGAATAATAACCCTTACCCAAATAATAGAAACAATTTTTACCAACATAATAATGTCCCATACAGTCAGAGAAATCCATATCCCAACAATAATGGTGACAGACCTTACCCACCTAACCGAAATTACTATAATAACAATTTTAGTAATAACAATAATAACAATAGTAATAACCGAGTGTCGCGCCCTAGGGTAAATTTTATAAGAGCAGAAGATCGCGGACCCAGGAGATACTATCAACCGAGGAGGAGCAGCTTCCACGGCGCCGACCGAAGATGGAGGAGTGCGGAACGAGACGGCCCAAGACACGAAGAGGGAAGACGAAGTACCAGCCTGGAAGATCTTGGCAGACAACCGAACCGGGCGTTAAACATCAACCAGGATACAGAATGTCAGGAGACAAACCAGAGTTTCCCGAACGATGCCTCGGTCAATAATAATATAAATACTGACCAAAATACTTTAAACGAGAGGAGGCAGTAATAAAAAACGATGACCCGTTACTGCTTATACTTCCTGGGTTAGAAAAGGATGATTTGCGACAAGAAAACCAGCATAAAAACATCACTATTATATGTAACCATTATCTGAAAGACATACGAACTGAACTTTTGGAAGAGAACGAGAAGAGTCTCAGCAACAGTAATAATGAGATAATTTATATAACAGCGGAGGTGGAAGGAGTTCCCGCTAAAATAATGATAGACACAGGAGCTAATATTTCAATAATAAACTCCAATGAGTTGGAGAGAATCCAGAATAAATGTGGAAAAACCTAACATTTGAAGGAGTAAGAGGAGCTAACCATCAAAGAGCTACATTTAGAAGAGAAGGCATTTATAAGGAAAGAAAAAGAGAAGATCAACTTACAAAAGTATAAATAATATGGGCCAGTGTAGAGTACAATATAACCCCATATGTTGTGGTAAATGATAAGCATAACAATACATATGAGTTGAAGGAAATTGTTTCAGGAAAAATCAAAGGAGTGTACAATCAAGCTTCTATGAAGAAATATTATGAAGAATGAGTTGTGAGTTTTAGGAATTTAGAATTTATATTATAAAAATTCGAAAATAATGTAAGTACATCTTACAACCTAATATTTTGAGAAGAACATGTTGGAAGAAAGAGAAAGAAAAAGAATTTTTTATATTTTAAAAATTCGAAAATAATGTAAGTACATCTTACTACAACCTAATAATTTTGGAACAAACTTTATGGAAGAAAGGAAAAGAAAGACTTTTGAATTGAAATATAATTATAAAAATTTAAAATTGAGTAAGTACTTCTTACTACAACCTGATAATTTAGAACAAAACTTTATGGAAGAAAGAGAAAGAGAGAGAATTTTGAACTTAATTTTAAAAAATTTAAAATTAAGCAAGCACAGCTTACTACCACTGAATTTTGAGAAAAACTTTATGGAAGAATTAAGAAGAATGGAATTTTGAAGTTAATGTACAAAAAATTTAAAAATAAAGTAAGACCAACTTACTATAACTAAGTTTGTGAGAAAAACTTTATGGTAAATAATTAAGAAGAATTTGAATTTGGAGAAATACCAAAACATTCAGAAATAATAGTAAAATCACAGTACTATAAACAAGTCTGAATGAAACAATTCTGGGAATAAATGAATTAAACAGAATTTGAATGTTGATAGAACGTCAGAACTTTGAAACAAGATAAGATCAACATATTACAAGGATTTATGAGAAATATTTTTCAATTAAATAAAAAGAATAGTTTGAATTTTACATTAAAACTAACCAAGTTCCAAAAAATAATTATGTGTCAATTATGATTGAATTGAGAAGAAAATAAAGTGATTAATTCAGAAAAGAGAATTAACGTTAATCCAGAATAAATGCTAGACATTCACAATAGCATTTGAAGGAGTAGAGAAGAATAACAAAAAAGAGTGTAATATGCCAGAGAAGGAAAAAATTTGGAAGCAAAGAGACTAATTACCTATGAAACGATAATGAAAACAGTTAATTAAGAGCGAAGAAGAACAACTCATACCAAACAGATGGAGAAGATGATTTTGAACAAATGATAATAATAAGACCTATATGAAATGCAAAGAGAAGAAATACCACATGAAATATAATATAAATGAATTAATGCTAATGAATGCGAAGGCGGATTAATAACTTTCTAAGAGAAAGGAAAGAACCAAAATGTTTAAATAAAATGATCAATATAACAACCTGTATATCTAATGTAAAGATACAATGTTAAAAAATTAAATATAATATATTAAGACCATTCAAATAATGAATAAGAAAGACTATATATAAAGACCATGCTAATACTATGAATAACCAGAAGAAAGTATAAAGAGAATTCAGATGAAGAAGAAAGAGAGTTACACAGTAAACAGTAACCAGAATTATTAAAAGAAAGGTTTTCAACCATAATTAAATTAAATATATCAGACAAGTTAAGAGTTTTGAAAAAATATATATGTAATGAGTATAATAATGATTATGAAGATTTATTAAGATAGAAAATGTGAGATAATCTGAGAGACTACGAAGTGGAGAATCCAAAAATATTTTTATTAGTCGAAAATGAGACTACTTTTTATTTATTTATTCGATGACTGACTGAAGATAATTCCAGCAGCATTATGTTTTTTTGAGCAGGGATGGATATGCCTCTGTACTCAATTTATAGAAGTGGTGTATGGCCAGCAGAGAAGTAGCGTACAGTGCCCCTCTGATCTGCCCCAGCCCACGTGATAGGGAATGTTAGGGAATTAATATCCCAAGGATACAACACGAAGTTGATATAGAAAGAAAATGTATTACAATTATAATATATCTCAGAAGACACTAACTATCCGAAAAGGATCAGTAGTAAGACAAGTAACCATATATATAAAATTAATAAAACTCTAATATAAAAAAGTCGATATAAAAATGGAGAAGAAAATGAATTATAAGAAATGATGAAATTATCATAAGAAATTATTTCATCCATAAACATGTCTGAAATAATTACTTCTGGAGGAGAGCAATAACTTAAATAACAAAAAACTTACTTCTAATAATGCCGTGATCACTAAAGCCGATAAGGGGAACACAATTGTCATATTAGATACACAGGTCTATAATAATAAAGTACTAGAATTTATAGATAACAATAACATTCGGACATTGAACAGTGACCCTACCAATGAATACGTCAAACAGCAAAATGGCATTATTAATTGTTGCGGTAGTTTGTTTGATGATAATGTTCGCCGTTATATAAAACCAATACATGCACGCGCCCCGCAGCTCATGGGACTACCGAAGATACATAAGGCAAATATTCCTGTCAGACCCCTCATAAATTACACATCTGCACCTGGCTATAAGACGGCAAAGAAATTATATATTATTAAAAATAGTATCGTTTTAAAAAATAATCACAGCATAAAAAATAATATTGACTTTATTAAAAGGGTCCAGGATATCGAACTCTTACCTACGTACAAAATTGCTTCATTCGACATAGTTAATTTATACACAAACGTGCCGGTTCATGACACAATTTCAATTGTAAAAGATCTTCTCATTGAAGGTGAGAAGCTGAATCACAAACAAATAGATGAGTTAATTTTATTGTTGAATGTCCTGTTGAAGCAGAATTACTTCACTTTTAATAATAATTTTTACCTACAAGAGTTTGGTCTCGCAATGGGTTCGCCACTTTCAGGACTGCTGGCGGATTTATACTTGCATCATTTTGAAAATACTTACATGTTCTCAGAGAATAACAAATTTTATAATAATATTAAATTCTATGCACGATATGTAGATGACACCTTTATAGTTTTTAATGGCACGCCACGACAGATAGAGAAATTGAAACATTATTTGAACAGCCTTAGCAAGAACATACAATTTACCCTCGAAACAGAGGTTGACAATAAACTCAATTTTTTGGACCTGACTGTTACAAAGTATCTTAATAAATTTCAATATAAAATATATAGGAAACCCACCATCACAGATATTACAATACACGCCGATTCTCATCACCCATATAGTCAGAAAATGGCGGCTTACAACAGTTTTGTTCATAGGTTGGTAACGATTCCACTTAACCAAAAGGACTTTCAGGATGAATTGGATATAATAAGGCACATAGCAATAGCGAATGGGTACAAGAGTTCGATGATAGATAGACTTCTTAAGCGACACCTATATAAAACTAGATCCCACCATAATACCATCGATGATAATAAAGTTAACAAAAATAAAAATAATAATAAAAAGTATATAACGACAGTGTACAGTAGCCTTTTACCTAACATTATATCCAATGTGTTTTCTAAATTTAATATAAAAGTCGCGTTTAAAACAAATAATAATATTTCTAATTTGTTATGCATAAAACAACCATTCCCGTTAGAAGAGAAAACAGGTGTTTACAGGATGTCATGTGATGATTGTGATTGTTTCTATCTGGGTCAAACTGGCAGGTCCTTCTTGAAAAGATACAAAGAACATCTACCAAGGAATGATTTAGACAAGACCAAATCTAATTATGCGCGCCATCTAATGATGCATAACCATAATTACACAGATTTCAATACTAATTTCAAATCAATTCATGTATGCGGTAAGGGTAGGTTAATGGACGCTCCCGAGGAGTTTGAGATTTATAAATCATTTAAAGACAAAAATATCAACAATAACAGTATATTAAACGAACAATTAAGGTTTCAATCTCACTCACTATATAATACAGCCCTAAATATAATCGCACATGACGGTAATGACTGGTGATAAGGATTGACTTAGTTTAATTAGTGGCTCGGCAACTACACGCGCGGTCGGACCGGTCCAACGGAGCCGAACTTACATCGTGTTATGTGTGTGTCGTTATTGTGATTTAGTAAATATGTGCAAATGTGTTTTTATGTGTTTATGTGAATTTTAACATTTGACGAGGATTACTGATGATGTGACACATGTCACAAAACGCGTCTATATAAAAAACGCTAGAACGAAGTCACTGACGGATACTAGGTAATTAAATTATTGTGAAAAGGTGACTTGGATACTATATAAAAACAAAATAAAATTTTTACAGAGTACGTTGTAACGTTACATAACCCAGTCCCAAAAATGATAACTTAATCACCCCACTATAAAGGTCAGAAATGGATATAATATACCTAGCTCTAAATTACCTTGTATCACAAAACATTATAAACTATAATTTAGTGATATAAAGAGTACAAAGTGAGTTATAGTGTACCCAGTGAGAAAATAAGTGATTTTAAAAGGAGCATCTCACAGACTTATGCTGTAGATGTAGAAACAATTGATTATAATAGTAGACTGTATGCTACTGACCAATTATGTGTTTTGTTGGAATATTGTATAATTTGTATTGTGTAGGCAACTAAGATTTTGTACCTAGGTTTAATGTTATATTTAATAGAATAATTATGTTTGAATATAAGATAACCCAGGGTTAAATATAAAATAATAATAATAAATAAAATAATACTGTATGAGTAAAATGGCAGAAGAAAATAGTTCAGTGTAAGGATACTATACGAAATTAATAAATAATATATAAATTCAATAAAAGGAAATAAAAATATTAAAGACCTATATCTAAAGTTAAGAGAAAATAAACGGAAAAACCTTATATAAATCAAATTGGATAATAAACCAAAGTTAAAAAAAATTATTTTTCTATAAATAAGAAATAAATTTATAATAATTAAAAACAGCCTATATACTCAAAAGTATATAGATGCACCAATAAAAAATGATATAAAAATTATTGGTTACTAAGAGTAACCATATAACAAGATATGAATTAATTGTTAAAACGATCGGAAACCGTTCGTTTGAGAAAAAGTGGAATGCTATCAAAAATTTAATAAAACCATATAAAAACTTTCGGAAACAGTGCCAAATTGAATAAAAATTAACTCGTAGTATCCACCTTATGTTAGAACTCCTGCAGATATCAACTTTAACGTCCTTTACTCGATGAAAAATTGAAATAACCAATTACCAGATCAGGCCTAGTTGAACAGCACTTCGAGATTTTGGTGAGATTGTATCTTATGGACATTCAACGAAATTATAAAACAACTATAACTCCAACACTAGAAACAGCACCATCCAAGTAAACACTTCGAGAAAAGAGGTAAAATAAACTTTATTAATAATTGTTAACCAAGAAATCCTCATGTCGAATCTTTGTGCAGTTCCAATATTTCGTAAATGATTTCATGTGTATAATAAAGACATAATCTGTACTCTAGCGGACAAATCTGGAACTACATACTACGAAAACACCAAAAATTCGAAATTTATTATTTTTCTCTTGTAAAGCGTAGTATATAATTATTCATTTCTGACCGTCTCATAACACAAAGAACTTACCCTTAACCCTGGGGAAATAAATAAAATGAATTATTTATTGTTTAATGTCTAATCAAGGATAAAAAAAAATATATATATATATTTTTTTATAATTCCAATGTTTACCTAATTAAATCGATCCAATGTATTGTTGACAGAAAAAATCGATTATAATACTTGTGTACTGGGAGAAGAGAAAATCAGTGTATTACATAAATAAATACTCTGAATATTTTATTATAAATAATAAAACGTGTATTCTTTATTGTAGAGGGTAGTTGTTACAGATTTTCAGGAAGCCAAGAAGAGGACGAACCGCCGGGGAGTATCACCAAACAGTGGTGTTTGTTTAACCTAACATTTTGAGGCAGCTGTCAAAATCAGCTGGTCTTATTAACAGCGAATATTTAAAAAAAAGTAATTGTATACTCCGGGGGTAATATCTTTGTTCTTACTCTCTCTTCTAACTCAGATTAAACAACTTCATTAATCTCTCCCAAATCACACACACTCGATTTCAGTTATTTTTGTAAACAGCAAATTCAACTGCTTTGAACATTAGTAAATATAAACAATACGTAATCATAAGAAACGATACTCGCAGTTGACTCGCACAAGAGGACAAGATAAGACGCAAGACGTTAAAACGTAAAGACTAAGTCGTTACAAATTGACGCAACAATGTGTGGCTTAAAAGAGGCATACGGCGATTAAGTCGTTACAAATTGGCGACCAACTAGTGTGGCTAGAATTAAAGACTAGCGGCGGTTACAAAAAATTATGAAACACTCCATGATCACCAGGGGAGAATCTAAGAAGAGGACTGAGGATACCGACAAAGAAGAAATGGAAATGATTGAGGAAATGATCGAGGAAACGATCGAAGAGGAGGCCCAAGGGGACCAGCCAGACAACCCAACCCAACCAGAACCAGAAGTAGAAGTAATAGTCGGGGACCAACCAAGTACACCCAATCAGAAAGAGGACCTGAGCATGCAGGAGATGTTAAAAATTCTTATGGAAGGGAATAACAAAATCCAGGAACGAAGAAAAGAAGACAGGGAATTCTTAAGACAAAATAATGAAGAATTAAAGAAACAACTCAAGGAGGACATAGAAACCCTGAATAGTAAGATGGAAAGTAACCATGAAGCCATGAAGAGAAACCAAGAGATCTTAGAAGAGAAGAGCGAGGAGTTAAAGAGACAGATCAAGAAAGATCTGGAAAAATTGAACAATAAAATCGAGAATAATAGTGAAACACTCCAACGACAATTGAAGGAAGACAGTGAGAAGAATAGAGAAGAATTAAGATACACACAAATAGGGTATCGTGAAGAAGTCAAGCAGACAAAAACGGGGATGAATAAGAAATGGGAAGAAACCAATTACAAAGCAGATCAACTTAATGAAACAATAGATAGTGGTTTCACACAATTGAATGAAACACTAGACAACACTTCTAAAGGTATCAATGAAGAAATAAGAAATAAAGAAGACAAAAGTGTCTTGTTACCTGAGAATAAAGATAACAAAAACAAAAAGAAAATCAAGCACATAGAAATCAACCGTAGAGGAGTAAAGAAGAATCGAGTAATTAAGAAGATTAAGAAAACAAAAGATATAGGAAAAATATGTAAAAAGAAACTAATAAAAACACAGGAAGAATGGGAGATGATGAAGAATGGACTAATTAATGGGTTTGATTTACCAATTACCGACCATAGTGAATTAATGGATTATAAAGATTTTAGGAGAACTCTACAAGAAATTATAGGAAGGACTCACAATCAAACAGAGTATAACAAATTAAGAAGGTCTATAAGAAAATTGAATACACCAGGAATAGACATGAATAATCAAATATCAGAGAGAGCATCAATGATGGATATACCATTGACATATTGGTTTCATAAACAACATAATCAAGTGATTGAAATAGGCAAGGATACTAATGAACACATGGTATTAGAAGAATGGCTGTACCAGGTAGAAGAGACCTATTTCACAAGGACGGAAATAGTTATGCACACAAGAGTGATCCGAACAACAAGTGAGGATGAAATCATGGACTAAGTGCTAATGAACACTGAAAAATGGGACTGATTTTCGAGTTACTGACCAAGCAAACCAATGGATAGGAAGGAGCATTAAATTCATTAAACCAATTAATAATAATCAAAAGAAAAAACATAAATAATATTTAAGGAAAAAACTTAAATATAATTGACGAGAAGTGACTAAACGACCAAGACAGAGTGAATGAGAAGAGCTATCAAACCATAATCAATAAAAAATATTATCCAGAATAAATGTTGACAATCAGACATTTGAAGAAGAAAAGGAGAAAATCGCCAAGGTGTATTATATATTGAAGGAAAGGAAGGACCTGGAAGAGATAGTCAATGAGATCGTACAACAGCAGAAACAAGATACCAAATTAGCCAACATACAAAGGAGAGTGATGGAATCAGAAGAAATTATTAACAGATTTTATTGCATACATAAGGCTGTGTTATTCGTTAAAACCAAAAGGAATCATGGAAATTGGAAGCTAGTAGTTCCAACATCTCTAGAAAATAAATTAATTAAGGACTACCATGTCAGATACGGACACATGGGAACTTTAAAAATAGTCAAAGCTTTGGAAGAAGAACTGTTTATTAAGTTTAACAAGAAAAGTGAATAAAAATATCAAAACATGCACTATATGCCAAATGGTTAAAACCAATAATGAGTGAAAAGGATGGGATGATGATACCCATCACATCAAATAAAAAACTTGAAAAAGTGTTTCTTGACATATGTGGACCATTCTCACATAGCGGAGGGAGGCATAGATTCAAGTTCATTGTGATTCTATTGGACCATTACACCAAATACACCAAATTATACGCTATAAACAGAGCAACCACAAAGAAAATCTTGGAAATAATAAAAAACAAATACATAACTGAAGTTGGAAAACCGTATACAATAATAACTGATCATGGAACGCAGTTTAAAGGAAGAAGGTGGAGAGAGGAATTATTGGAATTAAATATAAAAAGATGCAAAACGTCTGTATACCACCCTAGCAGTAATCCTGCAGAAAGAGTATTGAGAGAGGTGGGACGCATTTTGAGAACTTACTGTCATGATAATCAGAGAGAATGGCAAAAATATTTAACATCAACAGAAGAATTTTTAAACATAAGTTATCACAATTTCATTGAAAACACTCCATATTCTATAATGTTTGGAAGAAAGCCACATCGAGAGATACAGGATTTGATAGACTTTCCAAATAACCCAGAAGACCCGTATGAAGAAAATAAATACTACAACAGAATCATGGAGAAGATAGAAAAACAAAAAACCAAATACTCACAGAACCAGACCAAAATAATTAAATATAACTTAGGAGAAAAGTCTAAATAAAAAATCGTGAACTACCTAGTACTGTACATTCGAAGGTGTAACCAAGAAGCAATTATTATTATATGTAGGACCTTATGTCATAACAAAAGACAATGGCAACAATACGTATGAAGTAAGCAATATAATAACTAAAAAGATCAAAGGAGTATATAACCAAGTTTCCGTCAAGAAGTTCTACGAGGAAGGATGAACAATAATAAAAATAAAAACTGTAAAATTCAAAAAAAATATGTAAGATCACCTTACGCTATTATTTAGAAAACATATGAGGTAAAATAAAAAAATAAACGACAAAAATTCCTAAATAGTAAGAACAAACAACTTACAATAATATTTAGAAAATATATGAGATAAAACAAAATAAACAAATGAAGTGAAAACAAGAATTAATAATGTAAGAGAATTAGGAAGGAGACCAACTAAAATAAATAAAAATAAAAACAAGCAAGAACTGCCAAGACAAATACATAAAAGTGTAAAGAATATAGAATATTCAGAAGAAGAAAAAATGAACTGGTACAACAAGAAAAAATATAAAACAAATATACAGCAAGTGGCTAAAGCAAAATAAGGGTAATCAACAAAGAAGAAGAAAAGAAAAAATATGACTAAAATAATTAAAATGATCACAAAAGAAGAAAAGAAAAACAAGCCAATTAAAAGTTAGAAATAATGAAATTAACAACTAAATAAATAAAAACAATCAACTGTGTGAGAATATAACAGAATTTAGCAAAGGTACAGCAGAAGGAAGAATGAGTAAAAGGTTAAAATGATCTAAAGAACCATGAAGTGGACAATCCCCAAAATATTAACGAAAGTCACAAGATGACAAAAAAGTACTTAAGATTGACTGAGAATAGGTCCAGCAATCAATTAACTGAGCAGAGATGATGTTCCTCTGGTCTCAGAAAAAAAAAGGTAGTAATGGAAGAAACCAGCTACTAAAAGTTAGGGAAAAAATTATATAACAGGGAGAACGCACTAATGGAAGTAAGAAAAAAAACAGATCTAAAAAAATAACTAAATAAAAAGGAGTGGAACAAGTAAGAAGAAATAAACAAGAAGAAAAAAGAAAAAATTATATATAACTGATAATTAAATAAAAAACTATGCTAGTGTTTTACCAAAGTGATTAATTTTGATGGAGAGGCATTATGTTACAACACAAAAACCCACCCCAATACCAGGGAAAAAACTATGAATCAACTATATTAAATGTTTAACTAATGAAAATAAATGACTATGACGAGACAAATGACTATGACCCAACCCAAGTGATTGACCCAATAAAATGAAACAAAATGAGAAGGTAAATGAAAAGGAAACAAACAAAAAATAAATGAAATAAAATGAGAAGATATAAAAAGACACAAACAAATAATAAAGAAAAGGAAATGAGAAATATTGAACTCAAATGATAATGAAAAAGAATCAAATAAATAATAAATGTAAATGATAAATATTAAAATCGAATAAAGTAATGACAACTAAAGTATCCTAACCAAAGAAACAGAGATTAAATGTTGTGAATAACTCTATAATGATATGAAACTTGTTAACAGTATAACTAACAATTATGAATAAAGTAATAAAAACCCCAGAAGTGAGAGATAGGTAGGGAGTGAACATGATTAAGTGAGAAAAGAGAAATTAATATTAGGGAATACCCACTAGTAACACTCAAGTACCATAAAAAAGTGCAAAGTGCAAGTGTAAACCCAAAATAAATATAAATCCCTACAGATAAGTATAGACACCTAAAAACCAGTGATAAACACTACAGTTTAATGGTGAAAAATGCCAGAGAGTAAGAATATTATTGTTATTAGAATTGAGAGTGATTGTAGATTAGGAATACAATGGTATTCAGGGTAAAAAATCCCATAATGATTCAAAATATTAGTGTTACCATAGTTAGGTAGAGAAAAAAAATGTATAGTAAAGATTAGAAGAAAAATATACTAAAAAATACAAGGGCAAAATAAGTAAAACATCCTATGTTCAAAGGGATAATTAGTAAGATAAAATACGTAGTGTTATAAAGTTAGTCACCAAAATAATTAAGAATAAACTAAATATATACTAGATTAGCATAGTAACTGTTAAAGGATTTGTTCAATTAAGTTTATGAGAAGGAATATGGCTGAAAAAAGTATACAGACCATAAACCTAAATTTTGTGTTATGTTTTATAAGTAATAGTAAATAATAGACAAGTTATAAAAAATGGCAATATAGATAAGTAAAGAGATAAATTCTGACAAACATAATAATACTGGAAAAGAAATTGTTGTTGTTGTTGTTGTTGTTGTTGTTGTTGTTGTTGTTGTTGTTTTCCAATGGCTCCCCCTTGGTACATTTAACCCATTTGGTACCGAGCTTCCCAATAAAGACCACAGAAAAGAAAAGAAATTAGAAAATAATAGACAGGCCATGACAGTAATAAGAACACACAAATTATAAAACAGCCCAAATCAATTCAAAAAGTAAACACGTCATTTGTGACACAAAGCAAAACATGTGTAAATGTAAAATAAGAAAATATAGCCAATTACTACTTAGGCCTAGAGAATGCCTAACTGTATAAATCCAAAATCAACAAATTGTAAGAAATTAACTATTGTATTAGAAAATCCAGGGCAAGTAACTAGATAAATACAATTAGTGAATCATATTAAGATGTAAAAGTTAAATTAAGAACATAAAATAAGAAAGAAATGTAATTACATAATATTAACATTATTGTCAAAACTTTGATACATAAACAAACCCAGCTTTGTGGGATGTCAAAATGATCTTTGAAAGAAAATATGAACAGTTGTGATAATATCTCATACATAATTAAGAAGACAGAAGAATAATAGCAATCAGAAGATATTTAGTATTTTGAATAAAAATTCAAATATCGTAACAATAGACTTAAATTATGAACAGCCAATGAGAGACAGACAGTTGCCATAACAACCGAACGTTATTTATTATTATTCTGTTAAAAACTGTTAGTTCATTATTGAAGCTCAAGATGAATAGACGCCAAACTGTAATCGACTCAATTTTAATTTTAAACAGTAAAAAAGTAATCAAAATTTATAACATGGAGAAACAAAAAGTCTGATGAGAACTAGTCCATCCAACCGAGGCCACAGACCAGATTATTAAATTCCAAATTAATAATTTAGACCAACTTATCCGAAAAAGACGCCAGGCGTAATTAAATTTATAAATGATAGAAGAGTGATGACCAAGAGGACACAACCTATTTTGAACTGAGTAACTCTTCACCCTAATTCAACAGATTTGATAAGTATTGCTGAATTACCCAAATTTATGGAATAAATCCTTATTAACTTTTTCTCACAACACTATTAACTCTCACTACGAACTGATAATCAAATATCTTTCAAGGATTAATTAAAAATAAAACACTAAACTTATATGAAACCAGAAAATAACCTGGGGAAAAATTACTAACTTTTAACACACACTTTTTAAAACTTCAGGAACGAATGGTAATTAAACCTAATAGTACTGTATATACGTACCATCAATTTAAGGTAGTGTACTTTATTGTAATTATATTAATATATTTTTGTAACCAAAAGAACTCAGGTTTATTGAATGAAATTAAAATAAACATTTGTAGACGCCATGTCTAAATGAAATCGTTCTGAATCAGCTTTCGCCAACCTTTGGGAAATAATCGCCTTTATTGCCGGAGCAACTTTGTTTAATAACCAAAAATAATTTTGTATAATATTGAATAACAACTAATTACAAGTTAATAAACTAGTACAGAGTTGTAACCACCTTTATTTCCTAGTAAATTGCATTATATGATTTGTGTACTGTAGCGATGAGCGAAGGTGATGGTAAGCGCTAGACGTTGGAAACTCTGCGAACTACCAGCGAGATTAATAAACCCGCAAGTGGCAGGAGTAATTTGAATCCACCATACCGTCTAGAATGACCGCTCGATAGTCCTATTTTTTAATTGTTTTCAGTTAAAACAATTTGGCGCCACTCGGTAATTACAATCACATATTAAAGGACAGGTAAGGTTCACACTCGCAAGTACTGGTAATTTGTGAGATCGCGACGTACATCGTCAGCATAAATGTAAAGTAACGACTACAACGTGTGAGGTGAACACACGAAACTCATTTTTGCAGAGTACGTAAAGACTAAGTCGTTACAAATTGACGCAACAACGTGTGGCTTAAAAGAGGCATACGGTGATTATAAATTATAAATATATATATATTGTAACGGTACATAACCCGGTCCCAATAAATTAACTCATGTAATACCATAAAGGTCAGAAATGGGTAACCTATAACGAGCTCAAAATTAAATTGTATCACTAAACATTATAAACGATTAGAGTGATATACAGTGACAAGTGAGTTATAGTGTACCCATTGAGGTAATAAGTGAAAGTGAAGGGAACTTTTTACAGAATTGTGCTGTAGGTGTGGGTATTATAAGCGATGATAGTAGACTATAATGCTACTAACTAATTATGTATTTTGTTAATGTATTGTAGTATTTATATTGTGTAGACAACCAAGTTTAATACTTAAGTTAATTTTATATTTTTTACAATATTTGTGTTATAGTATAAGATAACCCAGGGTTTGTTTTAAAAAACATAAAAGATTTAAATAGCAGATGATAATAAAAAATTAAAATAATACTGTATGAGGGAAATGGCAGAAGGAAGTAGTGCAGTGTAGGAATACTATAAGAGACTAATAAATAATATATAAATACCTTTGAAGTTAATAAAAATATTAAATACTTATATCCAAAGTTATAAGAAAATAAACAGAAAACTATTATGTAAATCAAATTGGGAAATAAACCAAAATTAAAAAGAATTATTTTTCTGTAAATAAAAAATAAATTTATAATAATTACAAACTGCCGATATACTAAAAAGTAACTAGCAGAACCAATAAAAAGATATATAAAAATTATGGGTTACTAAGAGTAACGAAAAATAACAAGTATTGTTAATCGAATTTATAAATTAAACCTGTCCAGTTGACAAAATGATGAGACCACAATTTTATTAAAATATCCTTTTAGAAACCTTTGAGAAGTGTAAAATTGGTACAAAATTAAACAACAGTATGAACATTATATACTAATACCTTATTTATCAAAGTCAAATTGCTGTACTACATAATAAAAGTGAAAGAAAATCAATTCTGGACGATCAGGCCTAGTTTCGCTATGTGTCAAGTTTGACGAGAGAATATTTTCCAGACGGTAATGAAATTACAACAAAAGACGGACACCACCGGAGAAACGGCTTCATTCAAGTACGAACTTTAAGAAGAGAGGTAATATAAACATTTCGTTTAATATTTAACGAAGAAAACTCATTCTGAATGGTTGTATAGAACAAAAACTATTAAAAATTAATCACATGTTCTAATGAAAACAAACGCACTCTGCTCTCTTACGGACATTTCCGGAACTACGTATTAAACGAAAATAAACAAATTTTTGAATATTTTTCGGTATTTGTAAAGCGTAGTATAATTATCCATTTCTGACCATCTCATAACAAAAAGAACTTACCCTTAACCCTGGGGAAATAAAAAGAATTATATATTGATTGATGTGTTAAATATAGTATAAGATTTGGTAAAAAAACCATATATTTTCTTGACAATTCCATGTTTACTCAATGAAGTCGATATTATGTTTTAATTAAGGAAAAGATCGATTGTGATATTTGTATTTTGGCGGCAGGGAAAAAACCAATAATATAATTAATAAATATTATTGAAAAAATGATATTGAATAATAAAAATGTGTTATATTTTTTGTAGTGGGTAGTTGTAATAGATTTCAGAACAAAATAGAAGAGGTCGATCCACCGGGTCATATTCTGCCACAGTGTAGTCTGGTTGAACTATGTGTGGAGACTCGTCTCACAATCAGCTGATTTAATTCACGGCGAACAATTTGAAAAAATTTCAGAAATTGTCTAAACCGAGTGTAAACAATTAGTACTTACTCTCTCTTCAACATAAGGCTGAACAACTTCCCTACGTGACCCAAATCACACACACTCGATTTCGGCTTTGGTTGAGTAACATTACCAACAACTTTATTTAAACTTTGGTCTTTATAATTCTTAAGTGGCGACTGCGGAGAGGTGGAAACACCTATACAATAAGAACAGCACATTACAGATTGGCGAACCCAACATTGGGGGCTTAATTAAATAAGACGAGCACTCAATAGGCCACATACAAAGACGTTTCGCTAAAACACCTCTAAGAAAAAACCGCTACGTTACAATATATATATACATATATATTGTAACGTAACAAAACTAAGGTCCCCTACGTTACATAAAGATTTATAATTATCAATATAAAAAACGCTAATTGTCCGTTATAATAAAGGTCAGAAAAGTAAACCTTCATTAAATAAATAAATCAATAATACCAAGTAAGAGTACAAGGTAATAGAAAAATAGAAATGTTTATAAATACAAACTATGAAGTGGTCAGTGGAAAGTATAAGCGATAAACATAGTGTCAAACAATGTGAAAATACTATAGACAGTTTAGACTAATCAATTAATTAGCTAAGAGTAGACTAATTAATTGGTATTTAATATTTTATAATAATGTGCATGTTATTATGTTTTATCATGTTGTTTTGTTATCATGGTATTTATGTTGTCTTTTGTATGTAGCAGGTGTGAAGCAATTGCTTTAAGGAAGTATCAATTAATTGATGTTAATTTCATTTATGTTAAACTTTATAAGAGTAAATATTCGGGTACTTACTTTAAATAAATAATAGAGATATTGTTAGATTATATTTGTAAACTTGGCCAGGAAGGCAATAATTGTTGATAAGATGCCGAAGGGTTATTGTAATTATGTTATAAATAGATGAAGGGTTCAATACTAAAATAAATAATAATAATAAATTATAATCAGGATGAAATAAAAATGGAATGATTGGCCATAAGCCAGTGACACATTGTACAGGAGGTCAGGTCAGAAAAGTTAAATAACTAAAAAATGTAAAAACATTCAATGTAATATAATAAATTAAATGAAAGCAGTAGTAGTAATTAATAAAAAGGAGAAGTGACTTAAAATACAAAAATTATAACACATGTAATAGAACAAATAGGCCTAAAATTAGTATTTTGTAAATAGAAGATAATACTTGTTAGACTAGGAAGATCAAGAAGAAAATATAGCAAAATGTATATAGTTTAATAACACAGATTATGTGAAATTTTTATATGATGTAATGTAACTTTAGTAAGGGAGTATTTTATTAAGTAAGTGCAAGAACATTTTTTCTAATTATGGTTCTAGGATAACAAATATTATCCAATAACAGAACGAAGACTGGTTGTCATGGACGACAAAATGCAAAAAATTATGTTGATTTCAACACTCAATTGTTATATATGAACGAGAACAGTTCAGTTGTCACGAATCTAGAAAAAAGAAAATCTAATGAATAAATTTATTGTAAATCAAAATTAATAACGATTAACTAACAAAAAGGACAGTTGATTGACTTCTGAGGGTTATCAATCGGAGAATATATTTCTACCTACCAATAAAATTAAATAAAAATTCCAAGGAATAAAATTACTAATCAGCTACAGTTAAATGAGTAATAATGAAAAATAATAAATAAATGAAGACAACCCAAGACCTGGAGAAGTCAAAGTAATTAAATATTTTAAAAACAAACAGAAAGAAAAATTAAAATTACGCCAAACCTCACTTTTTCCGACTAAGCGAAGAACTAATACTACACAAATTCCATTGGGACACGTAACTACCAGAAACGCAAACATTAGCGAAGATAAAGAACTGAAACTTCCACTACATCCTGGGACACCAACACCAAACTTTTATTGAGAAGCTGGAGGCTGACATATTCCAGACATTCGTTCATCATTCTGCTCCCAGTCTTAGTCTAGCAAAACGCAGCCATTACGAGTAACTTTGTCAACATACGGTAAAAAATCAGCTCATGTTTAAACTTTATTTAATAAGATTTTATGATTAAATTGTAATACCTTGTAACCTTAACTTGCATTTTCTGACATTACTAATAGTCACAAGAGCTCCATGTACCCTGAGATTAAGAAAAAATTAACCATATAATTAAAATTAAAACATCTAAACCCGAATTCAATAACTAATCGATTCATTCCAGTGGGATCGACGTGTTGTATCTGTGCCAAAAGAAAACATCTGTTTTGAAAAAAATATAAAAAAAATAAAATAAAGAATCTTTCTATGAAACTGATGAGTTATTATTATTTGTTAGCGATTTAGTGTGTTTTAAAGAACTTATAGTGTATAAAGGGAGAAACAAGAGGAATACCAGGCTTAAACAACTTAACCTATAATAACCGGCCGACAATGCACCACAGCACTAGCTTGCGTACAGCTGTTGAATCACGAGAGAAAAGAAAACTAATTCGTGGTAGCCGCTCTCCTCTCTCAACGCTTGGTACAGACTAGGCCTGAACAGTAACAACATAAACATACAGTATACTAACTCATATTGTACACTATTCGGTCAGGACGGATTTAATTAATATAAATTGTTAGAGATAAGAACATATTATACTTTTCATTAATTTTTTTTTATTACAAATTAACACTCACAGCAGGTGACTGGCCACCCAAAGAACAACAGTACCTTAACTTACGAATAGCTTATAAGTTAATAAATGAACTGAAGAAGGATAAATAAGAAAATCACATACAGAATATCACTCAGTTACACGTTAAGTAACAAATTGGCGAACCCAACAGTGGGGCTTAATACCGATACAGGAAAAATTTGTTCAGTAACAATATATATATATATATATATATATATATATATATATATATATATATTATAAAGTTCTTTGCTTGCTCTTATATTTATTTTATCAATATAAGGTGATAAATGGTTGTTTTGTGAAGTGACCTACCTGCTATGCGTTCTTGCGACTTCTTCTGACTAAGGGCGTAGGAGTTTGTGTTTTGAATTCGCAAGTAGGTTAATTCAAGTGTGCAAAGTACTGTTACAGTTATTTTGAATAGTTTTGTGATGTTGGTAGGTTTTGTAGTACAGCAATAAAAATACGGTGGTGGATAAAATTTGGAGTTTATTACTCTGATAGCACATATGTATGAAAATCTTATAACTAGAGCAATCCTTACATACTAAACAGTAATTTGTATCTTGTACGATGTTTTCTGAATGGGTATTAGCATTCAGAAAACGAGCTTATTATTTTCAATTGATACAAGTTATATTTTTCATTAATTTCAAGAAGTTAATTTTAAAACAATTTAATCTATGGAATTTTCAATTCTTTTGTACTTTCGTACGGATTTTATTACTTTAGATGATTTAAATACTCTGAAAAATAAGTTAGCTGTGAATCTAGTTCAACGTGCTTTCATTTACTTGTGATTGTTTCACGTATACTGCAGTATAGGTCTCTAAGTAATTCAATGTTAATATTTATATAGCGCTTGTTATATACGTCTAATTCTCATCTATTGATTATTACTTAAGCTTATACGTGTTATACAGATTATCACAGTATGAATGTATCTTATTAATCTAGAGTCTCTGTTTTATTGGCATCTGAATCAATTTAGTTTTACAATGATTTAAAAGAAAAAGAACAAGGTTTTTTAGAAGTTTATAAAGTTATAAATTATATTTGACTTCCCTTGTTCTGAAGATCATGATGAGGTGCTTCCGGAGTTCCTTGGTTTTCCTGGTCCAATCTGCTAGTGGCGATGATTTCCTCTGCGTCTTGGGTTCCACGGCTAAGAGTTCAGGAATCAGCAACACTCAGCTCCTTCTGCAACTGTTGATGGCTTAACATCTGTGGTTTTAACTGCTGCAACTGCATCAGGCCCCTCGGTCCGGTATACGCTGCACTCCTGGTGTGTGTATCTCACCTTGGGTTGTGCTCCGCTTCGTCAATTCTTCAGCTTGTACCACATACTAGACAGCCTCGTTCTGTTGTACTCTCGATGTGTCTTCACGTATTATATAACTGATCTCTTTACATGCGTAAGTCAACAGGTTAATGTTTTGAGCTGTACACTTATTTGTTGAAAAAAAAAAGAGTATCGTAAGTATACGTCTTCACAGGTTGAGTCGTTACAGTTGAGTGCCTGTGTTCAGCCCGAATCTAACGGTTCGTTCAAATTTTTAGAATAATTTGATTGGCTGAGACACCCCCCTTTCTCCTTGTAATTCAACTCACCTCACTTGTGTGAACGAAAATAATTCTCACAGTTTGAGAATTGTTATTAGTCTTAATATTCTGAAAAACACCGGATTTCAAATGTCGGACAGGATGTCCTGTTGCAATTTGTATTGCGATTATCTTGGCTGCAAGCCAAGTTATGCTTATTCTAGAATATACATCTGATTGGTAATTTTTATAACTATGACATATTCAAAGCTCTACCCCATAGCTCACTCACTAGGGGAGTTATTAAATAAAATTAATTATCTCTTTTAATCTTTAATTATATGAACTGAAATTTGCAAACCCTATTACTAATATTTTGGCAAACATTTTGGCTATTTTGGTTTTTGCCTATATTTATCGGCTTCCGAAATATGAATAATTTAAAATTAGGGCGTGTCCCTAATTGTTATAACTGTATGTGGTTACGTAATGCCACCGGACGCTGCCGTTGGTCGCTATACAATTCATTTGAACGCTCGCTACTGCACACGGCGTGATTGTAATGGTTTAAATTTATTTTACCATTGATTTTCAAAACTCTTTACATATAACTCCAAATCTTTGAGATTCAGTTAAGTTATAATATATATATATATATATATATATTTTTTTTCTAACATTTTGGCGTCTTTTCAAAATGTATATGTTTTGGCGTCTACTCGAAAACGAAGAGTATATTGAAATTTTATTATAACATTACGTTCTTGTGATTATGTTATTTGTGTTTTGCGTTTTATATTTCAATATACTCTTAATACAAGAAAATAATTTTTGTTGTACAAAACGCTGTCATTATGGCATCTTTTTATAATTACGACATTAGGGCGTCTTTTCAGTTTCCCGACAATGAAGCGTCTGAAATGTATACTTTTTTCAAATTGTAGCGGTTTTTGCTTCCAGTGACGTTGCCAGATTTCAACCCTGGGTATTGTACAGTTTACGTTGACGCTTATTTGTTTGTTTGAAAGAGTGACTAACTGCAGGCGAATGACCATTATTCTTTTCTGTTGTTCACGCGCCAACTTTACATCATAATTTTAACTAAATATTTATAAACTGTCAAATATTTATCAACAATTCTTAAACTTCACTATCCAATTCTACTAACCGTGATAATATAATTATTGTGTTTTACGAAGCATGCCAACGTAGCTTACTGGCCTTTCGAATTATGTAAAGATTGACCACTTGTCGTCGGATTAACTAACGGAATTAACAGGCATGTTAATATTTTCTCACATGCATTGATACCGGGTGATAACGTAACTTTGATCTCATTTACTAGAGAAATTTCTTATGCATATTGGCAGTCAAAAATAATAAATGTAATACCAAACGTTATGAACTTATACTCATAATATAAAAAATATAATCAGTTATATTTTTGGTCAGTGTTCTTTATTATGCATACAGTATTTTGAAGTAATGCTATAAAACATTTATTTGTATAAATTTTGTGGGTAACAAAATTTTATAACTATAGTTTATAGTTCTGAAGTTCTTAATTTTCTATAGTTCTGTTTGGGATTGAGATTGATAAATAGATAGACAGATAGAGAGAGAGAGAGAGAGAGAGAGAGAGAGAGAGAGAGAGAGAGGGGGGGAGGGAGGGAGAAGGAAGGAGAGCGATCACAACTCTCCATATATTGTAACGGTACATAACCCGGTCCCAATAAAGTAACTCATGATAATAAAAGTCAGAAATGGGTAAACTAGAGCTCGCTCAAAATTTAATTATATCACTCAACATAATAAACAATTCGAGTGGTATACAGTGCAAAGTGAGTTTTAGTGTACCCATTGAGGTGAAAAACCAAAGTGAAAGTAATGTATTACCAAACTGTGCTGTAAGTTTTGGAAAGGATAAAACTATGGAAGTAGGATGTAATAGTACTGATTGAGTTTTGTAATTTTATTAATCTATTGTAATTTATAGTGTATGGACCACAACTTGGTATAAATAAGTTAATGTTATATTGTTTAAAATATTTGTGTTGTAATATGGGATAACCCAGGGTTAGTTTTAAAAAGACTTAAAAATTTAATTACCAAAAGATAATAAAAATTAAAATAATCGTCTGAAGGAAATGGCAACAGGAAGTAGTGCCGGGTATGAATACTATTCGAGAATAAATAAATAATATATAAATTTATTTAAGGATAATAAAATGATAAAATACTTATATACAATGTCATAAAAAAATTAACCAAAACATATTATGTAAATTAAATTAGTAAAGAAACCGGAATGGAAAGGAATTATATTTCCATAAATAAAATATAAATTTATAATAATTACAAACTGCCTGCATAATAAAAATACTATGTGTTACTAAGAGTGATGAAAAATAACAAGTATTGTTAATAAGAAAAAATTTTTGAACTAAACCGGAGAGTTGAAGAAACGATGCGACAAAAATTATAAAAAATAACCTTTTTTGGACGTTGGAGGAGTTGAAATTAACACAAGATTAATAAACAGAGTAACTACTATCTAATTATACCTGATTAATTCAAATTAAATGGTGATATACATTAAAAAACAGTGGATGAAAACCTTCTGAGGATCCAACATAGTTCGGCCTAGTTCCCGTTGACAATTGGAAAATACTCCAAAACGAAAAGGAAATAATAACGCAAGACGGACCTCATCACAGAAAAGCTGCAATCCAGTAAGAACCATTTGAAGCGAGGTAATATAAACATTTTTTCGTAATAATTCCAGAAGAAAACTCGTTTTAAACAGTGAAATAGAACAAAAAATAATTATTTGATCATATGTTTTTTAAAGTAAACAAATATACACTGCTCTCTTACGGCAATTCCGGGAACTACGTACTACATGAAAAAATAAACAAAATTATTTATTAATTTTTCTGTATTTGTAAAGCGTAGTAATTATCCATTTCTGACACTCTCATAACACAAAGAACTCACCCTGAACCCTGGGGAATTACTAAGAATTATGTAATAATTGATGTTTTTTATTATAGCGTAATATTGGGTAAATAACAACATATATGTTTTGCTCCTTAGACAGATCTATGTTTACTCGGTAAAGTCGAGATGATGTTTTTTTTTAAATACGATTAATTGTGATACCTATATTTTTGATGGCAGGAGACAAAAGTCAATAATCAATAAAGCAATATTATTGAAAATTAATATTGAATATTAAAGTGTTCTAATTTATTGTAGTGGGTAGTTATAAAAAATTTCAGCACAACAAACAGAAGAAATCGTCTCAACTGAGTGGAAATAATGATACTTACTCTCTCTTCTGCATAAGGCTGAACAACTTCCCTCCTTGACAACAAATCACACACTCTCGATTTCTCTTCAAATTGAGTAAAACAAAATAAACAAAATTCCTTTATTTTACCTCTTGAAAAACAACGTCAGTTATCATAATTCAGAAGTGACGCATCCTATTTGAGGTATATAATATAACTCTACTATATCTCATACAATTAGAGCGTTACAGAATTGGCGAACCCAACATTTGGGGCTTGACTCAGACTGACGTTTCGCTAAATAAGACCTCATCAAGGTAGGACGTTACAGATTTGACGCTAACAACGTGGGGCGTATAATTTAACTCTACTGTACCTCACTGCGTTACGTTACAGATTTGGCGCTCAACGTAAAAGGGCGGTAATTAGAAAAGAATTTTGAGATTTAATAAAAATATATACCAAAAAATCTAATTATCGTTGGCAGTTATGAGAAAACAAGAAATGCCTAATACCCGAGGAAAATCGAAGAAGAGGGCAGAAGAAAAGGAGATTGAAGAAGGTGGACAGGAACAAGAAATAGAATTAGTCACGGACAGTGAAATGGACCAACAGACAGGCGATAAAGAAGAAACCGAAGTAGTTATGGATACAGAAAAGGAAGTAGTGGAAGAGGATGCCCAAGGGGACCAACCAGACAAAGCGGTAGCCAGAGAAGAACCTAATTGGCAAGACATGATGAAATTTATGGCAGAACAATTTAGAAAACAGGAGGAAACTTCAAAGCAAACCTTGAACGAGAAATTTGATAAAATCGAGGAGAATTTTAAGAAACAGGAGGAAAACTTGAAACAAACCAATGAGGAAAATAAGGAGAATTTTAAGAAACAGGAGGAAAACTTGAAACAAACCAATGAGGAAAATAAGGAGAATTTTAAGAAACAGGAGGAACAAAATAGACAGACCAATGAGAAAATAGATAGCATTCAGGAAAGTTTAGTCAAACAACTAAATGAAAAAATAGAAACCATTCATGGAAATATCAAACAAACCATGAATGAACAATACAATGAACTGAAAGAAACTGTTGAAGGACAAAGAGAAGAGATGAATGCAAAATTTGAAGAGAATAATGAGAATTTAAAACAAATTGAGGGTAAGATGGAGAATTTCAACAAGGAATTAAGAGAAAGTCTAGAAGGTAAAATTGAACTGGTCAATAATACGTTAAGCCAAAGAGTAGATGAATATAAGGAAGAGGCAGAGAAGAAATTGATGGAAACTAACCAAAGATTAGATAAAACTGAAGAGAAAATGGAACTAATTAAAACAGGAGTCGAGGCACGAATGGAAAAAGAAGAACAAGATAATCAAGTTCGTGTAATGGCCATACGACAAGAAAACAATGACCAGTTAGATAGTATCAAAAGCAGTCTAAACTGTAAAATTTCAGAGTTTCATAAAACAGTAGAGAATGTAAAAAGTCAGTGTGATAGCCAAGCAGAGAAATTAGATAGTTTGCAACGAATACAAACCAATTTTCAAGGTGATGTAGATAGAATAAGTGCTAGATCTGCATGCAGCAGTCATCATGTTTATCCAGACAATAAGGAAAGTGTAAACTTTCGGGATTATCGCAGAAACCCACTTGAATTTTTAGGGAGAGTAGACGAAATTTTGAACAGATCAAAGGAGAATCGATGGAATATGATAAAAGGTCTATTAGACGAATCGTTCAAAAATATCAATGATAATTTGTGGACAGCAATTAGGAACGAGGTGTGTGATTATGAGGGTTTCAAAACTATGTTCAAACTTAAGTACTGGTCAGAATCAGTACAAAACATTATTAGAGATGATATCTGTCATGGTAGGTATGATCGTATAGTGGGACAAACACCTACTGCTTACTTTTTGGGGAAGGTGTGTATCGCAAAGTATCTAGACCCGAAGATACCTGAAGAGTGTCTAGTGACCAAAATGGCGTATCATTTTGAAGAGAAGATCATAAGTGCACGCTTGAGTGGACAAATAAAAACTATTGGAGGCATGGAAACGCTGCTAGAAAATTATGAACAGGAATCTTATTATAGGAGAAGTAGATGGAGGTCAGGGAATACCGAGGAACGAAGGAATGAACCACCAAGAGAGAATCGGCCCCGAGTTAATTATGTACGTGCTAATAACAATTATTTCAATAATAGGTATCGCGGAAGATGGTCTAATAATAATCGATAGAATTACAGACATGATTATTATCATCGAGACGAAGTTCCACAAAGTAGTATGAACATCGATCCACCTAGATTCAGAGAGAGAGATGAAGAAAGGATACCGATAAACAATATTCAACATAATGAAAATGTTGAAGCAACCAATAGTAATGATGTAAATAGGGGAAACGGGTACCAGCAGTGAGAAGATGTGATTGCCCGTCACTGCTAGAAACAACAGGGCACAGAATTTACCATTCACCCAATTATAATACTAATTTGAATAAACCAATAACCATTATCAGAAATAATTTTCTAAAAAATATACAGTCCGAGTTAATGGAAGAAAGTAATCAAAGAGTCATCACCAAACAATGACATAGTCTATATACAAATAAAATTAAATGGAGTGTCAGCAGAGGCCATGATTGATACAGGAGCCAATATTTCAATTATTGATCAATTAGAATTAGATCGTATTACTGAGTTAACTACTGAGAGAATACCTACCTTACCAATTAACAATTTAACAATTGTTGGTGCTACCGGGAAACAAAATAAAACAATAAAAAAACAAGTGTCTTTGAATGTTACCACTAATGGAATAGAAATACCTATGGGATTTTTAGTAGCTAAAGGGCTACCGTTTAGGGTGTTAATAGGGTGTGATATGCTACGGCGACACACTGCAATTATAAATCTGGCCAGGGGTATAGTAACCTTGAGCACAGAAAATGGTGAGTTAACGGCTGAGATAATTGGTAGCCAAAGTGCCCCTCAGTGTCCGAGCTCATTTTTTTTTAGGGAAAATAATAGATTAACCCTAGGTAATAATATAGAAGTAACAGAATCAAAGATTTGGAAAGAGAAGATAGAAGAAATAATGGAGTTTCAGAATAGGCAGGCACCGGAAATAATTAGTATAGAACAGAAACAACAACTTATAAAAATTTATAATAAATATAAACCAGTATTCTCAGAATCACCAGGAAAAGCTAAAAACTTCTTGTGTGAACTAAAATTTAAAGAAAATGTAAATTTTAATAAACGATCATACCCTATTGCTCAAGCTTTGAAAGAGGCAGCAAGGAAAGAAATTAAAAGAATGATATTAGAAGACATAATTGAAAGAAGTAACTCTCCATATACCAGCCCATTGGTAGCTATACCGAAGAAAGATGGTCAAGTTAGACTATGTCTCGATGCTCGGGAGTTGAATAAAATGCTCATTAACGATCGCACGTCTCCAGGTGAGATTGAGGAGATAATGAAAAGATTCTATGGATGCAAGTACATGAGTACTTGGGATGCAGTCTGTGGATACTGGCAAATAGAATTGCACCCTAACAGCAGACAATATGTTGCTTTCATATTCGAAGGACGGAATTATCATTTTAAGCGTTTGCCTTTTGGATTGGTAAATTCTGTGGCTGTGTTCATTCAATGCATGGACCAAACTCTAGGTAAGGAAGTTTTAGATTTTACTACCATATATGTGGATGACATACTAATTACGTCTTGTACTTGGGAGGAGCATTGTAACCGAGTGGAAACAGTGTTAGATAAACTTTTGCAACATAATATAACTTTAAAACTGGATAAATCTAAGTTTATCACACATGAACTACCATTTTTAGGGTTCATTTTATCTGCTACTGGAATTAAACCATCTCCTGAAAAAGTAAAGGCTATTCAAGATTTTCCCAAACCCAGAAACTTGAAACAATTACAATCCTTTTTGGGGATATGCAACTATTATAGAAAATTTCAACAGAGTTATTCAGAAATAACAGCTAAATTTCAATGTTTACTTTCAAAGAAAAACAAGTGGAAATGGGAAGAAAGTGAAGATAATAATTTCCAGATAGTAAAAAATAAATTTCTTGACTGCATCATGTTACATCACCCAAATTTTAATAAACGTTTTTTCATAAATTGTGATGCCAGTAACATTAGCCTTGGGAGTGAGTTATATCAGGAAGATGAAGAAGGAAATCATGGAGTTATCAGTTTTGCAAGCAGAGTACTGAGTAGTTGTGAGAGAAATTATACAGTAACTGAAAAAGAACTGCTGAGTGTTGTGTTCTCATGTATAAAATTTCGAACATTTATTTTGGGATACCCAGTGACTATCAGAACTGATCACAGATCAATTTCGTTTTTAAAAAATTGTAAACTTAATCACGGCAGACTTACTAGATGGGCATTAATACTTCAAGAATATAATTTAGACTGGGAATATATTCCAGGTAAAAAGAATGTAATAGCAGACCGATTTTCCCGGATTAACCTTGAAAAAGGAACTTGTGAAATAGAACCAGAAAGCATTGGAAAAATATATCACATAATTAAGATGGCAAAGGAGTTACAAGATATAATTAATAAAATAAAAATCGATCAACAAAGTGACACTAAATTAACAAAAATTAAGGAAAGAATATTACAACATGACCCTATAATAATGAAATTTTTTTGTGTTCATGAAGAGATCCTTTTTATTCGTCCTACCATTAAGGATCATGTCTGGAAGATGTATGTACCAGCAGCAACAGAAGTAGCATTGATTCAGGATTATCATGAAAGGTATGGCCATATAGGATCACTCAAAGTTATTAAAGCTTTATCTGAACATTGTTACGTGAAAGCTATAAATAAAAGAGTAAGAGAGATAGTAAAAACCTGTAACATTTGTCAGCTTGTAAAAGTAAATAATGAGAAGAAAACAGGCACCATGATTACTATAACATCTAATAAAAAACTTGAAAAGATTTTTTTGGATATCTGCGGACCTTTTCCCAGAAGTGGAGGAAGACATAAATATAAATATATCATCATATTATTTGATCATTATACGAAATACACAAAACTCTATGCTATTAGTAGAGCTATAATATAAATTTAATTATATCACTCAACATAATAAACAATTCGAGTGGTATACAGTGCAAAGTGAGTTTTAGTGTACCCATTGAGGTGAAAAACCAAAGTGAAAGTAATGTATTACCAAACTGTGCTGTAAGTTTTGGAAAGGATAAAACTATGGAAGTAGGATGTAATAGTACTGATTGAGTTTTGTAATTTTATTTATCTATTGTAATTTATAGTGTATGGACCACAACTTGTTATAAATAAGTTAATGTTATATTGTTTAAAATATTTGTGTTGTAATATGGGATAACCCAGGGTTAGTTTTAAAAAGACTTAAAAATTTAATTACCAAAAGATAATAAAAATTAAAATAATCCTCTGAAGGAAATGGCAACAGGAAGTAGTGCCGGGTATGAATACTATTCGAGACTAAATAAATAATATATAAATTTATTTAAGGATAATAAAATGATAAAATACTTATATACAATGTCATAAAAAAATTAACCAAAACATATTATGTAAATTAAATTAGTAAAGAAACCGGAATGGAAAGGAATTATATTTCCATAAATAAAATATAAATTTATAATAATTACAAACTGCCTGCATAATAAAAATACTATGTGTTACTAAGAGTGATGAAAAATAACAAGTATTGTTAATAAGAAAAAATTTTTGAACTAAACCGGAGAGTTGAAGAAACGATGCGATAAAAATTATAAAAAATAACCTTTTTTGGACGTTGGAGGAGTTGAAATTAACACAAGATTAATAAACAGAGTAACTACTATCTAATTATACCTGATTAATTCAAATTAAATGGTGATATACATTAAAAAACAGTGGATGAAAACCTTCTGAGGATCCAACATAGTTCGGCCTAGTTCCCGTTGACAATTGGAAAATACTCCAAAACGAAAAGGAAATAATAACGCAAGACGGACCTCATCACAGAAAAGCTGCAATCCAGTAAGAACCATTTGGAGCGAGGTAATATAAACATTTTTTCGTAATAATTCCAGAAGAAAACTCGTTTTAAACAGTGAAATAGAACAAAAAATAATTATTTGATCATATGTTTTTTTAAAGTAAACAAATATACACTGCTCTCTTACGGCAATTCTGGGAACTACGTACTACATGAAAAAATAAACAAAATTATTTATTAATTTTTCTGTATTTGTAAAGCGTAGTAATTATCCATTTCTGACACTCTCATAACACAAAGAACTCACCCTGAACCCTGGGGAATTACTAAGAATTATGTAATAATTGATGTTTTTTATTATAGCGTAATATTGGGTAAATAACAACATATATGTTTTGCTCCTTAGACAGATCTATGTTTACTCGGTAAAGTCGAGATGATGTTTTTTTTTAAATACGATTAATTGTGATACCTATATTTTTGATGGCAGGAGACAAAAGTCAATAATCAATAAAGCAATATTATTGAAAATTAATATTGAATATTAAAGTGTTCTAATTTATTGTAGTGGGTAGTTATAAAAAATTTCAGCACAACAAACAGAAGAAATCGTCTCAACTGAGTGGAAATAATGATACTTACTCTCTCTGCTGCATAAGGCTGAACAACTTCCCTCCTTGACCACAAATCACACACTCTCGATTTCTCTTCAAATTGAGTAAAACAAAATAAACAAAATTCCTTTATTTTACCTCTTGAAAAACAACGTCAGTTATCATAATTCAGAAGTGACGCATCCTATTTGAGGTATATAATATAACTCTACTATATCTCATACAATTAGAGCGTTACAGAATTGGCGAACCCAACATTTGGGGCTTGACTCAGACTGACGTTTCGCTAAATAAGACCTCATCAAGGTAGGGAGACAGAGGGTTGTGAGATAGCATAAAATTTTATATTAACATTTCCATAATATTAGTTCTATTTGTATTAGAAATAATAGCAAGATGTTGCGAGAAGCAGGCAGGGAGAGAGAGAGAGAGAGAGAGAGAGAGAGAGAGAGAGAGAGAGAGAGAGAGAGACGATATTAAAATGTTTCAGGTTGAGGGTTCTAGAAGTCATCGGATACCTGCACTTTTTGTAAGACCAGGAAAAGGTTATTTTATGATACTGTTCATCGACATGTCTATTGTTATATAGGCTTGTGGTTTCTCCATGGATTATAAAAATAGTGGCTACATCCAGTGGCTTGAGAGGCATTTTCTTACAGAGAACGCTCACGGCCGCTAATAAATCGAGAAATGCTGATACTTATTTCAACAATTTCTTCAGTTACTAAAAGCGGTCAGTAAGGCCTTTTCGTTTTTCACATCTATGTTAATATTTTTACAAATCTTTTAATTTTATTTATTTTTTAGATTTTGTCTAACTCACTTGTGCGTTAGCTAAATTTATTAACTACAAATTACTGTATATTCAATTTAAAAATTGCGTGTAAAAATAATGAATAGCCGCTAAAAAATCATTAAACAATTCTCCTACAGAAAAACATTTCTCTTCAAATATATTCAATTAAATACGTCTGAAATGTACTAACAGACATTCTCCCGACTCTTCTCCGTACATCACGCTTAATTTTGGACCATTAGTTCTCGATCGTTTGGGTGTGAACGGCAAAATTGCGAGGACATACAAAATTAAGCGAACGATTCACAGGAAAATGTATAACCCATACATTTGGGCAGTGGTGCACCCAGGAGGGTTTTGGGGGTTAGAACCTACCGAAAATATGGTAAAAATTGTGTAATCAATGAATGTACAAATAGTAAGGCTGTAGTAATAGATAAACTAAAATACAACGTAGGTAAGCTTACCAGATACTAATAAACTGTTCTCATGATATGTAATTGTGTTCGTACTTTTCAAAAACACCGGTTTTCATCAAAAGCATAGAGTTTACTTTATTGCTATATTTTCCGGTTTGGAGAGTGAAATGGGTCAATCTGGGTCGCCTGTCGACTTCAGTGCAAAGGAAAGTTATAGGCCTACATAGTCAGAGTCGGAAAATAATTTATAACGTGTAGGCCTACAAGTGTATTAAATCGGAAGATAAGGATATATCAGAAAGAAAGTTACAGGTAGGAAAGTTATAAATAGTGTTTCTAGAATTATTAAAGAAACATCATGGTATATGGGTGATATAAAATCTTTCAGGACTCTCCATAAAAATGTACAACAAATGAAATAAAAACTGATTTAAACGATGTCGACAAGTGCACTACTCGACGAATTATTCACCAAAGTCAACCCATAGAAGGGTAAAGATTAACATTCAAAAGTAATGTAAACAATTTTAAAGAACAAATTAATTATAATGGTAGCGTTACCAGTCTGAACCACATTATTTGTCAAATGGGATTTCGACGGAAACGTGCCAAAAGCAATAGGAAACTTTTAAATGGAAAAACGTGACATTGAAATCTTAAGAGTTGATATATAAGAAAATTACAGCAATTCAGAGAAGAACGGTAGTCCATAGTATACACAGATGAAATTTTGGTTTTCACCGTTCAAAATCGGTTACAAAAATTTGGACAGACAATGACGAAAGTGCCTGAAAATTTCAATAAATAAATAAATTCGCCTGCAACATCATTAACAAAAAGGTAGACATGATTAACTGGTTATTGAATCATGGGATTCCTTTAGTGCATTTATGTTATAACCTGAGCTCTGTTTAATAGTTAGGCTAAACAAAATAACCCAACATTATTATTATTAGCGGGTGTCCTACAGTCTATGCCGCATCCCTCATTTCGATCGCCATTTCTCCCTATCTTTCCAGTCATCGCCTTCAATAGCTCGACCTCTCATGCATTTCCTAATTCCTGTTTTCCATTGTGTTGTCAGTTTTCCTTTTCTTCTCCTGTTTTGTGGAGTGTAAGTCAATGCTTTCTTTGGCCATCGCTTCTCCTCCATCCTCATTACGTGACCATACCATAGCAACTGTCTGGATTCTATTCTTTCTGCTGTTGTAAATATGCGCCCTGTTTTCCTTCTTATATCTTCGTTTCTAACATGTTGCATTCTAGAAATATTACACGATCTTCTTAAGAAGTCCATTTCCACAGTTTCTATCATCTTTTTCTCTTTACCTGAAAGTTGCCAGCATTCGCAGCCATAAGTTAAAATGGGCTCCTCAATAGTTGTATAGATTGTCAGTTTAGGTTGAAGTTTCATTTTGTTCGACCAAAGTAACGAGTTTAGCAAACGAATACCTTTTTTCCCTGTTGACCAAAAAGTGTATAATGTAACAGATCGTTTCTAAATTAATAAGCGATGGGACAGCAGCAGTTAAGACAATTTGAGTGATGATAACAGTGAAGGAAATTGACGTACTTATTACGGCAATAAGGTGTGGAAGAATTGACGTAATATTTGTAAGTAATTATGTGCTATATTAATTAAATAGTTTTAGTATAATTTTTTCATTAATGTTGTCTGCCCTGTTATTCATGGTTAATTTACATCTGATTGTTTTTAAAACACACACACACCCAGAGTCACAGTCATTTCACATTCGAGCCTGTTATTGATGTTACTTATACAAACAAATTAAGATGCCAGTGCAATGTTGACTATATATTACTAAAGTTTTTCCTAAATCGTAACATGTCTGATAACAAAGTGTTATGTACTCCAAAATATACAATGTTTGTTAATGTCTAGACTCGACTAGGAGATTAGGAGAAACACTGTAACAGACACAACATGACAAGTCACTGTTTACATAATAATTGCAGTACTAAACATTAAACATTTTATAACTCGGTGAAATCTTTGTATGGTCCCTCTGTTGTATCTATTGTTTGTTTCATCTTACAAAACGTCCATTTGAATTGTTTGTCGTGTCGAAATAGAAATCAAAATCAAAACTTGTCACGTAATTGTCACGTACTTGTACGTAGACTTGTCGTTCAGGGAACAGTCTAATATTCAACTGTAGCCTTTCTATTCACGTGTATTACATTGTTCCCGTCTTATCCCCTCTGCAATATGCGTGACTGCTTCACGTCTTATTATTTTACTATATTATTGTATTATTATTTCAATAAAGTCACCGTCTACTCATTAAGTAATTTATATTATTCAGTCAGCACATGCAAATTACTAAGCCTTGTGATTACATGGTTTTTACTCGTGATTCCTACAAACATTGTGTGTTGATTCTTACCTGTGCAATATTTATGTGTAAGAAGGACTCTTTTTCAGCTTTATAGGTGGCATTATAGATGGAAAATACATGAGTGAAATTCCATGAAGCAAGGATCATTTTTACTTGCACTTGCAGCATTGACTCCCAATAAGTTACGTGTTGTCGTTCCTCTAGGAAAAAGCAAGCCCTGCTTGTTGAGAAAATAATGAGGGAAACCAAAATTGTGCACCTTGTTCGCAAGTTTTCAACCCCCCCTCGAAAAAATCCTGGGTGCCCCTCTGCATTTGGGTATGTATGGGTACTCGCGAGATGTAGCCGCGCCACATATCTGCAACTATAGTGGTTCCTGGTTCTATATTATTTAAAATTACACGATTTAGTGTGTTTGCATCGCGTTTATCCACCACCTTTAGCAACCACTTCTTTATTGTCCTGTAAATTCCCCCAAGTACCCACCGAGTTTTGGTTATTCGGTCCCTGTTGTACTTCCTTCAAGTGAACGCACTTTCATCAATTTCAGTATCTCCCGGGCCGCCAATTTTTAAGCTGGTATCCATCACCCAGACAGTAAAGATCTCCCTGAACTCGTTTATTAATTTTCGCGTAGTTTTCCTGTTTATGTCAAGCTCTTTTGAAATAACTGAAATTTGATATTTCAAAATCCAAGCGACTAACACACGGAATAGGCTACAGATAATGCAGGAACACATGCTTTTCCGAAAAAAGTGTCATCATGTATGTTTCTGTAGCTCAGCAATTCCGTCTACCACATCCGAAGGTGAGGTTTTTTTGTCCATTCACATTTTTTAACATATTACCATCACACTTTACACATTCTATTGAAAACGGAAAAAGATTTCAATCACAAACACATTTTCTGAAACCTTTTTTTTAATGAAACACCGAAAATTATTAACACTTTTGTATTCCATTTTAGTAAGATACGCATGTGCACAACTCTGATGAATGAATGTTAAACAAAATTAAATAGATTTAAAGATATAAACATAGATGTAAAAAAACGACAAGGTCTCACTGGCCGCTTTTAGGAAGTGAAGCAATAGTTGAAACAAGTAACAACATTTATCTTTTATCATTTGCGTCATTCTCTGCATGAAAATATCGGGCTGCATGAAAAATGTCTCTCAAGCCACTTTTGGTAGCCACATACGTTTATAACCTTTGGAGAAACCACATGCTATATAACAATAGCCATATCAGAGAACAGTATCATAAAATAACCTTTTCCTGGATTTACAACCAGTGCAGGTGTCCGGCGACTTCTAGTACCTTCAACACAAATGTTTCTTTATAATACGAGTAATTATACAAGTAGTTATATAAGTGATAGGTAGGTAAATAGACAGGTAGAAAGAGAGCAAAAGAGAAAAAGAGAGACAGGGGTAGATAGAGAGAATAGTATAGATAGCGTATGTCAGTCTCAATTATCTCATGTTTTTTCGTTTCCCTTTGTTTTTAGTTTAAAGCGAAGGTCTTGTTTCATCGCAACTGTCACACAATCTCAGGGCACTTTATATTGTATAATACTTTATAATTTATAAAAAATGTGTTACATCATGTTATAATCGTTTATTTAAGTACTAAGTAGGCCTGTAATGTGAGCGCTGATGTTGCTTAGTATAAGTCTATGTAGGCCTACTTGTGCTTCGTATTAGGTTACTAATTAATGATGGCTACATGTTCATAATAGTTATGTTATATCTAATAATGTGTATTTTATCTTTGTTCTTGCACTACTAATGATGGTCATAGTGGGCATAGAAGAAACATCTGGAAATTCAGTATTCAATAAATGGTGGCCTAATAGCCCGCATGATAAATGTAACACTACAGTTAATGGGAGTCTTTCAGAATACTATGTTGAGGGACACGACTATCAAAACTCCTCAAGCTGGATTAAAAGCTAGACTGGTAGTCCTAATAGGCCGAAAGGAGATGAATTTAAGAACGCTTCGGTTTGTGTTTTTTTTTTTTTTTTGTACAGGCGATGAACAATTTTCTTTTTCGCCAGAAAAATTTTGCGAATTACAGTGATGGTACGGAGATCCAGAATTTGAACAATAGTGTAGAGACACCGTAACTTAAAAACAATTCTGTTCTTGTTATGGGCAATGTCTTGCTTCAATGTAAAGCAGTACCAATGAAATCTTATAGGGGAAAAAAGTATGAATTGGTTTGAGGCAAAAGGGATAAATTTTCCAGAGGATGGCCTGAAGAATCAATTATTGCATTTATAGGAGACGTACAAGGCAATATTCAGTGAGTATGATGATAATTTAACTTTACTTAAGATAGTTGTGTTAGTTGTGTGGTTATAATCAGAAACAGAATTATCACTGTTGCACACCACTATAGAAAAATTATTCCGATTAGCGCTTTCAAGCTTCTCAGCTCATCATCAGATCGGAAATCCGTATCACTGTTGCACACCACTATAGAAAAATTGTTCCGATTAGCGCTTTCAAGCTTCTCAGCTCATCGTCAGATCGGAAATCCGTCAGATGAGCTGAGAAGCTTGAAAGCGCAAATCGGAATAATTTTTCTGTAGTGGTGTGCAACAGTGATAATTCTGTTTGATAATTTAACTGACGAAAATGAGTGTCTTGTGCGCTGGGTTACTCCATCAATATCACTGTGAAGTCAACCCGATAGAAAAATTAGTACTGAGTACCGTAATGCAACCTATAGGCAAGAATTATTCGTATAACCTTTTGCGTATAGATTTTTCTTGTGCAATTTAAACAATAAATTACTAACGTGAAGGTCATTGACACGAAGACAGTCTAACAATTGTAACATACTTACAAAAATCAGTGTAACACACATTTACTCATGTTGATGAACGCAACGCATTTATTGTAATCATCTTTTAATACGCTCTTTATTAATAAAAATAACTCCCAGCCTGACAGGTTTGCCTAAATTTTACATAATATGGTTTGTAGCATCCGCCATTTCGTTTTCCAAAATTTTATATCTTTGTTCTTTGTTGACACTTCTAAAATCAAGACAAGTGACTTCATCACTGGTCCAGCCGTTTTAGTATTACAAGGGAACAAACTAACTAACGAGCATTACAAACTAACAAACAAAACTGTTGTACAAAAGTAATTAAATATGGTTATTTAACAGAATACAAAATTCCTTAAATGATTATAAAATACACATTATAAGATATAACATAACTATTATGAACATGCAGCCATCATTAATTAGTAACCTAATACCGAAGCACAGGTAGGAATTCATAGACTTAGGCCTATATCAAGTAACATCAGCGCTCTCATTACAGGCCTACTTAGTACTTAAATAAACGATTATAACGCAATGTAACACATTTGTTATAAATTATAAAGTACTCAAGTAAATATTATAAAAAGTAATATAGTAGTTACCAAAAAGAAACTTATGTGAACTGTACAAATGTAACGTATTGTGTTGCATTATATGTAGCGTGTTGCCGCGCGTTTAATTGATGCTCTATGCAAATTATGTCATGTGACTTCTAAATAATGAAGTATGGTAAAAAATGTATACAGCTGCCCTCCGTCACTGTACCTCTCTCATTTTCTTACTCTCACTCACTCCCCCCTCTCTCTACCCTCTCCCCTCTCTCTCTCTCTCTCTCTCTCACACACTCTCTCTCTCTCTCTCTCTCCTTATTCGTTTTATTTCTTTCCTCATTTTTGTTCAAGAATGAGCCAAGGGACTTAAGTTCATTTACACCTGCCGGACAACCCTAAGGGTGCCTCTGTAAGAAACAATAAAATTTCTCAAGTGTTTATGAAGTATGAAGGACACTAGCCTTTTCTACAAACGTTATGCACAGTTTAATCTGGGTTGTGGCATCGGGAACTCAGAAATGGTTAATACACGTCAGCCACTGTTGTGTATAGTGATAATGTGTTGTGTCTATTCAGCGTAACACCACAGGTCTCCAGCCTCCAGCACAGAGATAATTTCTCATTCATCTGAATCCCGCCAAGAGTATTCAAGGTCAAATAACATTCCTAATGTGTAATGGTACAGCCATGTATGTTTACAAAACGTACTACTGTTTTGGCTGACACATATATACAGATCTATGTCTGAACTAATGCAACCTCTTAATTATCCGTACAAAAGTTGTCTGTTTTTACCTTTCCACCAAACGTGTTGGTAGGCTGACGTGTTCGTACTCCTATTATTAAACTGAAATCAGAAAATTCTACAATAAGTTAAACCAAGGTAGGAAACCCTTTAAGCCTAGGACAACAGCTTGTCGTGACACTGATGGCACCCTACTTACAGAAAAGGGGAAAGACTTTGAAGCTCTTCTTTCTAAGAATGATGAGGTGAACAACTATGTACCACCTGTGCTAGAGGAACATAAACACATCGAGCCTCCAGATGAAGATAATATGATAGCTGCAATAGAAAGCCTTAAAAACAACAAAGCTCCTGGTTCTGATGATCTTCCTGCGGAGCTTTGCACAAACGGTGGCCCAGAGCTGGTTAAAACCCTTCAACACCTTGTCATTGATATATGGATAGAAGAGAAACTGCCAACAGCCTGGCAGAAGACAGTTATATGTTCCACATGCTGATCAGGTGATTGGTCGATATCAGTGTGGATTTAAAAGAGGAAAATCGACAATAGACCAGGTTTTCACACTCCGACAATTTCTGGAGAAAGGTAGGGAACATAAACTACAAACCCATCACTTCTTCATAGATTTCAGAAATGCATACGACAGCATTGACAGAAAAGAACTTTACACTGCTTTTGAAGAACTGGGCATACCAAAGAAACTAATAAGATTGTGTAGGATGACAATGCTGACAGTGAATGGCATGGTGAACATTCAGAATGACTTATCAGGAGAGTTCGACTATGGAAAGGAGTTCTCCAGGGTGATGCTCTTGCTTGCCTCCTCTTCGTTCTTGCCTTAGAAAAAGCTATGAGAGATGCTGGAATAATTCCTCCGGGGCTGTATTCAACAGGTTGGTGCAGGTCCTAGGATATGCCGATGACCTAGATATAATCAGGAGGTCCTTTCGAGCAGTCACTGAAGCCTTTCTTGCTCTTGAAGGTCCTGCAAGTAGGCTGGGTCTCATAATAAAATGAAAGCAAGACAAAATACATGGCTACAGGACAGGAGGCTAGAGAAGGAGAGCACATCCAAATTGGCATCTATTCCTTCGAAAAAGTCAAAAACTTTGTTTATTTAGGATGAAAAGTTAACTCCGATGGGGAAACAACAGAAGAAATAAAGCGAAGAATCACCTCAGATAATAGGTGCTTCTTTGGTCTCAGACCCCAAAGAGAGCAGAATAATTGCCAGGAGCATCAAGCTGCTTTTGTATAAAAAACTGATCCGCCCAGTTCTCACCTTTGGTTCTGAGACCTGGACCATTTCTAGAAAGTCTGAGTCAAGTTTGCTGGTTCATGAACGCAAAATCCTCCGCAGTATATTTGGTCCAATATGTGTAGGAGGTAAATGGAGGAAAAGAACTAACCAAGAACTGAACACTCTTCTGAATGAACCGGATATTGTGAAAATTATAAAACTTGGTAGACTCAGGTGGGCTGGACACGTGATCAGAATGGGGGAGAATGAAATACCAAGAAAGGCACTCACAGGACAGATCTATGGCACCAGGAGAGTTGGTAAACCCAAACTACGTTGGGAAGACGGTGTGAACTACGATGCGAGCCATATCCTTGGGACCCGGAACTGGAGAGCAGCTGCACTTGACCGGGACAACTGGCGGAGGCTGGAGGATGCCTTGACTCAGTAATGGGTTGTTGCGCCGCTGACCTGAACATTATTATTAAACATTATTATGTAGTTACTATTATTAACATTAGTTATTAATATTGCATGGTAATGTTGATTTCCAGGTCAAACGTAAAGTTACCTGTATTCTCTCTCTCTATGCGTTTATCTTTGAATAGGTTTTTTGCAGTAGCTTCTCCGCTGTTCTTTTATATTGGCATCATCTATTCTTTTACTTGTTACAAATATTCTTGTAATGTTTTAAGTCTGAACACATATATAATTGATGTTTGTTTCTATTTGTTTTTAATCCTTCTAGATTTTGTTTACGTATTTATTCGTGTCATACCTACATTGCTGTATTCCGGCTTTGCTTATTTGAGGATACTTGTCTCTTAATTGTGTAGTCCCGTTTTCTGTCTGTATTGTGTTACACGTATCTTTACTGATCTATTTTTACACTATTTTTACTAAAATTACGGGTTTTTGGTTACTCTAGAGGTTTCTTCTTATAATATACTTTTTGCTTTTAGCTAGGCACTATCTGCATGCCTCATAGGTTTATTGCCGACCGACAATTTTCCTCTTCACTCTTATATCCTCATTTTGCTTATATATGTCTGTTTTTAAACACCATCATGTTTGTATTACTTTCTTTTGATGTATGCCTTTCCAGGTTTAGTTCTACTTTAGCTGCAAGAATCTGGTTACTGTAAAAATCTTTCTCTGGGGAGCTCGTAGAGTCTTTAATTGTTTGAAAAGGTAGTAGAGTCCACCTAGTGATAACTAAGATGAAGTCTACTTCATTGCGAAAGCTACCACTAGGGGAACGTCATGAACACATAACTTTACGTGATGATGAACTTCTGGCTTACAAATAATAAAAGTTGTTATCAGAACTGAAGTAAATTTATTGTTCACCTATTCATTTCGTGACGTTAATCCATTTTTTCCATAATTCTGATTCTCTAGCCATTCTTTTAATTTTTGTATTTAAGTCTGTAAGTATAGTTACGCTTTACGTTAACAGTTTTTTACTGTCTCTTTCCAGTATTGCATAAAATTCTTCTTAATGTGTGTCATCAAACTCCAAAATTGAATCATTTACTTGCTCTGTATGTATTCATGTTAAAGAGTTGAGAAGGGGTAGTTCAAGAACTAGTGAACTCCCGTTGCTAGCTTAGACCTAATACTGTGTTACTTACGCTTTTATTTTCTGAGATAGCTACACCAGTTCTTGAGCATTTTAAATTTTATAAATAAAGCATTATTATCTATAGAATCTTTGTATAGCCTATACGAGACTAACACACGTGAACATTGGTTTGCAAGGGTGTACGGCATGGGAATCCTCGGTACTTCTTAAAATAAAATTAGGCAGTGGCGCATCTACGGAAAATGTCAAGGGCTCAACTCACTCTCCAAAGCTAGTAATTAGTTTTCAACTCAACACAGGCCAATACCTGAGCCTACTGCATGTATCAAACTGCATCTGTCAAACCGCTCGCAAATAGCTGTTGAAATAAAGGCATTAACAATATTTTGTAAATTTGTGAAAGTAAATCAAATTTTCATTAATAATGACTATAAATTAAATTTAATAATTAACGTTGAATTGAAGAACAGATTACTGAATAGCTTCACGTAGCGGATTGTGTTAAATAAATGGGAATATGAATCATCTAGATATGGTGTCGATTAGAGGCGTTTGAACTACAAAAAGTATAACTAGTCTAAAAGTTCCTAACTAAAGAGGACTCTCTTGGGCAAGCAGTTTATTTTTGCTAAAACATTAACGTTTTGTGCGCTCTTTCGTTTTTGTTGTTGCCTAATACAAGACCTCACTTATAATTAAACAAAATTGTTAGTTTTACTGTGTTTGATGCAGTTTCGTGTGTTATTCCCTGATGGTAAATAATATACTACCTTTTCCCATCTAAGTTTGTATCTTTGAATCGGTCTTCCTTATTTATCTTTGCTTTATTTCTCTTCTACCTTCAACATTTGTTTTAGTCTTTTGCCTGCTCGTTTTATATCTCGTCACGCCCATAATTTTGTATTGTCTTGAATTTTCCATTCTGCTTTATTATATAAAACACTTTCAATTATATAAAACTATTATTTATAGGAAAACAAAAATTTTTAAATAGCATAGAAACAACAGTGTTATTTAGACATAGTAAAGTACAAGTTTCTCTTTCATTATATCTTCGTTTACAAATTTCGACGGCAACTAAATGTGCAATGTCATTATAGGCTAATTGATATTTTTAAAAATACCACTTATGGTATGCAACACAATGAGAGAAAAATTATAAATAATGTGAGCGAAATATAGGTTTTCTGTTAGAGCATTCCATTACAAATTTATTCTGTATAAATACGCAAAATTAAAATTTTTTGGAAGGCACTTTTGACGTTTTTTCTCCGGTTACATCTTGCTTGCGACAGTTTGGTAACTAATATGTCTCCTGAATATGTTACTTGCTTATCGCACGGCAGTGCGATAGTGGGGTTGCCACCTTCGGGCTTAACGTCCAGCCCGATTTCTGTAGGTTGTCTCACATAAACTGTCTATGTTATCATACTAAAGAGACCAGATTTCCCTGTACACAATAGTACAACCCATTACATCCAACTTGATTCGCGCCTGTAATATTCCAAAGATAAGACAATCCAGAATCATTTCCCTTACGCCTCAACTAGTACTGTTGGCTACTATTGATCTCCAAAGAATATTTATCGACCTTCCGGTCTAAATCCATACGGTTGAGCATCAGAAGGGTAACGGGTAACCTCTTGTAAGATATGTCACTTCATCACGGAGAACCGTCTAGGCTGGAGAGAGGCTGAAGGCTTCTTTGAGAGCTAACATTACTTCATCCAACACTAAGAATTTGAGGACCAGTACCTAGTTAATCCGGTACAACGAGTACCCAACCCAATTTTTTAATCGGCGAGTAAAGAAACACGCTTGAAGTTCTACAAGGTGACTCTTCCTTGTCTATGGGTTTGAGAATTCCGACATATAAGAACGAATTCCCAGAGCAGTCGTTTTCAGGCGGTCTCAGACGCGTGATATTATATATTCTTCACAAATGCTGATCGCAAAAGAAATCGCGATGTACGGCAGGAACTGAATATTATATGTATATTTGATAGGACTGCCCATTATAGGCTAAAATGGTTGGAACTTTTAACCGAAGCGATGACTGAAGCATTCTCAAACAACTATTGAAAATTGTAAGCAGAAATCGACGGAGAGGTGTGGGGCATCCCAAGAAGCATTGGAATAACCAGCTCTAGTCTATCTGCTTGGGTTCGGAACAAACTACTTTTGTATAACCCTTGCTGATGATGATGATGGTTATTACTTTTGACGTTTGCTTTTCCTCTAATTTATGGAATGGTAAATGAGTTTAGTCAAGATATCCAATATGGTTCTTATTAATATATTAATAAAAAATAGTTACTGAAATGTCCTTGATGTGATGAATTATTAGAAAGCTAAATAAAGTGTAGAGAGAACATTTCAATTTAGATTATTACAAGCAGAGTAGATAATTATATCAATTTTAAACAAAAATATTTATTTTGAGAAAGTAATCAATGATAACTTTGTGATTAAAAAGAATTATAAACAAAAATTTCGAAAATTCAAAATTCTAATAAAATGGAGTCTTCAAAAGTTCAAAATAAAGGTAGCTAATGCAATGTTAAACTACAGTTTGAATGAATAAGTCAGTATTTTTTATCTATTTGAGAATTATAAATTGTTAATAATTACGATAATTTGGTTAATCACTAGCGTTAATCTTTTTGAAATTTAAAAATCTTATGGGCACATTCAAGTTAGAATTTTAAAGCTTAAGAGTGGTGTTACAGGAAATAATAAGATAACAAGAGAGTAAATATCGGTATGGAGAACCATACATGACTTCCATGTTCTAAGATTTATATTTAAAATACTTTTCGAAATGAACTATTTCCATAGAAACTACTTCTTTCTTCAGCCTTGACCACAGTACTTTGATCACTAACGTATACCACCTCACGATAGTGCACTCAATTTTCACTGATGGTGGTAGACGATAGCACTGCGGAAACGTCTGGTTTTGTAGAAAACATCGGATCAAGCCCAAACAGCCCAGGAAGAAATTTTAACAACAAACAAACCATCTAGTAATACCAGGTCTAAAAAGCTTCATTGTTTGTAATAAGAATTATGTTCCTTCTTTAAAAGTGGCACATCAAGAACTGGACTGAATTACTACCTGATTTGACTTGAATTGTAAATTTTTAAATATGACTTTTCGTTATTTAAAGCGTATCAGAGAAGAACACATGACAGTAAATTCTTGTGAATCAACGGCACTTTTAATCTTAATTTAAATTAAAACTTTGTAGTTCATACTTAATACAAATACATTACAAAACGCAATCAAATTTGAGTGTCTTATTTTAACAGCAGAATAAAGTAAATAGGTACATTTCGTTTAACGTTACGGTATTCTATACAATGTTTCCCACAATAAGCAAAGTCTAAAAAAGGTTGTATCTATCAAATATCCACGATTGGAGTCTTCAACATCAGATTGTTGAAATCTCATGAGTTTATATGTGTGTATGGGTGTGCGCACTCGTTTATCCCAGGTCATAAACTTAATACCAATAATACAATACTGGCAACGGAATAATGCTAAACTTGAAGCATTTTAAACTAATAAACACTAAATTAGGTGATCATTACTTCTGTTCTTATAAAACTTACGTGAACACTGAAATATTTCTGGAATATTTGTGTAAATATGTAATAAAGTAGGAGTAGTAATCTAAATACTTGTTAGACTGTTACGTATAATTTACTGATGATAATTAGGTATATCAGAAAATGTAAATAAATTATTTAAAATGGACATTATTTAAAAATATCACTCGTTTTTACGCGGATATAAAGCATGGCTCATTTCGTTCATCAACCTGTCTGGTGTTTATAATCACATAACAGTTGTGACTACTTATGCAAGGCCACACGCTGAATGAAATCGAGTTTGTTTATTAAACACTCTTGGAGTGGACTGAATATTATGTCTTCAACTGTATACACAAGAGCTGGTTTCTGTTATAAATAGTTCTCCTTGATAGTACTACATCTGACAATTGCTGCATACCTTCATGAAACAATTTTGTTAGTCATCAGTACGAAAACTTTTACACATGACAATTATAGGAAGCAATTCCAACTAACCAATTACCCCGCCGTGAATTGATCACAAGACATATCTGGATGTTATCGAGGAATAGTTATTTTCAGGACAAAAATCTCGTAACAAATAGAATTTTCGTAAGAATGTATACAACTATTTTTTCAGGTTACAAATAAAACTTTTCCATGAGAGATTATTGTCTATTATGAAGCCAAGAAATTTCATTTGTTTAGTTTGTCAGTCACCAAGCACCTATACATGCTTGACATGTTTGACATGATGCTTCATAAAAAACAATATCAAAATTCAACCTAGACTCTCAAAAAGAAAATCATATATTTTTTCACTTAAAACCATACTGTATTTTACTAAATCAATACTTTATCTAAATCGACAATCATTTAACCGGGAAATAAAAAAATACATACAATAGTTATTTATTTTTAATTTACTGTTTTAATAAACAACGTGCTATGGCTGACACCTCTCTGAAGAGTGCTCGGCGGGGAAAGTTGCGACAGGACTACTTGCCCAAACTTACTGTCTAGTGTAAACAGAGTTTCATACATCTGTCGGAATAAATTACGACATTAGCTCGTGCAAGCACGTAGTGAACACTTGCACAATCTCTCGTGGTAAAAACGGCGTCTTAGTGCAAACACCTACTGGACACTGCTTGCGTATTTCCTGTCAAAATTTTCTCGCAGTGTAAACGTAGCTTAACAGTCGCATATTCATTCCTAGCCTCTCCCCTCCTCAGACGTCTCGGTAGTAACGCTAATGCACGTACTACTCGTTATTTTTACTCTATCTCTCTGCCTTCTTGCCCCTCTTTCTCTCTCTCTCTCCCTCCCCACCGTCATACTCCAATAGAAATTAAATTTTAAATGACAATCAAATTTTAAATATTTTTACCCTGTCACTAACCCCTCTCACTTACTCTTTCTCTCTGTCCTTCCCTGTCGCTCGCTCACGCTCACTCTTTCCCACACCATGTGTCCTTTTGTTTTAACTCTCTCTAACCCTTCGACAGAAATATATAACTTTTTAATATAAGTGTTATTCTCTCTCACTCACAACACACACACACACACACACACACACACACACACACACACACACACACACACACACACACACACACACACACACACACACACACACACACACACACATTCTCTTTCTTCACAGAAAAATTAAACTGTTGTGAAGAATCAAATTTTTAGTGTTTTCGCCCCGATCTCTCTCCTCTCCCTCTACCACTTTTTCTTTTGATTCATGATATGCACTATTGTAAAGCACACATCAAACGGTTTATAAAGAGAATAAAATCTCTTTACCTACCTGGGGAAGGTAAGAGAAAGAAAAATGAGGGAAGTGGGAAAATGAACTTATAAGTGAACATATGAATATGAGAGAAACACAAGCGAATAATTAAAAAAGGACATAATCTTTGACCCACTTAGCACAGTCTGAATCAGGCTTGGATTGCGTTTTTTATTTGACCCTGTACGTTTATGCTATGACAGTGTTGCCATATTCACGGATTCCACAATGATTACAAACTAAATGAAAAAAAGTCGCGCAGAGTGTATACAGATGATGGTAGTACTACGTGGTGGACAAACCATGAACTACATATTGAATATCAATTTTCAAAAGTCTGTCAATTTGGCACCCGCAGGTAAAAACTAAAAAACTCGTGGTGCCAAAATAATGAGTTGAAAGTTAAAAAAATTAAGATTTCTCATTAGCGATGTGGCCATAAAGGGCGTTTGTGGAACTTATAAACTTTTATTCTACAGAACACATTTTCTATAAGGGATTACATTTTGGCGTCCGATATATGAACGTCAAAATCTAACAGACGCCACGACGATGATAAAATTTGTTAAGACGGGCGCACAAGTGTTAATAAAACATATATATTGTAACGCAACAGAAATGCTGGCATCCATGTTACATAAAAATTAGGTTAACAAAATAATAAACAAGTCAATATCTAACCCCATGATAAAACAAAAAATCTAATAATTACATTTATAATTATAGATAAAGATAAATAAGGATGCAAGGTAGAATTAACGAGAATAAACAAACCTGTAAGTTAGATAATAGTTAATGATCTATGTTCAGTGAAAGGTAAACAAAAATGAAACAATAATTTACTTTATAGCAATAGCAAGTAAGGATTTTGAGTTAAATGATATTATTCTGTGACAACAAATGTTATGATAAAGTTTATGTTATGTTATACCAATTATGTGTTGAGTTAATGAAAGGTAATGAAACAAGATGTATTATTCAATTACTATTGTAGAATGAAGTGTGAAGCAGCTAGTTAGCGTTAATAGATTTGAATTTTCTTATATGTGATCCATAGGTCAAGATAAAATTGTCATTAGATATGGAAAAAATAATTGTTTATGTAAATGTTAATAGTTAAGATTTGATTATATGTATGAATTTATGTAAAAGGGCTATAGATGTTTACCAGTTATAAACACAGGTAGGTCCGTATACAATAAAAGGTCTAACAGCCAAAAACACTATATAACCACTCATAACATAAAGGTTAGGTACATAAATTAATAATAATTAATGAATACGGTTTGAAGAGCTAGGAAAAAACATTAAATTAGTAATGATATATAATAAACCATATCAATTTATACAAATTATGATAATGCCACAATGCCATGATATCGATTGATAACGTTTAATATCGAAAAGGTAGTAAATATAAAAGAAACAGGTTCATATCAAAAAACCAGCAGAATATGTGTAGAAAATAATAAAACAACTATCGGTAAAGTTATATTCCGATATGATAGCAAATTAATAAGGAATAGACAAAAAATATATGAAATAAACACTATATACAAAACATGTAGAAGGAAGAAAAATTCTTGGTTGCTATGGACTACAGGAAATGAAGAAGTTGTTGATTTTCAATTATTGCTTTTTATGATCTGAATGTGATGAGATTAAAAATCTAGTAACTATCTCATATAATCGGAATATTCTAAAATATTTGACACAATTATAATAAACAAAATACTAAAGATAATATTCTTGAATCTTGCCAGTACAGTTTAACCAAACAAGACTATAGTATGAAATCACAATAGAAAATAAATAACTGGGTTCTACAAGGAAGGACTTGAATTGTCCCATATCCGAAAGGAATTGATGATATATTAAACCAAATAGAAAGAGTTAACTGTATCACAACTAATAATATACACTACACGAGAATTTATAACCTTTCAAATACACGGAACATCACTAATTGCTTCAACTGAGAGAAGAACGTATTTGGATCCAGGAATTGCAGAAGAAGCATCAATCGGGCTGTAAATCAATCCACAGAGCTGTATTTCCGAGGTGGACAGGACAAGAATTCCATTTTATTAAACCGAAGAAAGAATATTGTACGGCATAATCGTCCAGAACAGTAAATTTATCAATCAACCGCCTACACGATTTGCTTCGTTCTAGTCTGGTAAATTATTATTATATCAATCATATTAACTACACAACACTTCAAATTTGTAAATCTTGCATTCTTATCTATGTATTTTTAATCTTCCCCACAGTTACAAGAACCTTCACACCCTGAATTAAGTTAATTACAAATTAAAACACACTATATAACTGAATCTAAATAAAGGATCGGACTAATCAATAATCGATTCACGCAATCTATAGCCCAAGTGTATGTCAGTTAGAACATATCTTATTCAATGTTAAAGAAGTAAACAAATAAAGAACCTTTATATAGTTGCAAAATCTTGTCATTTGGAGTATGATTTAATGAATTGGGAATAAAAAAGTAACTGACTAAGTATAGAATAATTGGTTAACATAAACAGTGAAATAACCTATAAGTTTCGTTGCTCCGGTACTACAGCGCTTATAGCGGAATTCTCCAACACCAAAGAGAGAGCGTAAAAATACAAAATTATACATAATTCTCTTCAAGGTATAATAGGGTTGAACGAAATTACAGAATAACACATTAATTATTTAAGTTTCAAGTACACTAACACTGATATTTTTTAGAGAGCTAAGTTAATATTAATTAATTACATCAATATATCCCACAATTCCAAATATCTCAGATATTTAAATAATTAAGTAAATTAAACGACCTAAGAGAGTAAAGACAGGGGAACATACCCGTTCATAGCAACGAATAGGCTTACATTGTGTGAAAATAACGAGACGCTCGTACTCGTCCCATTACAAATTAACGAACTAAACAGTGGGGACTTGAACCGTACGTACTCGTCTTATTACAAATTGACGCTCATAACGTGGGACCTAATTAGGTGACACGAGAGTAGTAACAATATATATATATTGTTATATATATATATATATATATATTGTTACAACACAAATAAGCCACCCCAATACCAGTGATAAAAATGATGAATCAACTATATAAAATATTTAAACTAATGAAAATAAAATGACAATGACGCGACAAACGACGACATGACCTAACCCAAGTGATTGACCAAATAAAAGGAAACCAAAGGAAAAGGGGAAAACCGCAGCCAAATGAGAAAGTGATTGAATGAAGTAATTGACTCAAAACAACCAAATAAAATAAAACCAGATGAGAAGGGAAAAACCAAAATAAAATGAAATTAAAAGGATATAAAATGAAATCGAAGAAGGAGGAAAATGAAACAAAACAAGTATAAAGGAAATAAAATGAAATCAAATGATAAGACACAAACAAATAATATAGAATAGAAAAAGGAGAAATGGTACACTCAAATATAATAATGGAAACGAAACCAATAACTAACAAATGTAAAAGATAATTATTATTATCGATTAAATGATAAATGTAAATGATAATTGATAAAACCCAATAAAGTAATGTGGAAAATAAGAGTACACAACCAAAGAATTAGATAATATAGATAATATACTAACAAAGACAATGACACATACAGCAAAACAGGGGTTTATAAATTAAATTGTAATGATTGTCACCAATTCTACATCGTCCAGACGGGAAGATCTTTTTCTTCCAGATTTTCTGAACATTTAAAGCCCTCACCACAAACTACATACATTCCACATTTGCCACACATTTACATAACGAAAACCACAATTACACAAACATAGAACACAACATGGAAATATTACACTACTTACCTAAAAGTAGAAAATTAAACACAGCTGAACAATTTGAAATATACAGATATCACACACTACAACCAAACAACATATTAAATGAACAATTACATTATAAATCATATACACTATTCGATACACTGATCCATACACACAATTCGAACCTCAGCGCCAATCCCTTCCCACCATCAACCCCCACCACACACACCTAATTCCGTAACGGTTATTCTGTAATCGACATTCCGTATACTCCCACTGAAGAAGAGGAACATCACCTCGAAACGTTTGGGAAAGTGACAGTGAATAGTAAGTTCATACGTGAAAGTTATATATATTATTAAATTAATAAGTGAACGAAGAGGATGAATCAACAAGATAAAAGAATTAGAGTTTAAATGTAATAAAGAACTCTAGAAAGACATGAACTTATTAATCGTATAATTAACATTTGTAAACAGAGAGATAGTGAGAAAGTAAACATAACTAAGTGACAAAGAGAATGTAATGTTAGGGATTACCCACTAATAACACTTAAAATAAAATTTAAGAAGTGCAAAAGTGAAAGTGTAAAACCCCAAAATAATGAGAAACCCTATTGATAGGTATAAACACTTAATAATCTGTGATAAACACTAAATGATTAATGGTGAACAATATTATTTAATAAGAATCTTGTTATTGATAGCATTAAGTTCAATTGTAAGTGAGGGATACAATAGTATTTAAAGGGGGAATCCCATGGAAGGTTAAAAGTTAGGGTTACCATGGCTAGAAGGTAAAGTTTGTATAAGAAAAAATATAATAAAGAAAACAAGAGCAAAATAAAATAAACACCCCATGTTCTAAGGGATAATCAATTAAGTAAGTTTAAATGGTGTAATGATGTTTATCACCCAAAAGATAAGTAAGAATGAAACGAATTGTAAGCAAACATTGCATAATAACTGTTAAAAAATTGTTTGATTTAATCTATGAATAGGATATGGCTGAAGGAATTATACAGACCATAGGCCTAGATGTTATGTTTTATGTAATAGAGAATAGTAAGTAATAGCCTAGTTATTAACAATGGCAAAATAAGTAAATAGAAAGATAAATTAATACAGATCTAATAACACTGGAAAATCAGTTAGGAAATAATTAATAAACCATAATGTAGAAACTAATGGTAACATACAATTATTATAAAAACAGAACCAAAACACATCAATAAGTAAACAAATCATTTATAATATCAAAACAAAACATGTATGAGGGTAAATTAAGATGTAATTTGTATAAAATAAGTAAATATAGTCAGTTACTACTTAGGCCTATAAAATGCCTAACTGTAAAAAACAAATAACTACAAATTGTAGAAAACTAACAAAAATATTAGCAAATCCAAGGCAAGCAACTAGTCAAGGATAATTTGTGAATCAGATTAAAAGATAAATGTTAGAATAAGGACTTAAAATAAAAAAGAAATGTAATTAACAAATATCAAAATAATTGTCCAAACATAATACATTAGAAAACCCAACCTTATGGGATGTCAAAATGATCTTTGAAAGAAAATACGAACAGTAGTGATAATATTTAATACGTAGAGAGGAAGACGGAAGAATAATAGCAATCAGAAGATATACAGTGATTTTGAATAAAAATTCAAATATGATAACAATGGTCTTAAGTCAAGCTAAGCCAATCAGAAGCTATCAGTTCCCATGACAACGGAACGTTGGTTACGAATTTTCTGTAAAATCCTATTATTCAATAAGTGACGCTCTTCCAGAATAGACGCCAGGCCGTGAATGAGCAAATTTTAATATAAAATGTTTAAAAAGTAATCAAAATTCAAAAAGATGAAAACGTAAGAAGCAGACGAAGGACGAGAACATTTAACTGATGCCAAGGACCAATTTAAATAAATTTTAAATGAATAAATGTCTACAACTAACGTGAAAAAGATGCCAGACGTACTTAAGCCCCAAGATAATTGAAAATTGACGACTATTGAAGACCCCATCCCTGTACAACTGAATGACAATACACCTCCTGTCGACTGATTTTATAAGTATTATTAAATTACCCGAATTTCTGAAATAAATACACTTTAAATTTTTCTCACAGTAATCTGAACTCTCACTATAAACTGAATATTATTTCTTTCAAAGATTAAAAAAAATAAAATAAAACACTGAAATTTAGTTAACTAGAAAAATAACCTGTATGAAAATTGCGAACTTTTTAAACACACTTTACCACACTACATGAACAAATTATAATTACCCATTATATTATTTAAGTACAAATAATGTAAGGTAGTGTACTTTATTGTAATCATTATTAATATCTTTTTTGTAATCACAAGAATCCAGATTTATTGAACGACAAATTGTAAAAAGTAAACATTGTTCTTTAGACGCCATGTCGAATTAACTAACATCGTTCAAAATCGATTTTCGCCAACCTTGAGATATTCGTCTTAATTGTCAGTGCAAATTTGTTGAATAACCAAATATAATTTTGTGTCAAACTGAATAATTAACAATCACCAATAAATAAACTAGTACAGAGTGTAACCACTGTTTTTTTATTCCATAGGAAAGTATATTATAAATTGTGTATTATTTAGCAAAGAGCAGAGATGACGGTAAGCGCTCACGTAGCAAACTCGGCGAACTAACTGCTCGATTAAGAAGGTCGAACAAAGGCGGGAGTAAATTTGAATACTCCACACCGTCATAGCGAAGAACGCTCAATCATACTATTTGTTAATTTAATTGTTTTAATTAAACAATTTGGCGCCACCCGGGATTTATGAACACCTAACGAAGAACAGGTAAGGTTTCCACTCGTGTTGTACTGGTAACTGAAGGATCGCTACGGACATCGTTAGCGAAACATATAAGTAACGACCACTTGTGTGAAGCGAACACACTATACTTACACATTTTCAGAGTACGTACAAATTTACGACTTACAGATTGGCGACCAACTTGTGAGGCTAGAATTGAAGACTAGCGGCGATTACGGAAAAATATGAAACATTCCATGGTTACAAGGTATAAAGCTAAGAAGGGAACTGAAGGTACCAACGTGAAGAAATGGAAATGACTGAAGAAATGATCGAAGAGGATGCCCAAGAGGACCAACCAGAAAACCCAACCCAACTAACACCGGAAGTAGAAGTAACAGTCGGCGACCAACCAACCGAAGGGTCGAGGATGGAGAACATGATGAGAATGATGATGGAACAATTAAACAAAAACCAGGAGAGGACTGATGAAAACTTTAAGAAACAGGACCAAAACAGTGAAAACTTAAAGAAACAATTAAGGGAAGATATTGAGACACTGAACAACAAAATTGAAGGAAATAATGAAACATTGAAGCAGCAGATAAACGAGAAAATGGAGAAACACAGTGATACTTTGCGGAAGAATCAAGAAGCCCTACAACAGCAATTGATAGAGGACATCCAAAAAAGTAATGAAGAACTGAAGGAAGAATTGAGGAGACAATTGAAGGAGGACCATGTTAAGAACAAAGAAGAGTTAAAATGTCAATTAGAACAACAGTTAGAGGGATACTCTGAATATATCAAGAGGATGGTCTCCGAAACTAAAGAGAAAATAAAAACAACCAGTGAAACGGTAGCGAAGGCTCAGGAAGAAATATTAAATAAAATGAAAGCAGTCGAGGACGATGGCAAGAACAGAATAGAAGAACTCCAAATAATAACAACAGTAGAATGCACAAGAAACAAACAGGAGGTGCTCAAGAAGCTGGAGGAGAGGCACAAGGAAATAAAAACAGATATAAGTGAACGTGTGGAGAGGGTATACACCAACATCAACAAAGTAGATGGACAGACACAAGAGAACAAGGAGAAGATCCAGGGAATCAGCCAAAGGGAAAGGCAGATGCAGGAAGAGCTGGATGCACTGAGGGAGAAACCCTGTCACAATACCCACATTATCACTAGCGAGAACAGGGATGTAATCAACTTTCGTAGTTACCGGCGGAATCCCATGGAATTCCTCAAAAGAGTAGAGGAATTGATTGAAAGAAATAGGGAAACAAGGTGGACGACAGTAAGAAGCCTCATTGATGAAATGTTCAAAGACACCCACGACAACTGGTGGACAGCCACTCGACCGGAGATAAACTGTACACAGGAATTTAAGACACAATTCTGAGAAAAATACTGGTCTGAGTCCACCCAAAACGTAGTCAGGAACGACATCAGCAATGGGAGGTATGAACCGCAAGCAGGACACACCCTAACATCTTACTTTCTAGGGAAGGTATGCTTGGCGAGGAACCTAGAACCAAGGATACCTGAGGAATCTTTAGTGATACAGCTGGGGTACCACTACGAGGACGCAGTACAAAAGGCCAGGAGACAGGGTCAGATAAAAACCATCCAGGGAATGGCGAGTTTGTTGGATTACCATGAAAATGACGGCCAGTACAAAAAAAACCGACTGGTTAACCAAAGATACAACAGGTGGAGTGAAAATCAAAGTACGCCTAATTACAACCCGTCCCACAACAACACCCAAAATGGCAACCGAAACAACATGAACCGGAATGTCAACGACCATCAAGGTAACCAGCCGTATAACAGAAACCAACAGAATTTAATCCAGGTAACCAACCATATAACAGGAACGACCAAAGCAACAATCCCACAAACAACAATTACAGGGGAGCAGGACCGAACCAACATCCTAACGGCCACCCCAATAATAGCAATTACTATGACAACCAATTTAACCTGAATTACCAGCACAACAGGGGAACCGGGAATAACCAAAATAGAGGTGACGTTCGACGACAAGTTAATTTCATTAATGGGAGGAGTCAACCTAACCAGAGGAGGTATTGCCCAAATACACAGGCAAACTCTTGGTACAATAACACGAATACAAATAATAATCAATTCCCAGAGAATAGAACTACAGAAGCGTCAAGGAATCAGATAAGCGGTCAACCAGGACGATAAATGAAATGGCGGCGAACCAGTCCGATAGTCTGGCCAACAATGCACAACCACCTTTAAACTAAAAAGGTCAGTGAAAAACCAAATATGCCCTTCACATGACCAATCACTTGGGTTGCTACGACGAATGACACAACAAAATAAACATAAAATTATAACAATCACCAATAAATAAACTAGTACAAAGTGTAAAAAAAAAACTGGTATAAGAAAAAAAAATGTGTATCTAGCAAATATACAGCAAATGGCTAAAGCAAAATAATGGTAATCAACCAAGGAAAAGAAAAAAGATGTCTAAGATAATTAAAATAATCACAAGAAGAAAAGAAAAACAAACTAATGAAAAGTTAGAAATAATGAAGTTAACAACTAAATAAATATAAAACAATCAACTGTATGAGTAGATAACAGTATATTGCAAAGGTACAGCGGAAGGAAGACTGAGTAAAAGGTTAAAATGATCTAAAAAACCATAAAGTGGACAATCCCCAAAAAATATTATTATTAATGTAAGTCACAAGATGACAAAAAAGGTATTTAAGATTGACTGAGAATAGGTCCAGCAATCAAATTAACTGAGCAGAGATGATGTTCCTCTGGTCTCAGAAAAATGGGTAGTAATGGAAGAAACCAGCTACTAAAAAGTTAGGGAAAAAATTATATAAAAGGGAGAACGCACTAATGGAAATAAATAAAAACAGATCTAAATAAAAAGAATGGAACAAGTAAGAAGAGAAACAAGAAAGAAGAAATAAACAATAAGAAAAAGGAAAAATTATATATATAACTGATAATTTCATAAAAAACTATGCTAGTGTTTTACCAAAATGATCAATTTTGAAGGAGAGGCATTATGTTACAACACAAATAAGCCACCCCAATACCAGGGATAAAAATGATGAATCAACTATATAAAATGTTTAAACTAATTAAAATAAAATGAGAATGACGCGACAAACGACAACATGACCTAACCCAAGTGATTGAGCAAATAAAAGGAAACCAAAGGACAAGGGGAAAACCGTACCCAAATGAGAAAGTGATTGAATGAAGTAATTGACTCAAAACAACCAAATAAAATAAAACCAGATGAGAAGGGGAAAACCAAAATAAAATGAAATTAAAAGGATATAAAATGAAATCGAAGAAGGAGGAAAATGAAAATGAAACAAAACAAGTATAAAGGAAGTAAAATGAAATCAAATGATAAGACACAAACAAATAATATAGAATAGAAAAAGGAGAAATGGTACACTCAAATATAATAATGGAAACGAAACCAATAACTAACAAATGTAAAAGATAATTATTATTATCGATTAAATGATAAATGTAAATGATAATTGATAAAACCCAATAAAGTAATGTGGAAAATAGGAGTACACTAACCAAAGAATTAGAGTTTAAATGTAATAAAGAACTCTAGAAAGACATGAACTTATTAATCGTATAATTAACATTTGTAAACAGAGAGATAGTGAGAAAGTAAACATAACTAAGTGACAAAGAGAATGTAATGTTAGGGATTACCCACTAATAACACTTAAAATAAAATTTAAGAAGTGCAAAAGTGAAAGTGTAAAACCCCAAAATAATGAGAAACCCTATTGATAGGTATAAACACTTAATAATCTGTGATAAACACTAAATGATTAATGGTGAACAATATTATTTAATAAGAATCTTGTTATTGATAGCATTAAGTTCAATTGTAAGTGAGGGATACAATAGTATTCAAAGGGGGAATCCCATGGAAGGTTAAACGTTAGGGTTACCATGGCTAGAAGGTAAAGTTTGTATAAGAAAAAATATAATAAAGAAAACAAGAGCAAAATAAAATAAACACCCCATGTTCTAAGGGATAATCAATTAAGTAAGTTTAAATGGTGTAATGATGTTTATCACCCAAAAGTTAAGTAAGAATGAAACGAATTGTAAGCAAACATTGCATAATAACTGTTAAAAAATTGTTTGATTTAATCTATGAATAGGATATGGCTGAAGGAATTATACAGACCATAGGCCTAGATGTTATGTTTTATGTAATAGAGAATAGTAAGTAATAGCCTAGTTATTAACAATGGCAAAATAAGTACATAGAAAGATAAATTAATACAGATCTAATAACACTGGAAAATCAGTTAGGAAATAATTAACAAACCATAATGTAGAAACTAATGGTAACATACAATTATAATAAAAACAGAACCAAAACACATCAATAAGTAAACAAATCATTTATAATATCAAAACAAAACATGTATGAGGGTAAATTAAGATGTAATTTGTATAAAATAAGTAAATATAGTCAGTTACTACTTAGGCCTATAAAATGCCTAACTGTAAAAAACAAATAACTACAAATTGTAGAAAACTAACAAAAATATTAGCAAATCCAAGGCAAGCAACTAGTCAAGGATAATTTGTGAATCAGATTAAAAGATAAATGTTAGAATAAGGACTTAAAATAAAAAAGAAATGTAATTAACAAATATCAAAATAATTGTCCAAACATAATACATTAGAAAACCCAACCTTATGGGATGTCAAAATGATCTTTGAAAGAAAATACGAACAGTAGTGATAATATTTAATACGTAGAGAGGAAGATGGAAGAATAATAGCAATCAGAAGATATACAGTGATTTTGAATAAAAATTCAAATATGATAACAATGGTCTTAAGTCAAGCTAAGCCAATCAGAAGCTATCAGTTCCCATGACAACGGAACGTTGGTTACGAATTTTCCGTAAAATCCTATTATTCAATAAGTGACGCTCTTCCAGAATAGACGCCAGGCCGTGAATGAGCAAATTTTAATATAAAATGTTTAAAAAGTAATCAAAATTCAAAAAGATGAAAACGTAAGAAGCAGACGAAGGACGAGAACATTTAACTGATGCCAAGGACCAATTTAAATACATTTTAAATGAATAAATGTCTACAACTAACATGAAAAAGATGCCAGACGTACTTAAGCCCCAAGATAATTGAAAATTGACGACTATTGAAGACCCCATCCCTGTACAACTGAATGACAATACACCTCCTGTCGACTGATTTGATAAGTATTATTAAATTACCCGAATTTCTGAAATAAATACACTTTAAATTTTTCTCACAGCAATCTGAACTCTCACTATAAACTGAATATTATTTCTTTCTGAACTCTCACTATAAACTGAATATTATTTCTTTCAAAGATTATAAAAAAAAATAAAACACTGAAATTTTGTTAACTAGAGAAATAACCTGTATGAAAATTGTGAACTTTTGAAACACACTTTACCACACTACATGAACAAATTATAATTACCCATTATATTATGTAAGTACAAATAATGTAAGGTAGTGTACTTTATTGTAATCATTATTAATATCTTTTTCGTAATCACAAGAATCCAGATTTATTGAACGACAAATTGTAAAAAGTAAACATTGTTCTTTAGACGCCATGTCGAAATTAATTAACATCGTTCAAAATCAATTTTCGCCAACCTTGAGATATTCGTCTAATTGTTGGTGCAAATTTGTTGAATAACCAAATATAATTTTGTGTCAAACTGAGTAATTAACAATCACCAATAAATAAACTAGTACAAACTGTAACCACTGTTTTTTTATTCCATAGGAAAGTATATTATAAATTGTGTATTATTTAGCAAAGAGCGGAGATGACGGTAAGCGCTCACGTATCAAACTCGGCGAACTAACTGCTCGATTAAGAAGGTCAAACAAAGGCGGGAGTAAATATGAATACTCCATACCGTCATAGTGAAGAACGCTCAATCATACTATTTGTTAATTTGTTTTAATTAAACAATTTGGTACCACCCGGGATTTATGAACACCTAACGAAGAACAGGTAAGGTTTCCACTCGTGTTGTACTGGTAATTGAAGGATTGCTACGGACATCGTTAGCGAAACATATAAGTAACGACCACTTGTGTGAAGCGTACACACTATACTTACACCTTTTCAGAGTACGTACAAATTTACGCGTTACAGATTGGCTTCCATCGCGGGGCTTAAACAAGGCGGACATCCCATTGCTTCGTTACAATATATATATTACAATTTTATTTTGTGACACTTACTTTTTTCACATACGCACTTACTCGTATGCGTGCACTTACCCACATCTCGGAGGTATACTCTTCTTCAGCAGTATTTACCTTGATGTTCCCCGGCTGGGTCGCAGGCTTTGGTCGTTGATTGAGCATGGATAAGCGCGTGAATAACGTTATAAGTTTTAATTTACAAGTAAAGAGTACAGAGGATTAAGTACTGGTTGTGAAATTAGTACGACTGTTTCAAGAAAAGGATATTCATTTGATTTATTCAAAAATCACAAATTGTCATATTATTTAAATTGTTCAATGTGGGTTTCTTGTTATATGAACCCTTATATTCAACCCGAATATAATATACTCATAATGTGTTTAACTCTGATTTCTTATACTTCTAAGACATAATATATACACACATAAATTATATATGACCTGAAATAGTACACAGACATATACATATAACACATATAAATATAATAGGAAACGTAATTAATACGTATAACATTTAACTATTGATCTAGTCTTTACAAGTGTAGTTTTCAATGTATACCACGTAAATGAAACTTTTAATTAATTTAAATATTAATTAAAATATTAATAGAGAAACTTATTTATGTTAATTTTCTAATTTTAATGTCTCAATTAATTAACCATTACGTAAATCTCATATTTAAAAATTATTCATCTAATTAATTACAAAATATAATAAACTATGGTTCTTTCTTGACCATTCAATTATGAGATTACTACTATGATATTCTCTATTCTCATTTATATATTTAACAATTATTTATTCATTCTTTAAGTTAAAAAAATATATTAATGTTCTTGTAAACTTGGATATGGAAACTAGAGCTTTTGGTGATAGACTTCAGGGTCATTTATAATATTAAATAAATGTTCGAGTTCACCTGCATTTTTCCTGCACCCATTTAAATTGTTACCATCATCCGGACTCTCGAGTTTGATGATCCTCTTCGGTATCAGCTCCTCTTGTCTCTACGTCGTTGAATTCCTCGCTCCGTCTCCTGGATGCTGAGTTCTGACATAGACCTCTAGTCTTGATGATAAACGGCTGAATGTAGCTGCATAGGCTGTCCCTGCGTCCTCTCGTAGATGTCTAGTTCCTCGTCCTCTTCTTTCTTGTCCCTCATAGCTGTCTAGAAGTTCTACGTAGTTATGACTCTTGTAGCTTCATTAATACAGTCTTCGATTTAAATCACTCCTTCTTTAATAACTGCACTGATGTAATGCCGGTTCCATCACACTTCAGTATATTGACTACTGTTCAAAACATTACTACAACTTTGTAAAGTTTACGTTGTTGAGATGCGTGGATTCCTCTTACTAAATGAGTTTGATCTGAGATAGTGAGAAAGTGTGTGTCGCTCGCTGGGGTTTTATACTGCTGCCTCGTTGCAATTCCTGTTGGAAACTGTTTCTGACAACTTTGAACTGGCAGGCGCGTCGGTTTCATCATCACTTTCAACCTACGCGTCTTTTTATGAAGCGCACACTTTTTTATAAATATTATTACACCAATTGTTAGGTATAATATTAAACCTTGTCTATGCAAATTATGGATGTTACGCTGTGCAAATTATGGCAGCTATGGCAAAATTTCACACGGTGTCTGAACCGTTCCCATGATTAATGACCACTTAACGCCAAATTGAAGCGCCAGGCGTCAGCTATGTATTCACATATGTTGCTGATTCGTGTGACTTTTGGTTCACGTACAATCCTTAAAAAACTGTGTGAAATCTTCCACCCTCGTTTGCATAATTTAACCTGTCTGTTATTTACACATGTACACATACACACACACGCAGACTGCTACACAGGCGACCGCATGTCGTTCTGACATCACCGCTGCCGGTCTCTGCATGTTAATTAGCTCCCATTCGTTACATTTAAAAACCAACAAAGTCATATGCTTCCATATACATGCTTACGTACAATATTTGATTTATTTAAATTTAAATACTGCTTATATTTATTACATTCTTTCTTATATCTAACGTATATTTATTATAGTATTTTTATTATGTACATCTTACATATTTCATACATCTATACATATGTTATCATACCTCAGGGGTTGATACATATACTTATGCTAAACGTATAGTTGCAATATAGATATATATATATATATATTGCAACGATACAGCCATATGCTGTATTGAACAGCATTGATTTAAATAAATGTAAAATTTGTAAAATTATTATAAGTTTGGGGTAAATGGACATGTCTGGGATTGTAAAAATGTTTCATTGTTATACAAGGGGAGTAATTAACCTGTTCCAACAGGCAAGGAACACCTGCTCGATTGTATGTGTGATACGTATGTATCTTGTGTGTGTTAGTGATGCATGTACAGACAGGAATCCCAGCAACCCTCCCCAGTTAATTACTAAAATAATTATTTTAATTCACTGTGTGAAAACTAATTAGTGTATAAACAAACAGAAGGCACCAAAGTGTGTGTAAATTTTATAGTTATCCACAGTAAGAAAATGGCGTTAGTAGGACACACTACGCGAAGTCAGTGCGAAATAAGTGTACCAAAAATACGCAAATTACACTAAGACGCTCAAATTAATACAGTGAGTGCTTAATCAAATTATCTATGATTTGTGCTATCTCAATTCCGTACAAAACATTGCCATTTGCAAAAAATTGCAAATACATGAAAAAGTTCGGGAGTGGGGGCTATCATGTGATCTGCATGTCTCGACAGGACAATTTCAGAACTAACAGGTGCTGAATCTCGAGAGGGTATAAATTAAGGGTTCGACTGGAATCCCTTCTCTTCATTTCAAGACACAGTTGCAGACGGACACGCTGTCCGTCGGCAGAACAGTTTTATTTGTTATAAGTCTCATCTACGAACGAATAAAGACGTTTTCAGTAATTATGTTTATACTATTACGGGAAACGTTGAGTACCGGGACCGTTTAAGTCAGCAAGAGTATCTACAGAGAAACTACAAAAAGCAACGCGAGATGCTGGACGTTAGGAGATGCTTTTTAGACGCCTAACAGCCGAACGAGATCCACCTCGCAGCCGATATTAATTCTCTGGGATGGACCACACACTGCTGGAGAATGACACTGGACTCTGGACATATCCAGGACCACGCCAAGCCAGGAGTAATGGTAACCAAACACTGGACAACGCTGGACCCCGTCAATAAGTCGTAAGGTCATCAAAACTCGAGGTGACATGCATAATGCATTTATAAATGATTTTTTTAAAGAGCTCATAAAGACTATATAAAGAGACAATGAATTAAAACAAAAAAGTTTATAATTAGGTAAATAATGTAATAGAGTCTTATGTAAATGTTTTAGTCGTAAGAATGAGCGATCGCATATAGATAAATATAGAAAAAAAAGAGTTTCATTTTGAGATAGTATTTTTTTTCTCAAAGAAAAATAATTGAAATGATTTGATATTTGCATTTTGTAGAAAAGAATAATTTAAATTTTGAATACGAAACAAATGCCAGTCTAAGAGTAATTAATATAATTTTAAATTATTTAAAAAAACTGGTATAGACTGAGCAAGCTGAGGTCAGATCTGATTAAATGAATTCAATTAAAATAAAACTTAATTACATTTAAATTTTATTTCTTTTATTAAATCAATTTGAATAAATGTCTAGATTAAGATTATTAACATGTCTAGTGTTACGACACAAATAGCCAACCCAGTACCAGCGATAAAAAAAAAATATATTTACAAATGTAAAAATACTTCTTATCAAATAAACTGATTGATTTATCAAGCCACCCGGGATTATCACACCCCTATAAATAACAGGTAAGGTTACTGCCGTAGTATACAGGTGATTACATCTACGCTACGAACATCGCTAGCCACAACATTACTGTAACGACCCAGTACGAGGCGAACGCACTAATCATACAAAACACATACAAATTGTACACATTTTGCAGGTACGAACCGATTTATTCGTTACAAATTAACGAAAACCAGGTGAGGCTGAACGAAGACGAGGGCGTCTATCAATTTGTATGTTACATATTGGCGACCAACCGGTGAGGCTGTAAAAGAAGGCCCACGGCGGATATGAAGAGACATTCAATGGTTACCAGGAAGGACAAAAAGAAAGGAATTGAAGGGGAAGATCAACCGGACGAGATGGAAGAAATTGAAGAAATAATCGGGGAGCTAGTCGAAGAGGACGTTCAGGAAAACCAACCAGGAAATCCAGCTCAACCAGAACCGGAAGTGGAAGTAATAGTCGACAACCAACTTGAGAAACCAGTTCAGGACGATGAGAGAGAACAACAGGCTGGAGATCATGAAACAGCAAAGGGAGGTCCGAGCATGCAAGACCTGATGAATTTCATAGCAGAACTTTCAAGGAAAGATAAGGAAGAATTGAATAAAAAGTTAGAAAAACTGGATCAGAACAATGAAGAATTGAAGAAACAAATCAAGGAGGACCTAGAGCTTTTGAATAACAAAATAGACAGCAACCAAGAAACCCTGAAGAGAAGTCAGGAAATGTTAGAAAAGAAGAGTGAGGAGTTGAAGAGGCAGGTAAAGAAAGATCTTGAAATATTTAACAACAAGATTGAAAATAATAAGGAAACACTTCAACAACAATTCAACGAAAACATTGAGAATACGAAGAGAGAATTGATGCAACAATTGGCGGAGTGTCGAGAGGAGCTAACACAGAATATAACCGAGACAAACAATGCTGTGATACAAGTCCATGAAAATTTCAACAATAAGATAAATCTTGTCGAGGAGAAAGAAAAGGTCAGAATACAAGAACTTTATAAAATCACCACTGAAGAGTGCACAAAAAACAAACGGGAGGCGCTTCAGGAGCTGAAGGAGAGGCACAAGGAAATCCAGACTGATGTCAGTGAACGCGTTGAAAGGGTATATACCACTATCAACAAGATTGATGAAAGAACCCAAGAAAATAAAGAAAAAATCAGAGAAATCAGTCAGAAGGAGAAACAGATGCAAGAGGAACTAGACGCTTTGAGGGAGAAGCCTTGCAATAGCACTCACATCTTTACCAATGAAAATAGGGAAATAATAAACTTTAAGAGTTACCGAAGAAACCCTATAGAATTTCTGAAGAGGATGGAGGAGCTCATCGAGAAGAATAAGGATACCAGATGGACGACGGTGAGAAGTCTAATCGATGAGATGTTTCGAGACACGAACGACAATTGGTGGACAGCCACACGACCAGAAATCAGCTGTACACAAGAGTTCAAAACATTATTCCGTGAAAAATACTGAACAGAATCGACCCAAAATGTGGTAAGGAACGACATAAGCAACGGAAGATATGAGCCACAGGCTGGGCATACACTAACATCATACTTCTTGGGAAAGGTTTGTCTAGCTCGAAACCTCGAACCAAAGATACCCGAAGAATCCCTAGTCATTCAACTGGGATATCACTATGAAGACGCCATACAGAGGGCCAGGAGACAGGGACAAATAAAGACCATACAGGGAATGGCCAATTTACTGGAGGACCACGAAAACGATAGACAGTATCATCGTAATCGAATGGTCAATTTGAGGTATAACCGGGGGAATGAAAACCAAAACCCACCTAATAGCAATCCGTCTTATAACAAACCCCAGTATAACTATCCGAGTAACCAAAACCAGAATGATAGTAACTATCCATATAGGGAAAACCGCCCAAATTATAACCAGGGCAATCTACCGTTTAACGAAAATAATCAAAACAATATCAATTACAGGGGCAATGGACCAAACCAGCATCCCAACAACTATCCCAATAACAATCATAATTATGGGAATAATAGTAGTAATACAAATTATCAAAATAATAATAGAAGAGGGAACGGAGATAACCGAAATAATAACAATCAGCAGAGGGTAAACTTTATAAGAGGGAACAATCGGAATAATCAAGAGAGGCGTTACACGAGACCACCATCCAACGAACAAAACAATGATAACGGTCAGAGTGATAACCAGAACCCAAGGGAAGAGACTGCAGAAAATAAAAGACAGGTAAACAATGTTGTTGGAGTGAGATCCGGAAGTGGTAACCAGAGAAGGCACGCACCATCCGGAAGTAACCAGCCAGAAGAAGAAAACTATGACTGGATACCTTTCAGTAATAATCCAGCGGAGAATTTTCGCATAGCATACAACCAGCGAAACCCGCCAGAACGTTGGATTCCATCAAGGAGTAATGGGAACCAATCAAACACAACTCTCAGGGAGGAAGACAAGTTATCGATGAAGAAGAAGTAACGGCTGATCGATGGAACGCATAATAATGCCATGAAGTCATCCAGAATAAGTGTGAATATCAAACACTTGAAGGAGAAGAGGTGAAGAATAACGAAGTGTCGAACAAAAAGGAGAAAGCTATAATATGGAATGGAAATGATAATATAATAAATCCACAACCGTGAGAATTGAATTGAAACCAAAATAAAATGTACGGCCGTATGTCATCAAGAAGTTCTAAGTAACTGTAAATAAAATACATATGCCAAAATTCAAAAATTATGTGAGCACAACTTGCAACAACATTTCGATGACTTATGAGGCCTAAAATAAAAAATATCAAAACAAAGGAATGAGTTACATAAATTCCTACTAAGTTAAATCAACTTACAATATATTAAAAAGTTGATGTGTGAAGTATATGAAATAATTAAACAAAATGTACCGAAATAGGAATATGCTACAAAAATTCCTATGATGTAAGAGAATTAACTTACAAAGAATTATCAAGAATTATTTTTAATACAAACTGAAATATACAAAAATAAAATCAAACTCAAAACTGATTAGAGAAATACCTGAAATTATAATGAATCAAAGGTATTCAAAAAAAAATAAATAAAAAAAAATCTAAACTGGTACAAAGAAAAAGAGAAGTTATGTATGAATCAAATATACAAGCTATGGCTGAAGCAAAATATTGCTAAATAACTGAGAAAAGAATACCAATGTCTAAGATAATTAAAATGATCACAACGAGAATTGAAAACCAAATAAGGGAAAGTTAATGATGAAATTAACATATAAATAAATAAATAAAAAAACAATCAATTGTATGAGCAAATGATAGTATATAGCAAAGGTACAGCGGAAGGAAGAATGAGTAAAAGGCCAAAGTGATCTAAAAACAAACCACAAGGTGGACCATCCCAAAGTATATTATTATTAATTTAAGTCACAAGTTGACAAAAAAGGTATTTATGATTGACTGTTGAAAAGTCCAGCAATCCAAATAAACTGAGCAGAGATGATGTGCCTCTGGTCTCAGAAAAATGAGTAGTAATGGGAGAAACCAGCTACTAAAGTTAGGGAAAAAATTGTGTATAAGGGAGAACACACCAATGGAAATAAAATAAAAAACAGATCCAAATAAAATGGAATGAATTCAGTAAGAAGAGAAATAAAGAATGGAGAAACAACCAAGAAAGAAAAGGAAAAAGATTATGTATAACTGATAATTTCATAAAAAACTATGCTAGTGTTTTATCAAAATGATCAATTTTAAAGGAGAGGCATTATGTTACGACACAAATAGCCAACCCAGTACCAGGGATAAAAAAAAATATATTTATAAATGTAAAAATACTTCTTATCAAATAAACTGATTGATTTAATTAAAATATAACTCGACAAACGACGACTTTGACCTAACCCAAGTGATTGACCCAACAACAGGAAACAAATGAAGAAGGGAACCACACAAATAACCAACGAGAATAAGAAAGTAATAAACCCAAACCAAAAGGAAACAAGTTCATGGGTTTAAACGACCCCAAAATACCCAAGGAAAAGGATGGAAAATCCCAATGTATTAATCAAATAATGAAAATGAAGAAGGAGGGAGACAAGCAGAAGTGAAAACCAATAATGGTTCACAAAACAAGTAATAAAGCACTCAAGAGGAATATTGAAACCCAAAACAATGGTTATCCGGAGAAAGGAAAAGTAACGGTTACTACCCATTAATAGACAAAATGACCCAGTGAGGAAACATTACTAAGGATTAAGGTGATAAAAAGGCAACCTAAACCATAGATAAAATTGTTATTAGTTATTAAGTATTAATTGTCATTAGTATTAAGGATATGAAAGAGAAATAAGTATAGGGATCACCCACCAGAAAACAAATAGTACAAACAGTGATACAGTGCAATGGTGTAGGTGTAAAAACCCCAAAGTGAAGTGTTACACTAGTTAAATTATAATTAACAATAAATAATTTAAAAGTGAAGGTAAGATAAAAGTGGGAAATTAACGGTGAATAAATAGCTGGTGAAAAATAGTATTAAGTGTGAATTATAGAATAAGGTATGGTAAACACTAGAAGTGATGATGACTTTATTATTTAAGAAAGGATGTTCAATAGAGTTAAGTTTAATTATAGCCGGTAGTAAGTAAAAAGGGAGGATTCCAGAAAAGAATAAATTGAAGGTGTTAACATGGAGAGAATGTAAAAATTGTTTAAAGAGTAAGAAATAAAAAACTAACAAAGACACCTAAGTTATAAGGGACTGTTATCAATTTAATAAAAAGTGATGTTGTTTATCACAACAAAAATAATATGTGTTGTAAACAAAAAATTAGCAAATAAGGATAAGTTAGAAGGAAGTGATGATATTTCTTGATCAAAATAATAACTCTAATCTATCTATATCTATAAAAATGAATGTTTGTTTCTTTCTTTGTCCCGTATGCGTTCCTATACCATTCATCCGATTGCGATGAAACTTCGGTGAGTTGTTGTGCGCACGCCCGCGAAGGTTTCTGAATTTTTTTCAATGGGGCCCTTTGGGGGGTTCTTGGGGTCTTCCACATCTCCTCCTAAACCACTGGACCGATTTCAACCAAACTTGGCACAATTATTTTACGCAACGGGAGAACCAACTTAGGATATGTGTTTTTTCGATACGATCCTTCGGGGGGTCCTTTTGGGGGTCCTTTGGGGTCTTTCACATCTCCTCCTAAACCGCTGGACCGATTTCAACCAAACTTGCAACAAATATTTTACGCAAAGGGAGAACCAACATAGGATAGGTGTTTTTTCAATGGGGTTCTTTTGGGGGTTCTTTGGGGTCTTCCACGTCTCCTCCTAAACCACTGGACCGATTTCAACCAAACTTGGCACAAATATTTTACGCAACGGGAGAACCAACATAGGATATGTGTTTTTTCGATATGATACTTCGGGGGTCCTTTTGGGGGTCCTTTGGGGTCTTCCACATCTCCTCCTAAACCACTGGACCGATTTCAACCAAACTTGGCACAAATATTTTACGCAACGGGAGAACTAACATAGGATAGGTGTTTTTTTCGACGGGGTCCATTGGGGGGTCCTTTGGGGTCTTCCACATCTCCTCCTAAACCACTGGACCGATTTCAACCGAACTTGGCACAAATATTTTACGCAACGGGAGAACCAACATAGGATATGTGTTTTTTCGATACGATCCTTCAGGGGGGTCCTTTGGGGTCTTTCACATCTCCTCCTAAACCACTGGACCGATTTCAACCAAACTGGGCACAAATATTTTACGCAAAGGGAGAACCAACATAGGATAGGTGTTTTTTCAATGGAGTTCTTTTGGGGGTTCTTTGGGGTCTTCCACATCTCCTCCTAAACCACTGGACCGAATTCAACCAAACTTGGCACAAATATTTTACGCAACGGGAGAACCAACATAGGATATTTGTTTTTTCGATATGATACTTCGGGGGGTCCTTTTGAGGGTCCTTTGGGGTCTTCCACATCTACTCCTAAACCACTGGACCGATTTCAACCAAACTTGGCACAAATATTTTACGCAACGGGAGAACTAACATAGGATAGGTGTTTTTTTCGACGGGGTCCATTGGGGGTCCTTTGGGGTCTTCCACATCTTCTCCTAAACCACTGGACCGATTTCAACCAAACTTGGCACAAATATTTTACGCAACGGGAGAACCAAAATAGGATATGTGTTTTTTTGATACGATCCTTTGGGGGGTCCTTTTGGGGGTCCTTTGGGGTCTTCCACATCTCCTCCTAAACCACTGGACCGATTTCAACCAAACTTGGCACAAATATTTTACACAAAGGGAGAACCAACATAGGACAGGTGTTTTTTTTCGATACAATCCTCTGGGGGGTCCTTTGGAGTCTTAAAAAACTAACTTATTAGATCTGGTTACTATGGCAACCCAAAGGAATAGATTCTGTTCTAAATAATTATCGCATTAAATTGAAGACCACGCGAACGAAGTCTTTATATATTATATATATACAAACACTTTCTTTCTTTGAGTGGCATTGCAACGCATGCCGGGTACTCGCTAGTAACTTATAAAAAATTGTTCATGTTAATGTTATGAATAGGATATGGCTGAATGAAATTTGCAGTCCATAAGCCTAATGTTATGTTTTAAAGATTAAAATAGAGAAAGCAATATTGACAAGTAAACAACACACCAACAGACTCAAAATACAACACAACCAATAAAAATAACAAAGTAAAGCCCAATAGGCTGAAACAAAATGTGATTTGAATTAAATAAGTAAAATACTATAATGGCTACTCAGGCCTAGAAAAAACATAACTGTCAGAACCAAACAACCAAAAATTATAACAAATTGAATAAGAATTTAGAAAATCTGAGGTGAAGGAATCACCAAGAATAAATTGTAAATCATTTATAACACAAAATATTGTAATAGGCATTATCATACAAAAAGAAATGTAATTAACAAGCATTAACATAATTGTAAAAACTTAAAATCTGAAATTACCCAAGCTTGTGGGGTATCAAAATAATCTATGAACGAGAATAAACACTATAGTGACAATATTTAATAACCAGGAAGGAAGATGGAGGAATAACAGTAATCAGAAGATATACGGAGAATTCGAATTTTGATAACAATACATCATCTCAAAATCAACCAATCAGAATCATACCGTTACTATGGAAACGGCGGTTGAAGACGAGATTACCGTTGGAATTAAAAAGAAGCAGAGCGTCATTAAGCCAATGCAGATGCAAATATTTGGAAGAGCGTTTTTTCAGTGTAAATCATGCAAATAGTCAGTAAAAGTTGTTGAACATGAGCGCTTGAGAAGCAGATGACCGTTGTAGCAGATAATTCAAGACCCAAGACCAATTAAATAGAAAATATCCTTGAAAAGAAAGTCAAGACCCATGACGAAACACATGCTCAATCTTTTGAAGCCCAAAATCCATGAAAACTGAATGTATGCAGCCACCTCCTACCCGATTAAACAACGAAGGCACCTAGACAAGTTGAGGTGTTAAGTACCATCAAATTATTTATTTTCCACCAACCCTAATCACTTTAAATAATTTTAAAAGGTAAATTTACTGCGCTATAGTAACAATATTTCTCTTTCATAGAATATTTGAGCAAATTAAAACTTAATAGAAACATGTTAACATTGATATAACCTATGAATTAAACACGAACTTACAGAACACTTTTACGACACAACACAACAGATTGTAACAGCACACATTATTATTTCTGTACACTTAGATTAAGGTAATATATATTTTTATTGTAACCATTGGAGTTCTTTAACTCATAGCCAAAAGGATCCACGATTTGGGAAACCAATAATAACTGTAATACGCTTAATGTAAGCAGCAACGCAAGGTTAAATGGTTCCTAAATCACTTCGCCAACCCTGAAGGCAAGATCTCATGTAATCAGTCGGTGCGAATTTATAATTGTATTATTGTAAATGTGAATGTTTTCAGTTATCACCCATTACAAAATATTTATTACAGGGAGTAACCGTCATTATCATTTCATAGGGAGTGCTATATATCAATTACTTGTGTTTAAGAATAAATCGTAGCAGCAAAGAGGTTGTCAGTCACACAGCAGAAGCGACGATTGGGACGGCCGTGCGAGCGGGAACTATTTGAATGCACCATCCCGCAACACTGATAACTTGTTTAACCATAATTTTAGTTGTTTTGTAAAACAACTTGGTGCCACCCGGGATTATCACACCCCTATAAATAACAGGTAAGGTTACTGCCGTAGTATACAGGTGATTATATCTACGCTACAAACATCGCTAGCCACAACATTACTGTAACGACCCAGTGCGAGGCGAACGCACTAATCATACAAAACACATACAAATTGTACACATTTTGCAGGTACGAACCGATTTATTCGTTACAAATTAACGAAAACCAGGTGAGGCTGAACGAAGACGAGGACGTCTATCAATTTGTATGTTACACTAGATGTAAGAGTGTTTTAAATGTGTGTAACACCGTACAGCTTAAGAGATAAACACTTAATAATGAGTGATATCTTGATTAGAGATTATTAACAAAGTTTTATTATTTATAATGCTTTTTAAACAATAAACATGAAATTTTAACTACTCATAAATTTACTACTCTTATTATAGTTCCACCTGGTATCATTATATACGTTTAAACAACTGGTATCGTTATAACTGTTTACACCTGGTATCGTTATAACTGTTTAAAGACCTGATATTGTTATATAAAATTGGCGTCCCAACAACGTTGGGCTCCACAAACTCAAACACAAATAAATTTGTGTCGTTATAATATATATATATATATTTTTTTTTTTCAATCACTTTCTGCTACAGTCCGTTTCTTGATGTATATAAATAATTTCTTATTATATATAAATAATAATCCAGAACCACCTAAAATGAATAGCCTAATAAAAATACACAAATTAAACAACCCAATATGTCCATTAATCAACTTCAAAAAAGCTCCTACATACAAAATAGCAAAAATAATAGCACAAAAATTAAAAAGTAACCATCATAACATAAAAAATACATACGAATTAATAGACAAACTAAAAATAATAAATATAAATGAAAATACATTTTTCACATCATATGATATCACAAACATGTACACCAACATCCCAATAGAAGAAACAATAGACATAATAATAAACAAACTTAAAGAACAAAATGAAAACAAACAATATATAACCGAAATAAAAAATAGCCTCCAACTAATACTAAAACAAAATTACTTTGAATTTAATAGCAAAATTTATCAACAGCAAGAAGGTTTAGCAATGGGACCACCATTATCAAGCATAATAGCAAAAATATTCCTACAACACATAGACACCAAAATACAGAATATTATAAAATCATATGATCCAAATGGCATATGGATAAGATATGTAGATGATGGGCTATATGTATCAAATAACAAAAACACAAATGCAGAGAACATACTGAAACAAATCAATAACATACATCCTAAAATACAATTCACAGAAGAAAAAGAAAAACATAACAAAATAAACTATTTAGACACAAACATCACAAGAAACAACAACCACATACAATATGCAATATATAGAAAACCAATTTCTACCAATATCATTATACCTAACCATTCTGACCACCCACCACAACATAAAATGGCAGCATTCTATTCGCTATTTAACAGAATGTACAAAATTCTCCTAAACAAACAAGAAACTGACAAAGAAAGAAATATAATATACCAAATTGGTTATGAAAATGGATACAATAAAAATACTGTAAAGAAAATAGAAAATAAAATCAAATATAAAATAAAAACTGAACAATTAAGAATTAATCAAAATGAACAACACATAAATAATAACAACAACCAAAAATGGGCCACATTCACATACATAAATAATAAAATGACAAAACTAACAAAACTATTTAAAAACACAGATATAAAAATAGCATACAAAACTAATAAAAATAATTTACAAAAACTAAATAGCCCACACAACAAAGATAATACAACAACTAACGGTATATACAAAATTGAATGCCAAGATTGCAATAAATGTTACATAGGACAAACAAAAAACAGCTGAAAAAACGTTATTTTGAACACCTAAACGCATACAAAAAACCAGAAATATATAAATCCAATTTAGCCACACATGCAATAAACACAGGACATGAATTCCCAGACATAACCAATGTGACACTAATAAACATTGTAACGTATCTACCTTTTCGTTTGCAACGATAATAAAGATTACAATTAAAATTATTATTGATTATTATTGTGTGATTATTAGTAGCGTTGTTGTGGGTGTTCACGTTTAATTCTTTTAGTTTAAAAGAGTATTTAGCACTTCACTGTCAACCTCCCCACTTACCATATGTGGATGTTATCAATGTTCTGTTTGGTGACTTCTTCTGCTGCAACATACACTTTATACACATATACGGATATTCTATTTGAATATCCTAAACAATGCACATGCACAATAAAGTAAAATAATGGTTTAACTGTAATTTGAATTGTATCGAACATTCAAATCCTACCGCCACCTTCTGATAGAACTGATCGTAAAATTTAAACTATTTTAAATAAAATCAAAAACTCTTTCCACTGGTAAATAAATTGGGATTTATTAACAATTCTAAAATGCCATGAACTCTTTTAAAAAACAATCAATTAATAATGTCTTTACAAAATAATAATTACTATAAACAATTCTTGAGCTCTGTATATCTCAAGGCTGGTAACACTGGGGGTCTGGTACAATAGTTTTAGTTAACGAGGTTATGTCCTCTTTACTCAGTTACATTACCGAATTCGTGTGTTCTTGGAAGTTGCATGATACCAGATACAAGATGCTATCTTATCTAACAATATTTAATAATGAATTACAACAAAAAACAAACAAATATTGAAAATTATAAAAGTCGGTACCATAAACCGATATATATCGTACTATCGTACGGTGAGTAGAATGGATACAGCAGTTGTTTTGATAACACGTGCTTTGTGCTGCACTGTTAAAAATTACTATTATTATTTATTCGTTAGTTATAAAAATCATTTATTGGCAAGAGAAAAAATCTATAATAAAAAAAAACTCTTGTGATAGCTTTCATTGGATTGAAATTATTTGAGAACAGAATCATTACTTGGTGACAAAGTTGTCGTTATTATTTCTAGGTTAGTTAACAAAAGTAAGTAGTTATTTTGAATAAGTAAATTATTCATTAAATTCTTAATAATATAAACACATATATTTTATTCATATTGCATCTGATGTATAATTATCAGTTGGTTAGAATATTTTTCGCAATAAACTAGTTATTCGTCAATTCAAACAAATTGAGTCAAATGAGCGACTGTTCATTACACTTGTATTTTCGATATTTAAATTAGTATTAATTTTTTCAATCACGATAAAATCGTAAAACATTTATTTTTTAAATTAGTAATTGCGATATAATTCATTTATTCAATTCTGATAATTTTCATCATGGGCAATGCACTTCGGTACTCTTTGACTAGTGCAGTCCCAAAACAATAATTCTTCGTTCACTAACGAAAATTATTATTTCAATTCAATTCGTTAAATAATAAAAATAGAGTACTCCCTGTTTTTTTTATAAAACACAAAATACGAAAACACGACCTTTATTATACACTGGCCGGTTTATTATTTTAATTCACTTAGCACTGGACACTCGTTATTATTCTGTTGTGTACAGGTTAGTGTGTGTAGCGTAACTTATGTAGGTGACACGCACCGTTTAAATAAAATCTTGACACTTTTCTTCATGAACTTTGCTCGTTGAATCATGCGGAACGACTGAATGTTTCATCAAAGCGTCTCCTGCTTGTCTGGTTATTTTAAGCCATTTGATTGGTTTAAATTGTCAAACTCTCTACCCCAAAACACTTAAGTTAAATAAAACTTTTAATTTTTTACAAATTTTTGTCTGGGTTAGAGGTTACGGGTGACGTAAGCGTCGATATACAAAATGACTGAAAAGTTTATAATTGCTATAACTTTTTTATTAATTATCGTATCGTCAAATGGTTAGTGGCAATAGATTGCGGACACTTGCGGCTTTAATTTAAGTCTAAACAAGGATGAAATCCATCCATTATTAACTCACTAAGCCATGTCACAAACTCATATGGTGATTCTTAATATAAATAAGTTTATTTCACCATATCTTGCTCCAATTACACTATAACACTCCTTATTAAACGTCTCGAGTCCATTTCTCTTCCGTTTTCATACAGAAAATAGTTGTAATTACCATTCCAACAATATTTGGTAATGGCGTCCTCAAACGACCATATTCGATTGTTTATAATCGCTTATAACGCTATTATTTCTTACCTAATTACATTAGTTTGGCATTCTAACAATAATATATACATTTATTTACATCTGTTCACATTTTGTTTTATGAAAAATGTTGTTTTTCATATATTAATTGTCTTATCAAAAAACCTTCTGTTCTCATTTCATGAATTTGTCACTTTTTCAATTATTTTACCACATAAGGTATATAATGTTATAAATTAAAATAGTGTACAATTATAGTACCTTGTTTATTTAATGTATTTATCAGTCTTTCGTTATCTGAAAGCTTTCCAATTCTTAGTATTGGGTCTGTTTACATCAGGTTTTGCAATGACAGTCAGTTATTTTCTAATAAATCAACTACTAAATTACTACTATTACATTTGATATGTGTTCTCATAGTAGTATCAGATATCTCTCTAACTACTGGTAACATTTTTAGTAATCCTTCAACAAGTTTTGATAGTGCATTTTGCTTAACTATCTTGTCACAGAGTGTCTGTTTACATCTGGTTATACAATTATAGTCAGTTAGTTTCTAATAATTTAATTATAAAACTACTATTATTATAATTGTGATATGTTCTCATAGTAGTATTAGATATTTTTCTAACTACTGATAACATTTTTAGTCATCTTTGAACAAGTTTTGTTAGTGCATTTTGCTTAACTATCTTGTCACATTGGGTTTCTGTTCTTCTGGCTTTATGCTATCATATTTAATCTGCTTTATTTGCTGTGTATTTCAGTACAAATATTATTTATTAGTTTGCATTACTATTCATAATTAGTCTTTGATTGAAACAATTGTTGATAGTTGCTTGGTTTAATTAATATATATGATTTTATGTTATAGGTGCACTTTCTATGAGGTTATGTATCATGTTATCTGGTAACAATTGTGCAACATATTCTTATGCAGTATTTGATTCTACTATTATGATTTCATTATGGTATTCTATTACAATGGTTTAATTGTTAAGTAATACACATGTTTACACTATTTTTCTAAACAATAACACAAGTATTCTTAATCTAATAGCACAACACATAACACAACACATTCTTAATAATAACACAACACATTTCTTGTTGTGTTGTACCTAATTTTTGGTACATTGGTTGTTTGATACCTAACAAACTAGCTTATTTGTTAATATTTGTTCTGGACTTTATTTATATCTTGTTCTGTCCTGCTGTGGCATTCAGTTATATTCCATTTTAAAGTTTACAAGCTTTTATTATCAGTTCCTATGAACAATGATTTTACTGTTCTATCTCACATTTCTCTTGGTGGTCTTATGATTATCTATTTTGGGTTACAATCTTGATTAAACTGGTCACACTAATTGTCTGTGCATTTTAACTATTTAATCTTTGATTCTTCCACTATAATGGTAACGCATTTTCCTCTGTTATAAACCTTCTCACTTGTATTGTCTGTGGGGTTTATTTGGGTTAAAAATGGTTAACTTGTTACAGGTTCTCACACTTACATTAAGTTTTCACTATTACTGTTTGTGATTGCTTAATTATGCTAAACACTGGTTTCTTCATAGTTGATAATCGTTATACTTCTTCCGGTCATTAGTATAGTTCCTTGTATACTTGGTGAATGGTGATTTCTTGTATTGTCCATATATTATCTTCATTCTTCATGTTATGTTTCCTTTGCTCTTCTTCTTCCTTTCTTCTTCTATTTAATTGTTGTTCACTATCGGTGTTCTCCTGGGTTGTACTTTACTTGTGATAATCAATGTTCACTTATTCTCGTCATCTTCTTCAATATTTCCATTTGTGGTAGTCATTGTTCCATAGTATTTATATTAATAAATAAATTGGTTGTTTTGCCATCATTGTGGTTGCTCTTGAGTTGTCTCTCCTTCATTTTAATGGTTGTGATTTTTGTTGTTTCCCCTCACTGTTTGGAACCTATTGTCTTCTCTTCATTTTAATGGTTATGATTTTTGTTGTTTCTCCTCACTGTTTGGAATCTATTGGGCCTGGTTTCTAACATTTTATATTGGCTCGTTGTCATTTTCTTTCTCTCTTTTGTACTCGATGATGCAATATTACTCTTCCTTCTTCTTTGTTGGAATTTTTCAATAATATATCTCTGTAGATACACACTTTTCGTCTACATTATTTTATGTACTCTGAAATATTTTCATGATCTCCCGTCACTTGACGTAATATTTGGTTACTCTATATAACTGCCAAATTTGGTACGTTACAACATATACCACACAAAGGCACCATAATGAACATATGGGAAAATTTACAAATATACAAACATAAAACACAAAACAAACTAATACCTGAACAAATACAAATCAATTCAAACATGACACAATATTCAAAGCACTTAACATCGAAAACACACAAAAAACTAACACATACACCACAATCACACAAAATAAAACCAATCTGAAGTACCAGAAGCCAACAGGAAGCCACAATAATAATAGTCAACCAACACATATGTACTTCACCAGACACAAACGGCTGAGGATGGGTACAAGATGGTACCCGAAACATGTTCCTAATAAGGAAAAAAAAATCTTGAGGTAAATTCATTATAAATATTAAATGTAATATATATATAGTGACAGTACAATCATATGCTGTACTGTGCATTTAATATATAAAATAAATATTTAAATTAAATTTATAAATATGTAATAAATAAGCAGGTATGAGATTGAAAGCTGAGTTTATGTTAAAAATACGGAATGTAGACAGACAGGAACTGACCTGAACACTCACACAACTGTCACTGAGAGTGTGTACAGTAGTAAGTGATGTGTGTGAGTGAGGCCAGTTCGAGCATGAAAGTTAGCAATCTCACCCTGAATAATTGTCAAATTACAGTTTTTATTTAATTATAAGAAAAGCATAAATGGTAGAAAAAATTCAAAGACTCCTAAATATGTATAAAATTAATATGCATGTGTAGTGAGAAAACGGCATGAAAAGGACGCGCAGTGCGAATTCAGTGCGATTTTAAGTGCGTAGTAATTACACGGATTATTCTATTACAATGGTAATTACGTTGGACATGTATAATTAAATCATCCATCGTTAGAGCACCCTGTAGTTCACATTAGACTTTGCCATTGACAGAAATGTGTGAAAATATGAAATTGAACGAGAGTGGGAGAACTGACGCCACTGAACAATTTCAAACAGGCAGAATTCTGTCCCAACAGGAGCTGTACGATGCTCGATTATAAATAGGGCACGAGAGAAGCCAGCCTTTTTCTCAATCAGTCTTTAGTAGCGGCGGGATGCTCTGTCCATTGGCGACGCGAATTTTTAAATTTTGTTAATTGAACAGTAGATGTGGACAGATGCTATGTTCGTCATAAGTGCAAAACAGTAACTCTTAATCTGTTTCCGAATACGAATATAGAACATACTTTACGATGTCTACACACACAAACGTCCGTCAGTCAAGACAAGCTACTATGTTACATCATGCAGAGGAACGCTATGCTGAACAATAGAGGCGTCTGCTAGAATTACAGCAGCAGGTCCAGAGCAACCTCTCACACTATACTACATCAACCAGATGGGACCATGATAGGCGAGTAACTGGAGGACGACACGTGGAACCGGGGGACGTGCAGGGAACTCCATCAGAAGAGGACCTACGGATCAACGGAGGACATGAGTATGAGCTACAAAATCGAGGTGACAGATAATCCATTTATAAATTTTAAATGAGAGACTAAAGATATTTAAAAGACATTTTGAAATTTAAACATGAATAAGAGTTTATGAAATGTAGATAAAGAGGTTCAGAGAATCTGATTTAAATTTAATAAAATATTTTCTTTGATGTTTAATGATTAATTTAGTCAATTTCAATTTTATTTTAAAGTTTGTAGAGCAATCAATGGTTACTATGTATGCAATATATATATTAACATAGTTGAAAGTTATAAAAAAAAACTGCAGTAAAGCACACTGTCAGACTGTGCAGTCGAATTTTAATATTAACAAATAAGTATTTAGAACATAACTTTGTTACTGTAGAATATAAGATTTATTTAATGATAATTGTACTGCAACATTTGAAGGTTTCAAGCGAACAATAATGAATATTTATGGCAAAGTAAGTGAGATTTTTAAACACGCTTGTGGTTTCTAAATAAAAATTATGAAAACTCGTTACAATTCAATCAATGACTACTCTTATTACACCAAAACTCCATTATTTGGTACACTTTACCAGTAATGTTATATAAATTTTGGCACTCCACAATTTAAATTTGTAAATTGTAGTGTTATAATATACATATATATATATATAACCATTATAACATTTAAAATTATAACACTAATAATATATATTAACATCCAGAATAATTAATACTACTGATGTAATGTACAAAGTTTCAAAATAAAATTTTGTGAACCAATGTGGAAGCTTGTGCTGTGGAATACACCAAAGTCAATATTAATATGTGATTTAAATATACCCTAAAAGTGATAAAATGATAAAAAATGCAAATGTCAAATATAGTGGATGAACTGTAGTATGTTCAAACAAGCTGATGGATACTTAAGGTGAAGTCAGAACACTGAAATGGTTTAAACCTATATTAAGCCTTAAAGCTGAATAAGTCTGTAGATTTGCCAACAAGATTTGCTGTCAACTAGTGATTGATACTGCTAAATTAAACATAGTACAAAAGTCAAATATGTAACAGAATTGCGCTGAATTCAATATCTAATAGAATGCTTCTAACAAGGAGATATCCTTACTGACCACCTGACTTGACAGCTTATACATTAAAAATACAAGAGTCATCCAGAAAGTATAGAACATTTTATTATAAACAAATATTAAAAAAGTATTAATTTAAAAAAAAATTGACACTTAAAGGAAAACTTACCCCACTATCTACATACACTTCACACAAATTCAAACACTTATCATAGTTTGGTACAATGTTTTCTATTCTTCATTATACTTGCTGTGCAATGAGTGAACCAATCAGTAACAACTTCTTTCAGTTCACAACTTCTTTCATTTTCAAAGTGATTGCTACCTAAAAAATGTTTAGCTTCAGAAACAGACAAAAATCACTAGACACTAAGTCAGGGCTGTATGGTGCATGTTGACAAACTTTCCAGCCCAAACACTGAAGCAGTTTTCACATCGTTGCAGCTGAGAATGGATGAGGATAGTTATGAATTAAAATAATTCCACTAGACAACAAACGTATTGTTCTGTATGGCAAGTTGGACATTGGAGCCATTGGTTGGTGGAGTAGGCCTCTAAGTTTACTGTCTCTCCTCTTGGCATAAAATCAATCAAAAGGATGCCCTTTTTATCTCAAAACAAGGTCACCATAATTTTCCATGTGCTGAGTGTTTTCATTTATTTGGTTCTAATAGAGAATCGGAATGATGTCATTCCACTAGTGCTTGGTTACTGGAGTTTATGCAGACCCATGTTTTATCACCAACTGCATATAGTTCAAAAATGTGTCTCCATCTTAGTCAAGCAGCTTCCATTCCTTCTTGTATTCTGCAGACATAATTTGAGGCACCCATCTGACACACACCTGGGTACCCAAGATGATCTGTAGCAATATCATGAAGAGTACCCCTTGAATATTCAGAAAATAAGTGTGCAAACTGTCTCAGGTAAAATGACTGCCTCACAATTTTTCTGTCAAATTTTTGTCTTGAATATTTTCAGTGACAAGACACGATCGAGCAGATCGTTCTTCATTGTGAACATTTGACCTTCCTCCATTAATCATAATGCACCATTTTCTTAGAGATTCTTCATTCATAACACTGTGACCATACACTTCCATTATTTGTCAATGAATTTCAATAGGTCAAAATTGTTTTGCATTCAGATAGCATATCACTCCACAAACTTCATGCTTTGTGGGTTTTTTGATTTTGTCACATATCTTAAAGGCGTACAAAACACAGACAAATGGCTGTAATACCTTGCTCCTTGGCTGAGAAGGGTAAGTTCAATGGCACTGAAGCAGTGGTGGTGGGGGCCTGCACTGTTCTTTACTTTCTGGATGACCTGTTAAAAACCATTTCAACAAAATATTTTTCAATGCTTTTTTTTTGCTTTTTATTTTGATGCTGCAGATTAACTCAATTAGACAGTTACAGAAATCTTGAAGGAACAACATGTCATTGAAACGTGTTACCTGAATTGGTTTCTTCTCTTTGTGAATTATACTGTGGGTTTCATTAACTGGCAGAGAGAGTGGTTTTGCAGGCCAAGCAATAGTATTAGCAGGTGCATCAATAAACTCTAACCATTTCCTATTCTCTGGTATACGTAGAACACAAATTTGTATGCCACACATTTCTAGTGATGTCATGAAATGTCCCACATACATTCGTTCAACAGTTATATTTCTGTCACCTGCAAACAGGCAGCGTTAGAGTGTTACAAGCAAGATAACAAATGTTATTGTTAGAATAAGTACAAAAAAAAAATCAAAATATTTTTTTCTGAACTAAAACAAAATTTAACTTTATAGAACATATTTTTTACTCAAAATGTGAAGGTATGATGTTGAAAAAATGAAAACCAATCTAACAACTGGGTTAGTAAATGACACCGGAGCAAGCAGTTCTATCATTCTCTGGATAATAACCACACTTTATTCTGTATTTGTAATGTAAAATGTTTTGACATAATTAATCCTATCTGATCAAGTTTGTATCCACTGCATATAACACACTACAGAAGTGAAGTATTTTCTAATGTTGTTATCTAAGCAAATTGTTATTAATCTGTGGATTAGTGCTATGCCCCTGATCAATAAAGTGTTCCACAGCAACAAATGTTTTATGATTTTGAAAACCTAAATTAGTATGGTATATAAAATATTCAAATAACTTATATGTAAACAAATTTTTTTAAAACCTCACCTTTGTAAATACATGTTATACACATCTGCAGCAAATGGAATTAAGTTAATCTGCTAGTTTGCCACAGAAGTGATAGGAAAGTCCTCAAAAAATAAACATTTCCAAACAAGGGTGAAAAATATGTGGTTGGATACACATCTTGTTGAAGTTGCCTTTACAAATCAATTCACTGTTAGGGGCTATGAAGTACTTGTATACAGCATTCCAAATGCCAATTTCAATCTCAGAATTATGTATGCACGGAAATGTGGACATGTTTTAAAATTTTAATTGTTGATTGTTTTTGAAATGGCAAAAAAGCACTAAATTAAAAAATACCAAAAAAATGGTAAAAAGTGGGTTTTGGGAAACCATGTACGTACAACAGAATGCACATGTTTGTAAGATTTGAATAACAAGCAAAAGCTATTTAATATAGACATTGTGTAAGTAGCTGTGGAATAAATTACTGCACTATCCTTTTCTTCAAAAGTACTACAGCCCTGCATGGACCTTGAGTTCATTCACCATTGACCTCCATACACATCTTCTTCCTGCCAGATATCTCAAATTCCTAATAAACATCCTCCCCAAATCCACTTCCACCTCTTGCACCCTTTGCCTTCTTGGTTTTTCTGCCTGCCTCACAGCTCCCACTTCATCATACAGGATTCTATTTTGTTGCGTATCTCGGTCCATTCTCTCCAAATCTTCTAACCAGCCAATCCTTCTGGCCTTAACAAATACAAATATATCTCCGCCCTCATCTTATAATTGTTCCTCATTCTCCAGATTTCTCCTTCTTTTACGGGATCATAAATTTTCCTTACTATTTTTGTTTCAAACTTTTAACTCTACTGAAGAAGTGAAGAAGTTGTTCATCATATTATTTCTGCCTGATCCACGATAAGATGCCACTAACTATTTTACAACCATTATACCTTGATTTGTCTCATGACCGGCTGCACTTTTCTGGTATATAGTTGTCCATATAGTGGATTAAAAGTTTTCAGTCACCATACCTTCTTTCTCTATTTTACTGGCTTTGATGGAATATACCGAGTAATTCTTGTTCTTCCATGATATGAAAAAAGTTGTTCGCCAGTGGTCAAGCACTCCATAGGTTTGTGTATTTTAGATAAATTAGAATTCAACATTGTCCACTAGTCTCATATTGGTGCAGCCTTATCCTCTTTTTATGTGTAGGCCTACATCTCGGGTATTAGCATCGTCAAATCGGATAAACATCAGAATGTTCCAAAGTCTGTTGATTGCCATTGTCGCTCAGTATAAAGGACATGCAGTTGCTTTCCACATGTCAGTAGTATGATCAGTGTTGGAATTATTGATGCCAGACATAATAAGAATCCCCAGAAATGTGTGTTGACTTCTCTCGGAGTTACATCTTTCCACATTAGCTGTTTTTTTGTTGTTTTTTTTTATTCTTCTGGTTGTATTTTTTCATATACTGAGATTGCTTTTTTGTTTGTACGGCACATGATAATTTCAACCATTTCACTTGAGAAAAACACTTAAATCTATCTGAGACTGACAGTGTTTCAGTACTTCTACATGAATCACATCTCTGATGAACAATTTTACGAGCTGAAGTTTGACACTGGATAAAAGTTGGTGTTTGACTCCATTTTGTTTGATCTTTGGAGACAAAATATGCAGACTCTGAAGATGCATTAGGTTCTTCAATTTCCTCCGATTCGTCAACATCATCATCCAGCTGTACATCATCATCATCATCATCATCATCATCATCCAACATCATCATCATCTTCACTCTCCTGATTTTCCATGACCTCTTCATTGTCAGAGATTTTCCTGTCTCGTCCTGAGCAATTGTTCGGCAAAGGAAACCATTCTTCATCCTCACTGTCTGATGATGGATCTTCCTCAACAGAATTTTGCTCACCACACTCAACTATTATATTGTTACGTAATACAGAAAAAGCGTTGCACCATTACAGAACATTCTATGTGTTTCTCGGCTATTCCAGTGGAATCTGGCTGTAATGTTGTGTGCGGACGTGATCTCAACATGTATTAGCCAGACTGTTCCAGACTTTGCAAGCCGGGCGCACTGTGTCAAGGCCGCAAGCAATTATGTTCTAGTGTAGTGCTGACACGTAGTATGGATGATTCAGGAAATTCAGCACGGTATAAATATAGGCATTCAGTGGCGCTTAGTTCAGTTTTAGTGGCGATTTACTCCAGTGTGGTTCGAAGTATTGTGGCGAAGTGTTATATGTTTTATAATTGTGCGGGGCTCTATTAGTTGACATTTTTATTGCATGTGAACAATTTTTATTTGATTTGTTGCAAGAGATTATCTTGTTAAATACAAACTATTTAATTGTGATAATTAAAGCTGCTGATCAGTGACTTAATTGGTGCCTTGTATTTTGCTTTCCACTGTAACATACGACAATCAGTAGACCATCGTAACAGTGGGTCAGAAGTGAGACAGAACCATTAACAGTGGAAACAGTGGACACTGTGTACAAGACTAGTGTAATTTGTAATTAATCGGTAAACAATGGATGATTGCAAATTTCCAGGCGCTGCCGTTGCAGACGGAGGAACGATGCCGACAGGAGGTGGAAGAAGCAGAAAGACGACAAAAAGAAGAATGATGACAATAAAGAGAGGAGAAAGAGAGCAGAAAAACGACAGGATCAAAAACACAGGCAGGAAAAAGAGAAGAGGCTGAAGAACAGCAGAAAGTACTGATGCTCGAGTTGGAAGAATGACAGGATGAAAAACGTAAGCAGGAAGCAGGTAAAACAGAAGCTCTTTTGAAGCTATGCAAAAGCAATTGCAAGAACATAATACCGCAGAGTTGGGTCTCCTACTTGGTGACTTAGGAGAATTACGCTGTGATCTGAATGGTCAAGAGGTAAGATTGTCTACAGTTGAAAATCTGTATCAAATATAGAAGAAACAATGTCAGAAAAAATATCTGGAGTGGAAGACTCAATTACAAACATAAGAGAACAAATTAAAAATGAAGTCAAGCAGTTAATGAAGACACAACCAAAACAAATTTCTGAACAGACTGTACCAATGATAAAGACAGAATAAGACACACAAAATAAGACAACAGAGAAAGTCACTTCGCCTGCAACTGGAGAAGTTCATTTCAAAGCTGCAACCTTTGACGGAAGCAGTCACTGGGCGATGTATCTATGCCAATTTGAAGCTGCTGCATGTGCAAATAATTGGACAGAGAAAGACAAGGGAGTTTCACTCATTCTCGCTTTAAAAGGACCTGCTGCAGAACTATTACACAAAGTGCCACCTGACAGCCAGAACCTGTGCCGAATTAATAAAAGTTCTAGAATTACGGTATAGCGATAAACATTTGCAATATGTGTACTGTACTCAGTTGAGAGAAAGACGACAACAGCATTCCGGGGAGAGTCTACAAGAGTTTGAAGCAAGTATACAGATTAATTAGACTGGCCTACCCTGAAGCACCAGAAGATTTTTGAATGAGGTTTGTGATGCAGACATTTACTGATGGTGTCCGAGATAATGAACTACAGCAAGTGTTACAAATGGCAAAACACCAGAACAGTGCGGGTGCCGTGATACTTGCTTTTGAGGCCGCAAAGTCAGCATCTGGCACAGATGATGAAGAAGAAGAGCAAGGAACAGAGACCCAACGAGACATTGTGGATGAAGCAATTCTTGGTGTGGACGTTATGAACACATATGGATTTATAGTCGACTTCAAGTACAATGTTTTGAAAATTGGAAAAGAAGAGGTAATGCTCTCCACAATGAATACATCGGAAAAATTGATGGACGTGATAAATCAAGTGGCCGTAACTGTCACGCAAAACTCTGAAAAGATCATCATGGTTAGAACTGAGGTAGATACTAGGGGCAACCAGTGCTCTATATTCGAACCCGAGGTAGTCAACACACCGGGTATACTAAGTGCCAGAAGTTCAGTAAAACCTGACGAAACCGGAAATGTACCTATTAGAGTGGTGAATATTTTGGATCAAGCTATCACTTTACAAAGCAATACGCTGCCAGGTAAATTGACTCCTGTGGCCTGGGTAGCCGGAATGATGCAACAAAGATGTAGTACTACCGACACTTCTGAATTACCAGAGGAACTGCAGGAATTATTGAACAGATCTTCTAACGACCTTTCAAGTGGTGAGGTAAAAGAACTCAGACAGTTTTTACATGAATTTAAAGATTCTTTTACAGTTCGGGGCCAGACATTGGGAAGAACCTCTCTTCGGCAACATTGCATCAATACTGGAGACAAAACACCGATACGCCAACCTCCTCGAAAGCCTCCATTATCTAAGCAAGAGGAAATGTCTCGGTTAGTACAGGACATGTTGACAGAGGGAATAATTGAGCCTTCGTCAAGTGCTTGGTCTTCTCCAATAGTGCTGGTAGCGAAGAAGGATGGTGGATTACATTTCTGCATAGATTACTGGAGGTTGAATGACATGACAAAGAAAGATTGCTATCCATTACCTCGTGTTTACGATACACTCGACACACTGTCTGGAGCTCAGAGGTTTTCCACATTGTACCTGAAGAGTGGATATTGGAAAGTGGGTCTTCATCAAGATGACAGGAAAAGACAGCAGCTTTCTTGACCCCAAGTGGCCTATTCTAATTTAACGTCATGCTATTTGGACTCTGTAATGCACTGGCAAAATTTGAAAGATTGATGGATCTGGTCATCCAAGGCATGACATAGGAAGAGGCCTGATGTGGAAAACTTGCCTCATTTATTGAGACGATGTCATAGTCATTGGGAAGACATTCAAAGACCATTTGGGAAACCTTAAGGAGGTTCTAACTAGGATTCACAGTGCCCAACTGAAGCTGAGCCTGAAGAAGTGTTCTCTATTCCAGAAGGAAGTAAAGTATCTGGGCCATCTAGTTTTGGCAGCAAGTGTTAGCATGGATCGTAATAAAGTAGACACCGTAAGAGACTGGCCACTTCCGAAGAGGAAAACATGAAGTTCGGAGTTTCCTGGGGTTATGCTCATATTACAGAAATTTTGTAAAAGGGTTCACTACTATGCTAAACCACTACATGAGCTAAGAAAATAAATGAAACTGCCAGTGGTCGAGTGAGTGTAATCGACCATTTAGTACTTTCAAAATTGCATTATGTTCGCAGCCAATTCTCGTTTTCCCAGCTTCCGAAGGGAAGTACATTGTAGACACAGTCACAAGCATACTGGTCTAGGAGCAGTTTTGTCTCAAAAGTGCGAAACAGTGAAGAACAAGTAATAGCATATTATAGCAAGACACCTTCTTAACCAGGGAGAAATTATTGCATTACAAAGAGAGAGTTGCTGACAATCGTCCGAGCTTTGGAGCACTTCCATTAATACCTCTATGGGAGGGAGTTTTCACTACGCACCGACCATGCTGCGCGTGCATGGCTCTTGAGATAAAAATCCAGAAGGGCAGTTGGCAAGGTGGCTCGAACATCTGCAAGAGTACAACTTCAAGGTACAACATAGGCGGGGGCGGCTGCATGGTAATGTAGATGGCTTATCATGAAGACATTGCCCGGAAGACTGCCGACATTGCCACAGAAAGGAAGAACAAAATGCAAGCAAACATGTTCACGCCATCACTGTAGATTTTCTGGCAGATGGCTGGACGACACTAGATTTTCGACAAGAACAGATGACTGATGAAGACTTGGTCTGATCTTGACAGCAACAGAGGAAGGTCGCTGCCCGGATTGGCAAGAGATCTGCCATGGTTTGGAAGTGCTGAAGGGCTACTGGGCACAATGGGAGTCTCTTACCTTAGAGAACGGATTGCTGAAAAGGGGTGGGAAAGTACAGATGGATGAGATGTGGTCATGCAGTTGATGGTTCCACGAAGTAAAGTGCAGTCTGTTTTGAAGGAGATGCATGATGGAACATCTAGAACCCTTGACAAAATACTGAAGCGATTCTATTGGCTTCATCTCCACCATGATGTAGGGGAATGGGCTCAGACATGTGAAATACATACTGCAAGCAAGGGCCCACAAACCAGAAGTAGCAGGGGGAAAATGAGACAGTAAAATGTTGGACTGCTTTGCGAGAGAATTGTCATAGATGTTGCCGCACCATTTCCAGTTACTGACGATGGAAACCGGTGATAGGTGACTACTTTACTAAGTGGGTGGAAGCCTATGCAATTGCAAATCAGGGGGTTGCCACTGTGGCAAAGGAGCTAGTTCACAACTTTTGTTGCCGTTATGGAGCCCCTATGGCAATCCATATGGATCAAGGGAGAAATTTCGAATCAGGAGTATTTAAAGAATTATGCCGTCTACTTGGAATTCAAAAAACCAAGACAACACCTCTCCATCCTCAGTCAGACGGGAATGTTGAGAGATTCAATATGACACTTGAACAGCATCTTTCAAAGGTTGTTGACGAGAACCAGAGAGACTGGGACCAACATATACTACTATTCCTCATGGCGTATAGGTCATCAGTACATGACACAACCGGCATGACTCCAGCAAAATTGGTGTTTGGGTGGAGATTCATCTTCCTGGGGATTTGATGTTCGGATCACCTGAGACTCAGTTCCAAGAGCCACAGAACTATTCCTCGCAATTAGAAAACCAACTGCGAGAAATGAATCGCTTGATAAGAGGATGGCTGAAGATAGCTTGTTATAAAATGAAAACTCGGTATGACATTCGCAGTAATAGTGTGGGTTTCCAAGGAGGAGTTCAGGTTTGGTTGTTCAACCCAAATCGCCATCGTGGTCACTCACCTTAACTTCAGATTAACTGGGAAGGACCCTACACTGTGAAAAAAAGAATCAACGATGTTGTCTATCAGATTCAACAGGACGGACATCAAAATTTCAAGGTTGTTCACCTAGATCGCCTGGCTAAGTATTACTTCAGAGACAGTTTGCCAGTTCGGGAGTGGGTGTTATGTGTTTTATAATTGTGCGGGACTCTATTAGTTGACATTTTTATTGCATGTGAACAATTTTTATTTGATTTGTTGTAAGAGATTACTTGTTTATTACAAACTCTTTAATTGTGATAATTAAAGCTGAGGATTAGTGACTTAATTGGTGTCTTGTATTTTGCTTTCCACTGTACCATACGATGATCAGTAGACCGTCATTATAATATTGTAACAGTACATATCATCACTATACCACAAACATCAACAAGTAAATTCTTAATCAATCAAATGCTACCAGAACAAGAAAAAAAATTTTAACTTTGAAGGAGGAAGTAGACCAAATTATAAACTAACTGAGAAAAGTAAAGAAATCATGCTTAATACTTGACTATTAAAGAAACAAAGACAACTGACAATGAACTAGACCAACATTGACCCAAAATACCTAATAGATCAGGCAGTGAGAAGAAGACTGAAACATCCATAAAATGAAATTAAGTGAATGATGTTAAACAAATAAGTTTTTTAAATAGGGAAGAATTGACTTAATTCAACCATGAGAATAGGTAAATAATGAAGAGAATATACCAAATGAAGAGAATAGAAAATAGTGCTCCTGATTGAGAAAAATAATTAATAAAATGAGATCATCCAACTCACTAAAATTATCACTGAACAAAACTATTTCTCACACAATAACATGGTTTACACACAAACAGATGGACTACCTATGGGTTCCCCTATATCAGGTATACTATCCGAAATATTCGTACATACCATAGAACAAGAACACATATTAAACAATAACAAATACACCAACAAAATAATATATATTGGCACAGATATGTTGATGACATTTTACTCCTTTACAATGGTAACAAAAGACAAATTGAAAATTTCCACAAATACATTAACACTATACACCATAAATTAAAATTCACACTTGAATTAGAACAAAACAATAGCATAAACTTCTTGGACCTTACAATCACCAAAACAAACAACACACACACATACAAAATATACAGAAAACCTACCACATCAGACATGGTCATACATAACTCATCCAACCACCCAACTCAACACAAACACGCAGCTTTCAACTACATGCTCCATAGGCTCACTTCAATACCCCTAAACACACACGACTACCAAGAAGAACTCGACACCATCAAATATATAGCTATCAAAAATGGATACAATCCCGATTTAATACGCAAACTACACAAACGCATCCTAAACACAAAAAGTAAAACACATAAATAACACACTCAATCAGAATTATTAACATTGAGTACACCTCATACAACGTACACACAATGTGTATTTTCAGATACCATATCATAATAACAACATAACCTAACACAATACTTTTAACATCAATACAAATTTATATATAATCTACGTCATATCATGTCATTGTTTACCAAAACGCATTACATAAGTTAGCCAAGTATTTACACCATTAACTAAAATAATTAAATGTTCATTCACTATATATATAACCTCCATCATCAAAAATTAATCGGATCTTACAATAACACATTTCAGTTTGGTTTACATACATTATATTACTACGATTTATACAATAACTCTTTAAATTTGTTTTATCCATTATACCATAACAACTCACTGGATCATTCCACATTATTATCTCATAAAACTTGTCAACATTAAGTCTGGTCAATTCGCCCTTAGTCTTTTTTGTTATCACCAGGTAAGTTATGATCTCATCATCATAGTCATCATCTGCTACTAGTACACCGATTCTATCACCAGGTAAGTGCTTATTCTCAACAGTGTTATCATCAAAATAATCATCAACATTTATTGCACAAGGTAAGTATTTCATATAATCTACTCTCTCAATAATTAACCTCTTAACTAACTCCTCATAACCTCTATTTATCTTGAACATCTCTCTCTCTCTCTCTCTCAAAATCACTTTCCCAACCCCATTTAATTCTCTCATTCCATGCAGAGGGCAATACTACATCATTAAACACATCCTGGCTTTACCAGGAAAATCATAATGCATAAAGGGATTATTTGTAGACCATGTGTCTCCTAAATAAGTTGTCGAGGAACCTTTGTCCTCCCACAACACTCGTGAAGCCTTTACTTCACCTACAACACCACGGGGAAAATTTGCCCTCCACCACCCATATTCTCTTAAACTCTCCCTCCACTCTCTCTCCAGCTCATTAACACTTATTACTACCCCCTCACTAACATCAACTCCCATTAAATTCTCATCATCTCTACTCTTACTTCCCTCACTAACTTCAACTCCCATTAAATTCTCATCATCTCTATTCTTACTTAATGTATCATTCTTAGATACCTCATTTTCAACTATATTACCATTATTACTTGTAATTTCACTATGATAGTTATCACTATTTTCATTCTCACTTACCTTGTCAACTATAACCTTGTTATTATTCGTCATCATCTCACCATTATGATTATCACTTATATTTTCACTATCCTCACTATCAGAACCGATTACCTTGTTCTCTATTGCTTCATTATTTATTTTCTCCATACACTTACCTGTGTCTTTTTTACTCTCCTTTCTTTTTCTAATTACATTTACGTCATCTTGTATTTGTTTTACATGGTACTACAACTTTCGTCTATCACGTTTAGACGTTTGTTCATATTCATTTCGAATTTAACATTATTACTACTTAGTTCATTGATATCACTCTTTACTTCACTGAATTTTACATCTAATATCGATTGTAACATTGTATTTTGCTTTTCTGAACTTTCTTTCATACTGCACACCATGCTACATAAATATCTCATCATATAATTATCATCAGCTTTTTTATCTGATATTGGCATTGAACGAATTAAGTAATCCATTATTTTTGATTCGGTTAAACTGCTCTCTTTCTTTAATACAGAAGTTGACTGAATTTCTGATCCATTAATGACAGTTGAGTCAGATAAGCTGACTTCCTCCTCATTATTCTCCATATTTTACTTATTTTTTGTTAAATGCTGTTTATAATTTAATATTGAGATAAACAAATGAGTGATTATATGTACTAAACAAAAATTTTTTCAGACCATGTGCTATTTTGAACGTCTTAACCTAAAAATTCCAAAATTTGCCGCCGCTCCCTAGCCTATTTCCTGTCATCCAATTTCAGGCCTATTTTACATAAAATTTATATAAAATCCTGGCAGGGATTCGACAATTGTAAAGGATTTTATCTTATTCAAATCTACCCGACCAAAATATTACCTACCTTGATGATCTATTCTTCGTCAGCACGTAACAGGGTCGCCAGCATATTTGAAGTTAATATGCAAACTATTCCACTCTTTTCTTTAAACAATACCTGTATGATTTAACCACTTTATTTCCCTGGACTCAGAAGACTCTAGAATTCGATTTAGGCAAGATTTGGATGCAGCAAACAGACGAGGTTGCAGCGCAATACATTCAACACGTGGTCTTTGTGATATAGAAATTGGTTTTTATTTTCATTTTTTGAAGTTAAAATGGGCATTACCCCTATATATATATGGTGATTAATAAATCACCCAACATTGAACATATATAATCATTAATTACACAAGATTACTTTACTTAACCTATCAAGGCGAACCAGCACTTCCAGGGGCATGTTGGCTACCCCAAGAGGGTGGTGGATAGACCGGTACAGGGGTGCCGACTACCGGGGGGGGGTCTGGGGCTGGCATACCACCCAAGAAATAGGGGGTTCGGGGTTCTCCCCCAGAAAATTTTGAATTAAAAGATGCCTAAAAACACGATTTTAGACTATCTAATGATATCGTTTTAGAAGGATTTAATTAAAAATCTGATTGCAAAATTTGGATTAAACAATGATGATATTTAAATTACAGGAAGGGTTATAGTTACCTCATTCGAATTTTCTGGCCCTCCTATGTTAAACTTATTTTCACAGCATAGTCAGAATTTTCGACATAGTCCTCTGATTTCTCCAACTGACTATGGTGTATTTATTTATTTATTTAAAACCTGAGATGAGCAAGTCCAAATTTTTCTTACGAAACATTCATTCTAAATTTCTGCGTCATAAAACAGCTTTAAATATGAAGAGAGGGTAAAAATAATTAACATAACGAATTTTGTTGCTATAATACGTTGTGACGTAGCGTTTTTGTTGAGAGGCGGAGTAAAGTTACTTTATACGCCCCACGTTGTTAGCGTCACTTCTGTAACGTACTGCTTTTTTGTTAATATAGGAGAGTGAATAGCGAAAACTTTGTATGTCTCTTATTGGGTGTTCGTCTTATTTAATTAAGCTCTCAATGTTGTTATGCGCCAATTCTGTAACGTAGCGGTTTGAGATGTTAAAGTTTCCGCCTCTCCGCAGTCGCCACTTATGAATTATAATAACTGACGTTTTTCTAAAAAAAATAAATAAAGGATTTTTCTAATGTGTTACTCAATCTAAACAGAAATCGAGAGTGTGATTTGGGGTCAAGGAGGGAAGTTGTTCAGCCTTATGAAGAAGAGAGAGTAAGTACCAATTATTTACACTCGGTTTAGACGATTCCGGATTTTTTTCAAATTGATCGCTGTGATTTAAATCAGCTGATTGTGAGACAAGTTTCCACGCCTAGTTCAACCAGCCTACACTATAGCAAAATCTGATCCGATGTGTTGATCTCTTCTGTTTTTGTGCTGAAATCTATTACAACTACCCACTACAAAAATTATAACACACTTTATTGTTCAATATCATTTTTCAATAATATTATTTATTTATATTATTGGTTTTTGTTTCCTGCCACCAAAATACAAGTATCACAACTGATCTTTACTTACATAAAACATAATATCGATTTCATCGAGTAAACATGGAATTGTCTAAAGAAAAAAACATATATGGTTTTGTTTACCAAATTTTACACTATTTTCAAAACACCAATTAATATATAATTCTTAATAATTCCTCAGGGTTAAGGGTAAGTTCTTTTTGTTATGGGATGGTCAGAAATGGATAATTACTAAGCTTTACAAATACCGAAAAAATATTAAATAAATTTGTTTATTTTTCGTTTAGTATGTAGTTCCAGGAATGTCCGTAAGAGAGCAGCGTGTCTTTGTTTACTTTAAAAAAAACATGTGATTAAATGACTATTTTGTGTTCTATATCAACGTTCGGAATGCGTTTTCTTCTTGAACTATTAAACGAAATGTTTATATTACCTCGCTCTGTAGGGTTCTTACTGGAATGAAGCTTTTTTATCTGGTGAGGTCCGTCTTGCGTTATAATTTTCTTACCGTCTGGCGCATTTTCCGATCGTCAACTAGAACTATGGCGACAGCAGGTTGAATCATCAGAATGTTTTCTTTAACTGTTTATTAAGGAGTATAACCATTTAATTTTGATAAATCATGGATGATTATATAGTGGTCATGTTGCTTGTTAATTTTGTGTTATTTTCCACTCCTCTAAAGTTCCAAAAAAGGTTATTTTTATTATAATTGTAGTAGCATCATTTCTGCAACTCTATGGTTTTATTTCAAAATTTTATTATTAACAATACTTGTTATTTCCGTCACTCTTAGTAACCCATAGTATTTTTATTATACAGGCAGTTTGTAATTATTATAAATTTATATTTTATTTACCGAAAAATAATTCTTTTCCATTCCGGTTTCTCTATTAATTTGGTTTACATAATAAGTTTTTGTTCATTTTCTTATGACCTTGTATATAAGTATTTGATAATTTTATTATCTTTAAATAAATTTATATATATTATTTATTAGTCTCTCATAGTATTCCTACACGGCACTACTTCCTGTTGCCATTTCCCTCATAGTATTATTTTAATTTTTTATTATCCTTTTATATTTAAATTTTTATGTTTTTTAAAACTAACCCTGGGTTATCCTATATTATAACACAAATATTTAAAAAAATATAACATTAACTTATGTATAACAATTGGTTGTCCATACAATATAAATATTACAATAAATATTTAAAATACAGAATCAGTTAGTAGTATTATAGTCTACTCTCATAGTTTTATAATTTCCAAACCTACAGCACAGTTCTGTAATAAGTTACCTTCACTTTTATTTTTTACCTCAATGGGTACACTATAACTCACTTTGCACCATATATCACTCGAATTGTTTATCATTTTTAATGATATACTTTAATTTAGAGCTAAGTTACAGGTTACCCATTTCTGACCTTTATATTATCATGAGTTAATTTATTGGGACCGGGTTATGTAACGTTACAACGTATATATTAATAGGCCTAGATACTATATGCACATTTGTTGAATACATGATTACATCATACATCATGATCATACAAATTTCATCATACATCATGAAATAAACAGGATTTATTAGATGAACTGAATACATCATCAGGTACTTGTTAGGCTCAAGTGTAGTTTAACAAATGGTAAATATAAAATTAATGAATACCAATATCACACTGTCATTAGAATTCATTGAATAGTCATTCAAAATCGAATTAAAAAATGCTTAGTTTTATTATTATCTAAAAACTAAGCAATCGTCTCATTTCAGAGCTCGATTGACACAACTTGTCAATTATGGTGTCACTGTCTATGGAGTTTAATATATCTGTTTCAGATTGCATTAATAATAATGTCTCCAAGTTTTCATTGCTTAAAGTGGATCTTAATCTTGTTTTAATAATCTTGAGCTTGGAAAAAACCCTTTCACATGTTACTTGAGACACTGGGATAGTCAAGAGCAGCTTATATACTTTGAACAGTTCATTGTACTGACGAGAGTACATGCTATAGTTAAGAAGCACTTTGTAAGCACATTTTAAGCAAGAATTGCACTCCTTTTTATTGCAAGGTTGAAATGTTGGGCTCTCCTCTTCGTCGAAGTCATCATTAGACAAATCACATTCTGTGAGATCTTCTTCTTGATACTCATCACTGATTGTCTTGTTGCTTATTCGTGGCCATACCTCAGCAAATGAAGTAATCTCTTCAACAAGCTTTCCTTTGTCAAGTCTTGTAAGAATCTTCACTATTTTGTCCAATGCTTTGGGAGGCAAGGGCTCTTTATTACCAAACCGCTTAGGGTCAAACCAGGCTAGATCTAAGTACAAGTTTTTGTGCTGGAGAAATCTGCTTTCCATTGTATTGTTAAGAGTATCTGTAACACAGTAAAATGTGTAACGGGACGTTTGAGCCTGCCTAAGAATCTTTTGGGGAAACATAAACAAAAAATAAATTGTAACGGTAAATTTTATTTGGAAACAAGAAACGGCGTATTCAGTGTGAGTGAATTCGTGTCAAGGTCAACAGCGAAATGACAGAGTAGCAGCTATTTTTAGCCGAACGAACTTTGACCTATGTACTCAGTGTGTGAAATTACGTATTTATCACCATTTAATTAACTTATAACAACTATACCATAATAAAAAAAACTTACACTTACTGTTTTGCGTGTTCTTGGGTCCAGGATCTCATACGTACTTTGGGATTCAAGCGTAATTTTCAAGGTTGTGTGAAGAACTTATACAATGCATCTTGGAAGAGAAATTAGTTTTCTTTTATTACTCAAAAGATTTTAAATTGATACTTTTTCTCCAAATATAGATTTTACATACTTTCAAAATATTATGATTTTACAAGTTGTGTAATCATTACGTCTTATATACTATTCTTATTTTCTACTACTTACATACATTAACAAGAGAGCCCAGCCTGCCATTCTCACTTAAATTAATTTTAATTTCTTTAATACCCCATACTCTTTTAAAACCCCCTACTCTTACTTTCAATAAACGAAATAACCCCCGGCCACGTGGTCTTCGCGCACATCCAGTGTTCTTTTCTAATTTCGTGTGAAAGTGTTCAAAAAGTGTCTGATGTTGTATTACATTTTCCCGACCGCGGTCACGTAAACTTTTTCGGCTATTTCCCTGTTATATCAGTTTTTAAAAAAAATTTTGTTTCTGAGTCCGGTTGACGGGCGACCAGCACAAGCGTGAGTCGACCCAAGACTGGCAGCGTCTCTCAGTTCCCCACTCCAGGAGCATTTTAGTCAAAACGACGGACATCAATGCCTTGTATGTAGTCGTCACAGTTTCGCCTCATGCTAGTCATGTAGTTGTTGGAATGACGATAGCAGACGATTTCAACCAGGCACTGCCTGATGTCATAAAAGTGGGTGGGACTTACAACAGTGCTTCCGCAAAGTTTTGGAGAAGACGATGAATATTTTTTACGCTCTGGCCATCTTGAGTTTTTTGTTAGAGCGTCCTTTGAGCGCGTGCGGGTGTAGTTGCGCTTGAGCGTTGACACACATGTACAAAGTTCTTAGAATTTTTAAGGTGGTAAATTCCTTTGCCGTGTTACACCACTGAAATTGCGCATCGCCTTTGTTCCAAACGCTGTTTCTCAACTCTGGTCTATTACTCTGACAAATACGTTGCACAATAATACAGTTTTACAAATTTATTATACCAGTCCGCCCGAAAACGAAATAAGTAAAAATATATATATATATGCCCCAAAAACGTTAAAATAAAAACACCCAAAAATGACCAGCTACAATACCCCCTCGATGAGAATTCTGCTGTCCACGACAGAAGAAATCTCATCGATAACCCCGAAGAGGACCGGTGAGAAACTGGTGCCAACAACCCCCTTGTTCTTAATCTCATGGGTACACGACCCCCCTGGCTCAGCGACCATGGACTCATCTGAATGAGATCACTGGACTTCTCCGTAAGAGATCCCAACACCGAGAAATCGATCAGACTCGCACCACGGCGCACCTCGCCTTCTAACATGCTACCCCCAAAAATCCTCAACCCCTGGCTAAAATTACTCCAGCTCCTCCGCCGATATGTTTCCCCTTTTTGCAAGCTGGGCTGCCTTTAGCAGATACTGGGCTCACACACACTAACATTACATATTATCATAACACATTAAAAATAAAAACTTCCTTTTAACATTTATTATAAATTCAAAAAATTCAATATTAAAAAAAAAAAAAAAAATCTTTTACCAAAAAATTCTCTTCCTTGTTTTTTCTAATTTTTTGTTTCAAATGACTTAACCTAGACATTTCTAATAATATAAACACATCCTTACTCTAACACGAGAACCACTTATAGACTACCAATACAATACAATACAATAAAAGAAACATGGTTCATGCACACATAATAAAAAATCATTATCTAAAATAGTCATTCGCTGGCAGGCGAAAAATCAAGTTTTTTTTTTTTTTCAATAAAAAATTAAAATTTTTAAAAATTTTAAAATTCAAAAAAAAAATTTTAATTTATTCATTAAAAAAAATTTTATTAAATTTATTTATTAAACAACATTTATTAAAATTATTCAAATATTGGTTTGAATTAATCAAACAAACAAATTAAAATTGGATTCCTACTATACAAGCTTAGTAGGTGTATGACCTCATCAGCTGATCGTAACTAGGTCAAGTCCAAGATCCTTGACCTACATATGTTATATATAAGTTCTGAAAACACATTGAACATCTGTAATATCCTAACTTGAAATACAAAACATAATAAAATACAATATTTAAAATAAACAAAATATTATTACAAATAATAATCAAATTGGCATTTAAATTATTTAAATTAAACAATTCTTGACTTTACATTATTTTCACATTTCATCAAAATTCTGTCACTGGTTGAAAAAAATAAACAATTTTATATTCTTTATCATGAATCTCTCTTTCTTTTCAACAATCTTACTTTAATCTACTGTGGGTGATATAAATTATTTATTCTCGTTTTTCTGTATTAGATTTCTATACATATATAAACTTTCTCCCTCTGACTCTAATATTCATCAACTACAACTCCCATGACACCCATCTCTACCAAAATATCTATCCCAAAAACACACTAACCCCAACTTATCATTAAACACAAAACGCCACCTTCTCTACATATAAAATACTCTCTAACCCTTTGTATAGGATACGTGTTTCCCCGCCCCCAAAAAACTCAATTCCCTTATTTGGCGGCCCGGATTCTACCTAAGGCGGCCCCTTCCCCACAAAAATCTATCCCTATCCCGTCCCAACCTTTGTTGCGGACTCCCCAAATACACTACCCCCTAATACAAAATTGCCATCCCCAAAAATCTCAATCGCATTACCTCACTACAAATACACAAAATAACCTCATTAACTATAAAAACAACAATATGTCACTCAAAATCTACATAAAGTCTCCATTACCACTGTGTCAACATCAATACTACTTAAGATTCTGTTACATCACATTAACTCAAAAACATCATTACATCATAATCATCTCTGTCATTTCAAATTCAACTTTGATTTTAACTTGGACAGATCTACGTGTCCCATAAAACATTTATCACCCATCAATTATCTTTTATTAATTGGCATAAATTATTGTTATTTTATTTCTCATATTCTTTTTATCTTTACTTCAAAATATCTGTAGTACACTAAACATTAATTACTTGTAACATTTACAAACCAATATACCAGTGACGTTATTGCTGATCAGCTGATATCCTAACATAATGAAAATACATCTTAAAATTGAACAAATTACATTGAATATACATATTTATTTTTATTCATTCTCCCTTCTCACCTCATTGTTTCCCATTTCTCTGATTCTGATGCTTATGTTAACCTGCCAGACGATTTACTTATTGGCTTAAACACATACACACATAATAAAATTACATATTCTTATCTAATAGACAACAATAAAATAATACACTTAAAATTATAGCATGAACACCTTATTTTTAAACATCTAAGCAGCTAGTTACCTGAACAGAACACAAGCAGTTTTATTTGAATTGAACTTTGAATAAGCAAAAACTTTTATGTCATAAAATTTTAAATTCGTGACTTCTTTGCGTCACCTCCCAGCCACACACACTATTTCAGATTATGTTGGACTGTGGCGCCCATTCGCTTCCACAGAGACGGTATATTTTGGAGTAGGTTTTTTACCTCTCCGTGTCTCTGCTTCCGCTGTTAAGTTTTAAAGGTGTGAACATCAACATGTTCTTGTTATATACTCATACACCCTTAAAACGGATCTGCCACCGGTCTTGCTGTTCCTCCTCGAACAGAGTGGCAGCCGCTGTTCCCTAGTTCCGGAGATTTCCTCTAATTGTCCCCCCCATGAATTTCAAATCTGTACCAATTTCAAGTCAGCTATGGTCAAGGGACTTGATATGACCATAGCTGGCCGCTAGCCAAAACCACGGTTAGTGCTGGTAAGACAGCAACCGCCCGAAAAGTCGAGGAAATCTAACTTTATTTTCACTGCCTGTTTCATCAATACCATTATGTGCGACACGTTATTTAATATTGTGTGTAAAATTTTTTATCTACACGGATAAGGTGTGCCGCACATTTATCGCCAGTTTGGCCTCCGATGGAGGTAACACTCACTGCTACCCCCAACCCATTTCGCTACTTAAGAGAGCACAGGCCACCCCCTTAATAGCCACATAATAACTAATTACAATTGACAACTAATTAAAATTTTTATATACATTATCATATAATATTTGCATCAACACTCATTTAACCCATTCATAACCTTTTACCGTTTAACTTTCTTGAAATTTTCAAAATTTATTATTGATAATCATTATTTATCATTTTTCATTTATTATTAAAATTTTTTAATTATCTTTATTTCCTGAACCAACTGATTTCCAAATAACATCTTATTACTGAATTAGAATCTCAATTACACCTGTAAATATTTTTATTATACCTGATTATAAAATTTTTCTACTTACAATCCATTTAACATGATATGCCCACAAAACATAATCACCACCATCTCTGAAACATTCACAAAATTTATTAATTTAAATTAAATAATTAATCATTCATTACCAAATTTCCATCTCGTAAAATAATTTACATTCAGAAAAAATTAATTACTTAACATTTACATAATCAATTAAAATATTTAAAATATATCAAATTGTTTTAATTAAATTAATTATTAACAATATGGAATTCATTACCATCCAAACAATTATAATTCTCTGATTACTTGTTTTCAAAATTAATTCTATTTGTTTATTTAAATTGCAAATATTTCCACATTATTATCACAACAATCATCTTACATACACACATATAAATTCACTATATTTTATTTACAACTCTTGTTAATTATTATTCCATTTTTTCCACACTTCTGTCCAAATCTGCCATGTCAACAAACTATAAAACATAATGTTTAATTGTCTTTTATTGTTTTACAGTCTACCCTCCATCGTCAAAGATTAATCTTGGTTCTAAATAACACTTTTCAATTATATTGACACACATATTGTTGTCTTGTGTGTCATAACCAAATAATTTCAATTTATCCGTTATACCATAATAATCATTCACCAAGTCTACGTTAAGTATTTCTGTTAAAACTCCGTCAGTAAATATTTCCAATATCGGGTTAGTTACTTTTGTATTATCAATTAAATCATTCTTGTTTAAATACACTTCTAATATTTCTTTCAACTCATCATAATCTCTCTTTAAATTATATACTTCTATCTCTCTCTCAACACACAATTCTCTATTTAAATCTCTCTCATCATAACACCATCTCATACTTATAAAATCATTCCACACAGAGGGTATAAACTTATACAAATAAAATAAACAACTCCAATCTTCTACTAATACGGGACTCTTGCCCTTCAAAAACACTTGTGACCACATTAAATCATCATAAATAATAAAAGGAAAATTTCCCCTCTGTCCCCACTCTACTACAACATTATTTTTTCTCTCTCTCTCTAACTCACTGACACACATTAACATCTCATAATCACTGCATTCTACACTTTCATTAATACTCTCATTATTTATTTTTACCGTATCACTTTCTGATACCAATTTCTCAAACACATTATTATTCTCAATATTACATTCATTATTTTCAACATTGTTATTATTTGTTAACTCTTTATCTGGTACTACATTTTTTTATTTGTCATTACAAGTTTCATTTGTATTATTCTTATCTGGATTCATCACATGTGCTCCCATTCGCTCAACACTCTGTTCTAATTTATTTAGATTGGTCATTATTGTCTCATGGGTATTTACTATACATTCATTCATTTCGTTAATTTTGTTTTTTAGCTCATCAAAACTGTTCTTTTGAGCCTCGAATTTCTCATTTAATTCTCTACTTTGTCTATCCTTACTGTCAAAACGACTGTCAAATTTATTATTCATTTTTTCTAATAAATTAAGTACAATACTCATTGGATCATCATCCATCTTATTGTATTTTGTTGAGGTCAGGGTTACTTGAATCCCTGAATCCTCTGTATTATCTTTTTCATTTGTTTTGCTTACATTCATAATTTTCTCGTCTTGACCTACATTCGGTGTTGAATGTATGTCAAGACTACTCATCACAGCTGATTCATTTAATTCAGCTATTTCGCTTATCACAGTCGAGTCGGACAAATCGACTCCGTTCTCTGTATTTTCCATGATTATATTTTTAAATATGTAATTTATTTCTTATCTGTCTGAACAAATATTTTTTATTTATTTTACGTAACTTTACGTCTTTCACTTAACCTCTCAATTGCACTTGTATCTTATTTGTAGGTATGGTTTTTACATCAAATTTTTAACTTATAAAAACTGTCCCTGTTCGGGCGCCACTGTGAAATTACGTATTTATCACCATTTAATTAACTTATAACAACTATACCATAATAAAAAAAACTTACACTTACTGTTTTGCGTGTTCTTGGGTCCAGGATCTCATACGTACTTTGGGATTCAAGCGTAATTTTCAAGGTTGTGTGAAGAACTTATACAATGCATCTTGGAAGAGAAATTAGTTTTCTTTTATTACTCAAAAGATTTTAAATTGATACTTTTTCTCCAAATATAGATTTTACATACTTTCAAAATATTATGATTTTACAAGTTGTGTAATCATTACGTCTTATATACTATTCTTATTTTCTACTACTTACATACATTAACAAGAGAGCCCAGCCTGCCATTCTCACTTAAATTAATTTTAATTTCTTTAATACCCCATACTCTTTTAAAACCCCCTACTCTTACTTTCAATAAACGAAATAACCCCCGGCCACGTGGTCTTCGCGCACATCCAGTGTTCTTTTCTAATTTTGTGTGAAAGTGTTCAAAAAGTGTCTGATGTTGTATTACATTTTCCCAACCGCGGTCACGTAAACTTTTTCGGCTATTTCCCTGTTATATCAGTTTTTAAAAAAAATTTTGTTTCTGAGTCCGGTTGACGGGCGACCAGCACAAGCGTGAGTCGACCCAAGACTGGCAGCGTCTCTCAGTTCCCCACTCCAGGAGCATTTTAGTCAAAACGACGGACATCAATGCCTTGTATGTAGTCGTCACAGTTTCGCCTCATGCTAGTCATGTAGTTGTTGGAATGACGATAGCAGACGATTTCAACCAGGCACTGCCTGATGTCATAAAAGTGGGTGGGACTTACAACAGTGCTTCCGCAAAGTTTTGGAGAAGACGATGAATATTTTTTACGCTCTGGCCATCTTGAGTTTTTTGTTAGAGCGTCCTTTGAGCGCGTGCGGGTGTAGTTGCGCTTGAGCGTTGACACACATGTACAAAGTTCTTAGAATTTTTAAGGTGGTAAATTCCTTTGCCGTGTTACACCACTGAAATTGCGCATCGCCTTTGTTCCAAACGCTGTTTCTCAACTCTGGTCTATTACTCTGACAAATACGTTGCACAATAATACAGTTATACAAATTTATTATACCAGTCCGCCCGAAAACGAAATAAGTAAAAATATATATATATGCCCCAAACCGTTAAAATAAAAACACCCAAAAATGACCCGCTACAAGTGAGCAAAACATCTGACGTCAGAGCCGTTCCCAGCTTCACGTCACCGCTTTGTTTTTTATGGGACATTTCTTTAAGAAAACCCATATGGCGCCCAAATAACATTCAAGGTGTTGTAAACCCTTGTTTATGAAATATTATACTGGTCAAAAAAGGAACTTGACAGTTTATTCATTAGCTGTGAACGTCTGAACCTCAAGTATGTCAACCAGGTACGTGAAGTGTTAATTATATTAATATATTTTGTCCAGACAACACTTGACTTACACATACACAGACGACATTTTTATATAGAAGAGGATTTCGACTTCAAGTTCGACGCAACCGTTACATTCATCAGCGGATCAACAAATTAATATTTTATTCATAATAAACCATATCACTACAAATAAATTATACTTTATCAATTATAAATATAATTACTGCATACAAGAGACCCCATATAAACATTTTTAAACAGTAACATAGTTATTGAACAGAGTGACATTCAATAGCGGGACTTGAACACGCATACCCGTTAACTAAAGTAAACACACCGTAACAGATAGTTACAGATTGACGAATCCAACGTGTGGCATTATACTACGGGGAATCTTTAACCGTTTGGTTACAGATTGGCGACCAACGAGTGTGGCTTTAAAAATATACAGAATTAGTATATTTTAATAGTATATTTTAATATTAAATTAGCCCGGCAAGTACAGTAGAACGATCATGCCTCACACACATAGACACGATACCAGGTACAAGGCCAGCCAAGGAGAAGGTGCACAGGCAAACACCGAAGTAAATATAGAGGTACAGGAGACACAACCAACAACCGAAATGGAAGTTGCAACAAATAATACCTAAGAAAACCAACAAGAAGGAACGCCTCCTGCAGAACCCGAGCAACCCAAACAAACTGAGAGACTCACACGAACTGGGGATATTGATCTCATGGAGATGATGAAGAATATGATGGAAGAAAATAGGAGATATAATGAATCGATTAACAGCGATATTATAAATTTCAAAAATTATAAAAAGAACCCGATCGAATTTCTGGAAAGGGTAGAGGAAAATCTGACCAGAATCCGGGAAAGCAGATGGACGGTGATCCGCAGTTTGATCGACGAGTATTTTAAGGAAATACATGATAACTGGTGGACTGCAACCCGCCACGAGATCCAAAGTTATGAGGAGTTTAAGACGCTGTTCAGGGCCAAATACTGGTCAGAGTCTACGCAAAATATAGTACGAGATGATACATGTCACGGCAAGTACGACGCCCGTCGAGGGACAACTCCAACTTCTTACTTCCTTGGTAAGGTATGTTTGGCCAGAAACCTCGAACCAAGGATACCAGAGGAGTGCCTGGTCACCAAGCTAGCATATCACTATGAGGAGGGAGTAGCATGATCACGACAATGGGGGCAGATAAAAACTATCTAAGCCATGGCAGCACTGCTTGAAGATAACGAACACGAGGGTTACTATAAAAGAAGCCGTAAAAGGAATGATAATTACCAAGATAGAAATAATAACCAAAATAATAATTACAACCCTAACTTCCGGAATTACCGAAATAATTATAACAATTATAATAATAATGTAAATAACAATAATGAAAACCATTATCGGCCAAATGATCAGGGTAATAATTACACTGGTAATAATAACAATAATATGAAACGGCCTCAATATAATAACAACAACCCCAACCGACCACAGAACCAAGGTGGAAACAACCAACCCCAACAATATAGGAGGGCTAATTATGTACAGGCCAATAATGAGCAGGGAAGAAGACGGTATTACCCAAGACGCCGTAGCTTCAACGGACATGATGACGAGGAATACCAGCACGAAGACAGGAGAAATTCACGGGGAGGACAACGAAGGAGCAGGAGCAGTGAAGGCGACAGCCGAAACAACGATTATCGGCCCCAAGTACATTTCATACCAAACAATAACCAAAATAACCATGGGGGACGGCCCGATATGGAGGAGAGGAGTCAAGTAAACATGCCGGACAGACGTGAAGAAGAGAATGAACTCTCTTTAAACCCACCGCGGCAGTGAGAAACCAACTAGACCCCTCGCTGAACCATTCTATTGGGTACCATTACAAACAGACTTTAAGCAACACCATAACAATAATACGAAGTCATTATTTGAAAAATATCAGACAAGAACTGCTTGAAGAAGAAGAAATTGACAACCACCAATGTAACAATGAAATAGCATATGTGACTGCCGAAATAAACGGGGTGGCCACCACATTGATGATCGACACGGGTGCAAATGTCTCTTTAATTGATAGCACCGAAATCAACCGCATACAGGAAGAAGGTAAATCAGTAATACCAACCCTACCTATTAACAACATAATATTAGTGGGAGTGACTGGACGACAAAATAAAACTGTCAAGAAACAGGTCAATCTTGAAGTGACCAGTCATGAAGTCAAAATCCCAATGATATTTTTGGTAGCTAATGGATTACCATTTTGCAGTTTAATTGGCTGCGACATCCTGCGGAAATACTCAGCAATTATCGACATGAGCAGAGCAAAAATAACTCTGAGCACACAAGATTTGGAATGGACGGCTGAGATCATTGGAAGTAAGGAAACCCCTCAAGACCGCACCATTTTCCACATAAGAGAATTGCTAAATCCTAGAAATAAGACACCTACGGAAGAAATTGAGTATCAACCAAACAATGACATTTTGTGGAACGAAAAAATCGAAGAAATCCGCCAATTTAAGTCATCAAAGAGAGACAACTCACCAAACCCAGACCAAATTGAAATGTTGATCACCATATACAACAGATACCGGCAAGTATTCTCGGACATCCTGGGGAAGGTCAAGAATTACCAGTGTGTATTGAAATTTAAAGAACCTGTAAATTTTAATCGGAAGTCATACCCAATTGCTTATTCCCTAAAGGAAGCAGTCAGGACCAAAGTTAACCAACTATTAAAAGATGATATCATTGAGTGCAGTCAGTCACCTTATACTAGCCCTATTGTAGTTATAAAAAAGAAGAACGGGAAAGTAAGACTTTGCCTAGATGCTAGGGAGATTAATAAAAACCTAATTAATGACCGAACATCTCCTGGCAAAATAGAGGAAATTTTAAAGAAGTTTCATGGCACACAGTTTATTAGTTCATGGGACACCGTCTGCGGATACTGGCAGGTGGAACTGCACCCCCATAGCCGAAAATACGTGGCCTTTATTTTCGAAGGGCGCAACTACCATTTCAAACGATTGCCCTTCGGATTAGTGAACTCTGTAGCAATTTTTATTCAATGTATGGACCAGGTATTAGGCCAAGAAGTGCTCCAGTTCACTACCATTTATGTAGATAATCTACTCATAACGTCTACTAACTGGGAAGAACACTGTAATAGAATAAACCATGTGTTAAACAAACTGTCAGAAAACAACATCACATTGAAACTTGAGAAATCACAACTAATAGCTAAGGAAGTACAATTTTTAGGTTTCCATTTAACAGAACATGGAATAACCCCCTCTAGAGAAAAGATAGAATCCATACAACAATTCCCCACCCCAAGAATCAAAAAACAATTACAGTCTTTTTTAGGCCTGTGCAATTATTATCGCAAATTCCAAAATAACTATTCGGAATTAACCACAAAATTATCACCACAATTATCTTCAAAGGACAAATGGACATGGGGACCAACTCAAGACACAGTGTTTCAACAAATTAAAAACAAATTCCTAGAGACCGTAATGCTACATCACCCAGATTTCAATAAACCTTTCTACCTAAATTGTGATGCAAGTGACATCAGTTTAGGGTCTACACTATACCAAGAGGATGGAGATGGGAACCACCTGGTTATAAGCTTCGCCAGTAGAACACTGAACAAATGCGAACGAAATTACAATGTGACAGAAAAAGAACTGTTAAGTGTTGTATTTGCCTGCGGAAAATTCCGGACCTATATTTTAGGATATTCAATAACTGTACGGACAGACCACAAATCCATATCATTCCTAAAGAACTGTAAATTAAGCCACGGTCGATTAACAAGATGGACCCTAGTCTTACAAGAATATAACATCAGTTGGGAGTACATTCCAGGCAAGAAGAATATAGCAGCAGACGTATTGTCATGCATAAATATAACCAATCAGACCTATGAAGGAGAGAAGGAAACGATTGCAAAAGTCTATCACGTCATTAAGGGTCGATCAGACTTAGAAGAAATAGTCAAGGAAATAGAACAACACCAGAAGCAAGACAGCAAGTTAATGCAAATCCATCAGAGACTAAGTGCACAAGACAGTAGAATAATACCTTACTATTGTTTACACCACAATCTTTTGTTCATTAAAACAAAATACCACAACAATACTTGGAAATTGGTAATACCCAGGACACTAGAAAAGGAAATCATCACAGATTATCACATACGTTATGGACACATGGGAGCACTTAAGGTGGTAAGAGCACTGGAAGAACACCTGTACATTAAGGACATAAACATAAGAGTGCGTAATTATGTCAGGAGTTGCCACATATGTCAACTAGTGAAATGCACTAACGAAAAGAAAGATGGAATAATGATACCTATAACGTCATCAAATAAACTAGAAAAAGTTTTCGTAGACATCTGCGGTCCATTCCCTAGAAGTGGAGGTAGACATCAGTATAAATACTTCATAATAATTTTCGACCATTACACAAAATTCACAAAGTTATACCCAATAAATCGTGCAACCACAAATAAGATACTCAATATTATTATACAAGACTATATACCTGAAGTGGGGAGTCCGAAAACTATCATAACGGATCATGGTACCCAGTTCAAGGGTAAAAGATGGAAAGAGCTGGATCATGGGGTAAAAACCTATAAAACCTCAGTATACCATCCTAGCAGTAACCCGGCAGAAAGAGTGTTAAGAGAAGTTGGGAGAATTCTCAGGACATATTGTTCCAACCAACAAAGGAAGTGGAGTGAGTACATATCAGCAGCAGAAGATTTCATAAATCTAGCTCACCACCAATCCATTGAAACCACACCTTATAATGCCATGTTTGAGAAACCCCCACTACGAGAAATCAGTGACATTATTAATTTTTCCCAAAGCCAGGAATACCAATTCAACAAAATCCAATTTCATACTAAGATTGCAGAGAAGATAGAACAAAGGAGAAGAAATTACCAAAACAAGGTACCATTGAAAATAATACAGTACCAAGTAGGTGATAAAATATTACTAAAGACTCGAGAATTACCCAGTACAATGGAGGGTATCACGAAAAAACTACTATTACTGTATACAGGTCCATATACAATCACAAAAAACAATCAGAACATCACATATGAAATTTCTGACCCAGTAAGTAAGAAAATCAAGGGTACATTTAACCAAGCATCTTTGAAGAAATATTATGTATAATGAAAACGATCATAAAATGCAATATGTCATAATATCTACAGTATCAAGGTATACAATACTCTAAGCAGAGATAAATAAAATGATTTAATAATATATATATAAACTTTCACTTATGAACTTACTGTTGTCACTTCCCAAACGTTTCGAGATGTTGTTTCTCTTCTTCAGTGGGTTTAATACTAACTGTCGATTACAGAATAACCGTTACAGAATGGAGTGTTTGGTGGGGGTTGATGGTGGGAAGGGATTGGCGCTGAGGTTCGAATTATGTGTGTGGATCAGTGTGTCAAATAGTGTATGTGATTTGACACACTGATCCACACACATAATTCGAACCTCAGCGCCAATCCCTTCCCACCATCAACCCCCACCACACACTCCATTCCGTAACGGTTATTCTGTAATCGACAGTTAGTATTAAACCCACTGAAGAAGAGAAACAACATCTCGAAATGTTTGGGAAGTGACAACAGTAAGTTCATAAGTGAAAGTTTATATATATTATTAAATTAATAAAGTGAACGAAGAGGATGCAACAACAAGATAATAAATAAAATGACTCAAACGAAATGTAATTGACCCATAATGAGCACAATATAATGGTGAAAGTGTGAAAACCCCAGATAATCCAGGAAATGATAACGAACAAAGTGTTAAAAACCCGTGTATAAACAGTGTTAAAAATAAATTATGGTGAAACTAAAGAAGAATAGAAGACTATGACATAAAGTGATGAAGAATTTAAGAACTAACTGCATAATTATATAGTGATGAAAATAAGGGTGTAAATTAAAAACATTGAAATAACCAAAACAACTTGCAACCTAGTATTGATGAATAGCAGCAAGGCTGATAATAATATAACAAATATGTCAAGTTATAACTAATAATGACCTGTGAGGAGAAGTATGTTAAATAAAATGATAAAGCATCAGCAGTGATAATAATAGAACCTCTAATCCCTTGAGTATTCTAATGAATATGATGTCTTATATTGAAAAATAAATGATATATTATGTTTTATATGTTGTGATAGTGCAACTGTTGTTATGTGCAACTTTTCATTGTCCCAGACAGAGATGAAGATTCCTCTGATTCTGTGGGTGTATAGTTGAGGAACGGCGGAGAATGGATGCCAAATAGAGCCCCTCTGACTCCGAACCTGCTATAAATGTTAGGGAATTATGATATTTCAAGGGTTAAATCAACAACTGTGAGGTAAATAAAAGAGCAAAGGATATTGTCACAAGAATCAAGATGTGTATAATGTAAAGAAAAAATGTATTATTGAAAAACAGGGAAATTGTTAAATTAAGAACCAATATATGATATAACTAAATGACCAAGAGTAAAAAAACTTGACCAATACTAGTAAACTGAAAATAATACTAGCAGTGAACTTAGTCTAGATCAACACACCAACAGACTATTAAATTCAATAAAGAGAGAAGCAGTAATCTTATAATTAAACAAAATAAAGTGATAATTTCTTCAAACCATAAAACAATGTTCTCAAATTATCAATTTTGAGAGGGGAGTATATGTAACATCACAAAATGTTCCATAACCATAATGCACACCAGAAGGGTAAAATATAACACTAGAGTTGTAAAATGAATAATTATAATGAATGTAACAAAGAAGAGAAGGGACCAGCAAAGAAGAAAGAAGAGGAGGGATCCCAAGAAGCCGTGATGAATACACTGCATGACACTACAACTTAAATACAATGGCTGACTATGACTAATGGACAAGCAAAGTTCACAAATAAGCTGTCAAGTGAGCCAGTTCAAGACATTGATGTGTAGAGTCATATAATATAAACAAAATAACCAATGACTTTAACAAGATAATAACAAATAACAGCATATTGGCTGAAAGAAATAGAACAATGATACAGAAATAACAAAGACTAGGTACTATGCTAGCTGTAGCCACAAAGCTATAAAAAAGAGAATTACCAAAAAAGATGTAGCAGACTAGATTAAGGGTAATTATGAACGGAAGCCTTATGTGTAAATAAGCAACTTCCTAAATAAATGAAATGTAAGTAGCAGGGAATAAACCTTGTACTAAAACTATATCCAGACCCTGTATGAACGAGTTTATGTCAGTGAAATAATAGGGAAACAGGACCCCTAATTAACATAAATTTACAGAATAGTAAATATAACGAATAAGGTGTGAAGTACCACCACTTAATTAATATTATATGCCTTAAAAATGAGTAGGCCATATAAAAATGTAATTAGAGAATAAGGAATTTTCAGAATAATGTATTGACATAATTATATTAAGATTTAATATTGTTCAGCTGTAGGCAGCATTTAGTTTTAATAATGTATGTACTTTTATTCATTTAATAACGTTCAAAAGAGAAAACAGATGTAAATAATCAAATATCAAAGAAAGGAAAATAGTCGCATTTGCATTATTAGCAGACGACACTAAGAAACCATGTTTTAGGACGGTATTTCAAAGTATTGTTAATGAAAACTATGTTCAAACCGGCCTCAAGCCACATCAAAGTAAAGATCAGAAACTAAGCTTTAATTTGGTAATAATAGCTTAAAGAATGGAATTGTAATAGTTGAATAATTAGTGTTAGCATCATTTTTTAACAAGATTTAAGAAAGTGCAAGTAAATACTATCAACAACGACTGAGTATAGAAATACGTATCGGCGTAGTTTATTAATAACATTACGTCATCGTGACATAATTTTGTACCAATCACAAACGAGTTTACTTAGCAAAAATTACTCCTAGCGGCGATCGAGAGAGGGGTATATAATCAAAGGGATGCTAAGAAATTCGCATTCGCATTTTTATCCACAAGCTAATCAGTTGCGTCTCGGCATTGTGTTCATATTTTAATAATCAACAACAGTACAATTGTAGTAAATACATTGAATTTTGTCAAATTAACCATTGGAAATACGAGTCATCGCCTCTGAGTGCATCGAAAGTAAATTGTGAGTTTATATAAACAGTGCGTGTATCGGAACGAGTAAAGTTAACATAACCTGTAAAGGCTGTAACCTATTGTTAGTCATAAGAAGGTTATTTCTCATTTCCAAGTGCGATTAAAGTGAAGTGTATTAGCGATCAATATAATCCGATCGTTAAAGTGTTCATTTTTAATGAATATGATTAAAAATCCAGGTAGTACTGTGACCAAATTTATTGTTTATATACCATCCATTGATTGTACGAATTAACATACTTGTACTGACGCAAAAACAATCAAACTATTCGTAGAGAACACTTATTAATTATTAATATATCCCAACGTAAGAATATATGTATTAGAATTTTTTATAACTAATATCAATTAGAATATAAGCAAACGAAATTCTCGTTAATCAATTATTTAATTGAAATTTATTAAAGAGGCTTAAAACGAATTATTACATCATAGTAGTATTTTTTAAAGAAATTAATATCATTCTATTCTGTATTTCAAAGAACTTACCCTTGAGGTACTTAGTCCATTAAGATAAATATTTTGTTAGTAAAAATAAGAGTTTTTTATTGTGCTTAAACTGAGCTAGACCAGTCATTAAACAGATAACTTGTGATCAAAATTATATTATTGTTAAATGTATTTTTCAAATCAATTCTAGAGGTTATAATAAACCAATAATATTATACAGCATTAACTTTTGTTTTAATTATTTTAGAATAGGTAATCAACCCTCAGTACTGCAGACACTGAGGTACATCAAAATATAAATATTTAAGTATACTATTTAAATTATTTTCAATTCAATTGACATTTAAAGGATAGAAACAGTAAAAAGTCAATACACACAATTATAGAATTAGAAGTTTGCTTTTTATGGGACATTTCTTTAAGAAAACCCACATGGCACCCAAATAACATTCAAGGTGTTGTAAACCCTTGTTTATGAAATATTATACTGGTGGTCAAAAAAGGAACTTGACAGTTTATTCATTAGCTGTGAACGTCTGAACCTCAAGTACGTCAACCAGGTACGTGAAGTGTTAATTATATTAATATATTTTGTCCAGACAACACTTGACTTACACATACACAGACGACATTTTTATATAGAAGAGGATTTCGACTTCAAGTTCGATGCAACCGTTACATTCATCAGCGGATCAACAAATTAATATTTTATTCATAATAAACCATATCACTACAAATAAATTATACTTTATCAATTATAAAAATAATTACTACATACAAGAGACCCCATATAAACATTTTTAAACAGTAACATAATTATTGAACAGAGTGACATTCAATAGCGGGACTTGAACACGCATACCCGTTAACTAAAGTAAACACACCGTAACAGATAGTTACAGATTGACGAATCCAACGTGTGGCATTATACTATGGGGAATCTTTAACCGTTTGGTTACAATATATAGATAAAATTAAAGTGATGATTTTTTATTATGAGTTCTATTTTGGTAAAGCGTAAAAAATAATGGTAATAATTACTTGTAACTTGTTTTTATCAACTGCGCATCAGGGCAGAATAGATGTTTTCATGTAGAGGGAATATCAGTATAAAGAAAAATAAAATAATGTTATATTTTAACTTGATAAATATGTATTTTGTTAAATTGTATTTTCTTATTATTCTCTGCCAAGTACACTAAACGATATCCTTGGTTAACCTTTAACACGTAAAGTCAATTATTACACAATTTTAAATACTGAACAGTTACAGTTGGCGCCCGAACAGGTACGTTGTAAATTAAATTTGGATTTGCAACTTAGTCGAAAATGGCAGAGGAAAATACAAATACAGACTTGTATGAGAATGCATCTGTGGGATCCATCTTGGATGCCACACAATATGATGTAATAACCACAAATAACTTGACACAATATGAAAATGTCAATGAGAGTGTAGGCGAAATAGCAACAAATGTAACTGAGACGGTAGGAGCTGAGAGTAGTTAAAGTAATGATGTAAATATATTTAATCAATTAGCAATGATTATGCAAATGATGAATAATAAATTTGACCAACAAAACAAGAATTTGAATGAATTTAAAACTGAAATCAAGTCAGAGATAAATGCAAGTAACATAGAGCTGAAAACTGAAATAAAAGCAGAGATAAATGAAATAAATAATAGATTTAACAAACAAGACGAGAAATTAGGAGACATAAATAACGAATTTGTGAATATAAGAAGCGAAATAAAAATGAGTAATTTAAGTATGAATAACCAATTTGAAAGTATAAGTGAGAGTTTTAATGGAGTGAGTAAGAAGTTCGTTGAAATAAATAATAAACTAGAGAAACAGAGTGAGACTATTGCGGGAGTGAAAGGTGAAATGACTATAAATATAAATAAAATACAAACCGAGATAAAAAATGATATAAAAACAATTAGTGAAAAGCAGGATGAGAAACTGCTAGAGACAGACAAAAAATTTGATGCATTAACTAATAAATTTAACAATAAACTTAACAACACAATGGAAAAATTGACGGTAATGTGGAGAAGTTTAAAGCTGAGATTGAGATGGACATGAACAAGAAAATTGTTACAAAGATACATGAACATTGAAGTAGACATTGAGAGTAATGTTCAAGGTGTAATTGATGAATGTGAACGGATTAAAAAAGCAAATATGCTACAAGAGGATGTTAATAATGAATTCAAAAGTAACATTGAACAAATTGATACAATTAAAGCCAGTGTAACTAATTAAAAAGTAAACAAACAAAACATGAACAAGAAATAATTAAAGTTAGAGAAGATCTAAGCTTAGCAATTAATCAAAAACTAACCAATATGAGTGAGGGAGTGAACGTTGACGTTGAGTTAGGTTATTTCAGTAATGAGCGTAAGGGGGTGAACCCCATACAATTTTTAAATTCAATACAAAGTTTTAATAAGTATAACAAAGAAAGTTAGGAAATAAAATTGGTACGAATTTTGAAATATTTTAAAGGGGATGCTAAAATTTGGGCGGACGCTCATAATGATAATTGGGCAGATTTTGATGAATTTGAACGAGCGTTTAAAAATAAATATTGTTCAGAGGAAAAACAAGAGGGTTTGCGTAGCACAATAATGGGGTGGGATAGTTTTGATATTAACTACATATGTAACGTGACTATACGAGGGGGTACCCAAAAATAACCGGAATAGCGCTGCAATTGGCGGAGCGTACGTAGTACGCATTTCTCCCACTAGGCGAGCATAGCGCAACTCGTTCTGAGTTCAGTGCCGTCATTGTTGTCGCCTGGGAAGGTTGTGTCCGGTCACAGTAATTCGTTTTGTAAAAGCAGTTTCGCTTGCTCTTCGTTTTTTGTCATGGCGGATTTAAGTGAACAGCGCGCTGCTGTGAAATGTTGCTTCCTGCTTGGGAAAAACGCCGCAGAAACTGTTGTGATGTTGAAAACAGCTTACAAGGATAGTGCTATGTGAAAACTCAAGTGTACCAATGGTTTTCTCGTTTCAAAGAAGGTAAAATGTCAATTGATGACAAACCTCGTTTTGAACGTCCGTCAACTTCCAGAATTGACGAAAATGTTGAAAAAATTCATGCAATCGTGCTTGAAGACTGACGACGGACCATTGAAGAGATTAGTAAGTTATCTGGAATAACTTGGAGCTCAGTTCAGCAAATTTTGTCAGAAGATTTGGGGATGAGAAGGGTCACTGCAAAATTTGTGCCTCGGGTCCTGACTGAACAGCAAAAAGAGAATCGAGTTGAAACATGCCGTGCATTGAAAGACCAGCTCCGAACCGACCCAGATTTTTTTCCAAGGTCATTACTGGTGACGAGTCATGGTGCTATGGTTACGACCTCGAAACTAAACAACAGTCAAGCCAGTGGAAAACTTCATTGTCGCCTCGCCCAAAAAAAGCTCGTCAAGTAAAATAAAAAATCAAGACGATGCTCATTTGTTTTTTTGATGTGAGAGGGGTAGTGCATTCTGAATTCGTCCCACCAGGTCAGACTGTTAATCAGGCTTTCTATTTGGAGGTTTTAAAAATATTGCGTAACAATGTGCGACAAAAAAGGCCCGATTTGTGGCAGACGAGGGACTGGTTTTTTCACCATGACAACGCACCTGCTCACGCAGCCATTTCAGTGCGCCAGTTTTTAGGAAATAACAACATGACTCCCTTGCCCCACGCCCCTTACTCACCTGACCTCGCTCCATGCGATTTCTTCTTGTTTCCGCGAATGAAGAGGGACATGAAAGGACAACGTTTTGATGACGTGGAAGCGGTAAAAAAGAAAACGAGGCAGGAGCTGTTGTCCATCACAACAGACGAATTTGAAAAATGTTTCCAGGAATGGGATCGCAGATTGGACAAATGTATGCGTAATGGGGAGTACTTCGAAGGTGATAAGGTTGTTTTGTAAAAAAAATTAAATACATAGCTTTAAAAAAAAATTTCGGTTATTTTTGGGTACCCCCTCGTACAGCCAAGTTAAATATTTGGAACTACCAATGCCTCTTTCATCCTTTATAAGGTATGTTAGTAAACATTTGCTTAAAGACATATGGTCCACAATTAGAACCCGGGAGTTTACTGATATAGCTGAGTTAGAGAAAATATTAGAAGTTCACCAGAGTATGAAAGAAGAAGAAGACAATAAGTATCAATTTAGAAATAATCAGTCGAGACAAATAAATACCGAATTAAGACAACCAGACCGTTTTAATAGACATGATAATAGTATGAGTAGATCGGAGGGGGGTACGTGGTTATGTCCACATCCTAATTGTAGAGCCAGCAACTATAAAAGTTCTCGAGATCAGTGTTATAGATGTTGGGGTCCTAGGGGTGGTTCCCAAGGGAGGGAAGTTAATTATAATAGAGGGTTTGATAATAATGAGTATAATAGAAGGGAAAATTATAGCAATGAGTTTAGAGGAAATACTAGAGGGAGAGGTTTTACCATTAATAGGGGAATGCCGGGAGGTATGAACCACAGAAGGAGAGGGGGATATGTTGGTAATGTAAATGAGACTAGGGGGGTACTGAAGCACTTTCAAATAATAATAATAATAGTAGAGTGGATAATAGTGGGGCCTACAATGAACCACCACCACCAGCACAGTTAAACTAATAAGGACGGTTGAAAAGGAAAGTCCCCAGCCGTCTAGTAATAACATAACAATAGGGTCGCTTATTACCAATATACATAACGAATTATCAGAAGAAGAAGTAGATGAGAGCAGTAATAACTTTAGCATGGCTGAGTTCGAAGCCGAAGTTTTCAATTTCAAATACACCTTTCTAGTAGATTCAGGGAGTGAAATTACCGCTATAGATGATAAAATTTTTGAAAAAATAAAAAATCAAATCACTGAGACCATTCCACAACTACCAGTATTGGGAATTAGTGTTATAGATGTAACAGGTGTTCAGAGTAAGAGAGTAACTAAGCAAATAATGTTACAGCTAAAAATAAATAAACACAAAATAAATGTACCTTTTTTAGTAATTCCAGGTTTGAATATGGGGGCAATAATGGGGAATGATTTTTTAAACAATTTTAAAGTTGAATTAAATTATTATACACAAACTATGAAATTAAACAATGAAAACAATATAATTGAAGTACCGTTTATACGAAGAAGAGATGTAGAAATGAAAGCGTTAAAAATAATTAGTAAAGGAATATTAGTATCCGATAATGAAATAAATGAATGCAGAACCTTGATGATTAATTAATGTAATTTAAAGGTAAATAGGCATGAATTAATTGAAACTGAAAATAGTTGGGCTGAAAAAGAATAAAATTCTATATCAAACTGGGGAATTTAGTTATCAAGATAGAGAGAGAATAGTACAGGTAATAGATAAAAATAAATTAGTTTTAGGTCTAGTAATAAAATAAAATAACCAGGTCTAGTAAAAGGTTTTAGGGGTAGATTAATTGTTAAAGAAAAAACACTTTTTGCGCCTAAAGCATATCCGGTACCATACTGTAAAAGGGGGTTAGTACAAGAAGAAATAAACAAAAGGTTAGCAGAAGGAATAATAGAAAAATCCACCTCACCATATTCCAACCCTTTAGTAGTGGTTACTAAGAAAGACTTATCAATAAGACTATGTTTAGACGCTAGACAAGTAAATAAAATAATTATTCCAGATAGAGAATCACCAGAACCGGTGGGCGAGATTCTACAACATTTTAGTGGTACTAAATACATTACTACATTGGACTTAACGACTGGGTATTGGCAGATCGAATTAGAGGAGGGGTCTCGCAAGTATGTAGCATTTCTATATAATGGAAGAAATTATCAGTTTTGTAGATTGCCTTTCGGATTGAACGTGTGTCAATTTTTATTAAATGTTTGGACTACGTGTTAGGGAGAGAAATTTTAGAGTTTACAACTGTTTATGTAGACGACATAGTAATAACTTCACCAAATATTAATACACATTGTGAAAGACTAGATAGAGTATTGAATAAATTACATGAATATGGAATAACTGTCAAATTTAAAAAATCAGAGTTTTTAAAGGAACAGGTTAATTTTTTAGGCCACATAATTTCAGGTAAGGGTATCAGTACAGATCCTAAAAAAGTAGAGATAATACAAAATTTTCCAGCACCCAAGAATGTTAAGCAGCTGCAAAGTTTTTCAGGTCTGTGTAATTATTATTGGAAATTCATAGTATTCCTATTTAACTGTACAACTGGGGCATTTATTAAATAAAGGTAATCAATGGAAATGGGGTTTACAAGAGCAAACTGCATTTGAACAAATAAAAAATAAGTTTTTAAACACTGTCATGTTAGCTCATCCCAATTTTATAGAACCATTTTACATACACAGCGATGCATCGGACATAGCTTTGGGGGTAGAACTGTTTCAATTAGATGGGGAGGGTAACCATAATGTGATAGCTTTTGCAAGTAGATCCTTGGTAGCTAGTGAAAAGAACTATACTATAACAGAAAAAGAAGCACTATCGATAGTTTTCGCTTGTAAAAAATTCAGGACATATTTGTTAGGAAACAAAATAATAATAAGATCAGACCATCAAGCCTTAACCTTCTTAAGAAATTGTAAATTAACACATGGTAGGTTAGTTCGTTGGATGTTAATAATACAAGAGTATGATTTAACCATAGAATATTGTAGGGGTAAAGAGAACATAGTAGCTGATGTCCTATCTAGAACCGATTTTAATAATAATACTGATGTAGATACGGCAAATACATATAAAATATTTATAATTAAAGAAGTGGAGGGGGTAAATATGAAAAATTAATACATAACCTAACAACAGAACAAGAAAAAAATACAGAACTTGGTAAAATAATAACAGCATTAAATAAAATACCCAATATACCTAACAAATGGGAAAAACATTTTAGCTTGTATGATAAACATTTATTTCATCGGACAAATGAACAAGGTGATGATTGGGAATTATGCATTCCTAAAATTTTAATATCCGAAGTAGTGAAAGATTGTCATTTGAGGTATGGTCACATAGGTCCTAAGAAATGCAGTGACATATTAAAAGAATCCTGTAAATTTAATAATATGGAAAAAACCGTACGTAAAATGTTAAAAACTTGTGAAATTTGTCAGAAAGCTAAAGTAAATAATCGTAAACAGGAGGGTTTAATGCAGCATGTAATACCAGACAGTTCTTTAGCAATAGTTGCCATAGATTTATATGGCCCCCTACCCAAAAGTCGAGGCGGAGTGATTTATTTATTTGTCGTATTAGATGTTTTTACTAAATTTGTAAAGTTGTACCCTATTAAAAAGCTACATCTCTGGTATTAGCTAAAAAGATAGTCAGTGAATACATTGCTGAAGTAGATAGACCTAAAATAATATTATCGGATCATGGTTCTCAGTTTACCAGCAATACTTGGAGGGAAACGTTAGGTTGGGAAAATATTTTAGTTAAGCATACATCGGTATATCATCCCCAATCAAACCCTAGTGAGCGTGTTATGCGGGAATTAGGGCGTATGTTTAGAACCTTTTGACACCAAAAACATTCATTGTGGGCCACATTTGGGAATAAAATAGAAGGGTACATTAACTGTAGCTTACATGAGTCCACAAATTATAGTCCCCATGAGTTAATGTTTTAGAGGAGGCCATCACGCATAATTGAGGAATTAATCAAATTTCCGATGCGAACTGAGGTACCACATGGGAAAAAACTGGTGCTTGCCAAGGAGCGGCTCTTAAGTAAAGCAGAACAACGGAAAAGAAGGCATGATAGAAATTTAACACCCGTCAAATATGAGGTAGGGCAACTGGTATTAATAAAAAACCATGATCAATCGTCAGCTTTGGATAAAGAGATTAAAAAATTCTTCTTGTTATACGCAGGTCCATATGAGGTTAGTGAAGTAAAAATGGAAAATGCTTATGTATTAATAGACCTGCAAACCCGAGAAATAAAAGGAACTTATAATGTAACACAGTTAAAAAGGTATTATTTATCTGAGTAATGTTAATTATTCTTTTAATTCATTAAAATCATGAATAAATAATTACAGATTATTTTATAATTTAATGAAATGGGGGATACATAAAAGTATAACCTTTAGATTCCCCATTTTCAGGCAGTCCCGACCTTACCAGCCCAGACCGTGGTTTTGGATGACAACTAGCTATGGGCAGACGTATTGTAAACTGACCATAGTTGGTTGCCTATGAAATTGGTACAATTTTGAAATTAACAGGGGTTTTAATCAAGGGAATCACCATAACTATGGAACAGCGGCTACCACCGAATGGGGTGATAGAACCGTATTAAGGGCGTATGAATCATTGTAGTAGGATTACTGGTGTCCTTGGATACCAGTAATGCCGAATTTTATTATAACGCCGAAGCAAGGACGGGGTAAATAATGTTTACACCCTAGCCGATCCAGTCCTTGTGGAAGCCACTGGGCGCAACAGTCCAGACATGGAGGGACATAGAGAGATGGATGGCCGGTGGCAACGTTACATGCTGCGAGGGAGAGGCTTCATTTATGTGAACCTGTGTCATATCAAAATGGGTGAAGACCTTGAGGTCACTGACACTTTTGTAACGCAGGGTATCAGGGATTGAGGGATCAATAAGGGGGGATATTAGATTATGATGGAGAAGGGGGTTACTAAGTTGTTAGTAACGAGTTATTAAATATTAAAATAAGTTACATCAATGATGTAGAGTGTGTAATTGATTTTCTGATGTAACTGAATGATTCTGTATTGATTTAAGGAGTATTATGATACTCAAGGATGCTTAACGATTGTTAAGTAAGTAATTTGTTCTGATGTAGTGGATTTAATGTGTTTTACTGTATATAAGAAGTTTATTAATTTTGAAATGTGAATTTATAATGGAAGGTATTTGTATCTTGTAATGGGAAATGTTTATTTAAATTCTGATGGGAATCAGGGCAATAATTTTGAATTTTGGGATAAGAGTTAACGAGAGAAGGGTATACAGAACATTGGTATGGAATTGTTAAAAAGTATCATGTTAGGTTAAGTATTCATCCATGTATATGTTAGAGATTAAAAAAAAAAACCCAGTGCTTCTTAACACAAACCAGCACAGCTAAAGGGGACCAGATCAGTTAGGGATATGGTAGTATACAAGGCCACTATTTGATATTTTGGTTTCATGTTTCAGTATCTGGTGATGCTGTGGTGGCGGTCCTGTGCTGGCCTGTGCGTCAGAGCAGGGGCATCAAGTGCCTGTCTAGCCTTGCGGTGTTGGGATTTCGAGAGAGAAGTCCAGCAAGGTCATTCAGGTGTGGTCATAGTCACTGGACCAGGGGGTAAGTTAACCACAATTTTTAATAAAACGTAAAGAGGGTTGTGGCGACATACCCATGCTGATCCCTTTAGGAAGTATGAGAGTGTCAATGAGTTTTTATGCTTCGGCATAAAACCTCTCATTGAGGGGGTATTGTAACGGGACATTTGAGCCCGCCTAAGAATCTTTTGGGGAAACATAAACAAAAAATAAATTATAATGGTAAATTTTATTTGGAAACAAGAAACGACGTATTCAGTATGAGTGAATTCGTGTCAAGGTCAATAGCGAAACGACAGAGTAGCAGCTATTTTTAGCCGAACGAACTTTGACCTATGTACTCAGTGAGCAAAACATCTGACGTCAGAGCCGTTCCCAGCTTCACGTCACCGCTGGAATGTAGAGTCAAATTAATAACCTCGCCAAAACTGGCTACAAAACACAAAAGATTGCAGTCACGTGACTCCCTCACTACTTCGGAAATTGAGACAGTAAATTTTGCCCCAGTCTGCAATAACAACTTGTGCTGTACAACCACAAAAAGTTCCGGAATAAATTACGGGCGCGCGCCCAACACCACACGTATAAAATGCAGATTAACTAAATTGTAACATAAATGTGGATTAACAAGATTTTGTTTTGAAATAAAATGTTAAAAGTAAAAGAGAAAAAAAGTGAAATGTGAGGAGAATTCGGGAGTGCGTGGAACAGTTGGGGCCGTTGGAATAATGCGCAGATAAGTAACCAACAACCAGACGTCTATTCTAAATTATATAATCATTCAATTGGTCATCCGAATCACAACAATGTGTATAGGTTTTAAAGAAAATCATGAGCTCAAAAGGGGGTTATAAAAAAGGATCAAATATGCAAAGTACGAAAGTGTGCGTGTCTGTGTGAATGTACAGAATATATAATTAAAAAGTTCTGGGTTGCGAGATATATATAGATAAAATTAAAAGTGATGATTTTTTATTATAAGTTCTATTTTGGTAAAGCATAAAAAATAATGGTAATAATTACTTGTAACTTGTTTTTATCAACTGCGCCTCAGGGCAGAATAGATGTTTTCATGTAGAGGGAATGTCAGTATAAAGAAAAATAAAATAATGTTATATTTAACTTGATAAATATGTATTTTGTTTAATTGTATTTGCCTATTATTCTCTGCCAAGTACACTAAATGATATCCTTGGTTAACCTTTAACGCGTAAAGTCAATTATTACACAATTTTAAATACTGAACAGTTTCAAATGTTGATATTCTAAAACCATCTTCTGGTGTATGGCCAACATTTTCAATATTTTCATGACCAGCAACTTCTCCAGGTAGCTTTTTCACTTTCTTCTGTCGCTTCTCTTTTAACTCACTTTCTATGCAAATGCTTTCCAAAGATTCGTCTCGTTCAGTTCTAGTCATTACGGATACAAATGTTCTTGCAGCTTATAAAGTTTCATGAAACTTGTCACGTAGTTCTTTGAGTTTTAAGTGAGAAGTTTCGATGAGCCTCCATGCAGGAACAAAATCAAGATTCTTAGTCTGCAAGTAGTCAGATAAAGGAGTAGTTATCTTAAAAATCTGCAGAAACAACATTGCTACTAATATTGTTTAAAAACTTGTGAACTTTGTGAGAAGACCTTCAGCATCAGTTCTTGTTTTAGAGTTGAATTCAGGACAACTCGATATCTTGAACAAGGGAATGACTAATTCTAGGTAGATGAGTTTTGTAGTCTGAGAGTTTTCACAACCATTCTAATTGTCAATCCTTCCAAATATCTTTACCGTAGCATTATTGTAGCTCCGCCACTTGATCATGCCAATAGCCTCCAGTTTAAAAGAATGGTTTTCATTAATGAACTTTTGTAGTCTTTTAATTGAATCCTTCATACACACTTCAGTTTTTTGAAGTATGTCAAAAAATGATATGGTTACAATGAGACATTGGGCAGTATTAGTAAGAACGAGGTTTAGCACATGTGCATAGCACCAGGTGTGAATGTGGTTTGGAATTACTTCAGATAATCTTGCTGTCAATCCCTTATACTGACCACTCATGTTAGAAGCTCCATCATTAGAGGGCACCGAGGGCGCCATGAGAGGAGGGCGCACCGGGACATGTTCCGGTGGGCCAGCACGCCCCTGAGCACTTCGCTTTCACACTCTCATTCTTTGAAAACCCCCCTTAGATAGCTCTCATTACGATCTGAATTTAGGGTTTTAATACTGGATACATAGTTGTTGATAGCAGCCGGGTCGACTTAGTTTCGAAGGTACTTATCTGGATACGTTATTCCACATGTGGCGTCATTGTTCTTGTATTGCACTTTGGTTTCAACACTCACGAAACTGTTAATTAATTTTGGTGATGAACTTGTATACTCGAAGAAATTTATTTAGCACTGTTTTATATGTATTTTCACTTGTTTAAAGGCCTAAATCGACTTTGTCCGTGGACTGTGTTCAACACCCAGTTCGGCGTTTGGCTGCTGTTCATAGACTGGGTAATGGCAATCTCGGAGTGTATACTACATGAGCTGGTAACGTGGTACCCCTTCCTCGTTGATCGAGATATAGTGAAACGTTTTAGAACATCGTAGAAGCTAGGATTTCGTTTCCGTATTAAAAACACGTGTTCACTTTGTGATATTCTCCTGATGTCAATCGGATCGCTAAAAATGCATGCCCATATATGGTTAGGTTTATATATTCTGTGACGGTAACATCTACGTCACCCTGGCTGATTCATACCATTCCCATTTCAAAAGTCATACTTTATTCAATTTTACATAGATCGTTTTATTGCACAATATAAAATAATTATCCCCATTTTGTACTGTCACAACATCTCTTTTATAAAATGTTAACCATGGTGTTCATGATATTATGGTCTACTACTAAATATAAGTGAGAACCCATTTGAGACATGAGTTGCCATATAGGTTAAATACAGTATTATTCAGTAGAATTAAAAATTGTCAAATCATTGTAAACAACCTAAAGCAACTTCAAATATCTACTCATTCAACTAATCATGGTACACTAATATAAATGCAAATATGCAGTTCTCATGAGGAAAATAGGCCAATTGCATTGTTATGAATGAAATGTAATAACTGTTATGTTTTACTCAAATTCCATAAATAAGGTACCACATTTGATATGAATGAAAAGGCTAATTTTTTTATGTAATGAGACATTTTTTGTTATGAGTATGGACTTTTATGAAATTTTGAATGAAAAATTTTCAGCCACTATTTAAAAAACTGTCAAGATAACATTTTGGTTTGCTCTATGCTTATAAGAAATGGTAAGCATACTGTGTATACCAGTGAGTGGGACGATTTAGCCAAGAAACTTCTGGGACTTTTGACACAGCTTGTAAAAGTAATTAATTTGGAAAAGGAACAAGAGAAAAATATTGAAAACCTCAAACATATTTGTTTTACAGGGTATATACTGGCTTGCACCTTACAATAAAAGATTTGAGTTATTGATGAAAAACTTGAGCTTGTCGCTCTTACACAAAAGTTCACCAAGTCTCCAACATTGCTGCCAACTCACATAATAGTGTGCCACAGGACTCACTACAGAGAATAGTGTGTCATGAACAAAAATAGGTTACCACTAGTCTATACCAAATTTCAACTACACATCTCATCATATTTGCCAGAAATTAATTTTGTTCTAAAACATACAGAGACATACAAGTAGATGAAACATTTTTTGACATATATTAATTGAATATCTTTCCTTCTGTATATTGAGTAGAATCACTTCATGAAGTTTAGTAGCATCTTTTGGGAACATTCTGTATATCTGTAAATACCTGTCTTACTCACCTAACTGTTTCTGTACTTCTCCTGCAATAACAAACTGTTCTAACTGTGATGTTCCTCCTAAATTATTTACAAGTACGCATACTGTATCTCTCCTACCTAAATTTATGGCACTACCAATTTCTGTTAATAAGATTTCCACTATTTCTGAAGCCGTACACATCTGTAATCAACCCAAAAATAATGTATACACAATGTATTAAACAACATAAACACATCTGCCATGCAAATCAGATTTTGTACTGTTCTTTAACAGCTAAAAAAATCTGTTTAATAAAAACAAAAACAATATAACATACATGTATACACATCTGTTTATAAAATTAATTTACATTAGAAATTGATTTTTGATATTTTAAACTATAATAATAATGATTTTTATTTAACTACAGTGCACGCCGCTTATTGTGATCACGGATAATGTTATCATTTGGATATTCTTATCACTTTCATGAAGACCCGTCTGGACGAATATTAAAACATTGAAAAAATGTCGCTTATTGTAATCAATAATTCGGTTTATGTTATCACATTTTTGCTTTCGTAAAACTTTTGTCTAAGAATATCTGGGGTGACTGTACTGCATTCACAAAACGAATTACACTGTCTGCGACTCTTTGTCCCTCTGGTCATAGTGTTTACAAGTTCTGAAGGAGGAAGTAGAAGGGGGTGCAGTCGGCCATTCACCCGCTCAACTTTCACTTTCGAGCAATAAACCCATGTTAGACCCTTCAGTATAGCTACAGCTTTTACATTGTGAAGTTTACGTTATTGCAATGAAATTATGGCTAGTGTGGAGAATAAACGTAAAGATTTAAATCTTAAAGAAAAACTTTCAATCATAGAACACTATGACAAATTCCTTAAAATGAGTCAACACAGTGCGGCAGTGCAGTTACAGATTTCACAACCTCTTCTGTGCAAATTGTTAAAAAATCGGGACAGTATTGTGAGGGCTGAAAAAGAAATCCAAAACTTGAATTGTAAGAGGTTTTGTGGTGGAAAAGACAATGAGGTTGAATCAGCTCTAAAACTTTGGTTCACTAATGTTCATGAACAAGATGCTCGTGTTGATGGACCTCTGATGCAACAAAAAGCAGAAGAACTTGCTAAGAAAATGGGAAAATATGATTTTGTAGCAACAGAAGGATAGTTTCATCGTTGGAAGAAACAAGAGAACATTGTGTACAAACGAATGCATGGTGAACAGAAGGATGCTGATTTCTCTGGTGCTGAAAGATGGATAGAAGAGGAGTGGCCAAAAATTATATCCATGTACTCTCTGGATTGTGTGTTTAATGCAGACGAGACCGGACTGTATTATCGTGCCTTGCCTGAGCATACTTATTTGTTCAAGAATGAAAGTTCTAAAGGGTGTAAGACATCCAAGGGACGGTTAACTGTCTTGTGCTGCGTAAATATGAATGGTGACAAAGAAAGGCTTCTGGTAATTGGCAAAATCAAGAACCCACGATGCTTTAAAGGTGTGAAGAAATTTCCAGTAGACTATCATTCAAACTCTAATGCATGGATGACTGCATTAATATGCAAAGAATGGCTATTAAAATGGGATAGTAGGTTAAACAGAAAGATCGTCTTGCTGATTGATAATTGTATAGCACACAATGTAAACTGTGAGTTAAAGAACATCAATCTTGTGTTCTTACCTGCCAACATGACTTCATTGATACAACCATGCGACCAGGGGATCATTCGAACCCTAAAGGGATATTATCGCCATGAGATGAACACAAGAATCCTAGAAAACATGGAGAATACAAAAGAACTGAGTGCAAATGACCTTGCAAAACAAACCAATGTTCTTGAGGCCCTGCATCTCCTGGCCATGTCATGGAATAATGTCTCAGGAAGTACGATTCGGAACTGCTTCAAGCATGGAGGATTTTCAAAACAGGCCCCAGAATCTGAAGATACAGGAGACATTTGTCCATTAGACATGACTGTAGACGAATTTCAAGAATGGATGGAGATTGATGAAGACATAATTATTGCTGCTAGACCGACAGAAGACGACGTGTGTGAAGCTGCCACATCCTCAGACTCACAAGTGGGAGAAGAAGAGGCTGAAGCAGAAGATGATGATGCTACTGAACCTCCTCAACCTCCAACAAACGCTGAAATGAGAGAGGCGTTAAAAGTGTTACGATGCGGTGTCCAGCACAGGTCAGTAGATTTTCAGAAACATTATGAGTATGAACACTTTATTAATGATCTATTGAGAGAAAACCAGAGGAAAACAACAATAAAAGACTTTTTTAATTGATGCCGATACAGTTGGCCTACATGTAAGTTTTTGTTGTATTGTACTACGTTTCATTATACTGTATGTAGTGTACTAGCAAGTGAATAAACAACTTTCCAAAGTTCTACTTGGTTCTTTCATTCATTGTTATCAATCGGTTAATGTTATCAGGCTAGCTATGTCCTAAAGTGATCACAATAAGCGGTGTGCACTGTATAAGTAAAAAAGATAAATTTTTTTTCTCCTTAGTGACTCCCATCTTATGAGTGTGGTAAGTCTGAGGGACCCTAGCTGAACTCTCACTTTGTTTCAACTTGTTTTGGATGAGGTCTTTTTTTCTTTAATCTTTTCTGTTTGTCTTCTTGATCAGTTCTTATTTTTTCAGACTTGACCACCATTTTAGAACTAGAAATATCATTTGGTATCACTATCTTCTTGCAATAGTTCTGAGCTAATGAGGCCTTAGTACTGAGTAATCATCTACTCAAGGTGTAATGATTCAGAGATGCATAAAGAGTCTCTGACAAGGACAGGCACTCTGGCAACTAAAATTGGTAAGACATAAATGATACTAAGTAGTATATAGAACATTATAGAAATGGAATGTGAAATAATTGATGAATGTACAACTGCAAGATTCATTTAATAGACATGTTGGAATTAAGGAAAGAAATGAATAATTAAAAGGGATTTATGTTCAGATTACTAAAGGCATCCCAAATGAGTAGACACATTATGGAAGAAGTAGGAATTTTAGTAGTTAGTGAGCTGAAAAAGAAAGTAAAGTAGTAAGTGGGAAACTGTAAATTCAAGGATATTAACAGTAAGCATGAACATGTAGCGTGCACTGCATCAACATAGAGATCAACAGTAAACGATAGGAAGCTTTTTATGAAAACATGTAGTGATAACCGAAAGTTCATACTACAACCAAGTGTGCTGCAAAAAATCAGTTTCAATGCTCACATCAAAAACAAAGTGACTGTGGTGGATATAAATATAAGCAAAAGTAGGATCAGAAAGTGAAGTGTGATAACAAACATTGATAAATATAATTATTTCACTACCGACTCAGAACACAAAGTTTTTTATGGGTAAACACGTAAAAGTTTTACGTGTTTGGGACAAAAAGTATGGGACAAAAACTTTTAAGTGTTTACCCATAAAAAACTTTGTGTTCTGAGTCATTAGTGAAATATTTATATTTAGTTAAGTAACGGACACGTCATGGACAACAAAATCCAAAACACTGATACTGTACCTAATGACAACACTTTAGGTATTAGGTATTTTAACTGTTTGATTTAAAGAAAAATAAAGTGATGTGTCTTAAACCAAAAATGTCTTGTTATTCACTATGAAAACGATGAAAACTTACAAGTGAGATATACTGATACCTAGTTTAACCATTAAAATTTCAACAATGATGTGCACAAAATTGAAGACTTAACATACAAAAACATGATCAATTATATGACATGCAACAGAAACATAAAGTACCCCATGAAAGGGGATCCCGACTGAAACATAAAACAGAAATCAATAGTAGCAAATATATATAATATCTGAAAACCATCTAAAGTCTAAATAAAGAATTATATAATTAATGTTTAAAGAATTAATTAATTCTTGAATTAAATAAAGAATTAACTTGGAAGAACAGAAAGAATAATTAATATACAAAAAACAGCAGAAATGCTACATTTTGACAGAATGGATAAAACTTTGTAGTGAGCAGGGAATAGTGAGAAGATACCCAATGAATGGGAAGGGGACATAATAGCACCAATTTATAAAAAAATAAATGCAAAATATGATTCACAGTACAATTCTGTTTATCCTAGTAGCCATTAAAACACAATCAAAAATAACTGAAAGTTATTTTTTAATTACATCAGATAAAAAAATTTTTAGGTAATTTTTGTGAGAATATATTGAGTTTTTTAAAAAACGTTAATTTGTACAAAATAATCTTTTATTAAAAAATTGTGTTTTTTAAATAATTTTATAAACTAATTTAATGTTTGAAGAAATAAATTAAATGAATAAAAATACTATTGGCTTTTACTCATTAAATAATTATCTTTCAAATACTAGTTTTACACCATCAATTTATCTTAATAATAGCTTGAAAGAGCTACTTGAACAAAATCAAAATTTTCCCCATAAATAGTGAAATTTAACAATTATTGCAAAAGTTATTCTTAATTTGTCTTTGAAAAACTTTCAGTCTGTAGGTAAACCTTTTTAGTTTATTTTTGTTCTGAGAAACACATAATTTAAAAATCTTCTGTTTTCCAAAAATTTCAATAATCAGATAAACATTAATTTTTTTCCCAAAACATTGAAAGTGTATTCTGGAACACATTTTTTAATATCTCAATTAAAATTAACAAAATTTCTTTTTGTTGTTTTTTTATATTTTAATAATAATAAAACTTTTTACAAGAATATATTTTTTATTATTTTGTAAATTTACACATGTTTCGATAGTAATCCAACTATCACCATCAGATATCAATTAATAAATTCAAAAATATTTATTAATTTTTGAATGTATTAATTTATATCTGATGATGATAGTTGGCTTAATATCAAAACATATGTAAATTTACAAAATAATAAAAAAATATATTCTTGTAAAAAGTTTTATTATTATTAAAATATACAAAATATAAACACAAGAAAAATATGAGCATATATGAACATTGTTTTTATGGTACAATTTGGAATGAAGCTACAGACAATTATTCTTGGCTGTGTCTAATCAATAATTTCAAGAAATTGGATTTCCATTTACTTTTTTATGCCTCAAAAATTCCTTAGGGAATTCCTGTCCACTCACTTTTCTTTAAGGACTGAGTACATATTATACCAAACATAAAAAAAAAAAGAATGAACTATAGTACATGTTTCTGTTTAAAATTTTATTATTTTGAAGTTAAAAACTACTTAAGAAAAGAAAAAAGTGAGTGAGTGAGCACATATGCGTGTGTGTAAGTGTGAGTTTATGTTTTTCAATGAAAGAAAGTAAATGATAGTCCTGGAAAATTAGAGATAGTCTTGATAAAATTGAATAGAAAGTTTTATTGTAGGGCTTCATTGAAAATGATGTACTTTTATCATACTAAAAATTTGGTAAAAATGTTTGAGACAACACACTCAAAAACAGGGCCTGGATGGGGTTAAAAGTCTATAGTTTAAAACTCAAAAGTTTACCAAAATCTTTAAGCCATTCCAAAGTTTTAAACCAAAGTTTAAACTCCAAATCTTTAATCTTTACCAAGTTTATTAAAACCACTGAATTAAAACTGAAGTATTTCTGAGGAAATATTTCATAAGTCAGTCACATTTAATTTTCATAAGAATTTACAGACATAGGGATATTTAAGTCTTACAGTTTCCCACAAAATTATTACTACTGGTGCAAACAAGGTCATTATGATAGCATATTCTGCCTAAATTGAATAGTGACAGATGAGGATTCTGTCTGTGTAACAGCAGACATTGAGAAGTATAATGAATTCTAAAAGTTACAATACAACTCTCCTTAAGTTTTCCTTATAAAGAAGTTTAAGTAAATATTTACGCTATTGATTTTTTCTCAGAAAGCAATGAAATATCAAATATTTATTTACATTTTCCATTGCATAATTAAGTACATTTTAATATATAAGATGTTTCCAACAAGTTGATTTTTTAATTTTATATATTATAAACCTTCAGTAATGGTTTTAAAATAATGGCACATTCCAAGATAATTATCTGATTCAGTATGTTGGTCATAACTTAACCATTTTTTTTATCTTACATGAACGTCATAGATATCAAATTTAAGAGAATTTTTACCATATAACTTTTTGGGGGACATCTCCAGATTTTTCAGTAAATCAACATGAAATATTAAAGCTGAAAAATATGGGAAAAGCTGATTTAAAAATATCCCGTCTTGGTTGTTATTCAAATAAAACATAAATCTCATATTAACAGGAATTACTTTAATTCCAAATCTGTACTTTTAATAAATGTTTTGATAATATTTTTGAAGACATTTTGTAAAAACTGTTTTTTTTTTTTTTTTTTTTTTTTTTACTCTTTCACACTCTAAGTTAAAGGTGTTGTGCCAAGAATTTCTAATGCAAATTTTAGTTTGTATTAAAGTATGTTATTTACAGAAAGTATAAAGTAATGAAACTACAGAGATATACATAAGATAAATACATAATCAAAAATAAGTGCACATACAAACATATGAAAAAACAACAAATGCTACTAATATATAAAAATTCAGTATTTAATGTAAATGAATTGAAATCTTAAATACATTATAACTACTTGCAGAAGTAATTATATTTGATCACACACACACACACACACACACACACACACACACACACACACACACACACACACACACACACACACACACACACAAGAATATTATTTATCGACCGTGTTAATTATGGTACAAGTTGATATTGAGTTTTGGTCTAATTATAAGTTTGTTAGTCTTACTATTGTTAAGTGAATCCATGTAGTGCAAAAAGGGATAAACAAAGTTTCTACGATGAGAGTGATGGTGCAGAATGTGGAGGATTCAAAATAATAAAAAAATCTATAACAACAATAGCCTACTATAGTGAATATATGGTTACCTTTATCTTAGCAGTGCCTGCTTCACCATGCATACCTACACCCAGTTCCATTTCATCTTCTGCAACAGAAAACAATGGTCCTGCTCCAGGCAAACTACATGGAGTAGTACACACACCATAAGTCGCCAAATTTTTACTAACTTCTCCGCATGCTGAAATAATTTCCTCTAAGCTTTCCCCTTCTTCAGCCATTGCTCCTACTATCTGCAACTTACTTTGTATAAGTTATTCTACCTGCAGAATATGTTCCACCTAGTAGTTAGTATAAATCAATAATGGGGGGTGACTATCAGAGAAATAAAGAAGGTTGGAAATGGAGACTGGTTTGATGAAAAATGCGGAACAAGGTGATGGAAGTGAAAAATGATGAAACAACCAAAGTTAATTGTGAAAAATATCATCCACTAAGAAGAGGCTAACAGCTTATATAAGAAAAAGGAAAGAGTAATTATGAAATGATGAAGAAATATGTAGAGAAAATTGAGAAGTTAAACAACTAAAACAAAAGACCAAACTTTATAACCCAATAGAAATACAACAGACTAGCTAGACAAATTGTGGAAAGATGTTACCAGACTTGGGATTAACAACTAGAAAAATTAACAACTAAATTAATAGTAAAAAATTTGGTTAACTTTTTAACTTAATCATTAAATTTTAAAATGGTTAACTTTAATCATTAATCGTTAAATTGTTTTGTTAACGAGTTAATTTTTTTGGCTACCCAAGAGTAGAAGTAGCCACAATAGTTGTTGAAGTAAATGTTAGAGAAAGTTTGTTCTAGGTACTCCTAATATGTTGGCAGACAATGGACTGGTTTTTCCCCTTGGCACCATTAGGTCTACTTTGTCTCCTTGTTGTCAATGTCCGGTTGGCAAGGATGGTTTTCTGTCTTTTGTTGAATTATTCACTACCTCAGACAAGTAGACAAACAACTTCTGTTTTGACATCTCAAGTAGTGGGAATACAGTGTTGCTAACACATGTTAGCAATCATAATAACATGCTGAGATCTAAAACAAAATTGCTTTGCGTGTTGAATATTATAAGCATTCATTTGGTGACATGACCCGGCAACATTTATCAGCTACTGGGCGAGCGTGCCATAAACGTTTAGCAATAATTGGCTAGTTCAAAGAACGCCAAATTCAACTCCTACTACTACCCACAGATCACAGAGGAGGTTAATTTAAACAGATTTTAAATTCCACAGATTTATTGTTCACTGTCTGTTCTCATGAGCTTGTTGTCATTTTTATATTAGAGCAGTCAGCGTACAGTAGTCAGTAATTGTTATTGTTGTGTTTCTACAGTTTCGTGTTCATTGTTTTGTTGATAGAGTAGTTTTTTGTTACGTATTTTTGTATTTTCATGAAATTATTTTTGTTCCGTATCATTTATTATTTTTATATTAATATGGTATTGTCACATTGGTTGCATATTTCTAGATTTTATGAACATACTGAGAAGGTAAACGGTCTCAACTTTTAAGTGCTTGATGTGTGTGCCAAACATATTAAAATATTGTTGACTCCAGTGTCAGTAATTTGAGGACACATATAAAGGTAAACAGATTAATATATTATAAAAAGAATCAATAGAGTAGCCTAATTATTGTCTATTCTATTAAGTCATTTAATACTACATTGCCCTGCAGGCACAATACAATATCTGTAGTCAGTACTGTGAACTGAAAAATACAATAAACAAATAGTATTTAATTACCTGCTGGAATTTAAAATAATGTTAATTTAATGATTAAAATAATATAATCTATGATTTTAATTATTTAATTATTAATGATTGAATTTTTTAATGCTAAATATTTTAAGTAACTTTTTCTTCATCAGAAATTTTAATTATTTATTTGTTTGGAAAAGCTTAATTTTTGGATTTATTTAACACAATTTTAATTTTTTCAACAACCAAAGCACCTTGCACAATAAAACAATAAAAAATAAAACATAAATTTTTAACTTTTAATCAGTTAGTTTGATTTTAACTTTAATCAGTTACTTTTTTCATGCGTTAACTTTAACTTTAACTCAGTTAATTTTTGGTGGCACTAACTTTAACTTTAATCAGTTAAAATTTTTATTAACTTTCCCAAGTCTGGATGCTAGTTAACTATGCAGATGATAGTTACATGATCTGCATATATATGCTTTTCACAGATTTTAGACAAATGTTCAACAGTGTAAACAGAAGTAAGCTTGACAAAGCTATGAAAAAGTTGAGAATACCTTAGAAATCAGTAAGACTTACAAGCATGCCGATGAGTACTAAACAAGCATAAGTGAAAGTAGAAAATAAATTTAGTAAAATTTTGAATTTAACAACGGGATTGTTTGTCTTGGGATAATATTATGTTATTAAATTCCTGAATCCAAATTCCTAAGCTTCACTAAAACTAATCAAACATGTACGAGGGGCAGTCAAAAAGTTAGTTGCACTGGACCGTATTTTTTTTCTACAAGGGGTATTTTGATGAAAGTAGTTGGCAACACTGGTTTGAACTTCCGTTTCCTCAGCTTTATTAACGCGTCTACATGGTTGGAACAGTTAGTCCATTGTTAGCCATCAAATATGTCGCGTCATTTGCAAGTTGCATCCACGTTAGAATTATGCGCAGTGACTCGTTTTCTGTGGGCAAAGGGGTGCAACCCTACTGAAATTCATTGCCAGTTGAGAGAAGTGTATGGTGACATAGCATTTTCACGCCAGGCCATCTCAAAATGGTGCGAGTTGTTTGAAAATGGCCGCACGGATATGGAGGACAATTACCGGCAGGGAAGACCATCAACTTCGGTCACAAATGACAACGTTGAACGGGTTCACCAATTGTTGCTTACTGAATTTATGCCGAAGGGGTCTACGATTAATTCAGTATCATACTGTGAAACCTTAAAAAGGCTGAGAAAGGCGATTAAAGATCAACGGCCCGGAAAACTGACAAAAGGGATTGTGCTTCTGCATGACAATGCAACACCTCATTCAGCACGCATTACGAAGGAACTTCTCGAAACGTTTAAGTGGGAGGAGTGGGAATACCCTCCTTACAGTCCTGATCTTGCACCGTGTGACTTCCACGTGTTCGGTCCTATGAAAGAGGCCCTTGCAAAGCGGCGATATTTTACCAATGAAGAAGTCCAAATTGCGACGCAGGAATGGTTATCAGACGTTGCATGGGATTTTTTCAACAAAGGAATAGAGAAGCTCATGTCACGCTATGATAAGTGTTTGAATAAACTTGGGGACTTTATAGAAAAGTAGATCTTTAATTGTACTTTCAAATAAATAAAAGTTTTTTCATAAATAATCTACATGTTGCGTTTTTTATGCAAGTGCAACTAACTTTTTGACTGCCCCTCGTACATATGCTGATGGCATAGTCACGTTTATTATAATTTTAATTTTCTTATTATAGCAAGGTCTAGGAAATAGACAATAGAAGTTTATGAAGACCTGGAAAGAAGGCTGAGAAAATCTGGTTAAGTATGGATGAAGGCAGTGGCGGCTGGTGGTTGAAAAATTTGGGGGTTGCAGTTGGGTTGGATGGTATTAAATTGTTTTATTATCTGAACAGAAAATGTCCAAGTCTCCTCCCCTCCAAACAATGCATAAGGAAAACAAAATAATGCAATTTTAGTGTCACCCACATAACCATGAATATTTATTGTAAAAATCATTTTTAAATTTACAATTAAATATTCTGTTACCTGATTTTAAATTTTCATTAAATTTGAAAGATCTGGTGTAGCCTACCTACTCTCGTAATTTAATTTTTTTTCTCAATATGACGTAAACTGAACAGCGTTTTTGTTAAGTTTACGACAGAATTAACTGCTTCTACCAGTTAAATATAATAAATATCTTACACTATGACACCTTAATCCTTTATATGTACTACTATTTACATATAACGATGAATTGGACTGACACTTAACTGACACTAACAATGAAATTCATAAAAAATTCGACCGACACTAACTAACTCAAGTAGCATATTAACATAAAATTACTAATTCCTACCTGGTGCACCATGTGTTATTTACCAACAGGCTGGTGGCGCCATAACGAACAAGCAGGGTTTGCAGTCCCTAATCACACCAAGCGAGCCTATATCGTTGCAATAGGAGCACCCGAGTCTAGCCAGCCACAGCACTACTCCAGTGTATTTCCCCATATACAAAGCGCGTCACAGTAGGTGCACACTTGCCATGTACACCGCGGCTAGAGCGTGTACGGTTTTTAGTATTGCACTGCGCTTTTCAATTGCCAAATGATTAATTACGATTATTTAGCATGAAAACACTATTACTAGTTATTGTTTTATTCATAATTCCATAATTTAAAATACACTTGGGGATTTAATGGGAGTTGTGCAACAGTGCAACCTAAGCACGGGCCGCCACTGGATGAAGGTGAAACTAAGAGTATTATCATGCCAACATCCAAAAATGTAAGACAACTGCAAGATCTGAAGGTAAGAAATAAAAGATTTGAAGGCATAATAACTTCAGCCATTTAGGGAATATTATTGGTAATGAGAGTAGAATAAGGAGTGTGATTATGGAAGGAATGCAGGATAGAAGTAGGGACTACTTTACAAGTATGAGAATGCTAGGAAGCTAAATATTAACTAGGGCTTAAAAAATATATAGAACCCCAATATGACCTGTGGCCACCTATGGATGAAATGTGGAGAATAACAAAAAATGACAAACATATGTTAAGAATGTTTGAAAAAAAAAACTCTTTAGAGAATTTTTGGACCAATTTATGAGATAATAATTGACAGTTAGTCAATTATCAATTAATAAAGGGAATTAATTAATAATTTTACTGTAATTAATTTTACAGTAAGTTTTGTAAAAGCTCAGATGCCCACAATGGAGCAAACAGATGATACTTTTATGCTGAAGAGATTACAAAAGTCAACATTTTTCATCTGTGAAGTGGGGAGGACCATGACTGGGATCAATGGAATGTATATCGGAGAATCTGAAGACAATGAAAGTGAGGAAGATGGGGAGAGAAGATTATGGATACAATGCATGAAGGAGACTAAGGGTCTACATCCTGGTAAGCTCACAAATGTTGTCATTCCTCTGCATGATAATGTCGACCCCATGTAGCCTAGACCAGCGGTTGGCAACCGGTGGTCCGCGGACCACTGGTGGTCCGTGACGTAATTTTAATGGTCCGTAAAGAAATTCAGATAGTAAGGTAGGTGGCCCTATGTTCGCCACCTTAAGCAAATTTGTTTTATAAAACACAAAAAAATAATTTTTTCAAAATAAAAAAAATACTTTCTGCAATGTTAATCTTTAATAAAACAACATATAAATTTGTTAGAAGAAAAACGGTCCCCTTTTTCGAGCAAGGACCATGAGAAGGGAGGGCTGCAACTGGCGAAGTTAGGACACACATGTTCCCTAAGTTCGCCACTTGTGTACAAGCGGTAAACTCGATTAATATTTTAATAACAGTTCAGAGTCGATGTAATTTATTTTTATACTAAACAAAGCCAATATTTATTATACAATATTCATTCATAAAATCAGTACAGATTGTAACTGAGAGACTTAAACATAAAAAACATAAAAAACATTAAAGGCCTAAAACATAACATACATTACAAACATAACAACCAAACACTAACAAAGCTCATAATTGACACAGAAACAAATATACAAAACACAGCACCAGAGCATCAAGACACATTAAGACATAATATAAACAACACAATAGGAGTACATAAGACACCAGACAACAACAACCACAACTCAGAAATACACACAGCCATCAAACTGAGGGAAAAGGCACACAAACACAGCATCACATTTGTAAAAGCTGACAAAGGCAACACGACTGTAATTATCCCCACAGACAACCTACACAAAAAAGTACAAGACTTCATAGAACAGAACAACATCACAGAACTAAAACACGACCCCACCGACAGATACCAAAACTCAGTAAAACAAATAGTCAACAAAGCCAAACACATTATGACACATAAACAAAAGCCCTACATGAAACAAATCCGACCATCAGCACCTACACTCCAAGCGCTTCCCAAAATCCATAAAGAAGACATTCCGATCCGCCCCATTATCAACTACCGTAATGCCCCTGCACACAAACTGGCAAAATATCTAGACAAAATTATTAGACAACACACACAAATAGACAACAACATTGCAGTAAAAAACAACACTGACCTAGTAACAAAAATAAAAGACATACACATCCCCCATAACGCCACATTAGCCTCCTTTGACATTAAAAACCTGTACACAAACATCCCCATCTCTGAAACAATCACCATCCTACAAAACAAACTCAAACAGAACAACACACCAGACGAACTTATCAATGAAATAACAGAAACTCTGAACATTATCACAAAACAAAACTACTTTACTTATAACAATAAATACTACACACAGAACGACGGCCTACCCATGGGCTCCCCCATATCCAGCATTCTAGCAGAAGTCTTCCTCCAACACTTAGAAAAAACAAAAATACTCACAAACAATGACAGACACTCACATAAAATACTATATTGGCACAGATACGTTGATGACATTCTAATACTATACAGGGGAAACAAAAGACAATGTGAACAGTTACTAACGCACATAAACAAAATACATAAAAACATAACCTTCACTGCCGAATACGAACACAACAACACCATAAACTTCTTAGACCTCTCCATCACAAAACTAGAACACAGGCACAAATTCAGTATATACAGAAAACCAACTACAACTGACACACTAATACACAACACCTCCAATCACCCAATACAACACAAACTAGCTGCTTTTAGAACCATGATACATAGACTTAACAACATCCCCTTAGATGAAATAGACTACAAAGACGAACTAAACACGATAAAATATCTAGCAGAATCTAACGGTTATGACAGAACAATAGTCAGTAAACTCCTACACAAAACACAAAACAAACAACAGACAAAGACAGAAAACAACAAATTCATAACACTAACATACATCAACAAACAAACAGAAAAAATTGCCCACAAATTCAAAAAAGCAGGATACAGAATCGCTTACAAAACTACTAACAAAACAGAACACACACTATCAAAACGCATGCCCAAAGCACAAAACAAATTCGATCTACCCGGTGTATATAAACTAAATTGTTCAAATTGCAGTAAATTCTACATAGGCCAGACAGGACGTAGCTTCAAACAGAGATACATTGAACACACAAAAGCACTCCACACCACTACAGAATCTACCTTCGCAAACCACCTCATTGAAGCAAACCACACATATAAAAACATCGACAATAACATGAACATACTACACGTACACACAAAAGGCCGAAAACTAGACACTCTAGAACAATTAGAAATATACAAACACACAAAAACAAATAAAAACGACATCCTAAACGAACAGACACAATTCAAATCGCACGCATTATTCGAACACATCTCACCACACACACACAGCTTCAATCTTTCGAAACACTTTCTCGTCGCCAACAACAAGACGAGCAGCGCTACTAACGACAGCCTCTGATGAAGCCTTCTATAGGTGAAAGCCGGTTTAGGCTGTAAGGTAAAACTTTACGTTTTTACTTATAAAAAACATTGTGTTCCGAGTCGTCAATATTATAGTGATATTTATTTAAAAAACATTAGTTCTTTTAATTGTAAAGTTGATTCAGACAATCACAAATTTTTCTCATTGTAAGTCTTACTCTATTTAAAAAACAAGTTACAATGTCATAACATCAGTTCTTAAATTCGCAATGACGCACGATACAGTGGCGAACTTGAGAACACATGCAGCTTTTATTAAAAACGTCAGAAACTACGACATAACAATTTTGACTCTATCCCTAGAAAGTGCACAACATACGCTTTGAAATGATATATTACACTCTCTAAATGCAATAGTTATTCTGTTGTATTAAACGGATAGTGAATCATCTTATTGTATAAACGTACAATTAAGGTAAAGTACTCAATAATTCATAACCGTGATTCTTTCAATCTTTCCAATGGACAAAGAAAGTGACCATGTCATATTTTCCGGAGTGTGTTGGCAGTACCGTAAAAGGTTTCTGGTTCCTCCAAAGCTAGAAGTTCTGTGGGTATGTATTTGATGAAATAACGATTGTGATTGGTTAGGATTTGTTTGTCGCACAGGATTTATACACGTTATGGAGTGCTTAATTTACCTAGCGTAACATATGTTTTCTGTTTCTGCCATGATTTCTATGCATGATTGTTCATTATTGTGTTAAATTTTTTAGTGTTGACTGTTTTTTAGTTTTGTTCTGCTGCTTTATTTATTATATTATAATGATCTACGCATTGTTTTTGGCTACGATTTGGATACGATCAGATATGATTAATATTTACGACCAAGCCAAGTTAGTAGTTAAGGTTATATTATATTTTGGTTATGTTTGCTGAAAATCACGTGCGTTTGTTTATTTGGAAACCTTTGACAGTCGTACCAACCTAAGAAATCAAACTTCACCTATCACTTTCTTTGTCCATATACGTTTACGTACTTCTTTAAAAGTCAGTGGCGTCTCGGCGTCAACATTAAAAAATTAATTTCTACTTTGTACTTATACTCCTATACGTACGGAGTATATGCGTTTGAAATCTTGCACTTATCAGTAGCCAAATACTGTTTGCATTTTTAAAGCATTTTTAAAGTTTAATATTATACATAATATTTTAAATATATTTAAGCAATCAAAATTATTAGAAATATATTATTTTTGTTTGGTTCTACGATAAAAAATTAAAATGGGCGAGAAGAAGCAACCGACAATTTTAAATTTTTTTGGCAACACTTCACGTAAACGTGAGTTAGTTGAAGAATCAATAGGGCCCTCACAGATTCCATCATCATCAAGCACCAGTAGGGAAGAAGATAAAACTGAAGGTCGAGAGAAGACAAAATTTAAAGTTTTAAGACAATATGATCATGATTATTTGAAATATGGTTTTATATAAGAACCTAGAACTGAACTTGATCCACAACCGTTTTGTGTCATATGTTCTGTAAGTTTATCCAATGACGCCATGAAACCATCAAAACTTACTAGACATTTGCTGAGTAAACATCCAGATTTAGCTAATAAGCCAGTCGAACATTTTCAAAGATTGCGTGACAATTTACAAAAGCAAATAAATTCTTTAAAAAAACTGACAATTCAAGATAAGTCTGTATTAAAAGCCTCTTATTTGATGGCACTTCAAATAGCGAAATCAAAAAAACCTTACACAATTGGAGAGGAACTAATTAAACCTTGCTTATTACAAGCTTGTGAGGAGGTTTTGGGAAATCAAGCCACCCAAAAAATGAAGGCAATTCCTATATCTGCTAGGTCTGTGAAACGCAGAATTCAAGAATTGGCCGAAGATGTTGAAGTTCAAGTGGTAGAAATGGTCAAAAATGCAACTTTTATGCAATTCAACTTGATGAATCAACCGACATAACAAACAAGGCTATTCTTCTTTGCTTTGTGAGATTTAATTTTGAAGGATATTTATAAGAAGAATTTCTATGTTCACTCGACTTGCCGGGTAGAACAACTGGATCTGAAATTTTCAATGTATTGAATGATTATTTTCTGAAACATGAAATTGATTGGGGAAAATGTATAGGAATATGTACAGACGGTGCTGCAAGTATGACCGGGCATCGATCTGGAGTTGTTAAAAAAATAAAAAATGTTGGACACATAGATATAATTTTTACTCATTGTATTTTACACCGTGAAAAACGTGCCGCGAAAATATTATCTCCAGAATTTCATGAAGTACTGTCTGATGTAATTAAAATTATAAATGAAATTCGGCATAAAGCTCTGAACTCTCGATTATTTGAATCACTTTGTGATGAAATGGGCTCACAACATAAACATCTTCTTCTCCATGCTGAGGTGCGTTGGCTGTCAAGGGGTAAAGTTTTAACCCGATTGTTTAATATGCGACAAGAAGTAAAATTATTCTTTCAACAATGAAATAATTCTAAATTCCAAAATTTCTTCTCTGATGATGACTGGGTAGCAAAGCTTGCTGATTTGGCAGACATTTTTTCTTTGTTAAATGAGTTGAACATATCTATTCAAGGACAACTTTCAAACGTTTTTACTTTGTGAAGAAAAATGGACGCATTTCAGAAGAAAATATTGATATGGAAAACACTATTAATCGATGAAGATTTGCAAATGTTTCCAAATCTGGATGAACACATGAAAGAAAAAGACGTCAACCGACAGATAATAGGTCTTGTTCAACAGCACTTGCAGTCACTCAAAGAGTCTTTTGAACATTATTATCCAGAAGAAGAGGATCCCAGAAATGGAAATATGTGGATAGTAAATCCATTTTCTTCAAATATTGAGGAAAGCAATTTAAATGTGAAAGAAAAAGAAAGTTTAATCGAATTATCGTCAGATGATAGTCTCAAACTTCAATTCAACTCATCTTCAAGAAGTCATTTTTGACTTTCTGTAAAAAGCGAATATCCAATATTGAGTGAAAAAGCCTTAAAAATTGTGACCCCATTCACAACGACCTACTTGTGTGAAAAAACGTTCTCAACTGTAACAGCTATTAAAAACAAGTATCGCTCTCGGCTTGAAATAGAAGCTCCTTTACGTGTTGCGGTGACATCATTGGAGCCAAGGATTAGTAAAATAATTTTAAACCAAGAGCAGCAAATGTCCCACTAATTTTTAATATATATTACTATTATTTATTATTATTTTTGTGTTAAAATTAAAATTATTAAAATATAAATAAATATATATGTATTGTATATCATACTCGATGCTCGTATTAATTCGTACCTTTAAAATTTATGTTAGTGGTCCGCGAAATTTTAAATTGCGAATTTAGTGGTCCGCAATATCTAAAAAGTTGCCGACCGCTGGCCTAGACGATTCAAGATCTGCTTGGTCGTATGAAGTGGGGAGTCTTACAACATCCACCTTACTGTCTCGACTTGTCCCCGTGTGATTATCATGTTTTTGGTACATTAAATAAATCATTAAAAGGACTGCGGTTCAAATCGGATGCTGAGGTAGTTTGCTGTTAGCAAATGGTTCCACAAACAGCCGCAAGAATTTTACCAGCAGGGAATCTACAGATTAGTGCAACAGTGAGACTCATGCCTTAATGTTAATGGAGACTTCTTTTAAAATCGTTAATAAAAAATGCTTTACAGCCTCTAAACGTGTTTCTATTGAACAGTCATCATAAGTGTAAATGCTTATTCAGTTTTGCTGTGATATATTATACCCAAACCACCAACATCTGACTATACTGAATCAGCATGTTATTGAAAGCAGATCCCTATTTAGTGAAAGAAACTGTGGCATGAGTTTTGAAATTTACTCTTCTTTTAGGTAGTAGTTCTATGGAGGTGGTAAAGGAATTCTAATATTTATCAGCACACTTATAAATAACACTGAAAAGAAAACTAGCAATCGATTTTAAACTGTATCTGTTAAGCTTTAATAACTACAAGACAAAGTTTCAACAGTGATTTTGTTTGTATGTTGGACTTGTAATCAAACAGCATTGTTACAACAATACAATAATCTAGTGCTTGAAGCTCTTTCAACTTTTGACAATCCATGTGTTACAAACGAATGTTTTGAAATTATAATAATGTTTTCGTCATGAAATACAGCAAGATTTCTGTTTAAAGGTTTCTATGACAATACAATATTTTTGTGCTTCTAACAATTTTGTCTTGCCAGTAGTTGTTTTATTGTCTGGGCAATAGTCTTTCATGAGCCTATAATCAAATAAAAGACACCACTATAAAGGAGGGTTCCTGATTAAATCACTTTGCCCACTGCTAAGCACAGACTAATTTGGAAGAGCTTCCAGTACATCTACAACTGATGCAGAACTTAATAAGGAATTAATATTTTTAAGTTAAAACCAAAAATATTTACAATTTAATTATGCCCCATTCATAAGAATTAATTGAGTATGACCAAATTAAAATGCAAGAGTGTAAATGCTGTTGCAGAGTATTATTAAGGAGTGAAAAACTAGTTAATAAATTTAACAGAAATTTCACAGAAATTCAGACAAAATTGTGTCCCCTTACAAACTCTAACACAAATTAGAGTTTATTTTCTGTTTTAACAATGAAGTAAAAACTTGATATAACTGCTAAGTGACAAAGTTTACAATCCTATAGGCAACTATTAAGTGCTACAGACTGATTTAAATTTTACACTTTATACTGAATTTCATTTTATTTAAAAAATAATTAACACATTGAGGTCTTTGCTCAAACTGTACTCAGGCAGAATAGTTTGCTGTTGTGGACAATGCCCGAACATAGCTTGTTTGCATTTTTGCACTCTATTACCTCATGACTAATGAATGTGATTTGTTCAGCGTCTACGTAGTTATGTTAGGACATTCATTTGCTAGTTGTAAAACTCACCATTGATCACAGCACCTCTCAATAACAAAAGTAGGTGCTAATAATTATACACATGTACATGTGTTACACATTTGTGGTACGAATGGCAACTTGGGAAAAGCGTGCATGAAATGAGCCTATGGATGACAGCAAAATGACTGACATCTAAATCCTGATTGAATTTATTTTATGTATAGTAATTAATGTTATACGTAAGAAATTATATTAATATAGAATAATATTTTTAAAAATACGGTACGGTGAGTTTTATGTGACATAGACAGGACATCGATAGTGGAGACAGGGAAAAGTAACAGATACCTAAATTTACATAAAAAAATGCCCAGATCACGGGGTGTGCACAATGCCTGATATTTCCAGACCCCAAAGTGTTAATTAAATTAACATTTATCATTACCTAAATAGTAAAAATTAATATTTTTTGCTTAACTTTTCATAAACATGTATGTTAAGTTAATACTCGTTTTTTTTATATTAACATAGTATGCTGTTATAGTATGTATCAGCAATACTTCAATTTTATTGTTATTAATATATATTAATAACAATAACATTATTTATATTTCATTAATAAATAGTATAAACATGGTGTCTGCTATGTCAATCGTAATGACAAAAAATGGGTTAAATCAATCATGCTGCATAATCATTATAAATGAAGAATCAACATTATATTGTGTGCAACAAAACACGGTTCACTGCATGTGAGCTGAGTCACAAAAAAAAGGCCAGCAAGGAACGTGTTAACAACAATGATCAAATAAATATCAGTACTTTTAATTTGGTTGATACTATTTTCTTTTCTTCCAGAAACAGGCATACTAAGTGTATATATACTGCAATGAAACACAGGATCCTGATAAGCAGGGCAAGCTTATATAATACACAGACTAAGAACATTCATGTTTAAATTGGTAGTTTGTTAGATTTGGTTGTGATATCAGTTGTATTTTAGTAAGGATAAGGAGTTAAGTTTAGTAAAACTGTGAATTATTTATTTGTTGTTTATTCATGTACTATGTCTGTGGAAATGTGAGCGCGTGCGCGAGTGATAAACGTTTCCCCGGCTGTGCGTGAATAAATTATCATTGTATTACGACACTGAACTGAACATAGACAAATGTATTCGCTACAATCCCTGTATATTTCTGGCTGTTAGTTGACATTCATATATGATCTTATTAAAGTATGCAGTTATGCATGAGATAAGGGTATTCTGTGATTACCAGCTATGCATGCTCTTACAAAGTTAATGCACTTTACAGCATGAAAAGTTGCATGTCATTTGTATGTAACCATGTGACTTCCTTCCACCAATTAAATGCTGGAAGGTAGTCGGAAATTTTCTTAAGCCTGTTGTTACACGGCAGTTCTTCTCTACCAGCTATCACGATCGGGTCGCGCAGTTCTTGTTCAAGATTTTCCACTTGCAAGAATCTGTAAAGACTATTCGGCGGTAGTAACGAGTGTGAAGACTCAGAGTTATTCGTGTTTTACATCTACACACAGTATTATTATTACAGCATTACGTGCATAATTACGAGAGTTCTTCTCTACCAGCTATCACGATCGGGTCGCGCAGTGCTTGTTCAAGATTTTCCGCTTGCAAGAATCTGTAAAGACTATTCGGCGGTAGTAACGCGTGTGAAGACTCAGAGTTATTCGTGTTTTACATCTACACACAGTATTATTATTACAGCATTGCGTGCATAATTACAAGAGTTCTTCTCTGGCAGCTATCACGATCGGGACGTGCAATTCTTGTTCAAGATTTTTCCACTTGCAAGAATTTGTAAAGACTATTCGGCGGTAGTAACGCGTGCGAAGACTCAGAACGGTTGAATATTACCTCTTTACACACGGCATTATTACTAAAGCATTACGTGTGTAATAAGTGAGCTTGAACTGTGTCACTGTGTGAGATTTTCTGCAGTGCCAGTAAAATTTAATAATTACGTAGTAGTAAATTTTATCATCAAGAAGTTTCGCGTTAGTGGAAGATTTCCGCATAGGGAGGTCTGCTGATCGCGGTAGACCCTTTGATTCACGTGAACACTTGAAGAGTCCGGAGTGGTATAAGTTTAATATACCGTTGTTATATAAAACTCACTGTTACCTGAGATATTTGTAAGTTATAAACTCTATATGAAATTTAACCAATAATATCCATAGAACCGTTGTGGTGTGCGAAGCGTCTGTCATCGTGGGAACTACAGGACACCAGCCCAGCTGAAAGCGTTTCCAGGGTGAACCGTCTATCATCAATAAGCCACGCCTGACGACTCAACAATGCAGCAAAGCCCCCCCTTCTCTTCAGCAACATCATCGTGGGAATCATCACTTATGTAACGTATCACATCACGTGTGTGAACAGTATTTAACATTTTAAAAGACTCTATATCAAACACTACCATTTTTATACTTATCAAATATACCATATAAACAATTACATATGTCTTGTGCAATAAATAATCTTAAACCCTCCAATATAGACTTTTGATTTAAGATACACATACTACCATATCCTATGCGCCAATAGTTTAGTAATTTGTGTTGTTGCATAGTGATATTTGGCGCTTAGCAACGTAGGGCACGTAAAATAGCGGTAATTTTACGCTATTCTATATTTGTCTAAGAGTATAAATTTGTTGGTAACATCTGACGTATAATTATAATTAATGTAATATTTGTATGTGTATGGTTCATATGAAAATCTGAGGATATAATTTATCAATTGTGCATATTCTCTTGTGTGTCATATATGAACAAATTTTATCAGTATATTGGAGGTAGATTATTAGTTGTTTGTGTATTAGATAAGGTTTGTTTACATTTTGATATATTGAGCTGCTTTCTGTGTGCGTATAAACTGGTTACACTACATTAATAATCTTGTAGTAATAATAATTTTCTTAGCGTATAAATCAGTAGAGTTAAAGTTTATTAAAATTTTAAATTAAATTTTGATCAATATGGCGGATATAGCACGAAATAAAAATGACCTTGTCTGCATTGACTTTTTAGGTCCACTTCCGCGGGCGGCGCGTGGAATGAAGAACCTTGTGGTTGTTACGGATGCATTTACCAAACATGCCAGCCTGTACGCTATTGGTAGACCGACAACATCGGCGGTCGTAAACATTATACTAAATAGATACATGCCGAAAAATGGACCCATAAGGAAAATACTATCAGATCAGGGTAAGCAGTTTACTAACACCAAGTGGCACTCCGAGCTCGAGAAACACGGTGTTCAGACTGTCCTGACGGCGATCCGGAGACCACAAGGTAACCTGGCCGAACGCGTCAATAAGGAGTTGGGACGATTATTCCGGACATATTGTAATACTAACCAGAGTAAATGGCCAGAATTCCTGGAATTTTTTGAATCGGCCATAAATGGGAATTATAATTCAACTACTGGATATACCCCAAATGAACTCCAAACCAGAGAAATGCCAGGACGGGTCTGGGAAAGGCACATTGAAAGGATAGCGACTCAGAATGTGCCAATACCTGTCGAAATAAAGAAACTCGAGGCGAGGCGATGCATTAAAAAGTGCGCAGAGGAGTGCACAGAAAAGTTTAATGCTGAACATAAGCTGGTGAGTTTCAAGACTGGGGAGAGAGTGCTTTTGCGAGCGTTGAACGTTGGTAGAAGGGAGGACAACACAGCCGCGAAGTTTTTTAGGCTTTATAATGGTCCTTATACCCTATCGGAGCAGGTTGGAAAAAATACATTTATATTAACCAACCCCAAAACCAACCGTGCGATTGGTAAATTTCATGCTTCCTCGTTGAGAAAGTATTATACGAAGGATCCATAAATCACCATAAGTAAATGTCAGGATATAGGGTGTAAGAATGTGTAGCTATTTAAATATGTCAGTTCAGGTATAAATGTTATATGTAGGATAATTCTGTGAATGAGCGATAATCTAGTAAGATAAGGAATGCAGTCTGTTGTACCTTGTGACCCTGCGTAATTTGCTATCTGCTTGTCAAGAACATGTGTATTTGTTTTGGTTTAAAGGTTACCACGTGTCTTTGGTTTGTTGTTTCTGTCAAGGTGACAGTTAGGAAATGTTAGTATTGCTATGAGGATGTTTATTTGATTTTATGTTTGAGGGTATTAGCATTATTATTCTTAGGATTAGGAAATTGTTTTGGTATATCAAGAAAACAATTTTTTTATTTTTTTGTTAGTCTTCTGAAAAAAAAAAAAAAATTTTTTTTATGCGGGAAGGGGTTAATCCTGCAATGAAACACAGGATCCTGATAAGCAGGGCAAGCTTATAATATACACAGACTAAGAACATTCATGTTTAAATTGGTAGTTTGTTAGATTTGGTTGTGATATCAGTTGTATTTTAGTAAGGATAAGGAGTTAAGTTTAGTAAAACTGTGTATTATTTATTTGTTGTTTATTCATGTACTATGTCTGTGGAAATGTGCGCGCGTGCGCGAGTGATAAACGTTTCCCCGGCTGTGCGTGAATAAATTATCGTTGTATTACGACACTGAACTGAACATAGACAAATGTATTCGCTACAATCCCTGTATATTACTGGCTGTTAGTTGACATTCATATATGATCTTATTAAAGTATGCAGTTATGCATGCAATAAGGGTATTCTGTGACTACCAACTATGCATGCTCTTACAAAGTTAATGCACTTTACAGCATGAAAAGTTGCAAGTCATGTTGTATGTAACCATGTGACTTCCTTCCACCAATTAAATGCTGGAAGGTAGTTGGAAATTTTCTTAAGCCTGTTGTTACACGGCAGTTCTTCTCTACCAGCTATCACGATCGGGTCATGCAGTTCTTGTTCAAGATTTTCCGCTTGCAAGAATCTGTAAAGACTATTCGGCGGTAGTAACGCGTGTGAAGATTCAGAGTTATTCGTGTTTTACATCTACACACAGTATTATTATTACAGCATTGCGTGTATAATTACGAGAGTTCTTCTCTACCAGCTATCATGATCGGGTCGCACAGTTCTTGTTCAAGATTTTCCGCTTGCAAGAATCTGTAAAGACTATTCGGCGGTAGTAACGTGTGTGAAGACTCAGAGTTATTTGTGTTTTACATCTACACACAGTATTATTATTACAGCATTGCGTGCATAATTACGAGAGTTCTTCTCTACCAGCTATCACGATCGGGTCGCGCAGTTCTTGTTCAAGATTTTCCGCTTGCAAGAATCTGTAAAGACTATTCGGCGATAGTAACGCGTGTGAAGACTCAGAGTTATTCGTGTTTTACATCTACACACAGTAGTATTATTACAGCATTGCGTGCATAATTACGAGAGTTCTCCTCTGGCAGCTATCACGATCGGGACGTGCAATTCTTGTTCAAGATTTTTCCACTTGCAAGAATTTGTAAAGACTATTCGGCGGTAGTAACGCGTGCGAAGACTCAGAACGGTTGAATATTACCTCTTTACACACGGCATTATTACTAAAGCATTACGTGTGTAATAAGTGAGCTTGAACTGTGTCACTGTGTGAGATTTTCTGCAGTGCCAGTAAAATTTAATAATTACGTAGTAGTAAATTTTATCATCAAGAAGTTTCGCGTTAGTGGAAGATTTCCGCATAGGGAGGTCTGCTGATCGCGGTAGACCCTTTGATTCGCGTGAACACTTGAAGAGTCCGGAGTGGTATAAGTTTAATATACCGTTGTTATATAAAACTCACTGTTACCTGAGATATTTGTAAGTTATAAACTCTATATGAAATTTAACCAATAATATCCATAGAACCGTTGTGGTGTGCGAAGCGTCTGTCATCGTGGGAACTACAGGACACCAGCCCAGCTGAAAGCGTTTCCAGGGTGAACCGTCTATCATCAATAAGCCACGCCTGACGACTCAACAATGCAGCAAAGCCCCCCCTTCTCTTCAGCAACATCATCGTGGGAATCATCACTTATGTAACGTATCACATCACGTGTGTGAACAGTATTTAACATTTTAAAAGACTCTATATCAAACACTACCATTATTATACTTATAAAATATACCATATAAACAATTACATATGTCTTGTGCAATAAATAATCTTAAACCCTCCAATATAGACTTTTGATTTAAGATGCACATACTACCATATCCTATGCGCCAATAGTTCAATAGTTTAGTAATTTGTGTTGTCGCAATATATATATATATATATATATATATATATATATATGCTTTAACTTTGGTAATGTCTTCTATAACCAACTCTGTATAAAAGTTGAACACCCACTATATGACAATTGTAAACAGTGAATTGTATTTACAATTCTAATTATAAAAATTATTGAAATTTCTAAATGACTGAAAGTATGTCTGAATTATGACGAATTGCTTTAGTAAACTTACTGTTACATAACACTCACTTTAAATGTAAACAGAGAGCCAGACATTCCTCGCTTACTTCTGTTGCCTGACTGCAGTTTTGCACAATCATCACTGATTATTACACTCTTTACCTGTATTTTTAAGGAAAACAAAATATTATTAACAAATGTAAATGTATGAAAAACATGAAATAATACATAAAGTTATTTTAAAATGTTCATTGTATTTGATTATACTATTTATAAATTTGAGTATCTTCTACATATTTGCACTCTTTCTTTTCTGCAGTACATGCTTTTTAATAGTTCTTAGCAGAGTTAAATTCTTGAATTTTGTTGTCCATGACGTGTCCGTTACTTAACTAAATATCACTATAATATTGACGACTCGGAACACTAAGTTTTTTATAAGTAAAAACGTAAAGTTTTACCTTACAGCCTAAACCGGCTTTCACCTATAGAAGGCTTCATCAGGTGAAAGCCGGTTTAGGCTGTAAGGTAAAACTTTACGTTTTTACTTATAAAAAACTTAGTGTTCCGAGTCGTCAGTATTATAGTGATATTTAGTTCTTAGCCAGTAGCCATGCCCACATGATCATATAGTCAATGACACAACCCAAATTCCACTGATACACCAACAACAAAAACCACACCTATCCCTCCAACAATCTTCAAGAGCAATCTATGACCTATAATGTCAAAACTTATGGAAAGAATGGGCACAATCCTAATTTTACTCACAACAATGATCTCAAAAATACGTTAATAGTTCACTTCCTTAATCTGGCAAGTCTCAAACGCCAACAGTTTAGCCCAGCATATCCAGGTCATCACAGTATTTCTTGAAAAAAAGAATAACATAGACGTTATGTTAATTTCAAAACCACGTGTGGCTGATACAAGTTATATAACAATTCCCAAATATACTACATACTGTTCACAACATAAGGTAGAACAGCTGTTATAACATACACCATCAAAAATTACAAATTGTCTAACCACAGTGAAAAACATCTTCAAGGTGTTAGAATAGCAAGTGATGGTGGTTGACATACCCTCACAATCAGTAGTAACTGTTTTCCTGTACCTACCATATCACAGGACCCTAATTTAAAAACTTCTCCAATGCCTTTGGACATAGATTTATAGCTGGAGGGGAGAAGGATGCAAAACACTGCCAATGGGGTTCCAGACTGATAACTCCTAGGGGAAAACAACTACTTATGGTGAATCTATATCATCTGTTTACAGGAGAACCAACGTATGTCCTTCTAACCCAAAAAAGTCACCTGATCTATTGGACTTTTGCATAGTAAAAGGTACCTGACATCATGCAACTACTTTGAAATTAAACTTTGATGGCATTTATTATCTGGCCATGCACGTATTCTATTTATTCTAGTAGCACTCAAATCACACTAAGACCAAAATGCATTACATTCACCTTCCATCTAGAAGCCATTGATATATCTTACCTTCATCTTACCATTTAATGTTAAAAAAGACGTTGATAAAATGGAGGAACAGTTAATTACAAGAGGTAGACTGGAAGAAATTCATACAGTCACAATTTATATGTATATAAAAATTGTCCTATATATATCAAACAAATGACTGTGAAAAATGAAAACTTAGAAGGAGCTGGCAAATCACTCACACTTCCAATGACAAATCGGTCTTAACAATGCAGGCCTTACAAAAATGCTATATGAATATAAAAATTATCAAGTACAGGAGTATCTGAGCAACTTATGGCCATTAAAGACACAAACTACTCTTTTTGTCCATAAGCAGGAAGGTTGGAAGGGCCAATAGATAATTGCTGACCTTTGCCAAGCACTTGAAAAACGTGTTCCACCCATATCCTGGAGTCACATTGAAACCTCCATTGCAACACTACTAATGTTCCTCACTAACTAGACCTTCAAATTAAGAAATTCAGGATACAAGATGTATGGTACATGAAATAATCAAGAATTACCTGACTCCTGGTGAAAAACACCAGTATATGTCACTGCCTCCATAGATGTATATAGAACCACCTTCCTATACCTGAAAAATGGATATAGATTTTAGTGTATCAAGTTTATGCTCCCAAATCAGTTCACATCACATTTACCATCATAAGAAATACTTTTCCTCCAGTAATGCTGAACAATTTTCTTCCATCCCACAAGTATATGGTAAAATACCTGTTTTAGCCATACTACAACTTGAAAAATGTTTAACCTGGGTTAAGCACAGATGACAAAAGATACTTCAACTTGGCACTGATGGTCCCTGGTTTATTCCTAACCTTTACACTACACAGAAGCCTTCTGACACCAACAGTCATTCAAGAATGCTTCATTCACAAATATGCTAAACATTCTGTATGATATCTGAATCAATTGATTATTCATCAAAATGAAGTGGCCTTGAACCTCCGTATCCACAACCTAGGAAGAGACTGAAGCTTTACTATCCACTAGATCTATCATTCAGAAATTAAAAGTTGTGTTGCTATAGTTCAAACGTTTTGTGGCCACAAATAATATGTTTTCACATTAACTGTGTTAGAAATGGTATTACTGGACCCCAACTCTTTACAACATTGTATCACTGTCAAATATTTATTGTCTTTGTACACTATACATCTTTCCTGTACAATCTCCCTATATAACTGACTCACTGTTTTCCCTAGAATAATAAATCCTTGTGTACAATTCCACTAACATCAACAAAAGAAGTCAACATGGTGTTGACTTTGTATTATAACTGTTGGACCTTTTGGGGCTTCAGTGAATTTTGCACTTTCCATTGACTTTACACTTGTTTTGTAATGGGACAAGGCAACCCACCCAGGGATATTTTGGTAAAATATAAAGTTTTATTTGAAAATGTGATTGTGGAAAATAATATACACAAATTAGTGTCAAGGTCGGGCGATCAAGCCTCTGGAAAAAGTTATTTTTAGAAATCTGACCTATGAACTATGCACTGTTGGGGTCATGCTATGTGACGTCAGAAGCCAGGCTTTGTTTATTTCACTCTGGAGTGTGAGGTGTGGTCAGCTCCGCCTCAGAATCTGGCAACGTCATACTAATAAAACAATGAAACGAGACCACGTGATTGCCCTCCATCTCAGATTTTTGAACAGTTTCAGCTGTCCCAGTTGAAATTACACCTTTGTGACGACCGGTCACAGTACAAGTTCCGGAACGAATTTACGGGCGCCCGTATAAAATAATGTGACTATACAGTAACTTAAAATGTAAATGTGAAAGAAATCAGTTTTCAAAGATAGTTTAAACGAACTAAAAGTTTCAGAATAAATGGTGAATAAAAAGTGAAAGTAAAATAGAAATGTGAGGAGTGATGAAAACTACGCCACGACGTTGGACTCTTTCGGATATATAGACAGCTAAGTAACCAGTTGGGGGATAGTTGAAATTCAAAATTATGTCCTTTTAAAAGGACATTTTACCATTAAATAATAACAAAATCGAAATCTCATAAGGGCATTTGGGCGCGCACGCGTGCGTGTGTGTGTGTATGTGAAAATTGTTATACAAAGAAGCGCTGGTTTGCGATAGATAAATTTAAGTTTGTGTCTCAATATCTGTCTTTTAACCAATATAGTGTAGTATTATTAACATACATGTATAAGGGAGGGAGAAAAAAATATTTGTTTCTTTTTTGAGGGCAGTTAAACGAAGTACAGTTTTTTGGAACAGATGAAATTAATTTGATTTATGATGGCTTCATTAATTAATAAAAGTATTAAATGTTAAACTAAAATTGGGGTAGATTCATTATTTATTTCAAAATAACCTCTCTGCTCTCTCACTCACTCAACCGAATCCTGGGCCTGGGTAAGTATTGGATTAGACGCAGTTGGCAACAATGCAAGATGGCGTCCAAGTTAGTAAACAAACAAAGGTAAATTGAAAGTGTATATTGTAACAAATTATAAATTTTGTTTATTTTTTAAAATTATTTTTTTATTTATTATAAATTTTTAATTAATTTTTGTATTGTATTAGTGTAAATTTTATTTCCTTTATTATTGTTATTGTCAAATTATAACACTTTGTGTAATTAGAATTATATTTCTTCGTTAAATAGATTGTTTCTAGTAACAATCGATTAGCGATTCTTCGTTGTACTCAGTGTGTCCTCCTTTAAAGTTGTTAGTTCCTGCTTTTCTTGTAGTTATGTATAAATATTGTTTTATATTATTCTATTTATAAGTTTAGAAATAAATAGAAGTCAAAATTATAACTTTCAATGATTTTTATTGACAAAATAATAAAGTATCGATTTTAAATCGATTGATTAATCGACTCGTTCTCAGGGCGAGTGAACTAACTATATAAATTATTAATATTGACACGGGTTCTTTAAGCTGTTATTTTAGAATAGTCAGAGAAAGGGCAAAGACTGGAAAGTATAACACTTACAATTAAAAGCTTCTTGATCTAAAAATACAAAAATATTATTTAATATATAATGGTTAGTAATATAAATTGTTCGAACCAATCTCGTTCTGACGACGAAGTCTGGCCGTGGAGAATTGTGGGAATTCAAAGATGGCCGCTTCGTGCTGCATATGTTGTCGACGGCTGCACCTCAAGGAATCCTCTTCAAATAAATGTGACTTTTCCAAGATTTCCTCGTCTCAGCAATGTGGTTAATTTCTCTGGTGATAGTGTAGTTGTTCTGGTTATCAGTGGTCAGTTATTCGTTTTAATAATCTGTGTTGAATAGTGTTTTTATTTCACCTTATTCCATAAGGTCGATAATGGCAAATTTCGTCACGATAAACTCTGATTTAGCATTTAATGTTTTAAAATCGTTATTACACTTTTTATTGTTCAGTAGTGGTTTTCGTTAATAGTTCGGCTGGTTTACGTCACTGAATTTAATGTTTATTTAAGTTTTTTCAAATTTCACGAGTTTAAATTTTATAGGTTTGGTTTCTGTCAACCATCTTTTTCTGCTCTCGTTATATGTTAATTAATTGCAGGAGCTATCTCCGATGTGTCCTATTCAACGTATAACAATCAACTGTTCCTACTTTCTTCTTCATCCGAAACGTCCTGGCCAAACTAATATTAAAATGACATTGTTTTAAATCTCTGGCATTTCCGCTTACATAATTGATTTTTATATTATATGATTGAATACATTTTTACTATTATTTAATTTTACTAAATACCTAACACATAATCTCTTTCTTTAGTTAATTCTACGTGATTTAATACCAAATATGATACTTTTACTATGTTTTCCATCTCAAAATGCCCTATTTACAGTAGTTTTTAAATGTAGGCCTAAAATTGGCGTGATCGTAATGGCGTGGACAAGTAAAGACACGTGCGATATACCACCCGATCATATTAATCATATTTGTCATCCAAATAGAAAATTTGGACTTGTTACTTGTTTAATATGTGATAGTGTTTTCTGCAAGTCTGATTTTACAAGAGAAGTGAACGAAGGAAAAGGATTCTTTATCTCTAGACACATAATTGTGTGCCCTGTACATCTTAACCCATCTTTTGTTGACATTCAGCCATGTGACCAGGATACTGATATTGAAAATAGTAATGTCAAAAAAAATTGTTAATTATTCAAAAACATCTAGAAAATATTAAAAATGGTCTAAGTGAGACTCAAGATGGTGTAAGTGATAATATGGATACAGATGATAAAGGTGAGGATGATGCTATATCTATCGTATCAATTGCCAGTGAAAAAAATAAAAACCGTAAGTGTGAACAAAATTTTGAATGTGAGGATTGTCAGGACTATACAAGAGAATTAAGCTATGAAAAAAAAATTAGTAGTGAATTAGTGAAACAAAATAATGAGCTACGTGAACATAACCATGAGTTGTGTGAAAATAACAGTTTCTTAAGATCATCTGCTGTAAATGTTGAAAAAAATTATGTAGACATTAAAAATTCGTATGCTGATGCTGTGCTAAATTTACCTAAAAAGCAAGAATGTGCTCGTTTGACAATAAAGCCAAAGGAAAATTTCAAAGGCGATGCCGTAAATATTATCAAAGTGCAAATTTCAACCAAAACTAATGCCAAAGTTTTAGAAATTAACAAAGTCAATAATGGTACAGTTTTTTTAAAGTGTATAAATGAGCAAGATTCTGAAAAAATACTAAAGGTTATAACCAGTGAAAACAGTGAAATATTGACAGCTGAAGCATGTGTTAAAAAAAATCCGCAAATAAAAATAACAAACATATCAGAAGATGTCGATAAAGTAGGACTTGAGAACGATATACGTAGAAATGAATTACCATCAAATAGTGTAAACATTGTACACAAATACAAACAGAGAAACAATAATCATGCTGCGCTAGCAGAAGTAACCGCTGATGCATATGCCAAGATAATGAAGAATAAATCTGTTTTTATTGGATATGAAAACTGCAGAGTGTATGACAATTTTAATATCAAATGTTGTAAAAACTGTTGTGGGTATAATCATTCATTGAGAAAGTGCAAAGACACTTTTAAAAGACAACAATCATGCTGCAAATGTTCAGGTAACCATGATGCTACAGTATGTACCTCTGATATAAATAAATGTATTAATTGTATTAATGCTAACAAATACTTAACTAAAAAAAGATCCATAGATCATTCTGCAAATGATATTCAAAACTGTGAAAGTTTTAAAGTAAGATGGGAGCAGTATATTTGTGATACAAACTACCCCTGGAAACCAGAACCTCCATTTAATTACGTTAGGCCTACAACTAGTTGATTAGATAAAATTTTGTATTTAAAAGGAAAAATAAAAAATAAAAACTAACCTATAAATAAATTTTTTATGGAAATACAAGAATATAACCTTAATGATGAATTAATTTTTAATAGTACAGAAGAGATAAATCTCAACCCCATTTTTTGTGACTCTGAGCTTCTGACCCTACATGTCAACATCAGAAGTATACAGAAAAATATATTAAAACTTGAAACTATGTTAAGTTCTTTTAAACATAAACCAGATGTGATAATATGCACTGAAGCTTGGCTCATGGATAATATCAAGCTTATAAATATAACAGGTTATACACATTTTAAAAATAACAGCAGAATAAATAAAGCAGATGGAGTGATTATTTATGTAAAAAGTAACCTACAGTATCAAACCATTAATGAACAATTTAATGATTTAAAAATCACTAGTGTGCTCATAGAATTGAAAAATAAAAATATTTTCAAAATTTCTGGACTATATCGTTGTCATGATTATGAGATTGACAAATTCATTAAAGATCACGAAAAATTTATCTTATGTAACAAAACTGTTGCAAACCACATGATTTTGGGTGATCTCATTAGAGTTTAATGAAAAAACTGAGGATTATTTCTACCAATTACTGCAAAATGGTTATGAATCAATGATAAATACTTGTACTCATCCTATAAAGAATTATAAAGATGGAACTTGCATTGACCATATTTTCATGAAAGGAATATACACAGCAAAATCTGGTAAATTAATTGACTCAATCACAGACCACTACCCCGTTTTAATATCACTACATAGAAACAACATAAAATCAAACTTACAGTATCTTTTGAAATAAACAAAAAAGATTTTTGGAGCTGTGTGCTTCAGAACAATGGCAACAAGTCTGTAATACACCAAATAACAATGAAGCATTAGAATTGCTAATAAACAAGATTCAAACTATCAATGAACTTTCACACAAAACTAAGCCAAAAATTCAAAAACCAAGAAAGACCTGGATTACCCCTGCTCTCATTAATTCAGTTAATAACAAAAACAAATTATATAAAGCCTGGAAGAATAGTCAAGACGACTTGCTAAAAAAAGAGCTGTACTTAAATTACGAAAAACGACTTAAATCATTACTTAGGACTGCTAAAAATAGGCATGAAGGAAAACAACTACAAAACGCTGATTCTAAAAAAATGTGGAGATATGTTCATCTAAAATTGGATCGTAATTCAAAAAATAGACAAATAAATAATATTTTGATTAATCCTTAAATTTTTAGTGACCATCAATCAGTGAATGTTTTAGTGGATAGTTAGTGAGGATCGGTCAATAATACAACTTTTAGTTATTTTGCGTCGACGTTTCGACAATATTTATTGTCATAATAGAAATATCAAACATAACGAAACAAATATTTGGGTGAACGTGTTGGTGATGTGGGTGTGTATGTATGTATCATTTTTTATGTGAAGACTTATGATAGTTTGTTTACATCTTCAAATTGTAAACAAACTATCATAAGTCTTCACATAAAAATGATACATACATACACACGCACACACTCACATCACCAACACGTTCACCCAAATATTTAATTGTTTCGTTATGTTTGATATTTCTATTGTATTTCATACACAGGTCCTGAAGATGACAATAAATATTGCCGAAACGTCGACGCAAAATAACTAAAAGTTGTATTATTGACCGATCCTCACTAACTATCCACTAAAACATTTTGATTAATAATAAACTAAACAGCAATGATTGGACAAAGGCTAATTATTTTAATGAATTTTTCAGCACAATAGTATCTAGGCTGAATGCAAGTGCGACTCCTCCTATTCTGCAGCATGAAATACCAGATATATCAATTAATCAGCATACTATGTGTCTAGCACCAACAAATGAGTCAGAAGTTTACCAAACTATTCGTGAACTCAAAAATAAACCTGGTGGGTGTGATGAAATTCATGCCTATACAGTTAAGCTAGCTGCTCCGTTCATAACTCCTGCTTTGACTCACATTATTAATACTGCTATGATACAAGGTACATGTCCATATCAATTTAAGAAAGCTGTAATTTGTCCTATATATAAGGAAGGTGTAAAAAGTTTGGTTAACAATTATCGACCAATCGCACTGATATCAAATTTAGCTAAGATTTTTGAAAAAATTATTTTTACCAGATTATTTAAATTTGTAAAGAAACATAACCTGTTAAGTGCTAAACAATTTGGCTTTCTCAAGAAGAAAGGCACAGATGATGCTATAGCCCTACTTAGCAAATTTATTTATGAAAATCTAAGTATTAGCATACCAACTGTTGTAACTTTTTTGGACTACTCCAAAGCTTTTGACACTGTCGATCATGGCATGGCATACTTATATCCAAATTACAGAATATGGGAATAAGAGGTGTAAGCTTATCCCTGATAGCCAGTTATTTACATGACAGGACGCAAGTTGTAAAGGTGAATGGGACTAGAAGTCAGCCTATTAAAACAAATGTTGGAGTGCCCCAGGGCTCTATATTAGGACCTTTATTGTTTATTTTATATATCAATGATTACTAGTGTTACAAGATGTATTAATAGCATATGCTGATGATACAGCAGTGCCAATGAAAGCAAAGACATGGCCTGAACTTGCAACAGATATGTCTACTAAATTAGATATTATATACTCTTGGCTCTATCACAATAATCTAGTACTCAACATAAGCAAGTCTGTTTTTATCACCTTTGGAAATTATAGAGACTCTGTTCCGCATGACTTTGAAATTAAGATAAATGGTCAAAAATTGAAAAGAGTTAAAACTAGTAAATATCTAGGAATAACATATGACTTTAACATGAAGTGGGATGTACATGTGGCTAACATTGTAAAAAAAAACAAATACTTAGTCTACGTTTTTTACAGACTTAAACAAATTTTATCAAAAAAGCAACTACTACAAATATACTATGGACTATTCCATATTGTGGCAGGGTATGCTATCATAGGCTGGGGGGGTCTATATAAATCATCTCTAGACGCATTGGATCGGCTGCAAAAGTGTATTCTTAAAATTATAGGAGTCAATGAACAGGATTCGAATAAACCATTAAATATTAAACAGGTGTTTGTAGTGAATTCTATAGTTTATCAATACATTGATCTAAAAAGTGAGTTTTTACAAAATCGAATCAACACACGGTATAAAAGTATTATATTGCCGCGACACCTATTAAGTATTGGGCAAAGAAGCTATGTGTATTATGCCATAAAATATTTTAATGAATTACCTAATGAACTGAAAAATCTAAGTGTAAATATAAAAGTGCTTAAAAAAAAATCAAAGAAAAAATTAGGAACATTGTTATTGAATAATCAAAAAAACAGTCTATTATGATATGGACCTTTTTTCTCTTTTTTTTTTCATTTATTTATTGAATTGTATTATAGTACAAACTAAAATTTTGTTAAAATTGAAAAATAATTTATTTTTAATATATTACTATGATCGGTGAGGTAAAACTCACAATTAGTATTAAGTATATAAATATTAATTCTAAGGACCAACCTATGTACGGGCATTTATGCCCCCTATAGGTCCTTTATTGTATAATTTTTATTATATGTAAAGGAAAATTGGTAATAAATATTATTATTATTTTACTTCCTGTCACTTTAAATGGTTTACCATCTTTATGAAGTTATAATTTTGATTGAACAAGATACCTGATTGAAATAAAATGTTTATTTTTCCTTAATTCCTTGTAATATTATTATTTGGTTAACTAATTTAAATTATATCTTTAATTTAAATCTTCCCCTTAGGTTCCAGTGTTATTACACTTACATTTTTTCCCATAATCTATTATACATTTCTTCAATATCCTTATAAATTATTGGTACAGTTAGAATACACTGTGATTGATTTACATTACATAAATTTCATCAATTTGCTTAATGTACTTAGCTTTTTTATCAATTATAAGGTTGTTGAGATTTACCATTTGCCCAGATTTTACTTTGTTCACATATAATGGTTTATGATTATTACAGCTTGCTTATACCCCTTCTGACATTTATTTTTTATACAATTTTAATTAAAATTCCTATACTTAACTAAATTAACATTTAGCATGGATTAATACTATTAATACCTAACAAATATTTTAAAACAAAAGAGTGGTACTCAACTCAGACATTTCAGCCTTGATTAATACTATTAACACATAACAAATATTTTATTAATACAAAAGAGTTGTACTCATACTCAGACATTTCAGCCTTGATTAATACTATTTAAGATGTTGATATAATAAACATCTTATAATAAAAGAATTGTCCTCAAACTCAGACATTCAGCCTTGATTAATACTATTAAACATAATAAATATTTTAGAATAATAAAAAACATTATACTCTATTTCCAACATTTAAGTCTAGAGTTCATTGAACTTAATATAATCAAAACACATGTCCTTTCATTATTTAAATGATTTCTTATAACTAATTTTTTGTGCAGTCTTGGCTGTTTTTGGTTTATTTTGGGGATGTACCCTTGGTCACTTCACTTATTTATTTGCCTGCTCTTAGTTTATCTTTAGTCATTTTAATAAATGTTGTTAGATAAAGAGTGGCACTCACTTAGAAACATTTTTAGTTTATTCTTATAATAATATTCTACAAAATATTATTTCTGAAGTCAATACAAAAAACTTTAAAGTTGTGTAAAGACACAAAAGTACTTAGTTTAAGACTTTACACACTGACACATGAAGTTTATTTAACATAATAAAATATCTTGCACTGGTACTTCTTTAACTATACTTTTAGACACTTTTCTTTATATGTATTTTACATTAGTATTTATTCTATGTGTTATACTTTTTTAATGACATTTAATCTCTTTTAGGGTTTTATTTTTTTATTACTTGGTTTCCTTTTGGGTATTTCTCTAATTTATCTTATCCTACTACTTTGTTTCTTCCAATAACAGTCCTTTTATTCTGGATGTTGGTTTGTTCTGGTTAATTCCTTACTTACTCCTATCCTACCTGGGTATTTCCTTACTTTATCTTAGCTTTTTGTATTAATTTTTATCACTCATCATGTGTTGCATAGTTGGTTTTAATTGAGACACTTTCTTCAGACTATGAATGGCACTTGACGGTGGTTCTTAATTAATTTTTAAGGTATTTTTTTTATTTAATTTTATTTTTAATTTATTTATGATCATTTTTCATACAGAACAATGTGGATTATCTGTCATGCTACAATATATAAAAGTAAAGTAATAAAAGTTACAAATGGCGCCCGAACAGGGACATTTGCATAAAATTTATTTATGCAAATGTGGGCCTGTTTTAGAGAGCAAAATGGTTATTTAAGGTAACTAAATAAGATACAAATAAATGTATGTATGATGTTGTGGTAATGTAAAGTGCTGGGGCGGTTAATTAAAATATTTTGTTATGTGTTAATTATATGTATTTTGTATGGTAATAATTTTGACGGGTTTATAAAATCCAAACAATTTGAAAAATAGATAATAAAGAGATTGAGGTTGGAGTGAGCGAGTCGGCTGGTGTGGGGGAACCGGGAGTTCATTCGACTCCAGTGAACCGGTTCAAAGAACCCAGTTTAACTGAATCAGCTATTGTAGATGACTCAAGCGTTCAGTCAACCCCAACCTCGACCAAATATAATAGTAAATTTGACAATGACGTAATGAGTTTTTTACAAAAGCAGTTTAGTGAATTGAAAGAACAGAATAGTGACTTGAAAGAACAGAATAATGAATTAAAGAATAATTTTCACAAGTTAAAAGAGCAAAATAATGATTTAAAAAACAATATTACTGAAATTAATAAATGTTTTGAAAATACCAATGAAGAGTTTGCCAGTAAGTTTAACGAATTAAATACAAAGCTAGATAGGTCATTAAAGAATATGAATAATAGAATTAATGAAATAGATAGTGGTATGACAGAACAAAAATTAATAAACAAATACATGATGTGACTGAAAATTAAATAAAAAAAAATAAATGAATGTAAATCTAAAACAACAAGTCAGATTGAAGAAAATAATAAAAATATTCAAAAATGTGAAACTGAGACTGACAGTAAAATTAGCGAAATAAAGACTAGTTGTAAGACAGAAATACAGTTATTGCATGATACTGTAAAGACAATAACCCAAAATAATATTCAATTTGAATGTGTTAACAATAGTAAATTCAATTTAATTGAACAAAATATAAATAGTGTGAAAGACAAATTAAGTGGTGAAATAAATAAAAAATTAACCGGCGTTACAGAAAGAATATTGATTACCCAAGATGTAAACAATTAAATAGAACTCGAATCATTTAGTTGCGAGAGTAGAGCAGTGCACCGGATGCAATTTTTAAATCGCACCAGGGAATTTAGTAGGTTTAATAACAATAGTTGGTAGGTGCAGTTGTTGTGGATAATAAAATGGTTTAAGGGAAGTTCAGCAATATGGGCGGAGGCCCACAAAGTCGAATGGGAGTGTTACGAGGACTTTGAACGGACATTTCGGGGAAAATACTGGGCGGAGGAAGATCAAGAAATTGTAAGAAGTCGAATTATGGGCCCGGGTAATTTTGGAGGTCATAATAATAATAATGTTACCATCTATGTTATGAGGTTGTAGAACAAGGATAAATACTTACAACCTCCGCTGCCATTTAAATCATTCGTGAGGCATATCAGTAAACACCTGCCCGGGGAAGTACAAATTACACTTATGACTAGGGAAATAAATGATATTAACGAATTAGAGAAAATTCTTGATATCTTTCAAAACATAAGAGATAAGGAGGTAGGTAGACGCCAAAACCAACCGATAATACACCATAATGTAAATAATAATCAAGCGAGGGGGTTAACGACCAGATCGGAGGAATGAGAAAAAATAATGACAATAGAGACGACGTTTGGAGGTGCTCGTCATGTAGGTTTGAAAATTTTGTGGGAAGAACGGTATGTTACAGGTGCAGTAAGACATGGAACGAACAACGGAGAGAAGTGGGAATGAATCAGCACTGTCAACATCAGAGAGGAGTAGAGAATAGCGGCATAGCATCTGGAAGCAGTACAGATCAGGCCAGAGGTCATACTGGACACCCGCAGGGCAGTACCACTGCTAGAACGGAAAACTGAGGCAGACAATGGAAGCAAGGACCCCACCATTGTCCACAGAGAATGACAGGGTCCAGGAAACAGACGAATACCAGAGTAACGTGATCCAAACAGATATAACGAAGGAGTTACTGGAGGAAGATAACACAGAGATAATGGAACCAAAAACCGGATTGACGGAGGTAAGCGTCACAATGGAAGGTAAGAGTTTCAAAACATTGATAGATACAGGGAGCGAAATATTGGTGATTTCAGGAAATGTACTGGGGGAATTAAAAGAAATAAATAAAAATATTCCATCATTACCAGTTGCGGGTGTGGCAGTAGTGGGGGTAACGGGAGTATGAAGTAAAAGGGTGACTAAACAAGTCCATTTAAATTTATTCATTAACTAAGTGGAGTTTGAAAACACATTTTTAGTAGTCAAGGGGTTAAGCTTAGATGTAATCCTGGGAAATGTTTTTTTGGAGAGAAATAGAGCAGTAATTGATTTTAATAAATGGGTAGTAGAGTTTAATAGTGGGAGTGAGCCAGTCAGGGTTAGCTTTGAGCGAGTGTTCGATAAGGTTAGAGTTACAGGAGTAAGAATGATACAGAAGTGGGTAGGCGATAGGGACATAGAAACAAAAGTGAATTTATTTTTGTCAAACTTCTCATTCATTAATTTGATTAAATTCTCACTCAAAATTTCATTTTGTTTCTTTGAGTTTTCGTTAATACTGTCTATTTTTTCGTTAGTTTGTCTTAAACTCTCATTAGTTTCCTCCTTGGTTTGTTTTGAGTTTTCCTCCTGTTTCCTAAATTGTTCGGCCATAAATCTCATCGTCTCTTGCCAATTTGGTTCTTCTCTGGCTACCGTTTTATCTGGTTGGTCCCCTTGGGCATCCTCTTCAATTATTTCCTTCTCTGTGATAATTGCTTCAGTTTCTTCTTTATCATCCATTGTTTGTTCCATTTCACTGTCCGTAAATGTTTCTATCTCTCATTCCCGTCCACCTTCTTCCTTCTCCTTCTCTTATGCCCCCTTCTTCGATCTGCCTCTGGTATTATGCATTCCTGTGCCTCTAATGGTTGCCTGCTCAAGTTAAGTACCAGTTAATATGATTTTTTTTTTCTTAACTAAAGCCCACTCGTTGAGCGCCAATTTGTAATAAAACGATTTTAGACGGTGTTAAGAGAAGATAATGATGACCTTGTTGTGAGCGTCAATTTGTAAAGAACTCGTTGAAGGTGGCAATTTGTAACAATTAAAATGTTGTTACCTGTCTTAATTAATGTGTTATTAATAAATATATCTATTCGGTTGTTACCGATGAAACCTCCTGAAAATATATTATTAGGCAAACAATATTATAATTATGTTCCTTTAATTTATAATCATACTACAATATAGATTTAACTTAGTTTTCAGTGGTTGGGTAATATTAGCGATATGTATAGAGTATTGACTGAATGTAATGGGTATTTTTGTCAACCCTAGTCACTCGATGTTAGAAAATTCTATTCAAATTTTGTACTAAACACAAGCTAGTTCAGCAATCTCCCGTTCCACCAGCTGCAAGCGTTTAGCGCTGTTACTTGTAGTAAGCGTACTTATAGGTTAGTTGTTCATCGGGTTTGAATCAACCTTTTTGTAAATTATTCCAACCACTACGTATAGTATTTATTCTGCAATAACTTCAAACGTTATCTCATACAATAAAGATCCTTTATTAGTTTTCTCTATTAATTCACAGTCCACGTTATCTCAAAAATAATAATATAATCAAATCGATCACACAAAAATATATCGATTATCAATTAATCAAATTCTATAGACTTATACAAATGAAAAATAATAATAAATAGTTCTTATCCCAGGGTTCGTAAAGTTCTTGGAACCATTAGTAAGGCCAGGTAAAATGCATAATTAAGGTTACTCAAGTATTACAAAACAAAATTATTTACTCTAAATATAGTGAAATTAAAATAGGTTTTTTTTACCGAGTCGACGAAAACTTCGACTGGCCGTGGACGTCTGTAAACAGTTGACAAGACTCAGTTTAACTCATCTTCATCCAATAAAAGTGTTCTGGCTTTTAATAAAATTGATTATGGAGTGTACTGGGAAGCTCTCAGGAATTCTTCGGACTTCTGTTTTTCTCCTATGATCTTGATAATTGTCGATCCCGGTGGAATGAAAATGGTATCCCGGCTTCTTCTTCAAATGAAGGTTAACTCTGCCAAATGAGGTCTTCTTGTTTTTTCAATAATTCCGTTAGTTCGGACTTTAATTCTCTTAACTGATCTTCTGGTTATAGGAGGAATTGGTTTGATACCGACTCCAGCGGAATTATTTGGTGAATGAGGTGAGGGGTTTTCAATTCTTTTTTAAATGTATTCAGTTACAATTTTGAAGTCTATTTAGTTTATTACTTATCAGTATTAAGATAGAATTATCTTTCAAAGAGGGTTTTTAATTTTGATTCATTTTTCTTCCGAATTTATTATTCATATTTTTTAAATGTATCGGCCCATCTCAACCTAATAGCTTGTAACAATCAGAACGAATGATTCAATATCAACAACTCATGTCCATTTCAGTTGCCTTAACAACCAAGTTTTTTCGTCATTGGGTGAAACTAGATATCCTAGAGCCAGAATTATAGAATATTACTACTCTTTTTCAATAAAATACTCCATGTCTGGAATAATACTAAATTACCTCAGATTCTCACCTAACCTTCCTTCTTAAACAGTAAATGTTTTACCATAGTTTCGTTGGACTGAACTTCTTAAAAAGGTATTAATTTCCTTTCACATATATGGAATTTAGGCCTATAGGTTTTCTTACACTGTTATAACATTGATTGGTTTTTTAACTTGACTTTCTTTTACCTGACCTACTGTACAATTAATTATTGGTTAATGGTTAATTACATTAATTTTAGTTTCCTGGTGTTTACTTAATTACATTAATTAACTGGTCCTGGAACCCTTCATTAGTTTACAATATAATTGTCAGAACTACTTGTCAAACCTTAAACACTGATTGCCCTCCTGGCCAAGTTTACAAATGTTAATTAAAACAACAGCATTATTCAATTTTAGACAATACTTAAAAGTTAGTATAATGCCTAACACTGGTAACTATACTTGATTGTCTAAAGACAAATTTAACATAAATATAAACATAATCATTGATGAAGTATTTCTATTAAACAACATCAGTTCATTCCTACCATACTCAAAATATAACATAAATATTCTGTAAACATTAAGATGTTACATTATAAAAACAAGCATAATTTATTATATTTAACTATTAATTGGTATGGTTTTTTATATTCAACATTAATTATTGCCTCTTTTGACTTGAGGCACTTCTCAGATACATTAACTACTGAGCAACCTTAATTCAGGGTATGGTCCTTGACCATGTTTCATTCAATTTTTTATGTAACGTTGGGGACCTCAACTCTGTTACGTTACATAACACCCCCCCTTCGAAAGAAGTTTATTTTGTCTTAACAAAGTTTAGTAAAAAATAAATGCACAACTTGTATCTGGCCAATTGGTTCCACTATTCATAATACTTTTTTATTTCCGACTGGTTGTATGTACCTTTCACCCTATTATTTGCGGGATCCAATACTACGTAAGTATTGTTCTGATTGTCCTGGCTTATTATAAAAGGTCCAACATATAATAGCAACAATTTATTTGCTATTCCTTCGAAACTGCTTGGTTGCTGATGATTTCTTATCAAAATTTTTTCTCCGATGGTGTATTTAATAATGTTTTTCCGGGTAGCGTCCTGTTTTTTTCTTCGGGTTTCCAGTTTATTAAGTAACTTATTATACACATGGGTAAGGTCCAATTCTTCTTCAGGTCCTTCAGGGAATGGTATTAAATTGGTAATTTCTCGAGGTGGTGGTTTTGAAAACATCATCTGGTATGGTGTAACACCAATGGTTTCGTGATGAGCAATATTTAAAAAGGTTTCGGTTTCATGTAAGAATTCACTCCATTTACTATGATTAACATAACAATAAGTACGAAGTACTCGTCCTACCTCTCTGAGTACCCTTTCTGCTGGATTACTACTAGGATGATAGATTGAAGTTTTGTATGTTTTAATTCCTCGATTGGACATCTCTAACTTCCATCTTCGACCCTTGAACTGGGTTCCATGGTCCGTTATTATGGAATATGGAGTGCCTACGTCTATAAGGTACTTTTCTGCGACGACCTTGATGATAACATTGGTGGATGCCTTGCTGATGGGATACAATTTCGTATAACATGTGAAATGGTCCAAGATGATGACAATGTATTTATATCGGCGCCTGCCTCCACTACGTGGGAAAGGTCCGCAAATGTCAAGAAACGTTTTTTACAATTTTCTTTCTGAAGTAATAGTTATTAAAGCTCCCTCCTTTCGTTCATTGTTTACCTTAACCCTTTGACATATTCCACATCGTTTTATTAATTCCCTTACCTTCTTGTTCAAACCCTTAACATATACATGCTCCTCTAGTGCCTTCACTACCTTGATGGAACCCATGTGTCCATACATTTGATGGTAAATTTTTATTATTAATGGTTCTGTAGATTTGGGAATGTATAATTTCCATTTATTCTTTTCAACAGGAGACTTTGTGAAAATTAATCCTTTATAATTTTGATAATATTGCATAATTATATTATCATTATTCCGGAGGCGTTCTTGTATAGTGGACAATCTCTGATCCTTTGCTTGTTCTTCCTGAATTTTGGTTAGCACTTCTACTAATTCTTCTCTAGCTGATATTATAAGGTATATTTTCCCAACGTCCTCTCTTTCAATTTCAAAAGTACCATTTTCTAGGTTTACCCTAGATAGAGCGTCAGCGACAGTATTCTGTTTTCCTGGCACATATTCCCATGTTATGTTGTACTCCTGGAGAGCCAATATCCAATGAGTTAATCTGCCGTGGTTTAGTTTGCATCTCTGTATAAATAATATGGATTTGTGGTCAGACCGGATTGTTAAAGGACAACCTAATACATATGTGCGGAATTAATTGCAGGCAAATACAACACTCCATAATTCTTTTTCCGTGACACTGTAATTTCTTTCACATTGATTTAGGACTCGACTGGCAAAACTTATTACTTGGTGGTCTCCTTCTGGATCTTCCTGATATAGCTCAGCACCCAGGCTCACATCACTGGCGTCACAATTTATAAAAAATGGTTTATCAAAATCAGGATGGCGCAGGATGATATTTTGTAAAAATTTCTCTTTAATTAAAATGAATGTCTCATCATCTTCCTCCTTCCACTTCCATTTATGTTTAGATGACAGCAAGTGTTTAAATTTTGCTGTTAATTGGGAGCAATTCCTTTGGAATTTCCTGTAATAGTTGCACACTCCTAGGAATGATTGTAGCTGTCTAATATTTTTAGGCTTGGGGAAGTTTTGAATAGCTTCCACCTTTTCAGGGGATGTGGATATTCCATTTTCAGAGAGTATGAACCCTAAGAATTGTAATTGATTTGTTATTAATTTTGATTTATTCAATTTCAATGTAATGTTGCTTTTTTCTAACTTGCTTAACACCATTTCCACACGTCGGCAATGTTCCTCCCATGTGGTTTAAGTTACTAGTATATCGTCTACATATACTGTTGTGAAGGCTAACACTTCTTCACCCAGAACCTGGTCCATGCACTTAATAAAAACCGCCACAGAGTTTACTAACCCAAAAGGAAGACGTTTAAAATGATAATTTCTTCCTTCAAATATAAAGGCAACATAATTCCTATTGTTGGGATGTAACTCCACCTGCCAGTATCCACAAACAGCATCCCATATGCTCATATATCTGCAATTCTTAAATTTCTTCATTAACTCTTCAATTTCTCCTGGTGAGGTTCTATCATTGATTATATTTTTATTTATTTCCCTGGCGTCTAAACATAAACGTACTGTACCATCCTTCTTCTTTATAGCTACCATAGGGCTGGTGTATGGTGATGAACTATATTCAATTATGTCCTGTTCCATCATACTCTGTATTTCCCTTCTCACTGCTGGTTTTAGGGATTGTGGTATAGGATATGATTTACGGTTAAAATTAATAGGTTGTTTAAATGACAATTCACAAATAAAATTCCTGGCTTTCCCTGGCAAATCCGAAAATACTTTTTTATATCTGTTATAAATCTTTATTAATTGATTCCTTTGTTCAGGTGTTACTCTATTATTATTATTGACAGTTTTAAACAAATAAATCTCTTGCAATTTTTCCTTCCATTCATTCTCTTTAGTACAGGTTAATTCCTCAAAAGGTGCTTTATATTCCATTTCATCATCACGTATCAAAGTAAAAGAATGTCTTTGGTGAGTGGCATTTTTATGATCCACTATTTCACTTGACCATTCTCCATTTTCATGGTACAGGGTTATTTTTCCTCTGCCCATATTAATAATAGCTGAGTGGTGCCGCAGCGTATTACACCCTAGCATTGCTTTAAATGGTAGTCCTTGGGCTACCATAAACACCATAGGAATAGTTTTACCTCCACTAGATACTTCCATCGTTACTTGCTGCCGTATTGTTTTATTTGGTCTGCCAGTAGCACCTATAATAACCATGTTGTTAACTGGTAATGTTGGTATATTTTTCTTATACTTCTCCCTTATTCGGTTATATTCTACCTTGTCCAGTAGCGACACATTCGCGCCAGTATCAATTACTATCTCTGTCATAACTCCCTGCAATTCAGCCATAATGTATATAATTTGATTGTCAGTTTTATTCTCTGACGGTAACACTTCTTCCGTTAAATCATTTCGTATATCCTTTAAATAATTGTTCCTTGTAATTTTTATAATTTGATTAATTTCCTTATGCTTTTGTACATACCCTTCCAATCCCAGCAGCGAGGGGTTACTAGATACTTCCACTGCTGTACTTAGTTTTCCATCCTATCCTGCGGACGATCGTCCCTTGCAGTGGTTCCTGGGTTGCCATCATCAGGTCTAAAATCTCTATGGGTTTCTTGGTGTCTAGGCAGATCCTCCTCTCGACTTCGATTATTGGGTTGATTTCGTTGGTCGTTGTTGGCACGATTATTGTTCCAATACTCTCTCCCATTGTCCCAATTCCTGCGGCCTGTTCTGTATCTGTTATTCTCATGATTATTATAGTGATTATTTGGGTAATAATTGTTACGATAACGATTGTTCACTAATTGGTCATTCACCCTTCTGTGATAATTATTATTGTTAAATCGATTTGTCCCTGGACGCGACTCTTGATTTGTCTCTTCCCTTCTATTGTGGTAATATTCACCTTGCCGTCGGGACCTTTGATAATAGTCTTCCATTTCGTAACTGGCTAATAAGGTTTCCATTGTTTCTACGGTCTTTACTTGTCCACTGCGTCTGGCACGAACTATCTCTTCTTCAAAATGGTATGACAATTTATTTACCAAACACTCCTCTGGTATCCGCGGTTCCAAATGACATGCTAAACATACCTTTCCCAAAAAGTAAGTAGTTGGTGACTGCTCTTGATTAAAATTAAATCTCCCGTTAGTAATGTTATCTCTAATCATGTTCTGTACAGAATCTGACCAGTATTTTGACTTAAAAGTCCTTTTAAATTCCTCATAATCACTAAGTTCATTTCGGACAGCCGACCACCAATTATCATTTATACTTTTGAAGCATTCATCTAAATAACTTTTTATTACGTTCCATCGAGTTACTTTAATTTGGTTAAACCATTCGTCTACTCTCTCCAGGAATTCTATGGGATTTCCCCTATAAATTTTAAAATTGATATTATCTTTATGCTCAGGGGCTATGTGATGCTCTAGATACATTGGTCAATTTTGTAAAATCTCTATTGATTCCTTTATATTACTTATTTCCTGATTTTTTATATTTTCTATAGTCTCTTTATTTTGAACTACTTGGGTTTTTATTTGTGTCATTTCATTATTTACCAATTCAATTCTCCCAGCTATATTAATTTGCACCCCGTCCAATTTCTCTTGCGCTTCTAATTGTACTTGATTTATCATAGTTTTGTGGGTATTTTCCCCATGATTAATTTTGGCCTCTACTTCCCTTGCAAGTTGTACTATGGTTCCATCTGTCTTTTCAAGACTCCCCTTAATTTCATCTATTTGCTGTCTTACTTCCGCTTCATTATTATCTAACCTTTTATTGAGTGTTTCATTGACATTTGCAACCCTTTCATTGATATCTTCCCTCAATGCTTGGTTCTGTTCATGTATAATCTGCCGCAACTCCTTATTACTGTTTTCAATTTTCTCATCTATTTGTTTATTATTTTCCTGAATTTGCTTTAATCTCTCATCATTCCTGTCAAACCTTTCATTAATTTGGTTTAAACTTTCATTTATTAGCCGGTTATTCTCATCATTCTCCTCTTTATTTTTGTCAAACTTCTCATTCATTAATTTGATTAAATTCTCACTCAAAATTTCATTTTGTTTCTTTGAGTTTTCGTTAATACTGTCTATTTTTTCGACAGTTTGTCTTAAACTCTCATTAGTTTCCTCCTTGGTTTGTTTTGAGTTTTCCTCCTGTTTCCTAAATTGTTCGGCCATAAATCTCATCATCTCTTGCCAATTTGGTTCTTCTCTGGCTACCGTTTTATCTGGTTGGTCCCCTTGGGCATCCTCTTCAACTATTTCCTTCTCTGTGATAATTGCTTCAGTTTCTTCTTTATCATCCATTGTTTGTTCCATTTCACTGTCCGTAAATGTTTCTATCTCTCGTTCCCGTCCACCTTCTTCCTTCTTCTCTTATGCCCCCTTCTTCGATCTGCCTCTGGTATTATGCATTCCTGTGCCTCTAATGGTTGCCTGCTCAAGTTAAGTACCAGTTAATATGATTTTTTTTTTTTCTTAACTAAAGCCCACTCGTTGAGCGCCAATTTGTAATAAAACGATTTTAGACGGTGTTAAGAGAAGATAATGATGACCTTGTTGTGAGCGTCAATTTGTAAAGAACTCGTTGAAGGTGGCAATTTGTAACAATTAAAATGTTGTTACCTGTCTTAATTAATGTGTTATTAATAAATATATCTATTCGGTTGTTACCGATGAAACCTCCTGAAAATATATTATTAGGCAAACAATATTATAATTATGTTCCTTTAATTTATAATCATACTACAATATAGATTTAACTTAGTTTTCAGTGGTTGGGTAATATTAGCGATATGTATAGAGTATTGACTGAATGTAATGGGTATTTTTGTCAACCCTAGTCACTCGATGTTAGAAAATTCTATTCAAATTTTGTACTACACACAAGCTAGTTCAGCAATCTCCCGTTCCACCAGCTGCAAGCATTTAGCGCTGTTACTTGTAATAAGCGTACTTATAGGTTAGTTGTTCATCGGGTTTGAATCAACCTTTTTGTAAATTATTCCAACCACTACGTATAGTATTTATTCTGCAATAACTTCAAACGTTATCTCATACAATAAAGATCCTTTATTAGTTTTCTCTATTAATTCACAGTCCACGTTATCTCAAAAATAATAATATAATCAAATTGATCACACAAAAATATATCGATTATCAATTAATCAAATTCTATAGACTTATACAAATGAAAAATAATAATAAATAGTTCTTATCCCAGGGTTCGTAAAGTTCTTGGAACCATTAGTAAGGCCAGGTAAAATGCATAATTAAGGTTACTCAAGTATTACAAAACAAAATTATTTACTCTAAATATAGTGAAATTAAAATGGGTTTTTTTTACCGAGTCGACGAAAACTTCGACTGGCCGTGGACGTCTGTAAACAGTTGACAAGACTCAGTTTAACTCATCTTCATCCAATAAAAGTGTTCTGGCTTTTAATAAAATTGATTATGGAGTGTACTGGGAAGCTCTCAGGAATTCTTCGGACTTCTGTTTTTCTCCTATGATCTTGATAATTGTCGATCCCGGTGGAATGAAAATGGTATCCCGGCTTCTTCTTCAAATGAAGGTTAACTCTGCCAAATGAGGTCGTCTTGTTTTTTCAATAATTCCGTTAGTTCGGACTTTAATTCTCTTAACTGATCTTCTGGTTATAGGAGGAATTGGTTTGATACCGACTCCAGCGGAATTATTTGGTGAATGAGGTGAGGGGTTTTCAATTCTTTTTTAAATGTATTCAGTTACAATTTTGAAGTCTATTTAGTTTATTACTTATCAGTATTAAGATAGAATTATCTTTCAAAGAGGGTTTTTAATTTTGATTCATTTTTCTTCCGAATTTATTATTCATATTTTTTAAATGTATCGGCCCATCTCAACCTAATAGCTTGTAACAATCAGAACGAATGATTCAATATCAACAACTCATGTCCATTTCAGTTGCCTTAACAACCAAGTTTTTTCGTCATTGGGTGAAACTAGATATCCTAGAGCCAGAATTATAGAATATTACTATTCTTTTTCAATAAAATACTCCATGTCTGGAATAATACTAAATTACCTCAGATTCTCACCTAACCTTCCTTCTTAAACAGTAAATGTTTTACCATAGTTTCGTTGGACTGAACTTCTTAAAAAGGTATTAATTTCCTTTCACATATATGGAATTTAGGCCTATAGGTTTTCTTACACTGTTATAACATTGATTGGTTTTTTAACTTAACTTTCTTTTACCTGACCTACTGTACAATTAATTATTGGTTAATGGTTAATTACATTAATTTTAGTTTCCTGGTGTTTACTTAATTACATTAATTAACTGGTCCTGGAACCCTTCATTAGTTTACAATATAATTGTCAGAACTACTTGTCAAACCTTAAACACTGATTGCCCTCCTGGCCAAGTTTACAAATGTTAATTAAAACAACAGCATTATTCAATTTTAGACAATACTTAAAAGTTAGTATAATGCCTAACACTGGTAACTATACTTGATTGTCTAAAGACAAATTTAACATAAATATAAACATAATCATTGATGAAGTATTTCTATTAAACAACATCAGTTCATTCCTACCATACTCAAAATATAACATAAATATTCTGTAAACATTAAGATGTTACATTATAAAAACAAGCATAATTTATTATATTTAACTATTAATTGGTATGGTTTTTTATATTCAACATTAATTATTGCCTCTTTTGACTTGAGGCACTTCTCAGATACATTAACTACTGAGCAACCTTAATTCAGGGTATGGTCCTTGACCATGTTTCATTCAATTTTTTATGTAACGTTGGGGACCTCAACTCTATTACGTTACAATACTTACCTATACATAGGATTGGGATGTTAATCGCAGCTGACTCTGATAATAAGCAGATGATAAAATGCTTAATTGTGACACATAATAATACTGACGGTGACAGGACCAGAATTACTGATGTAGACAGGTTATATGATAGAATAATAATGGTGGATAATCCAGTAAATTATTATGTGGGTACAACGGAACAATGTAAAATATTAAATAGTTATTATAATAATAATAACAAAATAAAAATAATTAAAAATGAATTGTGTTGTAATAAAATAACAAGATTAATTTTCGATGATGGTGGTTAGATATACAGTGAATGAACATTTAATTATTTTAGTTTATGGTAATTACTTGGCTAACTTATGAAATGAGGTGTGGTAAACAATAAAATGATATGAAGAAAATTGTAGATAAATTTGTATTGATATTAAATGTATTGTGTTAAGGTTATGTTGTTGTAATGATAAGGTAACAGAGAATACAAGGTGTTGTATGAAGTATACTCAACTGTAATAATTGACAGTTGGTCATTGTGAATTTTGTTAAAGTAATTAAAGCAATTTGATAATTAAAGTAATTAAAATGTGTTTGATAAAATAGTTGAATTAATTTGAAAGGAGCTAATAAATGAAATGTTGTATATGATGAATGTTGGTAATAAATTTAAATTTTTTGGAGAATTTAATTGTATAATAAATGATAAATAATTAATGGTTGATTATTAAAAGGGTCAATAGAAAGTCAAAGTTGTAATGTTTGTAATTTTGAGGCAAATTTAAAGGTGAGATGTTTATTTTAATGTAATAATGGTAATGTTCATTGGAGTGTTTATTATGTTGATTATGTAATTGTGTAGGGATTATAAAACATGTAATTGTATGTTTTAAAGCGATTCCCCACATTTCGGGCCGTCCCGGCCTTACCAGCCCAGACCGTGGCTTTGAATGACGACCAGTTGTGGGCAGATTTATTGTACACTGACCACGGTTGGTTGCCTTTGAAATTGGTGTAACTTAGAAATTAACCGGAGGTGAATCAGGGGAATCAACACAACTATGGAACAGCGGCTAACACCGAATGGGGTGATAGACCATATTAAGGGCATATGAATCATTTTAGTAGGATTACTGGTGTCCTCGGATACCAGTAATGCCTAATTTTTATATAACGCCGAAGCAAGAACAGTGTAAGCAGCGTTTACACCCTAATAAACTTCAGTTCTTGTGGACGCAAATGGGCGCTACAGACCAACATCACAAAGCAATAGAGTGTGTGGAAAGGAGCTGGCCGTTACAAGCCAGGGACATAAATACAGTATTTATGTAACGAGGTAAATGCCTCGCCCGGTTTACCCGGGAGATGATTTACCCAATTGTAACTGGGTTATGGGGGGATATTAGAAAACGATGTGAAGGAGGAAGTTAATGATTATTATAAACGGGATAAAATAACCCGATTAAATGGAAGTATGTTGGTAATATAGAATGTGTAGTTGATCTTATGATGTAACTAAATGATTTTGTGTTGATTGGAGGAGTATTGTGGAGATGATTAACAATTTTGAGAAAAAAAATATAAGTAAATAATTTGTGATTATGTAATTGATTTAAATGTGTTTAAGAGGATATTAGTAATGAATTTAATTATTTTGAAATATGAATTGTATAATGAAAGATATTTGTAATGATGTAATGGGAAGTGGTTATTTAAATTCTGATTGGAATCAGGGAAATATTTTGAATTTTGGAATAAGAATTAACGAGAGAAGGGCATACAGAATGTTGGTATTGAAATTTAAAATGTATCATATTAGGTTAAATATGTATTCATCAATGTGTGTTAGAAGTTAAGAAAAAACCAGTGCTTCTTAACGCAAACCAGCACAACTAAGGGGAACCAGATCAGTTGGGGATATGGTATTATACAAGGCCACTATTTGATGTTTTTGATCTAATGTTTCTGTGTCTGGTGATGCTGTGGCGGTGGTCCTGTGCTGGCCTGCACGTCAGAGCAGGGGCATCAAGTGCCTGTCTGGCCTTGCGGTGTTGGGATCTTGAGAGGGAAGTCCAGTAAGGTCATTCAGGTGCGGCCACAGTCACTGGACCAGGGGGTAAGTTACCCATGAATTTTGATAAAACATAAGGGAGGTTGTGGCGACATATCCGGACTGATCCCTTTAGGAAGTATGTGAGTGTCAATGAGAGTTTTTATGCTTCGGCATACGAATTTACGGGCGCCTGTATAAAATAATGTGACCATACAGTAACTTAAAATGTAAATGTGAAAGAAATCAGTTTTCAAAGATAGTTTAAATGAACTAACAGTTTCAGAATAAATGGTGAATAAAAAGTGTAAAAAGTGAAAGTAAAAAAGAAATGTGAGGAGTGATGAAAACTATGCCAGGACGTTGGACTCTTTCGGACATATAAACAGCTAAGTAACCAGTTGGGGGATAGTTGAAATTCAAAATTATGTCCTTTTAAAAGGACATTTTGCCATTAAATAATAACAAAATCGAAATCTCATAAGGGCATTTGTGTGTGTGTGTGTGTGTGTGTGTGTGTGTGTGTGTGTGTGTGTGTGTGTGTGTGTGTGTGTGTGTGTGTGTGTGTGTGTGTGTGTGTGTGTGTGTGTGTGTGTGTGTGTGTGTGTGTGAATTGTTATACAAAGAAGCGCTGGTTTGCGATAGATAAATTTAAGTTTGTGTCTTAATATCTGTTTTTTAACCAATGTAGTGTAGTATTATTAACATGCATGTATAAGGGAAGGAGAAAAAATATTTGTTTCTTTTATGAGGGCAATTAAACGAAGTGCAGTGTTTTATAACAGATGAAATTCATTTGATTTATGATGACTTCATTAATTAATAAAAGTATTAAATGTTAAACTAAAACTGGGCTAGATTAATTATTTATTCCAAAATAACCATTCTGTTCTCTAAATATGTCTAAACGAATCCTGGACCTAGTAAGTATAACTTTCACAGTTGGCAACAATGCAAGATGGCGTCCGAGTTAGTAAACAAACAAAGGTAAATTGAAAGTGTATATATAAAAGTAAAGTAATAAAAGTTACAGTTTCTGTGTCATAACTTCAGCAAAAAGGTTCAACTCTCATTACGACTTCAGAAAGAAACTGTGAATAAAATGAAAGTGTACCTAACTCAAAATTGTGGCAACAATTGAAAAATTATTTTTTGATCCTGTGTCAACATAGTAAAATGTTGTCATGTGGCAAAAATTTATCATAAGGTTTTTTAATTTCCAAATTTTCTCTCAACGTTACTTGATGTGATATGCAATATACACCAACTACCTCAGAAATCTTATCTGTGGCCTTCTTATCAATATATGACCATTATTGACTGCATAACAATTTTCATGGTTTCAACTAAATAAAGGCCAGTCATACCCTTACATGGTCTTCATGTAACATTTCAAATCATCTGAAATGTAAATACCAGTTGTAATTTTTTTTCTTAAACCTTCTTCCTGCAAAACGTCCTCCAAATCATTATAATAGTTTTGGCAGCTGTTTTCTCTGAAAGAAAACAAAAGTTCACATACAACTTTGTTCTTCATGATCAGTGATGAAAGTTCATTGCAATTATGGAAAATAACCATATCAAAATAATATGTCAATCTGGAATGAACTACGTTGCAGAAAGATTCAGCTTAATATTAAGTCATAACTCCTATAGTACAGCTCAAATTTTCTCATGTTCAAGGTCACCCCCCCTGTAGCAACAATACTTGTACCACCTCTGTAGTCTTCTCTCCTCCCTTCTTATAAAAGGGTGCAAAATTCTTTACTGTTTAGTTATGTATCTCAGTTATAAATAACAATGGCCATGCGAGTGCATGTTAGTAGAAATATAGGAAGGGAAGCCTCTATGGTTTCTTCTGTGACCTTGAACGCTAAATATCGTCGATCAGTAGTATAACAACAGAGCAGACAAATCACAGTTTATGCACCACATTCAGTTTCCAGTTCTTTTTGGTCTCTCTCACATATAATCATTTCTCTCTAATGTGTAATAAATTCACTGTCTAGACCTATAAGAAAATCTGCTATTAACAAGAAACTTTAGCAGAAAACTAAAGCAGGAAACTTTAGTTTCCTACTAATAAATAAAATTTTAGTTTTTAAATTTCATTTGAAATATTTTTAAAAATTAAAATGAGAAAGTGATATATTTTCATTCTAATAATTTGGCTACAGTTGTATATTGTCTATGTTTGTGAAAAGAATCAGGTGAGCCCACTTCTTTTGTAACTATGTACAAATATTTATTTATTAAGTCTGAACTGATACATACTAAGAACTAGAGGGTAACTTATACATTCCACATCTCTATCTCCAATGATTTTCATCATTTGACTTGGATTTCATTTCTGTGATTGTAACCACCTCATGATTTAATGACGTATTCAAACATTTCCAATAAACAGAAGGTTTCAATTGTAAGGCATTCATAGCCATTCCATAGTCTGCAGTACTTATTTGAACATTAAAATTAATTCTCTGTTTATACAAAAAAAGTTTATCGATTTAGTTCTTTATAATATCTTATTGGTGTGTAAATCTAATGTCCTTTAATATCTCCCAATGATGTTCATTCTTGTTATTCCTTTATTATACTTAATTTGGCAAATGAATATTTGTCCACTCCTTTTAAGTTATGTTAGGTTAGGTAGTGAATCTGCAGTGGCACTTTACTTGATTGAGTAATTAAAAAGTGAAACAGGCATCATCATAAAGACCAACATTACTTACAAGACTGTAAAAATCTACTGTTGTTGGTGAAATTGTTAACAGTGAATTACATGCTGCCTAGAATTTATATTATTTGTTACTATTGCGTACATCTAATGTCCTTTATTGTTTCCACAATATATTCTTTATGATACTTAAATTAACATGTATCAGGCCAATGCTGATATATGCTTCAGAAACCTGGAAGAAGAGAAAAAACAGTGAGAAACTTCTAGGTTGTTTTGAAAGATGGATTCTAAGAACAATATTTAGAGGATTATAAGAAAATGGAATGTGGTGCAAGCACTATAATTATGAACTATACCATCTTTACAAAGAGCCAGACGTTGTCCAGATAATCAAAATATACAGGCTCCAGTTGGCTGGGCACAGACAGAATGGAGGAAGGACAGCCTATGAAACATTTCTTCTACCAGAAACCAATCCATAGTAGAGAAAGGAAAAGGCCCCAAAGTAGATTCAAAGGTCACATAGTGGAGGACTCAGCAAGCTGAACATAAGACAATGGAAAGCCAGGGCATGCAATAGAGAAGAATGGAATCGACTCTTGAGGCAGGCTAAGACCCACGAAGGGTTGTAGAGCCACAGCTGATGATGATATTTAAATTAGAATACATAATTGAATAGTTGTCCATTCCTTTTAAGTTAATATTCTTTAGTTAATTTAGATCATCATTTAACTTGATTCAGTAATTAAAAAGTGAAACAGCCAACATAAAGATCAATAGTTAATTGATTAGTTTGTAAAGAATGACTGTTGTGGTGAAATTACTGGCAATTAAATAATTATGCTCACTATGTTACCATAATACTTTTTTTTGCGTCCAGTATTTCTTGCTTTCAAATGAAAACTAGAAATATTTAACATTGTTAGTTTTCATGTATTATGTTGAGTATTATTATTAAATTTCAAGTGTAAGAGAATAATATTGGAAAGGCCATGTTTACACAGCCTTCACATAAAAGCTCATGAAAACACATATAATATACTTTCTGGCCAGGGAAGAGAACTGTTCACAAGAGGTTGAGTTTTGTCACTTCTATCAAATTTATGTTTTTAAGTCTAACATTTTCAAGTATCTTAATGGACTGATCATCTTGATAATGCTCTCCCTTTCTCTCATATTTCAACTAAAGATGTCTGAATAAAAATGTTATCTTCAAGGAGAAATTAAAAATCTACTGGTTGTCAAGATTTCATAGTTCATATATGATTTATATAGTCCATACATAAAGGATAATTTAACATCAAAAAATTGAGAGCAGATAACATTTCAATATATATATTATTAAAAGCATGATATCGTTTTAAGCCCTCATGTGTAACAGATAATATGGCTGATCTATTGGATAAACAACTATCTCACATATGTATTATCATTATAACTAAATGATCAGAAAGAGCCACAATTTAGTGATTTTACTCAGCACTATTAGTTCTATTTCCACATTTAAAAGCTGTTCTACACAAGCCCCTGAAACTCACTGTTAGAATCCACTGTAACAGTACAATTCTGGCCCTACTGTATTTTGGGGAATAATCAATTTAAATTGTATTTTTATTGAAAGTCACATATAAGAAACTAGTAAAGTTTTATGAAGGTTTGCAACTGCGCAATATCGAGTGGACAGAATTTGCTTCAAGGTCGAGAATATACACGCAGAAACAACAACGTTATTTTGCATACTAATGTGTCAACAAGCTGCACCCATGTATACGTCATCCAAAAGTATGCAACCACGCAATTTATGCGCTTGTAAACAACTAAGGCGTGGATCTCTACACAAAGAGACTGGTGACGCAGCTCCTCCCCACCTCAGTATTGAAGCGTTGCAGATCGTTCTTAGTCACGAATCATCACTTACGCCGGCCGGCCATATATCAAAATTTTATAAAAACTAAGTCTCGGACGTCCGTCAATACAATGTAAAAAGTGAATTATTATATATATAAACCAAGTAACAGTTCAACGTAAAACTATGTAAAATGTAAACACAAAGTACGGTAAACGTTTTAACACCTATAGTGCGAGTTTAGCGACAGGACGTCTGGAGGACTGATTTCAGCTAAGTGACAAATGGGGGGTATTAGAAAAATATAAATAAGGGTCAATACAAAATTTCAGGTGTAAATGAGCTCAATTTGGGGAAAATTAAAAGAAAATTGTACCAAGAATGCGAGCGTGAGTGAATGAGAGAATGTCTAACTACATTTAATAAGTGCTGGGTTGTGAATAATTTTAATAATGATATCATAGAATATAATTGAATATGTTATTTTGGAGGGCTATTGAAATGTTTAAGGGGAATTTTAATTTTGAATAATGGAACTGCGTCTCATGGCGCAATGCCTCATGGCATATAGTAGCATGCTTGTTTTCGCACGGTAGAGTCTCATTCATGTACGTAATATGACAATAAAAGGTAATGTCATTGGTAAACACTTCAAGCAAGAGTAAATTATTTCAGATAACACATTCAACACACATAACACATAAAAAGACATTAAATAATTAATATAACAATGGCTTTTGGAACAGGGACTCTACATAAAATTTTATTTTATGTGGAGTAAGCCTACTGGAAAGAGCGGAACAGTTACCTGAAGTAATATATATAATTTGAAGGTACGTAAACAGAGACGTACCAGAGACATAGGGTTATGTTATAAGGTTATGTGCATGCATGTGTATAAATAAGCAAAATGAGTACTAATAAAAATAATGACAAAAACATCAGCGTCACTGACGAAACAGTTACGAGTGAGATGGGCGTTCACTTAACCCCAATTAGCCAGATCGGTGAGTTCAGTGCCACCGGATTAGTCGAATTAAATACAGTTCAAATAACACCCATCTCGACTCAGTACGAAAATAAAACAGATGAGATCAGTGCAATGATGCAATTACTGTTAAAGATAGATAAGAAATGTGATGAGCAAAAAAGCGAAATTAAAGAAATTAAGAGTAGTTTTATAATAAGTTCGATGAACAACAAAGTGATTCCAATATTAAATATGATAACTTGAATGCCAAATTTGATGAGAAATTTGATACACAGAATGATAAAATTAAAAATAATTTCAATGAAATAAAAGATGAAATCAAAAGACAAAATTTTCAGTTCGATAAAAGAATTAATGAGATAGAGATACGTTGTGATAATATTCAGAAACAAACAATAGAAACAGTTAGCGAGAAATTCAATATTAAAATAAATAAGTTAGAGGACAGAATCGATAAAATTAATGAGATAGTAAATGAGACAGTTCAAAACCAGATAGAGTCACAAAGTAGAGAAATACAAAAGAAATGTTTAACTACAGTAGAAAATCAAATAGAAATTAAGACCAATTGTGAAGTAAACAAACAAATAGAATTGAAAACTAATGTTTTGCAAAATAAATTAGAGAAATTTGAATCAAATGTCGTAGACATAGCAAAAAATATTGAAACGATAGATAATACAATATCAGAACATGAAAGAAATACAAAGAGTAGAATAAGTATATTGCAAAATAAGATCCAAGAGATAGATAACTTAACTATACAAAATAACAATAATATGTATGATAAATGTACGTTAATTGAGAATAATTTAACTAGTGTGAAGAATGAATTACGGGGGGAGATTAATAAAAATTTTACCAGTGTTACCGAAAGGGTAATAATTTTATGAACTTGAGTACAATGAAATTGAGTTAGAAACTTTCAGCAAGAAAACAGGGTGGTACATCCCATGCGGTTTATAAATCAAACACGGGAATACAATCGTTTCAGCAGTAGTAGTTGGGAGGTGCAACTAACTAAAATAATAAAATGTTTGTAAGGAAGTTCCGTTATATGGGCGGAGGCGCACCAATTGGAGTGGGACTGTTATGAAACTTTCGAAAGAGCTTTCAAAGGTAAATATTGGACCGAGGACGAACAGGAAGTCCTGAGAAGCCGTATAATGGGTACGGGAAATTTTATAGGACCAAATAATAACAACATAACAATATACGTGACAAAACTGTATAACGAGGCTAAATATCTAGAGCCACCGATACCTTTCAAATCGTTTGTGCGACATGTTAGTAAGCATTTACCGAGGGAAGTCCAAGTAACACTCATGATAAAAGAAATTGAAAATCTAAACGAACTAGAAAAAATACTAGATATATTACAGAGCATTCGAGATCGCGAAGGGGGTAGGCGACCCATACCACCTAATAACAATAATAATAACCACACAGAGTTTAATCGCCAAAGAAATAATTATCATGGAAATACTAATAATTATGTGCATAGGACTGGTTCCCAGCAAGCAGGTGAGTGGAGTTGTTCCAGGTGCAAACGAGCGAATTACTCACATCGTCAGCAGTGTTGTAAGTGCCGTCTACCGAGAGAAGATCAGAGGAGGAGAGAGGAGCCTAAACAGCATGGACAGCAGAATAGAGGAGTACAGAACGATAGAGGAGCGATGAATCATAACCAGGGACCGACAAGAGGATGACAGGTACCCACCACCAGCGACAGCAGACAGCAGCCGGAAAACTAGGACAAACAGTGGTAACCAGGGAAGCACATGAGGTCCAACCAGTAGAGGAAGTCCAAAGCAACATAATCAAAGCAGACATAGTAACAGACTTGTTAGAAGAAGAAAACAACACCACGTTGGAGGTGAGAGCTGGACTGACGGAGATACAGGTAACAATAGATAATAAACATTTTAGAACACTTGTAGACACAGGAAGCGAGATTTCCGTTATCGCTGAAAATATTTTAGGAGAATTAAGAGAAGTAAATAAAAATATTCCAGTTTTACCAGTAGCAGGGGTTACAGTAATAGGAGTCATGGGAGTACGCAGTAAGCGTGTGACGAAACAGATACATTTAAGTTTTTGAATTAATGATACAGATTTTGAGAACACATTTTTGGTAGTTAAGGGATTGAGTCTAGACATTATATTAGGTAACGATTTTTTACAGAGGAATAGAGCGGTGATAAATTTTAAGGAGAAAGTGATAGAATTAGATGGGGGTGATCGGTATGTAAGAGTTAATTTTGAACAGGTATTAGATAAAGTTAAAATAACTGGTGTAAAGTTACTACAAAAGCAAGTAGATGAGAATAATGTAGATACTAGAATAAATTTATGTAGAGAAGGTGAGTACATTGAGAATTTTGATAGTGAAATGAGTAATATTAATGATGCAGTGTGGGAGATAAGGGCGGATGAATTTTGTAGTGGAGGTGAGGTGGTAAGGAGTGGCCAGCGTGCAGTGTTATGGCAGGTAATAGAGCAGTTTAAGGGAGTGTTTGCCGATGTTCCAGGAAGGGCAAGAGATTATGAATGTATGTTACAGATAAGGGAACACACACTGTTCATGCAGCGAAATTATCCTGTGCCTTACTCCAAAAGACGAGCGATGCAAGAGGAACTGGACAAGATGATGGAAGGAGGAATAATAGAGAGGTCAGTATCGCACTACTCGAATCCATTAGTTGTAGTAATCAAGAAAGATGGCAGAGTTAGGTTATGTTTAGATGTGAGGCGAATAAACCAGATTATCATACCAGACCGTGAATCACCAGAGTCGATTAACGAAATATTCCAGAAGTTTAATGGGGTGAAATACATGACGTACTCGACTTTACCGCAGGATATTGGCAGGTACCATTGGCGGAGGTGAGTAGGAAATATACAGCATTTCTGTTTAATGGAAAAAATTATCAGTTCCGACGGTTACCATTCGGATTAAATACCAGTGTAGCTAGCTTCATCAAATTTCTAGACAAAATTTTTAGGCCCAAAGACTTAGATTTCTTAACAGTGTATGTAGACGATATTTTGATTGCATCCCAAAATTTTGAGGACCATTTAGATCATTTAAGGTATGTTTTAGCGAAATTGGAAGGAGGAGGACTTACTGTAAATTGGGACAAGTCTAAATTTTTGCAAACGGAAATTAACTTTTTAGGATTTATTATCATACCCGAGGGAATCTCAGCGAACCCGGACAAAGTAGAATCTATCATGCGCTTCCCTGAACCGAGGAACATAAAGCAACTTCAAAGTTTTTTAGGGCTGTGTAACTTTTACCGCAAGTTTCAAAAGAACTACGCACACGTAACAGCAAGGTTAAGTGCTGTACTTCAAAAGAACAGACAATGGAAATGGGGAGACGTGGAGCGTGAAGCTTTCGAGGAAATTAAAACTAAATTTAGTAATATGATAATGATGAACCATCCGGATTTTAATAAGGTATTTTACTTACAGACGGACGCCAATAATGTAGCAGTAGGTGCAGAACTTTATCAAGAAGATGACGAGCGGGAACACCTGACCATCGCTTTTGCCAGCAGATCATTGTTGATGGCGGAAAAGAACTATACGACAACAGAAAAGGAGCTGCTAAGCATTGTGTTCGCCGTCGGCAAGTTCAGAACTTACATCCTAGGAAACAAGACGATAATACGAACTGATCACAAGGCGTTATCCTTCCTGAACACTTGTAAGCTCGCTCACAGCCGTTTAACCAGGTGGGTGCTTATTTTACAAGAGTACAATTTCGACTGGGAATACATCAAGGGGACAGAGAACAGGGTACCTGACACTCTTTCCAGGGTAGATTTCGTGGACAACAAAACAGGTAGGGACTTAAAGGAAATTGAAATTTTTCAGATTAGCAGGGAGGATAGGATCTTTGGAGAAGAGTTGAAGGATATCAAAACCATGCACAGAGCAGATGGTAAGTCAGGTAAAATAATAAACAGCTTAGAGACTGAATTAGATAAATCAGAATATAACCAAATTTTCCAAATTTACAAGGGGTTGTTGTTTAAGAAAGTAGTAGGGGGTGACCATGACTTGGAGATTAGTAGTACCAGAAGAGTTGGAAGAGAAGATTATTTGGGATTGTCATATAAGATATGGTCATTTTGGGGCAAAAAAGTGTGTCAGTGTGTTGAAAGAATCATGTATTTTCAGGAATATGGAGAGACGAGTGCGAAAGCTGCTGGGAAGTTGTGATTTGTGTCAAAAGTCGAAGGTAGTCAATTATAGGGTTGAAGGTGAGTTGAATTTTATAAGGGTAGAAAGACCATTCGACCTAGTTGCTGTAGATTTGTTTGGACCATTGCCGAAGGGTAGAGGCGGAGTTGTGTATATTTTTGTAATGCTTGACACTTTTTCGAAGTATGTTAAATTGTATAGTGTAAAGAGAGCTACCAGCCAGGTATTGAGCAAAAAGGTGACGAAAGACTACATGATTCATGTGGGTAAGCCAAAGGTGATTTTGTCAAACCATGGGCCACAGTTCATCAGTGGGAAATGGCGCCAGACCCTAGGATGGGAAGGAATCCTCACGAAGCATACGGCTGTGTACCATCCCCAGTCCAACCAGGCTGAGCGTGTAATGAGAGAGATAGGCAGGATCTTTAGAGCCTATTGTCACGCTAAACACAGCGAGTGGCCGTTGTATGTCCGAAAGGTAGAGACTTGGCTGAACAGTACCACCCACGAGTCCACCGGCTATACACCTCATGAATTGATAAAGGGAACACGCCCACCAAAGGATTTTGGAACAGCTGTTTGACTACCCACCTGAGAGCGATACAACGGATGTGAGCATTAAAATCCGGTTGGCCAATGAGAACTTATTAAGCAAGGGTGAGATAAGAAAACGTAGACACGACGCAAGAGGTAAGTGGGTAAAATACGAAATAGGGCAGTTGGTATTGGTAAGGAGGCATGACTTATCGAGCGCTCAAGACAAAGAGATTAAGAAATTCTTCCTGCTTTACGAAGGACCGTATGAGGTAGTAGAAATCAAGATGAAAAATTCATATGTGTTGCAGACAGGGAGACTAGGGAGATAGTAGGAACACACAATGCTACAAATCTAAAATTGTACTGGTCATCTTAGGAATTTAAAATGGGTTTGTATATTAGAGAATGTATGAGTTTTAATTTGATGTTTATTTTTACAGAAGGGACTCTTCCCCCATTTTCGGGCGATCACAGACTCACCACCTCTGATCGTGGATTTTGGCATTATGGAGGCGGACCATGGTTGGCGGTAGCCTCAGCAACGGGGTGAAAGTAACGATGGTCTTACTCCACAAATTGGTGCAAGTAGAAATTTAATTTTGTGTTGAACGGGGAGGGGGACCCCTAGTTTCGTGGAAAGGTAATATAGAGTTAAAAAAAAAACTTAGTGATTGGCAGTCTTTTCCACAGACAGTAGTTTTATTCTATGAATTATGGAATAAAACACCCAAAATTTTTGTAACGTAAATCATTAACTCATTAAGGACAACCCTCGAAAATTGTTGGCGTTTCCCACTCGCCAGATACCGTTTCCGGGGGGGGGGGGAATAAAACTTTATTATTTAATATTTACCATGTACCGCTACATTATTCATTAGCCCAGTTTATATTCTGATAGTCCCTTATCGAGTTGAAGATGAAAAATAATTGATTAAAAATAATCAAGCTGGACTAGGCTGAGTGTTTCCTCTTGTGGCCACTAACATGGCGAAGTCCCGACGAGAAATACCATTTGTCTATTGCTACACCAGGGTTGAAATCTTCTAAGGGTGGTCCATTTACTGCCAGCTGCATTAGATCTCCTAATGAAGTGATGTCCAGGGAAAGTCTCTGTTTCACTTTTATCCTGTTAACAAAGCTAAATCCTCGTTCACAAGATGCTGTTGTTACTGCCATGCATGCAACGCCGTAAAATACTTTCTTTAGCTCACCAAAATGCTCAGGAAACTTGTACAGAGTTTTTAATAGCTCACCCAGTCCTTTTGAAGTTATTTGCTCTTCTTTAACCATCATTTTTAATTGAAGCCATTCCGATAGCAAAACATCCTCATTTATATCACCAGTAATAAAAACATGCGCCAATTGAAGAATCTCCTCATTGCCATATGCAGTTAGGGTGTCATCTTGAGGAAGGCACAAGAAATCCAGAACGTGGCACTTGGTGCCTACTACAGTCTCAAGTGTATCAAGACGGCACTTCAAGTAATGAACTGTGCTTTCGATCAGCTTATTACGGATTGATTTGTATTCTTCCTCCCCTTGAGACGTGTTTGTGAGAACAATTCCTTGGTCACCTTTGTATTTTGAGCAATTCAGTTTCTCTGAGTCTGAAGTGTCAGAAAGGAATTGTTTCACACTGGATCCTTCAGATGAAAGCAAGAACTGAACCATTTCCACCGTTACCATCATTGACGATCGTACCTGTGAGACCAGTAACTGTTTCAACTGTAAAACTTTACAAAATGGCTCTAGTTTCCCATACAGGTCAATCAAAAAGTTTAGTGTTTTTACAAACTTGTATGATGTAAGGATTTTTAGATAGCCTTTTGCTCTAGCTGCATCCGTAGCTTCTCCTGTTGTAGCTTTCCGGTTCGTTATATCCTCAAGATGGATGACCAGAGGTACGAGATCACGCCGCAAAGCTTTCAAAGCGTCAGATTTACTACATAGACACCGTACATTATGAATATTTCTGAGTTTTACTATCTCACTTTCTAAAGTTTTCGCGGTGTTTTTAAGCTCATGGAGGCGTTTTGAGGATCGTTTGTAAAATTTGTATATGTTCTTCACAGTTTCGTCAAGCTTTTCTAGGTAAGGGATGGAATTGGCAGCATCAAGTATGGCCAATTGTAGACGATGTGCGGCGCAGTGAATGCTAATTAAATGCGGAGCTTCTTCTTTCAAACGAAGTACGAAACCTGACTTTGAGCCAATCATAGACGACGCCCCGTCAGTTCCCACACTAACCATGTACTTTTCTCTTCTCCAATCAAGCCCTAAGTTATCCAAGAGCCCAGTAACAGCAGTGAAATACGACTCTGCCCTACCGCTCTCGAGAGGCACAAGGCCTAAAAGGTCTTCTCTTATCTCCCCTTCACACACATAACGAGCATAAACAATCACATGTTCCTCAGCACTTCGGTCCGTGGAACCATCAATCAAAATACTGAAACACTGAGCATTTTTTAGTTTTTGAACCACATCTTCTTGTAACTGTTTAGCAATAAAATTAATGAAAACTTGGCAGTTTTTATCGTTTACATATTGTTTTGTCTCCACATTTACACCTAATTTAGTTGCAAGGGCAACTTGCTTAGGGAAGTCAGTGAATGGTTTTTCATTGATGCCTATAAAATAGGCTATGTTGAATAAAGTTGTTAGATGCTCAAACATAGAAGACTCTATTTTCTTAATACATTTGGCAAGAGGAGCTTTTCCTGGTTCTGACTCTACTTCAAGACGCGTTAAATTGCCCATATGTACTAGGCTTTTACCATGAAACACAAAAGTTTCCTTTTTCATGGAACCAGAAAATCCTGCTACCCATTTTGGGTCACTATTTTGAGGGTATTTAGCGCATATAGTACATTTTGCGCGGTCGGAATCGTAAGCTAGCCAGGGGAAGATATGCAGCCAAGCTCTTTGAAATTTTCGTTTCCCAGAGGAACCGTGAGTAGGCCTAAGTCCACTAGAACTCGCGTTTTCCATAGTAGGCATTTCAGTTTCCCTACTAGGCCCGGCACTTAAATCTCTAGCAATAAACGTCGCACTCGCAGACTCACTAGGCGTCGTCGTACTGACAGTAGAACTTTTTTTAAAGAAATAATTAAGTTTAATCTGTTTCATTATGAATAAAATAACACACGAAAAATAAAATACACGCTGAACACGATCTTAGAAATTGAGAATACTCTTAGTACACGAAACAATAAATCACACGCGTAACACATCCGGTCAACTCAACAATAATTAGCAGACTGTACAACTTGGAAGGAGTGACAAAGGCCGGCGGCCCGCACAGAACGGCGTGAAATTTCCGCTCCCCTCGCTCAACAACACTATTTTGTTGGACGTGTTTTAAGATGTTTATATCCAACAGAGCAGTTTTGTTTATAAAATTCACACGGTGACAGCTAACTGACGGCCTATGACTTCAACACGCGCCTTTACTAAAACAAAAACATGACGTGTTTTGGTTTCTTTTTTCCATTTTTCATTCTTTCTCTCCTCTTTTCTCCTTTTTTTCACAGTCAAAACCCACTCGCCACTGGCGAGTGGGCGAGTGCAATTTTCGAGGGTTGATTAAGGAGTTATTTTTCTTTATAACATAGAAATATAATTAATGTAATTTAGAAATTTAAGATGATCCATTGTTGTACTTGTTATCTTGTAGTGAGAAGGTATTGTTGAAAAGTGAAAGCTGGAACTTGCAAAAGTGTCTATATTCAAATTTGATTATGTAAAATAAATAAAAAAAGCAACCGTTTTTTGGAGAAAATAAAAGACAAAATCTAAATTATATATCTAAATTATATCTATATTATTAAAGTGACAACCTTCAGTGGTTGTATATGGAAGAAGAACATAGTGATACTATGGTGATGCCTTAAGACTGCTTTATGAACAGTGATAATATGATTATTAATGTTTGTAATGTATATTAGTTTTTATAATGAGGATTTTGTATGTATTAGTAAATATGTATAAATTGATGATTTTGGGGCAGTTACAAATGTAACTATATACGACACTAGGTGTCAAACCATTGCGATTACCTACATTTCGGGCGATCTTGGCCTTACCAAACCAGATCGTGGTTTTGGACGACAACCAGCTGTGGGCAGAAATTGTAAAACCTGACCATAGTTGGTTGCCTTTGAAATTGGTTCAACGTAGAAATTTAATGGGGTTTTAAAAAGGGGAATCTAAGATTATTTTTGAGCACAGGCTATTTTCACCCAAGTAGGGGTGGTAGACCTTAGGGGCATATATTAAGATAATAAGTAGAGGTACTTACCTTGAAGTTTTTGTAAAGCTGAAGCAAGGATGGGAGAGAGAGAAAAGAAAAAAGTGCTCACCCCTTCTGCCTCAGTCCTTGTGGAGGCAACTGAACGCAACAGTTCAGGGGGGAAATAGTGTGTGTGGAGGAGAAAAGGGGATGATTATTAACAGCGCCGGATAAAAGAATTTCTGTTAATAATAATAATAATATTTTATAAAAGAGAAATGTCTCAGAATTGTAGAAAGAGGGAGATATAGATAATTTTATTTGAGTAAATTTTGATTACGTGTTTAAATATTTTGAAAGTATTATTGCATTAGTCTAAAGATTTGTATTTCTTCTTGTAAATGGGAAAGGATTAATTATTATCGATTGGAGTCGAAAAAATTTATAAATGTAAATGGTAGTGAAATAAGAGAATGGAACGTCTGTATAATAATTCTTGTACTAGGTGTAATAATCCTAGGTGTTATGAGTTACAGAAAATCCAGTGCTTCTTAACACAAACCAACACATAGCTAAGGGGAAACAAATCGATTAGGGATATGGTGTTATACCAGGCCACTATTTTAATATTTTTGATTTGTTGTTTCAGTGTCGGGTGATGCTGTGATGGCGGTCCTGAGCTGGCCCGCGCGTCAGAACAGGAGCGTAAAGCGCCTGATTGGCCTTATGGTGTTGGGATCTCTCCGGAGAAGTCCAGTAAGTTCATGCAGGTACTGTCACCATCATCGGACCACAGGGTGAGTTATTGTTTTTTTTTTTTTTTAAACAGTAAGAGGGTTGTGGCGACATATCCTAGCTGATCCCTTTAGGAAGTATGAGTGTGTCAATGAGAGTTTTTATGCTTCATCATAAATCCTCTCATTGAGGGGGTTTTGTAACAGTACAATTCTGGCCCTACTGTAATTTGGGGAATAATCAATTTAAAACGTATTTTTATTGAAAGTCACATATAAGAAACTAGTAAGGTTTTATGAAGGTTTGCAACTGCGCAATGTCGAGTGGACAGAATTTGCTTCAAGGTCGAGAATATACACACAGAAACAACAACGTTATTTTGCATACTAATGTGTCAACAAGCTGCACCCATGTATACGTCATCCAAAAGTATGCAACCACGCAATTTATGTGCTTGTAAACAACTAAGGCGTGGATCTCTACACAAAGAGACTGGTGACGCAGCTCCTCCCCACCTCAGTATTGAAGCATTGAAGATCGTTCTTAGTCACGAATCATCACTTATGCCGGCCGGCCATATATCAAAATTTTATAAAAACTAAGTCTCGGATGTCCGTCAATACAATGTAAAAAGTGAATCATTATATATAAAAAACAAGTAACAGTTCAACGTAAAACCATGTAAAATGTTACACAAAGTACGGTAAAAGTTTTAACACCTATAGTGCGAGTTTAGCGACGGGACGTCTGGAGGACTGATTTCAGCTAAGTGACAAATGGGGGGTATTAGAAAAATATAAATAAGGGTCAATACAAAATTTCAGTTATAAATGAGCTCAATTTGGGGAAAATTAAAAGAAAATTGTACCAAGAATGCGAGCGTGAGTGAATGAGAGAATGTCTAACTACATTTAATAAGTGCTGGGTTGTGAATAATTTTAATAATGATATCATAGAATATAATTGAATATGTTATTTTGGAGGGCTATTGAAATGTTTAAGGGGAATTTTAATTTTGAATAATGGAACTGCGTCTCATGGCGCAATGCCTCATGGCATATAGTAGCGTGCTTGTTTTCGCACAGTAGAGTCTCATTCATGTACGTAATATGACAATAAAAGGTAATGTCATTGGTAAACATTTCAAGCAAGAGTAAATTATTTCAGATAACACATTCCGCTACTTCTGGTTCGCTTAACCGAATTCTGCCCTTAAAGGTAAGCAAATCTAATATTTTCTTGTATTATCACAAGATGGCGCCTGAACAAAATGTTGAATAAAATTATTAATATTACATATAATAAAAAGACATTAAATAATTAATATAACACCATGGGTTCATTATCGACTGTACAGGAATGTTCCATATTTCAAAACACTGCCCCCTCCTATAACCTGTTTGTCCCGAATTGGCGAACCGTCTCTGAAGTAATACTTTCCCAGGCAATTTAGGTGGATGACCTTGAATTTTCCCTGTCCTTTCTGTTGAATCCAATAAACAACATTGTTGTTTCTCTTTTTCACAGTGTAAGGTCCTTCCCAGTTACTGTGAAGTTTAGGCGTGTGACCACAACAGCGCTTTGGGTTGTACAACCAAACCTGATATCCCTTTTGGAAACCCACACTATTGCTGTGAATGTCATACCAGGTTTTCATTTTCTGTCTGGCTATCTTCAGCTGTCCTCTTATCAAGCAAATCATTTCTCGCAGTTGGTCTTCTTATTGCAAGGAAGAGTTCTGTGATACTTGAGACTGAGTCTCAGCTGATCCGAACATTAAGTCTCCAGGAAGATGGATCTCCTCCCCAAACACCAATTTTGCTGGAGTCATCCCGGTTGTGTCATGTACTGATGACCTATACGGCGTGAGGAATAGTGGTGTATGTTGATCCCAGTCTGTTTGGTTCTCATCAACAACCTTCAAAAGATGCTGCTAAAGTGTCCTAATGAACCTATCAACCATTCTGGCTCACTGAGGATGAAGAGGCATTGTCCTGCTCTTTCGAATTCCAAGTAGAGCGATATAATTCTTTAAACACTCCTGACTCAAAATTCCTCTCTTGATCCATATGAATTTCCATATGGATTCCATAATGGCAACAGAAGTTGTGAACTAACACCTTTCCCACAGTGGTAACCTCCTGACTTCAAATTGTATAAGCTTCCACCCACTTATTAAAACAGTCACCTCTAACCATGATGTACAGGCTTCCATCGTCAGTTACTGGGAAAGGTCCAGCAATGTCTATGGCAATTCTCTCGAATGGCAGTCCAACATTATACTGTCTCATTTTCCCCCTGCTTCTGGTTTGTGGGCCCTTACTTGCAGCACATATTTCACATGACCGACACTATTCCTTTACGCCCTGATGAAGGTGAAGCCAATTGAATCACTTCCGAATTTTGTCAAGGGTTTTGTTAACGCCAAGATGGACCTCCAAACGTTCCATCATGCATCTCCTTCAAAACAGACTGTACTTTACTTCAGAAAATTATCAGCTGCATAAACATGTCACATCCATCTGCACTTTCCCAAGCCCTTTTCAGCAATCCGTTCTCCAAGGTAAGAGATTCCCATTGTGCCCAGTAGCCCTTCAGCACTTCAGAACCATGGCAGACATCTTGCCAATCCGGGTGGCGTCCTTCCTCTTTTATTGTCAAGATCAGTGTAATGTCTTCATCAGTCATTTCTTCTTGTTGAAAATCTTGTGCCATCCAGCTGTCTGCCAGGAAATTTAAAATGATGGTTTGAACATGTTCGCTTGCATTCTGTTCTTCCTTTCTGTGGCAATGTTGGAAGTCTTCCAAGCATGGTCTTCGATAAAAGGTATCTGCATTATCATCCAGGTGCCCTTGCCTATGTTGTACCTTTAACTCGTATTCTTGCAGATGTTCGAGCCACCTTGCAAACTGCCCTTCTGGATTTTTAAATCTCAAGAGCCATGCAAGCGTGGCACAGTCAGTGCATGGTGAAAACTTCCTCCCATAGAGGTATTTATGGAAGTACTCCAAAGCTCGGACGCTTGCCAGCAACTCTTTCCTTGTAATGCAATATTTTCTCTCTGGTTTAGAAAATGTCTTGCTGCAATACGCTATTCTCCTTTCTTCACAGTTTTGGACTTGAGACAAAAACTACTCCTAGACTTGTATTGCTTGCGCCTGTGTCTATGATGTACTTCCCTTTGAAATCTGGGAAAGCAAGAATTGGCTGTAAACATAATACAATTTTCAAAGTCCTGAATGCTTGGTTACACCCTCTTGACCACCGGGAGTTTCATTTATTTTCCGTTAGCTCATGCAGTGGTTTGGCAATAGTAGCGAAGCCTTCCACAAAATGTCTGTAATATGAGCATAACCCCAGGAAACTCCAAACTTTGTGTTTACTCTTGGGAACTGGCCAGTCTGTTATGGTGTCTACTTTATTGGGATGCATACTAACACCCGCTGCCAAGATCAGATGGGCCAAATACTGTACTCCCTTCTGGAACAGAGAATGCTTCTTTGAGCTCAGCTTCAGCTGGGCACCATGAATTCTAAATTAGAATCTCCTTAAGGTCTCTGAAAGTCTTCCTGATGACTATGACACCATCTAAATAAACAAGGCAAGTTTTCTATGCCATGCCTCGGATGACCAGATCCATCAATCTTTCAAATTTTGCTGGTGCATTACAGAGTCCAAATAGCATGACGTTAAATTAGAATAGGCTACTTGGGGTCAAGAAAGCTGTCTTTTCCTGTCATCTTGATGAAGACCCACTTTCCAATATCCACTCTTCAGGTACAAAGTGGAAAACCTCTGAGCTCCAGACAGTGTGTCGAGTGTATCGTCAACATGAGGTAATAGATAGCAATCTATATTTGTCACCTCGTTCAACTTGCAGTAGCCTTCGCAGAAACGTAATCCACCGTCCTTCTTCCCTACCAGTTCTACCAGAGAAGACCAAGCACTTGATTATTCCTTCTGTCAACATGTCCTGTACTAACTGAGACATTTCCTCTTGCTTAGCTAATGGAGGTACCGGTGTTGCATCCCTGGTATTGATGCAATGTTGCAGGCCCACCCAGAGGAATTCCAGGCCCCTAGACAAACCAGATTGTGGGCCCCTCAGGCAACCGCCTCTTCACCAAAAATGCGTGTATATGTGGTTTTATATACACAATTATATATTTTATTATATAACTTTAATGATGGGTGTTTGTAATGTTTTTTAGTTTTAAATTAATAGTGATTTAGTGTTGTCGTTGTTGTTGTAGATTCCTCTCGTTGTAATGTGGTTGTTTAGTATTGTATATAATTATTTAGTAATGGGTAAATTGTAATTAATGTTTATGTTTAAAAGAGGATTAAGATCACTAATAATTCGCTGTATTCACCTCCCCACTTACCATCCGTGAATGTCTTCAATCTTCTTGATGGGCGGTTCTATCACACTGTAAATACATTTATAATACACAGATATTTTGTTTGAATATCGAAAAATGCACATTAAATAAAATAACACTGATACTCAATTGTAAATTGAATATTCAAGTATCAATCGATTGAATATTGCCGCCACCTTGTGAAATAATTGTTTCTAAAAAATAAGTTATTTACATCTATTTGATAGAAATGAAGACTCTATATCCACTGGTAATAAATTGAGGTTTTTATTGACATTAGTGAAATTTAGTAAAAACTCCTTTAAAACAATTAATAATGATTTTTTTTAAAAACAACAACAAGTTAAATAAATTCTGAGACTTCTTCAGCTCAAGGCTGGTAACACTGTTACAATGTACGATAATATGGTAATTTAGGTTATGTCCACTTTGGTTATTAGTATTACCAATTTTCGTGAATCCTTTGAATATACATAATACAAGATATAAAGATGTGTTAATAAATAACAATATTTACTTATTTATTATAATTAAAAAGACAAAATTTAAAAATTATTAACCTCAATACGATAGTCAAACTATCGTACGGTCGGCTTGTGGCCTTCTGAAGCTAGGATCTGTAAACACGTGCTTTTAACGTTGCACTATTAAAACAATATTACTGGTTTACTTGTTATTATTATTATGAACTGGAATGAGAAAAAAAAAACAAAAAAACTCTTATTACTGAGTCTATTTATAATAATCATTTATGACAGAAGTGATTCTCTGTGGCAAACAAATATGTTCTGGTTATAGGTTAGTTTACCTAGATGATAGTAAGTTACAAGGTAGAATAGTTAATATCATATAAAAATCTTAATACTATTTTTTACAAACACTTTATTTATTAGTAATAGGATGTAAAATTAGCAGTAACGATAGTTCTCGCATAATAAGTTATTATTTTTCAAGACTGCTGAAATCATAGTCAAATAAGCGACTATATTTACGAGTAATGGCGTGCGGTATATAATATTGATTCCGCTTCTATTTATTATTCTTTGAACATAAAAATATAACATCTTTTAATTAATTGTCGTCATTAAGTTGGACGAGAACTTTATTCATTTTATTCTGATAATTATTCATCGTTATCGGTTATACACTCAAGCGTGTTTACTTGACTAGTGCAGTCAACAATAATTTTCGTTAAACTAACGAGAATTATTTTATCAATATGTTTTAAAATTGTTAATGTATAATACTCCCTGTTTCCTTCACATAACATGACCTTTATTATACACTGGTCATGTCTTTTGTTTCACTATTCACTCACAACACTGTCACACGATAATATGGGTGTTCAGTATAGGTTAGTTATGGTTACTTTACTGGGGTACGCGCACATTTTAAAAATATGTCTTGACGACTGTCACAAGCTCCGCTCGCTTCTGTTGTTGAAAGACAATTAACTCATCTCGCTAAAGCGTCTCTTTTCGTCTGGTGAAATCGGGTCATTCTATTGGTTTAGACGGTGATACTCTCTACCCCAAAGGTCTTGGTTAAACAAATATTTTAATTTTTTAGCGTCACTGCTTCGGGTTCGAGATTATTTATGACGTGTACATTGACATTCGAAAATGATCGAAAATCTTATAATGTTTATAAGTTTCTTATTATTAGTCAGATTGTCATTTGGATAGTGGCATTAAATTGCGGACACTTGTGTCTTTAATTTAAGTCCAAACAAGTAATAATTACGTCCATTAATAATTCACTTCACTTTCTTCAAAATTCATACAGTGGTTCTTAATACAAATAAGTCCTTTTCACTATATTTTGTTGTAATTACATCTTAATACTTATGATTAAACATTTTGAGTCCATTTCTCATCTATTCTACTACATAATATTAATATATTTACAGTTTAAACAAAATGTACTAATGGCGTATAAGTCAAATGTCCGATTGTTGATATTTACTTATATCACTATTATCCCTTATTCTACTACATATTTTTTGTACTATAACATTATTAGGTATATTTATATACATTTGCTAATACTTTATTTTGGTAAAATGTTATTTTGTTTACATATATAGTATGGTTCAAAATACATTATGCTCTCATCTCGCCATTTTGTCACTCTTATTTAGTTATTTTACCACATATTAGATGCATTGTTAATAATCAAAATTGTGTACAAATGTTGTACATGGTTAGTTTAGTGGATTCACTAACCTTTTGTTAGCTAAAATTTCTTTAAGTTCTTGTATGGTGGTTGTTTACACCTAGTCCTATGATTGCAGTTAGTTAGTTTATTAAATTCCAGTCATTAAATTATTTGTATAATACTTGTGAGGTGTTCTCATAGTTGTCTCTAACTACTGGTAACATTTCTTACATTCTCTTTACAAGTTTTGTCAATGTTTTTTGACTAACTCTATTGTCACATTGGGGTTCTGTCTAATTGGTTTATTGTTATTATATTTAATCTGACTCATTAGTTGTGTCCTTCAGTTCATATGGTATCCATTGTCTTGTATATTTATTCTTATTTGGTCTCTATTTGAAACAATTATGGATAATTACTTTGTTTAATTATTGTATATGATTCTATGTTGTAGGTCCAGTTCATGTGAGGTTATGTGTCATTTGTTTGACAACAATATGCTTCATAGTTTTTGCAGTATTCATCTTAAATACGGTCATGTCATTATGGCATGTTACTACAATGGTTTATTATTATGTTTTACACATTTTACACTATATGTTTATACAATAATACTTGGTTTTTTAATCTAATTATGTTACATATTTTGGTGGGTTGTAGCTAGGCTTTGGTACATTGATCTGTTTCTATTCAACAAATTAGTTTGTTTACTACTTAACTGCTTTAACATTTATCTACTTTTTGTCCTGTGTTGCTATGACATTCAGGCACATTTCATATCAAGGATTATAAAGCTTTTATTATTGATCTCTATGAGCAATTAATTCACTTTTCTGTATTATATATTTGGTGGTCTTACTGATTATATCTGTGTTTTACAATCTTGGATTAAACTTGGTACACTAATTGTTTGTGTATTTTTCTTGTTAATCGTTGATTCTTTCACTTATAAATGGTTATTCACTTCCCTCAGTTATAAACACTTCACTAATATTGTCTGTGCTGTTTACTTGGGGTAAATGTTATTATATCATTTGTTGTTACACTTATACTAAGTATTCACTGTCAATGTTTGTGATCACTTATTGAGGTTCAACATTTGGTTTTTTATTATTAATAGGCCAATAATCATTATTCTTATTCTGGTCACTACATTGATTGTGATGCTTTCCATATTTTGTGAATGTTGATGTCTTGTACTGGTCATACATAATCTTCATTCTTCATGGTACATTTCTTCCTCTTCTTCTTCTTCTTCTTCTGGTTAATTGTTTGTCATTTTTGGTGCTTTTCTTGGTTACTCACTATTTGTAATAATTCATGTTCACTTAATATTCTTCTACATTTTCACTCATTATTATGATAGTCATTGTCCTATATTTATTTCATTATTATAACAAATTAGTCTGTTTTCTCACTATGGTGATTGTATTTGATATGTCTCTTTCTTATGATGATAATCACTTTCGGCATATCCCCTCACTATTTTGATCTATTGGGCCTGTTTGCTAACGTATTATATTGACTCATGGTATTTTCTCTTTCTTCTTTATACTCGATGATATATTCTTATTACTCTTCTTTCTTCTTCGTTGGGTTGTTTTAATATTATTTATTTGTAGATACACACTTTGATTTTCATACTCCTGTTCCTGCCTCCATGCTTGATGAAATATGTTTATGTTATTCTTCTATTTGACGTATTAGACATTTTTTATGTAACTGTTATTTTGGTACGTTACAATTTATATACATTACAATTTATATAATATGTAATACTACGTTATATAATGTGGAAAAAGTGTTACACCATTACAGAACATTCTACATGTTTCTCAGTTCTTCCAAATTACCAGAAGAATCCATATCAAATAAAAATAGCTGAAGTAGAAAAATCTGTCTTAAGTGTGGAAGAGCTATGTCAACAAAAATGTCTGCAGTAGAAAACTCAATGGCAAAAATACAAGAACAAATTAAAAGTGAAGTTGAGCAGTTCACAACCAAAACAAAATTCTGAACAGACTGTACCAATGATAAAGACAGAAAAAGACACAAAAAATAAATCAATAGAGAAAGTCACTTTGCCTGTAGTAGGGACAGTTCATGTCAAAGCTCCAGCCTTTGACGGAAGCAGTCACTGGACGATCTATCTTCACCAATTTGAAGCTGCTGTATGCGCAAATAATTTGTAATGGTACAATCATGGTACATTTTATAATTACCTTAAATATGGTAAATAAAACCATAAATATTGTATTTTTTAGTTTGGTCATAATTAAACAAACATAATTCATAATAACCTGTATGAATATATCGTGAGTGGACTGTATAATATTTGCCAGGATTTGGACCGATTCATAGCAAAAAAACCGTGAAGCATCACAAAAAACAATATGTAATTTGTTGCGATAACAGTGACGATCCTTGATTACGTCAGCGGCCGAGAATGTGTTTACATCAACAACACGATGCTGAAAACAGCTTAACAAAGAACGAGTGACGTAGGTTCACCCCACCTCGGAAACAAATAACAAAGAATCGTCGTCATTTCATCTGCAACTGTGATCGTAGCCGGCTGGCAACTCTTTCACTAAAAAGTGAATTTTAACTTTTAAACCACTTATTGTGGTTAATAAACTATATAAACATCAAAAACATGTGGTGAAGAACGTTAAAAGTTCGGCTTCGTGTAGGCGTCATCGGCCGATGGATCGTCCCAAATAGATCAGCGTATAGAATCGGTCCGAGGAGTTACATGGGTTGACACGACGGTGCGCCGTAAACCGCAGTAAAACTATTCCGATTGTGCTAATCTGGACGATTCTAGCAGTGCGAGGAGGCCTACACGACTTTGGTGAGAACGTTCCATCAACACAAATATACGTATTTATTTTCACATCAACTTTATTTGAAATGACCAAATAACAAATAAATTCAAGTATTCAAAATTTCACTTTTTTAAAATGAGCTCATAACATAATAACAAATTGTACCATGAGAGAGAGAGAGAGAGTTTGTGTGCGTGAGTAATTTCTAAGTGCTGGGTTGTGCGCACCAAGATAACGATATGTAAGTCTATATTCACATAATTATATAATATTACATAATAACACATTTAATTTTACCTGTATTATGATTTTGGAGGGTTTAAAGTTTGTTTAATACTTACAAGAGTATTATGTAAGATGTCTATAAAATAAACAGGGTATATTATTGGTAACAATTTTAACCAGGTATCTTATTATTTCAAGCAACTTCCGTTTATCACAACTTCGCGTAACGAATTCCTGCCCTATAGTGTTTAACAATGACAACATATGTAATCAAGATGGCGCTCGACTTTTGAAAACATGACTGTAAGTTTAACATGTAATTTATCGTATATTTTTGCGCCCGAAAAGGGACATAACTATCTGTAACTATATAATATTAAAGTTACAGATGGCTGCCTGCGAACAGGGACTCTATATAATGTTATTTTATATAGAGTACGCCTAGAAAGAGAGTGGAAAAGTTGTTTGAGGTAATAAACGCAAAAATTGTAATACGTAAACATAACCCAATAGTTAGGTTATACAATTGTATGCATGTGTGTATTGTAAAATTGCAAATATGAGTATAAGTGATAATATTGCAATAGAAACCAGTACTGTAGAGGTGAATTTAACTAGTGAAATGGATGTTCGGCCAACTCCGATTAGTCAGATTGACGAAGCAGATACACCTGTATCTGTTATAAGTGTAGAAGCAGAGAAGGTTTCTACATCCATTTCAAAAATGTCAGAAAGTAAGTCAGACAGTACTGCTGCAATGATGCAACTATTATTAAACAAATTCGATGAACAGAGTGTAAAATTCGATAATTTTGACAAGAAACTAGATGAGCAGAAAAGCGATTCTAATATTAAATTCACAAATTTGAATAACAAATTCGATAGTTTTGATATCAAGTTCAATGAACTTAAGAATGAAATTCAATTAGGTCATGATAATCTGATTAAGAAGGTTGACAAGGTCATCATAAAATTAGACGAGAGTTTAAGTCTATTAGAAAGCCAGAAGGTAAATAGTAGTACCCAGCAAAATGCAGTACTGAATAATAACGTATTTAGAAATGATAACTCAAATAATGAATTGACAGATAGTAAGAATATTTCAGGTAGTAAGCATGTGGTGTTAGAAGATGATAATGAAAGTATTATGAGTGAAAATGAAATGTTTGAATTTATTGAGTCAGAAAGAAAGTTGAGAGAAAGTATTGTTGTACAAGGAGTGCAGGGGGTAGAATTTTCTTTTGATGTTGTGTTAGGGGGTAAAGACAAGTCTTCACGTAATTTTTATAAGGATAAGAGTTCCTTCAATTTATATTTGAAAGACGATAGGTCTACAAATAAAGTTTCTTTGTGTTTTAGTGTACCTAATAAGCGGTGCAACAATTTTATGTTAGGGACCCCTGCATATTTGGAGAGAGAAAGTGTATTTTGGTGTTATGGAGAGAAATGTATTAAGAAAGAAAGTATAGAGAGATATTGTGAGAGTAAGAGAGTAATAGAAATATTTAAAGTAAACAAAATTTACAGACAATTGTTAGAAAGGTTAGGGTTAGATAAGGTGGATGAAAATAAGGAATACGTACCTTATAATAACAATGAATTTGAAATAACAATAAATGAGAATAAAGGTATTAAGTACTTACCTGTGGTGGAAAACTATGAGGATAATTATAGAATAAATAACCAATTAATGACATATGAGATTATTGAGACAAACGGAACCCTACTCGATTGTGTCTTGAAATATTTGTTTGATATCATTTGTATAAATGAACATGAATATAATGTTACTATTCATAAAATTTATTCATTAAATAATAAATTAAATAGACCTAAGATAAGAATGTTATTCAACGATGGTGGATAGACTGTTTCAATTGTGTAATGAACATTAAATATATATGTGAAAAGTGGCATTGAATTGGACTGCTATGGATTGAGTTTGGTAAATAACAAAATAATGAGTTGGAGTGTATATTTTTCATCTTTTTATATGTATTTATCTATCAATGTATTTTTGATGTGTATTATGTATTACAGGTACACCAGTTTATGCAATTATTATGTATTTTAATAACATGTTTAATAATAATATTTTTGAATAATGGAATAACCATTAAAGAGTAATCATTCTTTATGACTAAAAAATTTATGGTACAAAAGAAAGTTGTACTTTGTAACAGAAGTAAATTGTTAATAGTAATAGAAAGTTTCTATTAATGAAGCAAATTATTAATTAATTGATAATGAAGGTAATTCCTTATGGATAATAATAATATTTAAATAAGAATATATATATTTGAAAGGTAAGATGTACTGTTATGAGTAGGTGAGAGATGAATTTTATAAGACAATTGTCAATGATTGCAGTAAGGTAGAATGTTTAAACAGGGATAGAGCCTGGGTATTGAAATAGAAGCAGGTGAGTTATATAATTAATGAAAATGGAGTTAGATAGTTAAGAATTTTTAAAGTAAATAATACAAAGAGAATTATTAGATATTTAGGGACACAGTAGCTAGTGATTATTAGTAAAGGTGTTTAAGTAAAGGTATAAACATATATTTGTGGTTGATGAATTCTGTAGTGGGGGTGAGGTGATAAAGAGTAGCCAACCAATAGTGTTGTGGCAGGTATTAGCGTAGTTTAAGGGAGTGTTTGCCGAAATTTTGGAAGGGCAAAATAATATGAATGTATATAGCCAGTTAGGGAACACCCAACCCATTGCAAAGACGAGCGGTGCCATAGGATTTAAATGAAATTAGTAAAGGTGTTCATAATTGAGATATTGGTGTCATGATAAGTAAATTTGGTGGTCAGTTAGAAGAAGGTGAGTAAAAATATAATGAGTATAGTGAATACAGGAGTCATCCAGACTAAACAAGGATAAGAAGGTGAAAGGTTAGGTAGTCAGGTAGGTAGGAAGTTTAGAATAGAAAGGTAATGAAATAATAATATTATAAGAATGTAATAATAAATTTAAAATGAATTTTATAATTATAATAAATAATAATTGATGTCTAATTAATGACTTAACTGAAATTGTAAAATTTTAACTTGAATGCAACTTCAAATAAATTAGGCAAATGTTAGTGCATATCTTATAGTGCAAATCTTAATCAAGATTAAAAATGAATAAATTATTTCAATGTATTAAATGTATCAATGTGTATTATTATGTAAAATGTATTATGTATTTATGTTACAAAATTTTTAACATGCTTTTATAATATGGAAATAATGTGTAAAAGGGATAAATAGAAATGGCGCTGTTAACCAGATTATTACCTGTTAATAATAATAATAATAATAATAATGTTTTAATTTTTTATTTTTTTTAACCATTCAATAAGATTTATAAATAAATAAATATACAGATTTATTAATTTTTTTATATCAATATAATTTGTTTTTCTCCAGGTTTGGGAGATTTATAATGTAATTTACATATTTTCAATTAGATTTTAATTCTTTTTATATCAAGGTGTTTATTTTATAATTACAATAATTATAAAAAGGAAAGAGATAAATATTATCGATAGAAATCGAAACCATTCATTAATTCAGGATTTGTTAATATGGAGAAGGGAAGTTCTTTCTAATTCTTGAGAGTTACGTTTAGTAGTATAAATTTTATAACTATATCTTAGTATTATAACTATATCAAGCCAACCCAGTGCTTAATAGCACAAACCAGCACCTAGCTAAGGGGAACCAGATCAGTTGAGGATAGAGTAATTTACCAAGCCACTATTTTAATATTTATCATGTATTGTTTCAGTGTTTGGTCCTGAGCTGGCCAACGCGTCAGAACAGGGGCGTTAAGAGCCTAAGTGGCCTTATGGTGTTGGGATCTCGAAGGAGAAGTCCAGTAAGGTCATGTAGGTACGGTCATCATCATCAGACCAGGGTGAGTTGTTATTTTCTTTTATATAAAATTGTAAGGGGGTTGTGGCGACTTATCCTGGCTGATCCCTTCAGGAAGTATGAAAGGGTCAATGAAAGTTTTTGTGTTTCGACACGCAATCTTTCATTGAGGGGGTTTTGTAATGGTACAATCATGGTACATTTTATAATTACCTTAAATATGGTAATAAATAAAACCATAAATATTGTATTTTTTAGTTTGGTCATAATTAAACAAACATAATTCATAATAACCTCTATGAATATATCGTGAGTGGACTGTATAATATTTGCCAAGATTTGGACTGATTCATAGCAAAAAAACCGTGAAGCATCACAAAAAACAATATGTAATTTGTTGCGATAACAGTGACGATCCTTGATTACGTCAGCGGCCGAGAATGTGTTTACATCAACGACACGATGCTGAAAACAGCTTAACAAAGAACGAGTGACGTAGGTTCACCCCACCTCGGAAACAAATAACAAAGAATCGTCGTCATTTCATCTGCAACTGTGATCGTAGCCGGCCGGCAACTCTTTCACTAAAAAGTGAATTTTAACTTTTAAACCACTTATTGTGGTTAATAAACTATATAAACATCAAAAACATGTGGTGAAGAACGTTAAAAGTTCGGCTTCGTGTAGGTGTCATCGGCCGATGGATCGTCCCAAATAGATCAGCGTATAGAATCGGTCCGAGGAGTTACGTGGGTCGACACGACGGTGCGCCGTAAACCGCAGTAAAACTATACCGATTGTGCTAATCTGGACGATTCTAGCAGTGCGAGGAGGCCTACACGACTTTGGTGAGAACGTTCCATCAACACAAATATACGTATTTATTTTCACATCAACTTTATTTGAAATGACCAAATAACAAATAAATTCAAGTATTAAAAATTTCACTTTTTTAAAATGAGCTCATAACATAATAACAAATTGTACCATGAGAGAGAGAGAGAGAGAGAGAGAGAGAGAGAGTTTGTGTGCGTGAGTAATTTCTAAGTGCTGGGTTGTGCGCACCAATATAACGATATGTAAGTCTATATTCACGTAATTATATAATATTACATAATAACACATTTAATTTTACCTGTATTATGATTTTGGAGGGTTTAAAGTTTGTTTAATACTTACAAGAGTATTATGTAAGATGTCTATAAAATAAACAGGGTATATTATTGGTAACAATTTTAACCAGGTATCTTATTATTTCAAACAACTTCCGTTTATCACAACTTCGCGTAACGAATTCCTGCCCTATAGTGTTTAACAATTACAACATATGTAATCAAGATGGCGCCCGACTTTTGAAAACATGACTGTAAGTTTAACATGTAATTTATCGTATATTTTTGCGCCCGAAAAGGGACATAACTATCTGTAACTATATAATATTAAAGTTACAAATTGGACAGAGAAATACAAGGCAGTTTCACTCGTTCTCACATTAAAAGGACCTGCGGCAGAACAACTACAGAAAGTGCCACCTGTCAGCCAGAACACCTATGCCGATTTGATAAAATCTCTGGAATTACAGTACGGTGATAAACAGCAACTGGACGCCCGGTAAACGTGTTTGGAAAAGTGGAGATACACCTATGCCTCGGTCGACTTGAGTTTGATCATTAAGTACTTGTTGGAGACATTGTGGATGAAGCAATTCTTGGTGTGGACATTATGAACGCATATGGATTTATACTTGACTTCAAAAACAATAGTTTGAGAATTGGAAAAGAAGAGGTAATGCTCTCCACAATGAATACATCAGAAAAATCGATGGACGTGATAAATCAAGTGGCCATAACTGTTCTGCCAAACTCCGAAAAGATCATCATAGTTAGAACTGAGGTAGATGCTAGAGGCAACCAGTGCACTATATTCGAGCCCCAGGTAGTCAGCACACTGGGCATACTAATTGCCAGAAGTTTAGTAAAACCTGACAAAACCAGAAATGGACCCATTAGAGTGGCGAATATTTTGGATCAAGCTGTCACTTTACAAAGGAATACGGTCCTAAGCAAATTGACTCCTGTGACCTGGGTAGCCGGAATGATGCAATGAAGATGCAGTACTATAGAGACATCCGAATTACCAGAGAAACTACAGGAATTATTGAACAGATCTTCTAACGACCTCTCAAGTGGTGAGGTAAAAGAACTCAGACAGTTTTTACATGAATTTAGAGATTATTTTTTAATTTTGTGCCCAGTCATTGGGAAGAACCTGTCTTGTACAACATCGTAACAATACCGGTGACACCACAAATATGCAAACTCCTCAAAGGCCTCCATTATCTAAGCAAGGGGAAATATCTCGGTTAGTACAGGACATGTTGACAGATGGAATAATCGACCCTTCGTCAAGTGCTTGGTCTTCTCCGGTACTCCAGGTAGCAAAGAAGGATGGTGGATTGTGTTTCTGCTTAGACTACCAGAGGTTGAATGATGTTACAAAGAAAGACTGCTATCCATTACCTCGCGTTGACGATACACTCGACACTCTGGAGCACAGTGGTTTTCCACATTGTACCTGAAGAGTGGATATTGGCAAGTGGGTCTTCATGAAGAAGACAAGGAAAAGACCACTTTCTCGACCCTAAGTGGCTTATTACAATTTAACGTCATGCCATTTTGACTCTGTAATACACCGGCAACATTCGAAAGATTGATGGACCTGTTACTCCGAGCCCTAACATGGAAAACTTGCCTTGTTTATTTAGACAATGTCATAGTCATTGGGAAGACTTTCAAAGACTATTTGGAAAACCTTAAGGAGGTTCTAACTAGAATTCCTTTTGTCAAAGGCTTCGCTACTATTGCTAAACCACTACATGGGCTAATATCAAGTAAACGAAACTTCCAGTGGTCAAGAGGGTGTGACCAAGCATTTAGGACTTTGAAAATTACATTATGTTCACAGCCAATTCTCGCTTTCCCAGCTTCCGAAGGGAAGTACATCGTAGACACAGACACAAGCAACACAGGTCTACGAGCAGTTTTGTCTCAAGTGGAAAACGGTGAATAACAAGTAATAGCGTATTACAGCAAGACGCATTCTAAAACAGAGAGAAACTATTGTGTTGCAAGGAGAGAGTTACTGGCAATTGTCCGAGCTTTCAACCACTTCCATAAATACCTCTATGGAAGGGAGTTTTGACTACTCACCGACATGCCGCGCTTGCATGGCTCTTGAGATTTAAAAATCTGGAAGGCCAGTTGGCAAGGTGGCTCGAACGTCTGCAAAAGTACAACTTCAAGGTACAATATCGGCGGAGGCGCCTGCATGGTAATGCAGATGGCTTATCATGAAGACCATGCCCAGAAGACTGCTGACATTGCCACAGAAAGGAAGAACAAAACACAAGCAAACATGTTCAAGCCATCACTGTAGATTTTCTGGCAGACGGCTGGATGACACTAGATTTTCAACAAGAACAGATGACTGATGAAGACATTGGACTGATCTTGACAGCAAAAGAGGAAGGTCGCCACCCGGATTGGCATGATATCTGCCATGGTTCCGAAGTGGTGAAGGGCTACTGGGCACAATGGGAATCTCTTATGTTACAGAAAGGATTGCTGAAAAAGGCTTGGGAAAGTGCAGATGGATGAGACATGGTCATGCAGTTGACGTGGACTGCCTTTCGAGAGAGTCGCCATAGACACTGCTGGACCATTCCTAGTTATTGATGATGGAACCTGATTCATCATGGTTGTAGGTGACTACTTTACTACATGGGTGGAAGCCTACGCAATTCCAAATCATCAGGAGGTTACCACTGTGGCAAAGGAGTTAGTTCACAACTTCTGTTGCTGTTATGGGGCCCCTATGGAAATCCATATGAATCAAGGGAGAAATTTCGAATCAGGAGTGTTCAAAGAATTATGCCGTCTACTCGGAATTCGAAAGACCAGGACAACAAACACCTCTTCATCCTCAGTCGGAAAGGATGGTTGACAGATTGAATAGGACACTTTAGCAGTATCTTTTGAAGGTTGTTGATGAGAACCAAACAGACCAGGACCAACGTATACCACTATTCCTCATGGCGCATAGGTCATCAGTACATGACATAACCAGCATGATTCCAGGAAAGTTGGTGTTTAGGCAGGAGATTCCTCTTCCTGCGGATTTGATGTTCAGATCACCTGAGACTCAGACGCAAGAGCCACAGAACTATTCCTCACTATTAGAGAACCAAATGCAAAAAATGAATCACTTGATAAGAGGATGGCTGAAGATTGCCAGTGATAAAATGAAAACTCAGTATGACATTTGAAGCAATATTGTGGGTTTCCAAGAAGGAGATCAGGTTTGGTTGTAGAACCCAAAGTACCGTTGTGGTCGCTCACCTAAACTCCAGACTAACAGGGAAGGACCTTACACTATGAAAACAAGTATCAACGATGTTGTCTATTGGATTCAAAAGGAAAAACAGCGAAAGTTCAAGGTCATCCACCTAGATCGCCTGGCTAAGTATTACTTCAGAGACAGGTTGCCAATTCGGGATGAACAGGCTTAAGGAGGGGCAGTGTTATGTAATGCGGAAAAAGTGTTACACCATTACAGAACATTCTATGTGTTTCTTGGCTCTTCCAGCTGTAAGGTGTGTGTGCGTACATATTGCTCCTACTGAGATGAAGGATAATTCATGACACTTGACACGCACCCGAGGCTGATCTAGATTTCACCAATCCGCATGCACTGTGTGCAAGGCCGCAATCAATTATGTTCTGGTGTTTTCTAGTAGCGTTCTTGACGCATAGTACTGAATATTCTGGTATCTCAGTGGGGTATAAATACAAGACTTCAGTGACGCTTAGTTCAGTTATTGTCAGGTGATTTACACAGTGCGGTTCGAAGTATTGTGGCGAAGTGTTATGTGTTTTATAATTGTGCAGGTAAATTTTAATACAACTGTGTTTTATATTAGTTGACATTATTAATGTGTGTGAACAATTTTATTTAATTTGTTGTAAGAGACTATCTTGTTGATTGCAAACTGCTTAATTGTGATAATTAAAGCTGGTGATTAGAGACTTAATTGGTGTCTTGTATTTTGTTTTCCACTGTACCTTACGACGATCACTAGACCGTCGTAACAATATATATTATGCGTGCGCGCACACACACACATAATATAACTACAAAATGGAATTTTTATACATGCTTTCTGATGATAAAATTCAATATTTTTATGTGTAACTCAGTTTTAGACCATCAACCCCAAAAAGGAAACGGGATGTGGATAGCTTAAGATTTTCAATGAGTGACCCCTCAACTATAAGAATTCCACTCATCATCATCTCTGTATTATTATACAGCAAAAATGAAATAAAGTAATAGTAAAAATGCTGTTATCAAAGCATTCAAACAGTGAAAATGAACCAAAAAACTGAAAAAATTAATTTCAGTTTAATAAAACAGATCTTGAAAACTGTTAAAAGTTAACAAAATTTTATTTCTTACAGACATAAATAAAAGTGGCAGAATGCTAGAATGCTAGTTTATTATAAATAATAGCATATAAAGTTCCAAATTACATTGAAAATGCATCTATACTGTAATTACCTACTTTACAAAATTAAGGATTACAATGTCTATTAACATACGGAATGTTCTATTGTCCTACAGCCTGGAAATTTATATCTTTTGGAGTTTTTCAATTTCAGATAAAATCAAAGAACTTACAATTTTATTTTTATTAGTTAACAAATAAAAAATGAAACAAGAAATAATCATGTAATAAGTTAAAATAGCCACAATTAAATTAATAAAAATATAACTTGCAAAGTGAGCAAACAGAGAACTATCTAAAATTAAAAAAGGATTTTTCTTGTTTTTTTTTTGTTTGCAAAATCTTCAATAGTATCACTGAAATCAACAGTACAGGTAAGATCAGCCTCCATAGCAAGAGTAGTTAGTCCACACAGTCTTTCTTGCTCCATTGCAGATCGATTGTAGTTTTTTATTCTTTTGGGTGCACTGAAAGAACGCTCAGCTCCTGCTACTGACACTGAAGTGTGCAAAATAAACGCATAGCTATGCACATATTTGGATACACCAACTCTAGTTTTAAGCTCCTAATTTTATTTATTAACTTAAATGGTGGCAAAATAGAAGTACCAATACTGACTGTATGAATATATTTTAGGTAAATAAGTTCTTCTATTAAAACTTCTGAGAGGTCTTCTGGAAAGATAGAAAGTAACTCTTGACAGGAATTGGCAATTGCAGTCTTGTCTTTATCCAGGTATTGCCACAAACACTGAAATATGTTACTAAGCTTCCTTGCATTATTGAATCTTTCACATAGCCCACTGGTAACAGAATCACTCACTCTATAGAAAACATCTATTCTAAAGTCTCTCTCTACTGCTTCATTTGTCTCTGAGCCATTGTTTTGTTCTAAGTCTTCATCAGACATTAATTCTCTATCTACTGCTTCATTTGTCTCTGAGCAGTTGTTTTGTTCTAAGGATTCATCAGACATTTTATAATGAAAATGCTTCCTCTTCTTCTTTCTTTTTTCAATGAATTCTGTTTCTATAGGCACTTGACAAGCCATAGTCTGTGCTACGAGTTCAGCTTCATGGAGAATAATGCCAAATTTATCTCGTAAATTGTTCATTTTCTTTTTAAGGCTGTCGATGTGAGACACTTCCTCATCAAGAGTGCTTCTCTTGCTTGGAGAACTTTGTTTCGGTGATCGACTGAAACCAGTATTTTAAACCAAATTGTGGCAATTAATATGTATTTAAAAGATTTCAGATACTTTTCAATTCCCAAAAGTTTAGTTTTACTTTCAGCCAACATATTAAGTTTCAAACATTCAGCTACAGCCCTATTTACAGCAGGAAGATGTTTAGCGAAAGGCTTTACGGCATCAACTCGTGCTGTCCACCTTGTATATGAAAGTTTCTGGAGTGAACATTTCATTTCTTTTCCAAGAAATTCCCACCTTTGTGGATACTTTGAGAAAAACTTGTATAACTGTTGCAAAACACCGAAAAAATGTTACAGTGTCCTCTCATGATTCAGCTACAATGACACCACATATGTTGAAATTGAGTGCTGCACAATTAGAAAATAAAGCATAGGTGTTGATTTCAGCTATGCGAGTTTTAACACTTTTGTACACTCCAACCATGTTCACTCCATTATCCCCCCCCCTAATGTTCCATGTTCGCTCAAGACCTTCCCCCTACAATGATTCAAAGGAATGCCATGCTTACCCAATTCATTTAGAATTTCATTTGCGACATCTTCTCCAGTTTTTTTTTAATTGCACTTTACAAAACTTAGGAATATCTCTGTAATTTTGTAGCCAGATTTGTTTTCTAATAAAAATGTTAAAATAAATGTTACCGGTTCCTCATGTGTTACATATGGTGTTGCATCCACTAATATGGCATAGTACTTGGCCTTTTGTCTTTTAATTAAATTTGGTTAAGAACTTTATTCCCACAAACGTCAACGAATTCGTTTTGAGATCTCCAGGCAAATAATGAGCTTGTAGACTTTTTTTATTTTCTTGGGATTCTTTTACTTTTGTAACATGCTCCCGTAGCAAACATTCATATTTAAATAATAACTCTATAATTCCTAAGAAATTTCAATTATGGGGATCACCAAGTTTTGAGGATTCACCCCTAAAAGGGAGCCCCCTCACAGCTAAAAACAAGATCACTGCTAGTAAACGTTGCAGTAATTCCTGCCAGTACCTTTTTTTGGGGGGTTAATTCCTCATCAAGCTGAGACTGAATACCAGTCCGTTCTTTTAAACGTCTTTCTATAGCTCACCACTTAATATAGCATTTTTGTGATGAGCATTAGTTTCATGTTTTGGGAGCTTATCATAGAGTTTTTGCCACCCTATCCCTTTCTTCCATCATTCCTCGCTAGTAGGAACTGAACACTTGCTATCAGTGAGCTCACTGGGAGAGCTTAACAATCAACAAGGAAAACAACAGAGGGACTGATTTTTTGTACTCCAGGATAACCAATCTCTTGGATGAAGTTCTTCATTTTGATTTTTTGTCTGTAAAACTATCCGAGGAAAAACTCTTTTTCCATCATTATGAACGTCTTCAGGAATAACTGGGCTAGTGCCTTTTCTAACAAAATTTCAATAATATTAATATTAGCGTTTGGGCAACCAGTCACCTAAATCCAAAAATTCGCTTGAGCATTCAACCATTTCATTTGAAGCCCTATTTTCTGATTTAGTGGTTTCGGTTTTAAGATTTTTAGGCTCACCCACATTTTCTAAACTAGGCCTACCTTGAAAAGAACCAATGTGTATTTTTTTGTCAGCTAAATGTATACTCCCTTCAGTAGGATCAGCATCTTCATTAAGCATTACCGATACACAATATTGTAACAAGCATTAAATAGAAAATTTTTATGTCTCAACTGTATCTAAAACTTAATTTTACTAAAAAAAATGTTCAGTCTACTACAATCAAAAATTTGAATTTGACGCATAATCACCAATAAAAACACATGTATGCTAATCCAATGAAAGTCTCCTAATTGTATGTTTAGTTGATTTATGTGTTGAATAACTTTTGATAAAAAGTTAAAACTACCAACTCAATCTATGCACTGTCAGTTATTTAAAATGTTACAAAAATATGGCGGTTTTAAATGAAATACACAACAAAAGATGGGCATGAAGGCTAAGAAGTTGTAAGAGAGCATTTTCCATTTCAATTTGCTCAGTGGGATCATCCTCGTCCAAACAGACTATGATACATTTTTGTTGAATGTACAATATAACACTTAAATTGACTGCATAAGTTACTTGACACATCAAAGTTTCTTAACTGAATACATTCTAAATTTATATATAAATTTATTCTGAATTCTGTTATTACTTAGTAACTCACATTATAGCCAAGATTCCTTGCCATTTCAATAGCAAGGCCAAAATTCAAAACATCTCCAGTGTAGTTCATGATCATCACCAGCACACCACCTAAAATAACAAACCAGAAAGAACAAATTCTCACTTGTAAATACCTTTATTTATTTATTTTTTTGCTTAATAGAAATTCCCTTCATCAAAGATTTATTTATGCCCTTGGCCAATAAATTTATTTATTATTTCACATATTTCAGCTTTCTCCCAAGGCAAGCCTCAGCTACTGGTCAGGTTGCAGTAGGTGGATAGCAGTAGTTCCATCAGATATGATGGGCAGTTGGAAATAATATTGTGCCAAATAAGCAATCCAAAACTGAGGTGTCAGCATTAACAGGGTGTGGTGGAGTGACCAGCAGCATGATCACACCAATTAAAAATCACAAGATCCTTATGACACCACATAAAATCCTTATGACAATGCTAAGATTAATATTAATTACAGGACTCATAAGAGCCTCGGATCTTGGATGGGAAATATGGATAAACAGCCTGGGCTAACAAGAAAGGACAAAGTTAAAGGGTATAAAGCCAGTTTGATATTAGCTACTTGGAATGTCAAAGGAGTTGCTAATAAGGAAGCAGAGTTAGTAAAGATATTTGATGAAAACAAGTTCAATTTTGCTGAAGTACCGGAGGCGAAGAAAAAAGATAGAGGGTCAAAATATTGGGAGCTATGCAATATTTTAAAGTGGAGTAGGGACAGCATCTAGAACTGTGTCAATTTTCGTTGATAATAAATGGCAGCAGCAAATAAAAGCTTATCAGTATATAAGTGTAAGATATTCTTATTGAAGTTAAAGTATGAGTAGGGTCACATAATTATAATAGGTGCCCTGAAGAAGATAAAGTGGAGGAAACAGAAAATATTTATATAGAAATTCATAAAATAATTGACAAACATAAAAATGATGAAAATTTTACTAATAGGTGACATGAATGACAGAGTTGGGAATGTCTAAGGGATCTGTACACATTTTTCCAAATGGAACCCAGCGAACTGCTACACTATGAAGTTGTGTAAAAGCGATTGCCTCATTATGCTCCAACCAGATGAAATTTTCAGTCCAGAAGTATAACTACTATTTATAATCACTTAGATCATATTGAAAAATGCTTGAAACCTATTCTAGATTCCGATCACACAGGAAAAGATGCTACCCTTTCCTAAGCTTCAGGCCATTTAAAGACATTAGTTAGTGCAAACTTCACTCTTTTGCTTAATTTCTTTAATAAAATTATGCTGATTGTAGAAATTTTATTTGGGCAGTTACAAAATGTCAGCAATAAAAAAACGTTTGACTGAGTTTGAACACAATATTCTAACATTTAGAAAAAATATTTATGTAGTAATTTGAATCTTCAGCTAGTACACCCCCACTAAGCGTATGAATGTAGATAAGAAGAAACAATGGAATAGGAAAGCTATAGAGGTATGTGATGAAATTATTACACAGATCGAAGAAAGATTTACCTTTACACGTCATCTCATGGCTACTTCTTTATTTGTATGGTAACAACTTTTCATTCCTACAATTAAAAATTTCCTGAAGAAATTTTCAAAAGTGTTATAAAAGAGTGCCCTATTTTTAACTCAAATAAACTTTGTTCAAAGATTTACTTTATACAATAGAAGAATTTTAAACACATCTGGAGCTGTAAATTTACTTTAGTTTATAAAGGCAAACACATTACAAGACACCTTTAGTGAATACATCAGCTGGAAATGTTGGTTATCAACCTGATGATGACAGCTGAAACTGAAAGATGTTTCACTACTTTAAATCATATGAAGACATTTCTCAGAAACAGTATGTCTAAGGACATACTCTCCACATTAGCTATGATCTTCAATGAGAAGGACTTAATAATGAATATACCAGATTTTCACCAGCAAATGATCGACAAAATAAAAAGAAAAGAATGGATTTACTGTTTAAACAATGTAAGTAGGCTTTTAATTTCATCCTATTTAAGCTTTGTTTTACCACTAAATAAATTTTATTGATATATAATTAGAATATTTCAACAGATGTAAAATAACACTTAACTAGCCATCACTGGCAGTATTACATAATTTCCACTACAACATGACAAACATCTGTAAAAGATATTAAAGTAATAACTATGAGATTTACAACTATAAAATATGTATTTCATATACATATTTTGTATACTCTGCGGTACTGTGCATTGCACAAAGTAATTTAAATAGTGTAGCATGACAGATTATCCACATTGTAATGAATGAAAAATGATCATAAATAAATTTAAAATAAACAGAAATCAAGGAAAAATACAAATAAAAACAAATAAGTACCACAGTAAAATGCAATCATAATTTGAAGAAATAAAAATAAATTAAAAACAACTAAGCAACACCTTAATGTTAAAATAAATTAACAACCAAGTAATGAAAAATAAACCAAAAAACTAAAATAAAGTAAGGAATTACCCAGGTAGGATAGGAGTAAGTAAGGAAAAACCCAGAAGAAACCGACACCCTTAATATCAGGACCATTTTTGAAGAAACAAGGTAGGATAGGAGTAAGTAAGGAAAAACCTAGAACAAACCGACACCCCTAATATAAGGACCATTTTTGAAGAAACAAGGTAGGATAGGAGTAAGTAAGGCAAAACCCAGAAAATACCGAAATCCCTAATAAAAGGAATGAAATTAGAAGAAACCACGTCGTAGAACAAGATAGAGTAGGGAAATACCCAAAGTAAACCCAGTAATAAAAGGATAAAACCCCAAAAGAGAGTCTATTTAACCGATGGAAGTATAACACATAAAATAACAAATAATGTAATATAGATATAAACAAAAGTGTCTAAAGGTAAAACTATAAGTGAACCAGTGGAAGTTATTTATATAATGGAAAAAACAAATCTTCTTAATCCTATATAAATAAAATTCTTGATCTGATAAAGACTAAAAAAAATAATTAGAGATAGCAGATAAGAATAACAGGGGACCAGTGCAAGTTATTTTATTATGTTAAATAAACTTCAAGTGTCTGTGTTTAAAGTTCTTAAACTAAGTGTATCTTAAACTGATTGGTACCTTTACACAACTTTAAAGTTATTGTATCAAATACAGAAATAGTATTTTGTAGAATGTTATTATAAAAAATAGACTACAAATGTTTTTAAGAAAGTGCCACTTTTTATCCAACAACATTCATTAAAATGATAGAGATAAAATAAGAGCAGGAAATATTTAAGTGAAGTGAAAAAGGGTACATTCCCCATATAAAACAAAACAGCTAAGACTGCACCAAAAGTAATTTTAAGAAATGATCTAAATAATGAAGGTACAGATGTGTTGTGTTTATGTTAAGTTCAATGAACTCAAGGCTGAAATGTCTGGGTTTGAATACAATTTTTTGTTATAAAATATTTGTTAAGAGTTAATAATTGTTATCAATGCTAAATGTTCATGTAGTTAAGTAAGGGAATTTTAATTAAAATTGTATTAGAATAGAATGTCAGAAGGGGTAGAAGCAAACTGTAATATCCATAAAACATTGTAAATGAACACAGTTAAAATTTAGGCAAATGGTAAATCTCAACAACCTTATAATTGATGAATAAGTCAAGTAAATTAATTAAACTGATGAAATTTGTATAACATAAATCAGACACAGTGTATTATAACTGAAACTATACTTTAGAAAGATATTGAAAAAAGGTATGAAAGATTATTGGAAAAAATGCAAATGTAATAACAGAAAAATCAAAGGGGGGAGTCCCAAATTAAAGAATAATATTTAAAAAAGATAACTAATTCATCAAATTACCAGGAATTAATGGAAAATAAACATTTTATTTCAATCAGGGATCTTGTTCAATAATAAATAACTTCATAAAGATTGTAAACCATTTAAAATGACAGGAAGTCAAAATATTAGGCCTACCTGTAAACATACTGTAAATAAGGCATTTTGAGATGGAAAACATTGTAAAAGTATCATATTTGGTATTAAATCACGTAGAATTAACTAGAGAAAGAGATTATGTATTAGGTATTTAATAAAATTAAATAATAGTAAAAATGAATTCAATCATATAATGTAAAAATCAGTTATGTAAGCGGAAATGCTATAAATTTAAAACAATGTCTTTTTAATATTAAATTGGCTAAGACTTTTCGGATGAAGAAGCAAATAGAACAGTTGATTGTTATACGTTGAACAGTACACATTTAAGCCAGCTCTCGCAAAACATTCACATATAGCGAAGGAGTGAAATATGGCGAGAGTTTAACCAAGTCGAATAATTTTGAAATCGCGAATTTTGGAAAAAACTTCAACAACCACTAAATTCAGTGAAATAAACCAGTACAACTATTGAATTAAACTAATACTGAACAGAAAAAAGTGAATTAACTATTAAAACACATAAAAACAATAATTCTGAATAGCGAGACGAAATCTGCCATTATCGACCTTATGGCATAAAGTGAATTAAAAACATTATCCAACACAATTTATCGAGGCGAATCACGGGACACTGATCCAGGACAACTACACTATCACCAGAGGGATTAATCACTGTTGCTGGGACGAGTAAAACTTGGAAAGGCGGCATTTATTTGAAGAGAATTCCTTGACATGCAGCCTTCGACAACATATGCAGCACGTAGCAGCCATTTTGAAATCCAGTGATCCTCTGCAGGCCCGCTCGCTTCACATCAAACCGAAATTGGTTCGAACAACATACTTTACTAAACATAATCATATCTTTGTATTTTTAGATAATTAAGCTTGTAATTGTAAGTGTTATACTTTTCAGACTTTGCCCTTTCTCTGACTATTATAATATAACGGCTCAAAGAACCTGTGAATTAATCTTAATAATTTATATAAAAGTAACTGTTCGCCCTGAGAGAACGAGTCGATAATTTAACTGTTGAATAATCGATTTACAATCGATCCATAATTAATTTTTTAATAAAACTTGGAATTCTGCAAAATTGATTTCTATTTATTTCTAAAACATATAAATAGAATAAAATAGGATAATATTTAAATCACGGACTACACGAAAAGCGGCAATTACCAAAGTGGAAGAAGCATACACTCAGAAGAAGAAGAACCGCAAATCGATTAGTACAGGAGACAATCCTATTAACGCAGAACCTAATTCTAATTACACGAAGTAATATAATTTGACAAAAACAATTTCAATAGAATTAAATTTACACCACAACAGTTTAAAATAATTAATCCAAAAACAATTAAAACATAAATTTTCAAAAAATAAACAAAATTTATTATTATTTGTTAACAAAATAAATATTGTTACAAAATTGGCGTCCAACTGAAGGGGCTTTAATTAGTGATTGATAGGCCACATAAAATAAGAAGAATAGAGCTTGGCAGCTGTTATCAAGTCGAGAAAGGAAGAAAAATGCCGAAACGAGCATTATTTAAGAAGAGGGCGGCAGATGCCGAAAAAGAGATTGAAGAAATAGCTATGGACGACAAAGAGGCAACTCCGGTGGAAGATATTGAAGGAAGATTACCTCTGGCGGAACCGGATCAACCCGAACAACAAAAGGAACAACCCGAGGTACCCACACAAACAGGGGATGTCAATCTCCAGGAGGGACAGCCCGAGAACACTACACCAACAGGGGATGTCAATTTCCAGGAAACCATGATGAGAATGATGATGGAAATAAATAAGAACATAGAATCCACAAAAGAAGAATTAAGGAAGGACATAGGAGAAACCAGCAAGGAATTGAAGGAGGACAACCAGTCTTTAAATGAAGAATTCAAATCAACGAAGGAAGAATGCAAATCAACCAAGGAAGAATTGGGCAATAAAATTGAGGATACAAATAAAAGAATTGAAGAAAACAGTAAGAAGATGGAAGAGAAGATGGAAGAAAACGGTAAGAAGATGGAAGGTGACTACCAACAGTTAAGGGAAGAATTAAGGGAGAATAGTAGGAAGATGGAAAGTGACAACCAACAGTTGAAGGAAGAGTTAAGGGAAAATAATAAGAAAATGGAAGAGAAGATGGAGGAGAAGTTGGAAGAATTGAAGGAGGATAACCAACTATTAAGAGAAGAATTAAGGGAGGTTAACCACGAAAATATAGACAAGTTAGATGAGAGGATAGAGTTGTTGAAGGAAGAACTGAACAAAGAAATCAACGATAATAAGGAATCTACAAATAAGAAATTAGAAGAAGAAACCATAGTAATAAAACAACAAATCATGGAAATTGACGAAAGATGTAGCCAGACTGAGTGAGAAGTACAGGGTTTTAAAGAAGAAGTAAACACCAAATTCACCAACATCGAAGAGCACAATAGAAGGAAGGTGGAAGAAAACCGAAGAGAAACCCAAGAAGAATTAGGGAAGGTACGGAACCAAGTCACAGAAAGGTGTGACGGTATGGAAGTTGCTATGACGAACATAACCAGTCAAGTGAGGCAGAACCAAGAAGAGATGGAAGTAATTCGGAACAGACCCACTAACATTACGGGTATTCCAATGAACGAGAATCGAGAATGGCTGAATTTCCGCCAGTATAAAAGGAAGCCGATGGAGTTCTTGGCCCGAATCGAAGAATATTTTGCCAAACATCGGGGCAATAGGTGGAGTAACAACCGGGAACTGTTCGACGAATCGTTCCGAGAGACGACGGACAATTGGTGGATGGCGAACCGGAGTGAGATCGCGGACTACCAGCAATTCAAAAACTTATTCAAAGCAAAGTACTGGTCGGAGACAACGCAGAACCTAATACGGGACAACATCTGTCATGGTCGATACAATACCCAAGTAGGTAACACTATGACCGCTTATTTCCTAGGAAAGGTGTGTCTTGCGAAGCATTTGGAACCGGCCATACCAGAAGAATGCCTAGTGAACAAGCTGTCATACCATTACGATGAAGACATCATAAAAGCGAGAAGGGGTAGCCAGATAAAGACGGTACAAGCGATGACCGAATTATTGGAAAACTATGAAAATGAAGATTACTATCGGCAAAGTAGAAGGAGGAATGATCAGCCGGAAATAAGAAATAATCAGTACCCCAATAACAGTAATAACCATAATGGAAATAACTACCAAGGGAACCGCAACAATTCAAAGTATTATAATAATAATAACCACAATAATAATAATAATAATAATTTCCAGAATAACCAACATCCTAATAGGAATAACAACAGCTACCCGAGTAATTGAAATAATTATTACCAGAATCCAAATAATTATAATAGTCAGAGAAATCCCAACCAAAATAATACCGAACGGTATTACAATAATAATCGGGGTTACCAACAAAATAACAACAACAATAACAATAGGGTTTCCCGACCCAGAGTAAATTTCATACGGGCCGAAGACAATAATCAACAAAGATATAGCCATCAGCGGCGGAACAGTTTCCACGATTATGATGATCGGCGGAGAAACGGAGAACGTGATGGTCCAAGGTACAATCAACATAGACGAAGTACCAGTTTAGATGATCCAGAACAGCAACCAAACCAAGAACAACCATTTGATCATTGTACAGAGCGGCAGGAACCCACTCAAAGTTTCCAGACTGACACCTCAGTCGGAACTAACAATAATAACAATGAAAATGATAATTTAAACGGGAGGAGGCAGTGATGAATGATCACGACCCTTCACTGCTCCTATCTCCTGGGTATCAACAAGAGTTGCAAGGTGCAACTGAAACTAATAATATTACAATCATTAGTTGTAACTATCTAAAAAATATCAGAAACGAACTATTGGAGGAGAACGATACCAGCCTCAATAGTCCAAATAATGAGATAATATACATAAACGCGGAAGTAGAAGGAATTTTCGCCCAATTAATGATTGATACAGGTGCGAACGTATCTATAATTAACACTATTGAATTGGAAAGAATCCAAAAGGGTGTGGTCAAACATTGCCAATATTACCAATGAGTAAAAAATTTAAAAAATTCTAAAAGAATGTGAGAACAACTTACAACCAATTATTTATGAAACTTAATTTTGGAAACGAAGAAATGGAATTTTGAATTATTATAAAAAATTCTAAAACAAAGTAAGAGCAACTTACAACCAATTATTTATGAAACTTAATTTTGGAAATTAAGAAAGGGAATTTTGAATAAATTTAAAAAATTCTGAAACAAAGTAAGAGCAACTTACAACAAATTATTTATGAACATAATTTTGGAAATGAAGAAATGGAATTTTGAATGAATATAAAAAAATTCTAAAAGAAAGTAAGAACAGCTTACAACTATTTATTTATGAGAATTAATTTTGAATGGAAAATAAAACAACAAAATTTAAAAAAGAAGATAAAATCAACTTACAACAAGTATTTACAGAAATAATTTTGAATGGAATAATAAAACCACAAAACCTAAAAGGAAGTAAGAACCACTTACAACCGATTATTTATGAGGAATAATTTGGAATTGAATAATTTGAATTTAGAATGACCACTACAAAGTAAGATCAACTTATCACAATTATAAACAGCATTTAATATTGAGTAATTATTGAATTACCAAACTCTAAAAAACTATAAGGACAACTGATACAAATAAAATGAATAAACTTGTCTTGTTTGTTCATCATCTTTTTTCACAGCACTACACTTTATATAATAATGAAACTTTCACATGTGAAACTTACTTGTCTTTTTCTGTAGAACGCGTTTCGGCGTCGTGTTCGCCTTCTTCAGCTTAGAAACAGACTGCCAGTACTTTGTAACGGTTATTGCTTGGAAGGTATAGTGGGGGTGGTGTGTAGAGGAAGGGGATTGGCGCAGGGATCCAAATTATTGTTTGTTTGTTGTATAATTGTGTCGAAAAGTGTATGTGATTTATATTGTAATTGGTAGTTAAGTATGTTGTTTGGTTGTGTTGTGTGGTGTTTGTATATTTCATACTGTTCAGCTGTGTTGAGTTTTCAACCTTTGGGTAAGTAGTGTAAAATTTCAAGATTAGTATCTATGTTGGTGTAGCTATGGTTATGTGTGTGTATGTGTGTGGCAAATGCAGAATGTATATTGTTGTTGGATAAGGCCTTTAAGTGTTCAGAATAACGGGATGAAAAAGATCTTCCCGTCTGGCCTATGTAGAAACTATTGCAGTTATTACAATTTAATTTGTAGACACCTGTTCTATTGTATTTGTCTATGTCCTTGTTTGTATCGTTGATGTGTTTTTTGATGGTATTGTTAGTTCTGTATGCTATTTTGTACTTGTGTTTTCTGAATGTGTTGGCAAGTTTGTGTGTGTTGGAGTTATGGTATGTGAGTGTGATGTATTTATTGTGTTGTGTGTTGATGGTATTATGTGTTTTGTTGTTTTTGTTTTTGATGCATTTGTGTAGTTTGTTTATTAAATTGGGGTTGTATCCATTTTTCATTGCTATGTATTTGATTGTGTTGAGTTCGTCAGTATAATCATGTGTACTTAAGGGTATTTTAGTGAGTCTATGGAGCATGTGGTTGAAGGCCGCATGTTTATGTTGTATAGGGTGGTTTGATGTGTTGTGTATAACCATGTCGGTTGTGGTAGGTTTCCTGTATATTTTGTACGTGTGTGTATTGTTAGTTTTGTTAATTGTTAGGTCTAGAAAATTTATACTATTGTTTTGTTCAATTTCCAGTGTAAATTTTAATTTGTGGTTTATCGTGTTTATGTATTTGTGGAAGTTTTCAACTTGTCTTGTGTTGCCTTTGAATAAGAGTAAAATGTCATCTACATACCTGTGCCAGTAAATGATTTTGTTGGTGTATTTGTTGTTGTTAATTATGTGGTTCTGTTATACTAATTATTCTAATAATTAATTCTGCTATACTAATTATATTAATTTCTGGAATACTAGCAGAAATATATATACCGTACACAACATACTTAACGACCAATTACAATATAAATCACATACACTTTTCGACACAATTATACAACAAACAAACAATAATTTGGATCCCTGCGCCAATCCCCTTCCTCTACACACCACCCCCACTATACCTTCCAAGCAATAACCGTTACAAAGTACTGGCAGTCTGTTTATAAGCTGAAGAAGGCGAACACGATGCCGAAACGCGTTCTACAGAAAAAGACAAGTAAGTTTCACATGTGAAAGTTTCATTATTATATAAAGAATAAACTTGTTTTGGAATGAAAATAATAAAACATTTATGAAATACAAAGAGAAGCAATGACCACATAAATAATATAATTAAGGAATTAATTTGGATGAAAACAAGAGCGAAATAATTTTTTGAAAAGAATAAATATATAATATAACTATGATCATAATTTGAATTTCAATAATAATAAAGACAATTAGAAGAATAATTGTAATAACATCAATCCAGTGGAACAATTCATAAGAACTAAGAAAAAAAATATATAATAATATATATGCTACCAATAACCAGAAGAAGATGGTACGAACAATAAAAGAATTAAAGAGAATTCAGATGAAAAAGTTTACTCAATAACTAAGTGATAACTATATCAACAGACTTTCCAACCATGAGAAAAATAAATATATTAAAAGAGCTTCCAACCATGATAAGAATAAATATATCAGCCGAGCTAACAAATAAGAAGAATAACTGAAAAGAAAAATAACTGAGATAGAAATATTAACAAATCTGAGCAAATACGAAGTGAGGTATCCAAGGATGTTTTTTATTAGTCGAAAAATAGACTATTTTTGTATAATTTTTATTAATGACTGTCTGTAGATAATTCCAGCAGTATTATTATGTTTTGAGCAGAGATGAATTTCCTCTGATCTCAATTAGTAGTGTAGTATGGCCAGCAGAGTATATGTAGCCGCAAGTGCCTCTCTGGACTGCCCCAGCTCACGTGTTAGGGAATGTTAGGGAATGAATATCCCAAGGATACAACACCAAGTTAAGGAAAAAATAAAAATAAATAATAATAAACCTCAGATAACAATAACTATCAAGGAAAAATCAATTTAAGAAAAAAAAAATAAGCTCAAGTAGGAAGAAGCAAAGATGGAAATGGAAAGGAAGACAAGAAATATAATAACTAAAAAATATCATAAGCAATTATTTCATACATACTCAAGGTATGGTCTGAACTAATCACTTCTGGAGGAGAGCAATCTGTAGCATGACAGATTATCCACATTATAATGAATGAAAAATGATCATAAATAAATTTAAAATAAACAGAAATCAAGGAAAAATCCAAATAAAAACAAATAAGTACCACAGTAAAATGCAATCATAATTTGAAGAAATAAAAATAAATTAAAAACAACTAAGCAACACCTATGAGTAATAAAAAATAAACCAAAAAACTAAAATAAAGTAAGGAATTACCCAGGTAGGATAGGAGTAAGTAAGGAAAAACCCAGAAGAAACCGACACCCTTAATATCAGGACCATTTTTGAAGAAACAAGGTAGGATAGGAGTAAGTAAGGAAAAACCTAGAACAAACCGACACCCCTAATATAAGGACCATTTTTGAAGAAACAAGGTAGGATAGGAGTAAGTAAGGCAAAACCCAGAAAATACCGAAATCCCTAATAAAAGGAATGAAATTAGAAGAAACCACGTCGTAGAACAAGATAGAGTAGGGAAATACCCAAAGTAAACCCAGTAATAAAATGATAAAACCCCAAAAGAGAGTCTATTTAACCGATGGAAGTATAACACATAAAATAACAAATAATGTAATATAGATATAAACAAAAGTGTCTAAAGGTAGAACTATAAGTGAACCAGTGGAAGTTATTTATATAATGGAAAAAACAAATCTTCTTAATCATATATAAATAAAATTCTTGATCTGATAAGACTAAAAAAATAATTAGAGATAGCAGATAAGAATAACAGGGGACCAGTGCAAGTTATTTTATTATGTTAAATAAACTTCAAGTGTCTGTGTTTAAAGTTCTTAAACTAAGTGTATCTTAAACTGATTGGTACCTTTACACAACTTTAAAGTTATTGTATCAAATACAGAAATAGTATTTTGTAGAATGTTATTATAAAAAATAGACTACAAATGTTTTTAAGAAAGTGCCACTTTTTATCCAACAACATTCATTAAAATGATAGAGATAAAATAAGAGCAGGAAATATTTAAGTGAAGTGAAAAAGGGTACATTCCCCATATAAAACAAAACAGCTAAGACTGCACCAAAAGTAATTTTAAGAAATGATCTAAATAATGAAGGTACAGATGTGTTGTGTTTATGTTAAGTTCAATGAACTCAAGGCTGAAATGTCTGGGTTTGAATACAATTTTTTGTTATAAAATATTTGTTAAGAGTTAATAATTGTTATCAATGCTAAATGTTCATGTAGTTAAGTAAGGGAATTTTAATTAAAATTATATTAGAATAGAATGTCAGAAGGGGTAGAAGCAAACTGTAATATCCATAAAACATTGTAAATGAACACAGTTAAAATTTAGGCAAATGGTAAATCTCAACAACCTTATAATTGATGAATAAGTCAAGTAAATTAATTAAACTGATGAAATTTGTATAACGTAAATCAGACACAGTGTACTATAACTGAAACTATACTTTAGAAAGATATTGAAAAAAGGTATGAAAGATTATTGGAAAAAATGCAAATGTAATAACAGAAAAATCAAAGGGGGGAGTCCCAAATTAAAGAATAATATTTAAAAAAGATAACTAATTCATCAAATTACCAGGAATTAATGGAAAATAAACATTTTATTTCAATCAGGGATCTTGTTCAATAATAAATAACTTCATAAAGATTGTAAACCATTTAAAATGACAGGAAGTCAAAATATTAGGCCTACCTGTAAACATACTGTAAATAAGGCATTTTGAGATGGAAAACATTGTAAAAGTATCATATTTGGTATTAAATCACGTAGAATTAACTAGAGAAAGAGATTATGTATTAGGTATTTAATAAAATTAAATAATAGTAAAAATGAATTCAATCATATAATGTAAAAATCAGTTATGTAAGCGGAAATGCTATAAATTTAAAACAATGTCTTTTTAATATTAAATTGGCTAAGACGTTTCGGATGAAGAAGCAAATAGAACAGTTGATTGTTATACGTTGAACAGTACACATCTAAGCCAGCTCTCGCAAAATATTCACATATAACGAAGGAGTAAAACATGGCGAGAGTTTAACCAAGTCGAATAATTTTGAAATCGCGAATTTTGGAAAAAACTTCAACAACCACTAAATTCAGTGAAATAAACCAGTACAACTATTGAATTAAACTAATTCTGAACAGAAAAAAGTGAATTAACTATTAAAACACATAAAAACAATAATTCTGAATAGCGAGACGAAATCTGCCATTATCGACCTTATGGCATAAAGTGAATTAAAAACATTATCCAACACAATTTATCGAGGCGAATCACGGAACACTGATCCAGGACAACTACACTATCACCAGAGGGATTAATCACTGTTGCTGGGACGAGTAAAACTTGGAAAGGCGACATTTATTTGAAGAGAATTCCTTGACATGCAGCCTTCAACAACATATGCAGCACGAAGCAGCCATTTTGAAATCCAATGATCCTCTGCAGGCCCGCTCGCTTCACATCAAACCGAAATTGGTTCGAACAACATACTTTACTAAACATAATCATATCTTTGTATTTTTAGATAATTAAGCTTGTAATTGTAAGTGTTATACTTTCCAGACTTTGGCCTTTCTCTGACTATTATAATATAACAGCTCAAAGAACCTGTGAATTAATCTTAATAATTTATATAAAAGTAATCGTTCGCCCTGAGAGAACGAGTCGATATTTTAACTGTTGAATAATCGATTTACAATCGATCCATAATTAATTTGTTAATAAAACTTGGAATTCTGCAAAATTGATTTCTATTTATTTCTAAAACATATAAATAGAATAAAATAGGATAATATTTAAATCACGGACTACACGAAAAGCGGCAATTACCAAAGTGGAAGGAGCATACACTCAGAAGAGTAGCATAACCAGGAATCACCAATAATAATTATTTTAAAGATAAAAATAAAAATAATTCGACATGGCGGTACCAGGAAGTTTTGATATGGAAGCATTTCAAAATATGATGCGAAAACATATGGACGAATTAATTATAAAACAAACAGAAAAATTTAAAGAAAAATTAAAACAAAATATAAATGAATTAAAACAAGATAATGCGCAAATTATAAAAGAATTAAAAGAAGAGAAAAGAAAACAAACGGAAGAAATAATAGAAAATATGAATAAATAGATGAAGTAAAACAAGATAAAATAGTTGAATTTAGACAAGAATTAAAACAAACTATTGTAATCAAAAATAAGCGAGAACAAACATTGATCATTAATAATGATGATTCTACGGAAATAATTAATACTAGAGAAGAGTGTAAAATAAAATCTCAACAAACATACCTCGTTAGCAAGAATATACAATTCGCTGTACACACACACAGCATTAGAACAATTAAAGAATCTTTAATACGTGTAACACGATCGGAGATCATCACACGTGACGAGAGTAAACAACACAATTATCGACCAAACGGTAATTATGACAATAATTATAAACATTACAGTGATTATTATAAGCGACGCATGAAAGTAGGTCACACACCGACAACTGCTAATACAAAATGCGTTCGTCACGATGAGAGGGGTTACGTTTGGCCTTCGCCACAAATGAAAAATTTCTTACCATATGAACGAGCATTTTACATGGTCAAAGTAAACAATAACAACAAGAGGGTGCGAAACAGAAATTGTTATATGACAGACGGCTACTCGACGACCAAGGTACAATGCATATTTCCTGTTAACACAAGACATTGTGTAACTTAGAGAAGGGTGTGAATTAGAGGACACTCAACGCTCTATTGTAAATAATAATTATTTTTAAAATATTACGATTTTACTTATTAATAAGATGTGAATAATATTATAACTAGACGTTGTTCGGTCGGTTTAGAATTATTATTATGAAGATTTAATTTATAGTTCAAGTTGTTTCAAAAAAGGGTTAAATGCTGAAAAATGTTTAAGTTCTTTTTTTGAAGCACTGGTTGGTTTAGATTTTAATTACCACTTACTTACCGATGTCAATCTTCTAATGTAGATCTTCTCTTTCTGTAATATATTGAAAACAGCACTACACAATTCATATAATATTTACCACTTGTTTGTATGTTAAAATTGTGTAAATAAAGTTAATCTGTAAATGAGACTGTTTTGAAATTATTCAAAATCTTGGCTGCTTACTTGCCTTACTGCCAATCTGTGAAATAAATGCTCTGTTGTGTTGTTATTATAGTCTACCTTTAAATAATGGACTGACTCGATTATATATTAAATGGTAATTTATTAACAATGTAATTCAATTAAAGTTCAATTTAAAACCCTCACAAAAGTTTTTTAAAACATTAAAACAATTCAAAATCGTTACAGATATTCTTAAAACTTAGGGCTGGTAATACTGATTTCTATGTTGTGATTCTCTAACATGATTTGGTTAGATTTCTTATTTATAATTAATAAAAGCGTGAGTTCTTTGAGTATACAAGATACTTACTACAAAAAATGCTTAAATACGATAATGACGTATTGTGGAGAGTGGTTACATAAAATAGAAAAAGGTCAATTATAATTGTAAACAATTGTACAAGACGCTTGCATTTAAATTTGCAGGTTATGGTATCGCATGTGCAATACGATTATTATTTCTGTATATCGGAATACAATTCCGTTAATGGTTATAAAAATTAAAATATAATGACTGATTTATAATTTCAGTACAATTAAAAATAGTTATGCTTTCTTGAATTGAAAGCATTGCACTGTATCAATTGTGTACATTTCAACAATAGGTAGGTTAGAATGAAAATTTTTCTAAGTTAATTGATAAAAATATCTGAATTAAATTCATAAAATCTCATCGTTATACATAATATTAGTTAATGACATATTTATTAATCATTAAATTTATTGACAGTTCTCAAATATTATTAAGAATCGAATTGTCTTTCGTTATCATTAAAGTCAAATCAGAATCTATGTTCAAATACATTTGTGTTAATTAACTAGTAGTTTTTCATTTTGATTCTTTTTAAAATTAATAATATTTTATTTAAAATAATATTATTGAGAACTTTTATTCAATAATACGTTAATTCATAATTATTAGTTATGTTAGTCACGTGTGATCGCATTTGACTAACGTAGTATCAACACAAAAATTATTATTTCAAAATCATTTAAAATTCAGTTAAATATTGTTAATTCAATATACTCCCTTATTATCACTTTTCATTCCTGGGATTATACACTAGCAATGATAATACACTAAGTCTGGTAGCACTATTTACACTTCACACGTTTTGGAGGTTATGATGTTAGGTTAGTTATCTGTCTACTAAGGGGGGGAACGCGCACATTGTTATTAATATACTATCAGCGGAGAAACGTTCTGTTGGCGTCAATGTCCAGTTTTTTAGTGAAGCCACGCTTAGCTCCTTTGGCCGGCGTCTGCTTGGAATCAGTGTCTCTAATTGGCTGAAAGTCGTTTAATCTTGTCCCCATATGCCACAAGAAATTAATAATTTTTATTTCTCAGTGCCTGTTTTTGGGGTTGAGAGTATAAAAAGGAAGCCATCAGTTCTTTTGTAACTGACTGAATAATTATGATTGCTCATAACCTTCTTAATGTACCTCCGATTCGAAAACTAATAGTATCGTGTTATTTCGGCTGCTTTGCTCTTTATTTAGAGTCCACACAAGCACTATTTTCGTTCATGATTAAACTGTGTAGACACAAGTTTTTTCACTTTTATTGTATCACATGATACATATATCACTTATTGATTACATTTCAAGTCATTTTTTCTTATTAATTATTTCTTAAATGCTAAATATTTACAAAATTCAATAATACACATTTCAGGTGAGTAGGCCTTCAATGTCCATGGATTATTTCTTATTATTTACAATATATATTTCACTCTCACACAATTCTATTGTGTTTAGTTTAGACCTCAAACGATTCTACACATTTGGTGCAGTTTTGTAGTTGCTAACATATCTTAGTTTATTTACAATAAATGGTTTTATCACACCATGTCAGGTGTCCTGTCATTCTGACACTCTTATTTTACAAATAGTTTTATATTATGGATGTATTTTCTTCCATTAACTGGTATTTAATGTTCGTTTACATCTTATTTTGGATATTTAGTATTCCCTGCTGGGCTAATTACTCACAAGTTTCGGTTGGACTGTTACTTTCATCTAGCTTCATCTGACATGTACTATTGTTTTTCATGATTATTACATAAATTTATGCATTTACTGTTTGTTAAGTGTTCTCAAAGAAGTATCGAGTATTCTTGAAACTACTGTTATACTATTTTCCTCTTTCTGATTAGTTTTAATTGAGATTTTTTATGTAATTCTGTCAGTTACTCTGTGGTTTGGTATTTTGGCTGCTATTTGTTTATAAAATTTGAAGTATATTATTGTGTTTTCTAGTTCATATTGGGTTTATTCTACTCATTATTTATTCTAGTTTGGTTGTTGCATTATGTGAATACTTTTATCAGTGTTTTTCTAATTGTTAATTATGATTCTTTGTTGCAAATTCTGCTCAGTTGGGGTTATGTGTATATCACTGTATTACAACAATGCCTATATGTGTTAGTTTGGTTTCTTGTGTATTTTCTTACATATTTACCATAATTGGTATTACTATTAGCTAGTACAATGGTTTTCTGTATTTTAACTCTATTACTGACTATTTGTTTACATAGTATTATCTAATTATAATTGGTTATTGGTATATTGGATGGTTACATTTGGTTTGGTTGACTGTTTTTAATCTAATACATGTTGTCTTATTTCTGATATTCTAACAATTACATTCTGTTGATTTTACTTTCCACTCTCCTGATATCTAAATGTGTGTTTTACAATGATTTTATATTTAGAGTCAGTCATGGTAGTTACAGGTAATCAGTTCCATTTACTTTCATATTTGAGCAATTATTTCTGCACTTAACTTTAGTTCACTTGTTGTCTTTATTATATTTTATTAAATTATACTTTTTACTCATTATTGTCTGTGTTGGTTTATTCGAGGTTATTGTATAAAATTGCTGTCACTTAATATTTCCACTTTCTGTAAATACTACACTATCATTGTTTGTGTTTGATTATTTCAGATCGTTGGATAATGATATTGTTACTTGTAGGCTTACACTTTCTATAAATCATATACTATCATTGTTTGTGTTGGTTTATTTTAGCTCGTTGTATAATAATATTATTTAATTCACTTTAAGTAGCACACTTTTATTGTCTGTGGTTGCTTATTGAATTATTATATTGTCAAGAGTTTTGCTCTTAGTCACTTGGAGTTTCCTCTCAGGTTCTTCCTGGTTGTGGTATTATTCCTCACTTATTGGGTACTCTTCATACTGGTAATATTTTCTTCTTATTTGTTGGATATTTTCCTCACTTATTAGATACTTTCCCTCACTTATTGGATTTATTGGGTCCTGGTTGCTAACGTAGTTACTTGGTTTCACTTTTCCTTCTGTTATAATTTTGTCGATTTATTTAATCACAACTCCTTCCTTTCTAGGGTGCTTAGTTTCCTTAACATTTATTTATTAAGCTATATTAGCTTAGATATGTTTATGGTAGATCTTCATTTGGGTATTTTTATTATATTTATGTAACGGTATTTTTTGATGCATTACAATATGTTAATGATAAGATATAAATACGTCAAGAATTGCCATTTCTACGGAAATATAATATAATGAACTCTTGTATAATGAAATAAATTTTAGCCAAAAGAGTGTAAGGAAGGAAATCTACAAATAAAGAAGAACGCAGTACGTTTCAGAAGAATGTGAAGAGATCTACGATAAGGAAGATAATGAAATACGTCTATTACCTATTCAATTTGAAGTTAACCATGAAGTAAAAAGAATGCTACAAAATTTAGCAGATGAACAGAATCAAGATACTACCATAAGCAATCTGAAAAATCAATCTCACCTACCATTTATAAGATACATAACAACATTCTTTTCAAATTAATAAGGCATGATTGGAAAGTTGTGATGACAAACGAGATGTTATTTAACTAATAAAACCAACTCATGAGAGCTTAGCTCATGCATCGGCACTAAAATGTTATTTATCCCTTAGAGAAGATTTTACTATGAACAACATGTGGAGAAAAATTAAAAATGAATTGAAGAAATGTTATGATTGCCAGACTGCTTAGCAACCTAATCTGCACACATATGTGGAAATGCAGAGTATACAGAAGGAAGCGAAGGGAGAATTAATTGCAGTGAATTTCTTAGGGGCTTTGCCACGATCAAGTCAGGGGGTTAAACACATACTAGTCTGTATAGACATGTTTTCTAAGGCAGTTCATCTGTATCCAATTATGCGACCCACAACGAAAGCTGTCCTAAAAATTCTGTTACAAAAGTATATTCCAACACATGGTAAAATGAAGAAGATTCTTAGTGATCAAGGAGTGCAATTTCAAAGTGAGGTATGGAATAGAATATTAAGAGAAAATGGAATACAACCCATACTCACATCCATCAGACATCCACAGGGAAATTTAGCCAAGAGAGTGAACAAAGAGTTGGGTAAGTACTTACGAATCTACTGCCATAAACAACATAATAACCGGGCAGAATATTTACCATTCTTTGAGAAAGCTATTAATGAAAATTACAGCGAAGCTATGAGCTACACGCCAATAGAGATTGAGCAAGATTGTCAACCCAACAGATTTTGGAGAAGGTATGTTCGAAAACCTGCTAATCAGAACTTAAGCATTAAAATTGCACATGCGAAACAAAGAATGATGGAAAAAGGTAATAAAAGAATAGAATGCTTCAACAGGACTCACAAGTTGCAGAAGTTTAATGTTGGAGAGAAGATATTATTAAAGACAAATCCAGTGGGAAAGCATAGTGACAATACTGTGAAAAAATTCTTCAGATTATACGATGAACCCTACACTTTGCTAAGACAAATTGGCCAACAAACTTTCATTGTATATGATGACATAAAACTGAAAGAAGTGGACAAATATCATGCCAGCTCTTTAAGAAAATTCTATGAATAAATAAGTACGTCACTGTGACAAATAAAGGTGAACGGAACTTAAAGCGGATGTTACGGAACGCACCAACTCAACATGTGTAGGAGGGGGAATAATTGTTCAGCCCGCCATGCATAAGGGTAAATTGAATAATAATCTATTCATTATTATTTGAGCTTAATGTAAATAAATGTGTTTTGTAACAATGTAATATACTATTTGTCTAAGGTAAACAATAAACCTGTTTATTAAATATTTTTTATTAAGGAGGGGAATAATGCAACAGTACAAATATATAAGGTAATGTGCATTGCGCAAAGTAATTTAAATAGTAATGAGAATAAATAAAATAATGCATTTTTGGTAATAATAATAATTCAGCCTGCAATCTGAATTGTACAAGGAATGCCTAACTTTCAGGTGAATAAGGCAGCTGCCCTCTGTATGTGTGTACACACGTAACAAGCGTGTGTGTGTGTGCTACCTGTCCCTTCATGAAAGCGTCACCCTTTCAGGAACAATATAAATTATTTGCATTTATTTAATTTATAATACTTGTGTGCATAGTAGTGAAAAACAGAATACACCAAAATGTGTATTTAAAGAACACGAAGTGTGACAAGAAAGCGTGGGTTAGGAGTGACGCTCTCGACAATATCAAACCTGCAGAATATTGTTGAGACATGATTTTGGTGCCTTGGGTATAAATACGGGGGACGCGCTAACATCATTCTCTTTCACGTTCAATCATCGTGGCAGCCGGAGGTTATGCCCCACAACTAGACCTATTTTCTCAATCAACCGTAGTAGCAGCCGGAAACTCTACTCGAAAACTAGAACTTCTGTAGCTGATCGACTACCATGGCAGCCACCGAATCTACTTAGAAACAACAACAACAGTAGATCAACCACAAGCAGCAGCCAGGGACTTTAAGACTACACATCCGTTCGAGTGAGTAGTTGGAACCAGAGGCCATGACAAGGAACAAGGGTGCAGCAGAGTACGAGAATCCAGTGGATGAGGGACTACAAGACTCCAAGACTACCAGACCTCAGGAATCCAGGACGATAAAGGAGCATCCCGTATCAAGGACCGAAGAGGACATGCTACAGATATACTTTACCACAAATAATGTGACAAATAAACATGCATTTTAAAAACCGATATGTAATCAAAAGAATTTAAATAACAAAGAAAAAAATAGACAAATTCAATTAAAAATATGAATCAAGAAATTGTATAGCTATATATATGTTTTGGTACAATAAGTAATTTAATATGTAAGACTGTTTAACGATAATTGTTAGCAGTAACTGTAATTTGAAATCTATAATTTTTTAGTAGTTAAATTGACAACGTCATTAGAGAAATTTATAGAAAGCAATGCATAAGCAGAAATAAAGAAAAAAAAAGAGCTTAGATAATTAAAAGATTAGATAATGAATCTATATTAATACGTGAAGAGAAAACTTTGTACCCCTTTTTAAGCATATTGCGTGCACGGAGGAGTGTGAGATTTTGCATAGTTAAAGTTTATATGGAGAAGGAGTGCAGAAAGCTAAAATTTATATATAATATGTGTTACAAATACATTAAATTAAATTAAATAAAACATTCATTTGCACTTGAAAATTCATTTAAACTTTTTCAAACAATGGTAATTGTTAAAAATAAAATAATTTTGTTGCCAGGCAACAATAGTCTGTGGAGTGTATGTCAAGGCAAAAAAGCGTTTATTTTATATTTTGTATATTATATATCTGTGTTTTATATATTAATGTGTAGTTGAAAGTGAAATACAGCTTGCTAATATACACCTGTTGCAAAAGGAAAATTTGGATCTTTTCGGTTAATTGGCAGCATGAGACTCTACGTAGCAATCGCCATGAGACCATGCATTTCCCCCTCCAACGCATTTTGCAATCGCCAGACTACGTAGCAATCGCCAGTGAGTACTTATACGACTGTTTGTATTTTTATTTTCATTTTGACATGTTTTTTATACTCTTTATATATACGTATATATATTTTATATTTTTTTTATATTCTTTTATTTTTTTAATTTTATTTTTATATTTAAATTTTAATTACAAATTTACTTACATTTTACAATTAATTTCCTACATCACTAACAACTACAAATTAATTACAGTTACAAACATAATTTATAAGTACCAATACAACGATATTATATACAATATACAACAAATTATTGAGGAGGCATGAATTGTGCAATGTGTTCAATAATTTTTTTGAATTTATTATCATTTCGATACCTTTGCCGCCACATAAATTCAGCCAGATATGAATCCAACATCAGTCGCGAAGTACCCTATTGCATTTTGTTTCTCATTTTAGCCTTAGCCCACATGCACATGCTTTCTATATTTTGGGAGTGGGCTTGGGTTACTGGATTCACAAACTGTATCGAATGGTTAACTGTTAAATGCTGATAATTTTGGTGTAAATTTTGATATCCCCTCCACTCATCGGACAAAACGGTTGTGCCTGGGGCAACATACTTGTTTATTAAAGGCACTAAAGTTCCTGCGGATCTGTCTGGAACGGTAACAAGGAAACAGTCTCTTGTTTCACGACAAATCCACCAAAAACCCATTGATTTGGTAAAACTCTTCCCCTATTATGTTTTCTTTTAGTGAAGCAAGTCTCGTCCACTTCAACATGTAAATTAGGTCCACCAATAACCTGTGGACTTGTTAATAAATGGTGCTCACAGACTTCTCGCATGTACGAGTTCCAATCCACGCATGTGGAGTGATTCATATCCAACTCGTCTTCACAATATTGTACGGTTGTGTACTCCTTACTCCAACAGTAAATAAAGTACACGATTGTGCAGTAATCCAACCGAGAATTATTTAGGAATGTATACTGTCGCACTTGTTTGGATTCCCGGCAGTCCTTTTTGGAACATACCCAACGGTCTTTACCTGTCGTATACAGTTTCATTTCATGGCCATTCATACACATCCTTGGGTTATGTAAAAATTTTTAGTTTTTTAGAAAGTCTATCGCTGAATCTTTGTCGTGAACCTGTGCCGTTAACTGAAGGTAATTCATGATTTTACTACATTTCTGAAGGAAATTACACTTGTACTACTAATACGACTGCTGCATACAGAGTGACAGGGCCAGTGCTGTCACCGTGGAATGTTTGCAAAATGCGTTGGAGGGGGAAATACGTGGTTACTGGCGATTGCTACGTAGAGTCTCATGCTGCCAATTAACCGAAAAGGTCCGAAAATTTTGCAGCAGCAATTTGAATTGACTTACTCTCGCCTAATTATTATTGGTGCTTTCAAAAAAGTGAGTACATTTTATTATTTTTAAATTAAACCCTGTCTAATCTTAGTTTCAGTAATTTCATTACATGTTTTTTTTTACATTCAGATATTCGCACCTACTTCCATTATGCCTCGACATAGAACATTGACGGGTCGGAGTGAGAGACAAAGAAGAAGGAATATATATTTGCGTGAAAGTCAAAATGATAATAGACCAAATGCAAATTTAAATAGTGTAAATAGTATAACATTGGCGGGGTCAGAGTGAGAGACAAAGAAGAAGGAATATATGTTCGCGTGAAAGTCAAAATGATAATAGACCAAATGCAAATTTAAATAGTGTAAATAGTATACAAAATGACTAAATTATTTTGAGGGATACATTTAAATGCGCACTGAATGTCATTCCAAGAAATTTTAATACTTTGATTGTGGATTAATGCATTTACAATGCAGGTTTTGCAATGCAAAACATTTCGAATCTGAGGTCACTTTAGGTGAAAGGACTGCATTCACTTCATGTTGTCATAAGGGTAAAGCAATATTACCGGCCTTAAGTCAAAATGAATACGTTAAATCATTGTATGATGGACTTACTTCAAATGAACCTTCAATAAAAAGAAAGTCAAAAAATTATTTTGAAAACATTCGTAAATACAATTCATCATTTGCTATGGTTAGCTCAGAAGCTAAAATTTCAGATACAGTTACGCGTGGAGTGAATCATTTTAAAATTCATGATGATGTTTTTTATCACAGATCAGGTCCAATGACTGCTGGATATGGTCGCTCACCATGTTATGCGCAATTATATTTTTATGATGTTGACACTACTATCAATTATAGATTACGTGAACACTATAATCAAACATGCAATAACAATATATTGCGCGAAATCTCTCTTGAATTGGAACGCATTCATTCTTTTGTTCGGTCATTCATTGCAATGAAAGATCATTGTCAGAGAGTTGAAAATCAAAATAAAGAAATTTGTATGCTCATTAAAGTAAATCGTGATTTAGATCTACGCCGTTATAATGATGCAGTTCAAACTGATGTAGCAGTAATATTTAGTACAGTTGATGGTGAGCCACCCTTTGAATGAAATATGGTTTCGTTTTCAAAAGTTAATGGTACCATTAAAAATATCTCTGTTTTGGATTCATCGTTGGACCCTTTAGCATATCCATTACTTTTTCCAAATGGTGATACTGGGTGACATATCAATATTTCTCATAATGTACCAACTACATCTAATTCAAGAGCGCCCAGAAATAAATTAACCATGCTTCAGTATGCAGCCTATTGACTTGCAATTAGAGAAGATTTTAGCATGTTGCACCATTCACAAAAATTATTTCTGCAGTGGATAGTTGATATGTATGTGAGAATACACGGCACAAGGTTACATTTCATTCGACAAAATCAAACAAGTCTTAGGTCTGAAGTTTACAACAATTTAACAGATTATTTAGAATTGAACCCCAATGCCAATAATGTTGGCTGTAGAGTAATTTTACCATCTTCATTCAATGGATGTCCAAGAAATATGTATCAGAATTATTTAGATGCAATGTCAATTGTACAACATTTCGGAAATCCTTCTTTGTTTATTACAATGACTTGCAATCCAAGTTGGCCTGAAATAGTTAGCAATATTGGTGTAGGTGAGTCAGCTAATTTTCGACCTGATATTGTTGTGCGTGTATTCAAGTCCAAACTGAAAGCATTAATTGAGGGCCTTACACTAAAAAAAATCTTCGGTAAAGTTGAAGCACTCATTTATACAATTGAGTTTCAAAAGAGAGGATTGCCTCATGCTCACATTTTACTCTCTTTAAATGAGCAAGATAAAATTGTTAACGCTACCGATATTGATAAAGTTGTATCTGCGGAGATTCCTAACATTCAAACACATCCTACATTACATGAATATGTTGTAAAACACATGATGCATGGTCCATGCGGTGTACTTAATCCAAACTCTGTATGTATGAGAGATAGAAAATGCACAAAAGATTATCCAAAACGATTTAATGAATTTACATGTGAATCATTAAATGGATATCCATTATACAGAAGGCGTGATAATGGTATTAATACTGAAGTTCGCGGTAGTTGCCTCGACAATCGTTATGTTGTACCATACAATCCGTATTTACTTGCCAAATTTAATTGCCATATAAATGTTGAAGTATGCACTACAGTTAAAAGTGTTAAATACATTTATAAATATGTGTATAAAGGCTATGACAGTGCATCTGTTGAATTAGGTTCAGAGAGAAATGAACCAGGTCAAGAAATACAAATTGATGAAGTTAACAATTTTTTAAATGGCCGTTATGTCGGATCAACTGAAGCTGTATGGCGCATCTATGAATTACCAATGCATTTTCAATCACATGTCATCGTTAGACTTGACATTCATTTACCGCGTAGACAGAATGTTTACTTTCGAGAAGGGCAAGAACGTCAAGCAATTGAAAATGCAAGACAAACAAAATTATTAGCATTTTTTGAATTTAATCGATCAGATCCATCAGCGCATGAATATAAGTATATTGAAATTCCTTTGCATTATGTGTGGGAAGATTCCCGAAAAAAATGGAAGAAGAGAAGGCGTGGAGGTGATAAAATCATTACACGCATATATGTAGTATCACCAAAAGACATCGAACTTTTCCATTTACGATTGCTTTTATTACATGTCTGTGGTCCAAAATCATTTGAGGATGTTAGAACATACAATGGAATTATACACACTTCTTTTGTTGAAGCATGTCATGCTCGCGGCATTGCTTCAAATGATAATGAATGGCGCGAATGTTTAAATGAAGCAAAAGAATTACATTCACCAAAACAAATGCGAAATTTATTTGGTTACATTTGTGCATTAAATGTGCCAGCCAATACATTGGCGTTATGGAATGAATTTAAAGTATATCTTAGTGAAGATTTTTTGAGAGATTACAACGAAGAAGTATCCTTTAACACAGCTCTATTAGAAACTGAAGATATTTTGAATGTTCATAATTTGTCATGTCAAGAACTTGGTTTACCAGTTCCCACGTATTCGCAGAGAACAGACGAAGCAAATGCTATTGATCCAATAGAACAAGAGTTTCTGTTTTGTGAGCATTATGAAACTGCAAATATTGAACAGCGTAATCTAATTGATCGTGTGATTCGTGAAGTTTTGCATCATGATACTGGATCTAATGTTTTTTGTTTAACCGCTCATGCAGGTTGTGGAAAAACATTCACACAAACAGCAATCATTCACAAATTAAATTCGCTTAATCTTAGTTGCATTGCAACAGCGTTCAGTGGCATAGCTTCAACTCTATTACTTGGAGGCAGAACTTTACACAATGTGTTTAAATTGCCTATACCCATTTTGGAAAATTCTGTAGCGAATATTACCGCAAATAGTAGCTATGGACGTTACATAAATTCATCATCATTGATAATTATTGATGAAATTTCTATGTGCCCACTGCAAATGTTGAAAATCATAGATAGATTATTGCAGGATCTATGCGATGAAAATGATAAACATAAACCATTTGGAGGGAAAACGATACTTCTGTGCGGTGATTTTCGGCAAATCTTACCAGTTGTCCCACATGGATCACGTGCAACTTTAATTGAAAATTGTGTCACGAGTTGGCATAAATTTGTTTATTTTCATAAAGTAACGTTTACTCAAAATATGAGAGCCTTACCGAGTGAAATAGAATTTGTCGAATTCTTGAAAAAAATTGGTAATGATGAAGCCCCACAATTCCCTCAGTTTGGTGAAAATATTATTGAAATACCTCAGCAATCAATAGGAGATGAAAATAATATTATTAATGAGGTGTATGGAAATATTTCCGAAAACATACTCTCAGATAACATATTGAAGTCAGTTATTTTAGCACCTAAAAATGATGATTGTACTTTTATTAATACTGATATACTTAATCGAATAACAGGTGAACAGAAAATATATCATAGCTACGATAAAATAATTTGTGATGATGACAATGAAATCAATAACTATCCAGTAGAGTTTTTGAATTCTTTGACTATTAGTGGTTTGCCACCACATAAGTTGGTATTGAAAGTTAATTGCATCGTTTTACTGATCAGAAACTTAAATACAAAGGAAGCATTAGTCAATGGAACAAGAATGCGCATCAAGTGTATGCATCGTAATGCTATTGATTGCGAAGTTTTAACTGGAACCGCACGCAATAAGAGAATTTTGATTCCACATATAAATTTAACATATTCCGGTACTGTTTTACCATTTAACTTTCAAAGAACTCAATTTCCAATTATACCTGCATTTGCGATGACAATAAATAAGTCTCGAGGACAAACAATCGAAAAAATTGGAATTTTATTGAGGCAGCCAGTTTTTACACATGGTCAATTGTACGTCGCAGCAAGTAGAGTTCGGTCATTCGATGGTTTGAGTTTTTATATTTCTGAATATAATGGCCAAGGGAATTTAGCAAATGATGAAAGAGTTTTTACAAAAAACATCGTTTACACAGAAGTTCTGAATCATTAAATTCACTTTCAAACTATTTTAAGTTCAATGGACAACATTTATTTTTTTAACCGCCCGTTTTTTTTTTATTTAATGAAAAATATATGAAAAAATATGAGGCACGTATTTTTTATTTCATTTTTTATTTTGTATTAATTTTTTATTTAAATTTTATATAATTCGAAAAAGATAGGCAAAATAACTGTGTAGCCTTGGCGAAACCTGGTCAGTATGGCAATAAAAAAAACCCAAGGAAATGTCAAAAAATGCGTTATTGCTTTTTAAATATGGCTTAGCCAAGCTAAACCTCATTTTTCCTATTTTTCATATTTTTCAAATAACTCGAAAATTAATGCATAGAAAAAAAATTATATAAGTTTTGTAGCAGATAATCTTCAAATTGTTTTCGAATTTTGTACCTTACCAAAAATGAAATGTAATCCACTGGAATTGAAAACAATGTATCTTATACTTCTATGAATGTCAAGTCTCATTTTTATTAGCGTTTATTTGATTCAATAATAACATGAAAAAATTAAAACTGACAATGAATTATATCAAAAAATAAATACGAATACAAGCTGTAATTGTGTTTTTTTTCAACTGTTACTAACATTAAATTTTAAATTTCATAGGTATTGCAGGGAATTAAGGCAAACAACACACACTAATGACGTATTTGTACATGCTCGCAGCTGACGTAATAGAACAAAATTCAAAAAAATTATATGCAGTGATTATAGAGGTATACTCTTTGACAAAAGAACCTCAATAACGTTCAAACTTAAAAATTTAATGAATTACGGTCGAATTTCGACCACTGGGCGACCACTAGTCTATATATTAATATGTGAAGAGAAAACTTTGTACCCCTTTTTAAGCATATTGCGCGCACGGAGGAGTGTGAGATTTGGCATAGTTAAAGTTTATATGGAGAAGAAGTGCAGAAAGCTAAAATTTATATATAATATGTGTTACAAATACATTAAATTAAATTAATAAAACATTCATTTGCACTTGAAAATTCATTTAAACTTTTTCAAACAATGGTAATTGTTAAAAATAAAATAATTTTGTTGCCAGGCAATAAAATTATAATTTTTTACTTCCATATTCCTTAAGGAAATGGAAGTATGGTGATGGCAAAAAAAATCGTGTTCGAGATTATTGCAGATTCCGATTATACTACACACAAAACATGAAAAAAGTCGTTTTTCGAAAAGTGTCTGTGTGTGTGTCTGTCTGTGTGTCTATCTGTGTGTCTGTCTGTCTATAGATTTTTTTTATGGCAAACGATAACTGCCGCAAATTCAAACAGAATCAAATAATTTTTTGCATACAGGCCTGATTTGTATAGTATACACGACCTATTGTTTTTGGTGAAGATCGGTTGAGGGAAAGGGGTAGTTTACCTGCAACAGTTTTTTTTCTCAAGGGTAATTTTTTTTTTTGGCAAACGATAACAGCCGCAAATTCAAACAGAATCAAATAATGTTTCGCATACAGCCTTGAATTATGGAGTTCTCAAGACCTATTGTTTTTGGTGAAGATCGGTTAAGGGAAAGGGGTAGTTTACCTGCAACGTTTTATGTTTTAATAAGGGTATTTTCTATGGCAAACGATAACAGCCGCAAATTCAACCAGAATCAAAAGATTATTTGCATACAGCCCTAAATTGTAGAGTTCTCAACACCTACTGTTTTTGGTGAAGATCGGCTAAGGGAAATGGGTAGTTTACCTGCAGCGTTTTTTTATCAAGGGTATTTTCTATGGCAAACGATAACAGCCGCAAATTCAAACAGAATCAAATAATGTTTCGCATACAGCCTTGAATTACGGAGTACTCAAGACCTATTGTTTTTGGTGAAGAACGGTTGAGGGGAAGGGGTAGTTTACCTGCAACGTTTTTTTATCAAGGGTAATTTTCTATGCCAAACGATAACAGCCGCAAATTCAAACAGAATCCAAATTTTTTGCATACGTCCCTGATTTGTAGAGTACTCATGACCTATTGTTTTTGGTGAAGATCGGTTGAGGGAAAGGGGTAGTTTACCTGCAACAGTTTTTTTTATCAAGGGTATTTTTTTTTTTTGGCAAACGATAACAGCCGCAAATTCAAACAGAATCAAATAATGTTTCGCATACAGCCTTGAATTACGGAGTTCTCAAGACCTATTGTTTTTGGTGAAGATCGGTTAAGGGAAAGGGGTAGTTTACCTGCAACGTTTTATGTTTTAACAAGGGTATTTTCTATGGCAAACGATAACAGCCGCAAATTCAAACAGAATCAAAAGATTATTTGCATACAGCCCTAAATTGCAGAGTTCTCAACACCCACTGTTTTTGGTGAAGATCGGTTAAGGGAAAGGGTTGTTTACCTGCAGCGTTTTTTTATCAAGGGTATTTTCTATGGCAAACGATAGCAGCCGCAAATTCAAACAGAATCAAATAATATTTTGCATTCAGCCGTGATTTGTAGAGTACTCAAGACCTGTTGTTTTTGGTGAAGATCGGTTGAGGGGAAGGGGTAGTTTACCTGCAACGTTTTTTATCAAGGGTAATTTTCTATTACGAACGATAACTGCCGCATATTCAAACAGAATCAAATAATTTTTTGCATACGTCAGTGAGTTGTAGAGGACTCAAGGCCTTTTGATTTTGGTGAAGATCGGTTAAGGGGAAGGGGTAGTTTACCTGCAACCTTTTACGTTTTAACAAGAGTAAAGTACTTGAAAATTCATTTAAACATTTTCAAACAATGGTAATTGTTGAAAATAAAATAATTTTGTTGCCAGGCAATAAAATTATAATTTTTTCATTTTAATGTAAATCATGTATAAGAGAAAATATATCGTGCTTGGCAGGCAAGCATATCTCAGTTATGTACTGTTTACGTTTCCATTTTATTATTATGACTACCGCAATAAAAAGGCAGGGAAGACACACACACACACACACACACACACACAAAATTCACGTTATTTCTGGCCTCATTCATGTTTATTTTCTTACATTTGCACGCTTTTTAAATGGAAAGTGCCGAACCCATACCAACATAACGCATGCAAGCCGAAAAAGTGTCCAGCGTGGATAGCGATTTGCTTCCTGTGGATCGCTGGGCAGTGTAACTGCACGTGTTTACAGAGGAACGATTCATAGACAGACTTTTCGTCTTTAGGGAATGAACCCTCTGCAAGATGCTGAGGGTCCATGAGTGACTTCGGAGTGCTCCTTCTTTTCCGCGTGTTTGTTCTGTGAAACGTACACTGTAGATTCGCAGATTTATTCTAAGCAACGCTCAATAGGAAATGTTGAAAATTTTTGTCCACGGTGTACCCTCATACACACTAAACCTGCTCTGATGTTTTAATTACGGACATCATAATATTAAAACTTTGGAAACTTGAGCACTATTTAATGGAGATCAATCATTAACTTATACAAGCCATTAATTTTATGCATATTTTTTATATATATATGTGTACAACGTTATCGGCAACAAAGAAGTAGTTTTTGTTAACATTCCTTCCCGGGATATTTGGCCGTAGTCCAATGTTTTCTACAAAACCAGACGTTTCGGCAATGCCATCGACTTCCATCATCAGTGAAAATCGAGTGCGATAATGTGAGGTGGTATATGTTAGTGACCACAGTACTGTGGTTAAGGCTGAAGCAGTAAGTAGAAAGAAGTAGTTTCTATGGTAATATTTCATTTCGAAAATTATTTTAAATATAAATCTTATGACTTCCATAGTCATGTATGGTTCTACCATACCGATATTTCATTTTAGTGTACGTTCATACTGCCAATGTCAAACACATAATAGTCTGTCGTTTGTTTACGTTCATACTGCCAATGTCAAACACATAATAGTCTGTGGTCAAACAGTCGCACAGAGTAGAGATTGTCGCCAAAGTATTTTAAAATGTTGCCAACAAATAATTACTGACAGATTGACTGAATGAGCTGTGAATTTTGTGTGATTTCAAATGTTGTTTTTTCAATAGTCTGTGGAGTGTATGTCAAGGCAATAAAGCGTTTATTTTACATTTTGTACATTAGATATCTGTTTTATATATTAATGTGCAGTTGAAAGTGAAATACAGCTTGCTTAATATACACCTGTTGCAAAAGGAAAATTTTGTAGCAGCAATTTGAATTGACTTACTCTTGCCTAATTATTATTGGTGCTTTCAAAAAAGTGACTACATTTCATTATTTTTAAATTAAACCCTGTCTAATCTTAGTTTCAGTAATTTCATTACATGTTTTTTTTTACATTCAGATATTCACACCTACTTCCATTATGCCTCGACATAGAACATTGACGGGTCTGAGTGAGAGACAAAGAAGAAGGAATATATATTCGCGTGAAAGTCAAAATGATAATAGACCAAATGCAAATTTAAATAGTGTAAATAGTATAACATTGACGGGTCGGAGTGAGAGACAAAGAAGAAGGAATATATATTCGCGTGAAAGTCAGAATGATAATACACCAAATGCAAATTTAAATAGTGTAAATAGTATACAAAATGACTAAATTATTTTGAGGGATACATTTAAATGCGCACTGAATGTCATTCCAAGAAATTTTAATACTTTTGATTGAGGATTAATGCATTTACAATGCAGGTTTTGCAATGCAAAACATTTCGAATCTGAGGTCACTTTAGGTGAAAGGACTGCATTCACTTCATGTTGTCATAAGGGTAAAGCAATATTACCGGCCTTAAGTCAAAATGAATACGTTAAATCATTGTATGATGGACTTACTTCAAATGAACCTTCAATAAAAAGAAAGTCAAAAAATTATTTTGAAAACATTCGTAAATACAATTCATCATTTGCTATGGTTAGCTCAGAAGCTAAAATTTCGGATACAGTTACGCGTGGAGTGTATCATTTTAAAATACATGATGTTTTGACGTGATAACGTCTTATAAATTGATGAACACCGGCTGCACGCACGAAAAAGTGTCACGTTCCGTCTGAGCCTGAGCGTGCAAGCGAGAGCGCGCAACAAGCGATAGAGAGGCACGATCGGCCCAAGCGTTGGCTTGTGACACATATATCTCTCTTCTCGCGTGACGTCAGAGCTAGCAGTTAGAATAGTTCTGCTACTGGAACGCCGCCACGCGAGCTTCTTCGAGAACTTCTACAATAACCTCCGCCCACCTCGACGGAAGCCATTATTTGTAACAAGTGTTGAATACGAGACAACGTGTTTTGTGTTTTTGTGTTTATTTCTACAATTTAATAAGATTTAATTGATTTCCTTCATAATTTTCAGTCTAATTTCATTTTGTTCACCTTAATTAACTGTTTTTTCAAGACACATTACACTTGAAACACTCCCCTTGATTTCGTACTTTTCCTATCATCGTCCTATCCTTAACAGAATAACGCAGATTGGAGGATCTTAAATATAACACATGTATATAAGTTGTAAATAAATTGTTAATAGCACATTGATACTTGTAATTAATCTGTATAATTTAAGTAAAAAAATATTTGAATTAACGAATGTAAATAAATGTTAATTTATCGAAAAAATTGTAATTTTCAATTAACTCCTTCTTTGTATTATACAAAATAATGATAATTCAGTGATAATAATTCAATTCAATTCATAAAAGTATGCAATTTTTCATCAATGTTTCTTTATGACGTTATCACGTAAAACTATCGTCCGTAAACCGATTTTACAGACAACCAATTGTTTTTTTTATCACAGATCAGGTCCAATGACTGCTGGATATGGTCGCTCACCATGTTATGCGCAATTATATTTTTATGATGTTGACACTGCTGTCAATTATAGATTACGTGAACACTATAATCAAACATGCAATAACAATATAATGTGCGAAATCTCTCTTGAATTGGAACGCATTCATCCTTTTGTTCAGTCATTCATTGCAATGAAAGATCATTGTCAGAGAGTTGAAAATCAAAATAAAGAAATTTGTATGCTCATTAAAGTAAATCGTGATTTAGATCTACGCCGTTATAATGATGCAGTTCAAACTGATGTAGCAGTAATATTTAGTACAGTTGATGGTGAGCCACCCTTTGAATGAAATATGGTTTTGTTTTCAAAAGTTAATGGTACCATTAAAAATATCTCTGATTTGGATTCATCATTGGACCCTTTAGCGTATCCATTACTTTTTCCAAATGGTGATACTGGGTGGCATATCAATATTTCTCATAATGTACCAACTACATCTAATTCAAGAGCGCCCAGAAATAAATTAACCATGCTTCAGTATGCAGCCTATTGACTTGCAATTGGAGAAGATTTTAGCATGTTGCACCATTCACAAAAATTATTTCTGCAGTGGATAGTTGATATGTATGTACAACAATTTAACAGATTATTTAGAATTGAACCCCAATGCCAATAATGTTGGCCGTAGAGTAATTTTACCATCTTCATTCAATGGATCTCCAAGAAATATGTATCAGAATTATTTAGATGCAATTTACTCTCTTTAAATGAGCAAGATAAAATTGTTAATGCTACCGATATTGATAAAGTTGTAACTGCGGAGATTCCTAACATTCAAACACATCCTACATTACATGAATATGTTGTAAAACACATGATGCATGGTCCATGCGGTGTACTTAATCCAAATTCTGTATGTATGAGAGATGGAAAATGCACAAAAGATTATCCAAAACGATTTAATGAATTTACATGTGAATAATTAAATGGATATCCATTATACAGAAGGCGTGATAATGGTATTAATGCTGAAGTTCGTGGTAGTTGCCTCGACAATCGTTATGTTGTACCATACAATCCGTATTTACTTGCCAAATTTAATTACCATATAAATGTTGAAGTATGCACTACAGTTAAAAGTGTTAAATACATTTATAAATCTCTCTCTCTCTCTCTCCTATGGCGCTACAGCCCAAGTCGGGCCCTGGCCTCCACCAATCTCCGCCTCCAATCCACTCTATCCACTGCAACCCTCCTCCAGTTTCTTATCCCCATGTCTCTCGCATCCTCCGCAACGCCATCTTCCCACCTCTTCCTCGGTCTACCTCTAGGTCTCGTTCCCTCCCATGTACCCAGCAAAGCCCTCTTAGGGTTCCTGCCACCCTCCATTCTCATAACATGTCCGGCCCAACGTAATCTTTGAATTCTTATAAATTTTGAGACTGGTATCTCTTTATATATTTGATACAGTTCGTTGTTGTATCTCAGTCTCCATGAGCCATTTTCTTGTATTGGGCCTATAATGCGTCTGAGGATTTTCCTTTCAAAGGTGTCTACTCTGTCGACTGTTTTCTGTGTGATTGCCCATGCCTCACACCCGTAGCATAGCACCGGTCTGATGACAGTCCTATATATTTTCATTTTTGTTTCCCTGTGCACATCCCCAGACCTAAATGATGGCAGCAATGCGAAGTACGCCTTGTTAGCCATGGTGATCCGTCTTTGGATCTCCGGCTCCTCTGATCCAGTCTTTGCTAGATTCACTCCGAGATACGTGAAATTGTCCACCACCTCAATGTGTCCTCCTCTATCTCGATGTTGTTATGAACCTGGTCCCTTCTTGTTTGGATAAGCATTTTTGTTTTATCCATATTTATGGCTAGCCCAACTTCCTTGGCTTTGTTTTTAAGCTCTATAAATATTTCTTTAGCTGCCGTGATCCGTCTTGACATGATGTTAATGTCATCTGCATATGCGGCTATCTGTACAGTTTTATTTGTTAACAGATTGGAGCTATTTATTGATAACCCTCTAATTACATATTCCAATGCAATATTAAATAGTGTTGGGGCCAACCCATCTCCCTGCTTTAGTCCCCGTGTAATATTTATGGGTTCAGTTAGTTGGCTATCCACCTTTACTTGGGCTTCAGTCTGCTGCATAGTAACTTGGGTTAATCTTACCAGCTTGCCTGGTATTCCAAATTCATGCATTATGGTGTAGAGTTTGTCTCTATTAATAGAGTCATACGCTTGCCTGAAGTCCACAAAGATCTGGTACACATCAATATCACGTTCCCATCCGCATCTTAGTATCTGTTTTACCGAGAAGAGTTGGTCGATTGTAGACCTTCCAGGTCGGAATCCAGCTTGGTATTCCCGTATTATATTTTCTGTGAGGGGTCTCAGCCTTTGGTTCAAGATGTACGCAAAAACCTTGTAGGAGGTGCACAGCAACGAAATGCCTCTGTAATTTCTACATTGAAGTTTGTCGCCTTTTTTATAAATGGGGCATACAATGCACTTATTCCATTCCATGGGGATTCGTTCCGTTTGCCATATATCCACGATTAAGGAGTGCAGTGCGACCGCCACATCAGCACCTCCAGCTTTAAGCAGTTCTGCAGGAATCAAGTCTGTACCTGGTGCCTTGTTGTTCCTGAGGGCACTAATAGCTTCTTCTATTTCCTGAATTGATGGTGGGTCAGATTCCATCCCCCCAGTGTTTGCATTCCGCGGAGTGTGAGCAACAATTTCTCCTCCCTGTAGCTTACCACCAAGGAGGCCATCGAAGTACTCTCGCCAGATAGTTTTAATTTTCTCTGGATCACTGACAATTCTATTCTCTCTGTCTCTACATAGTGTTGTAGATGGTTTATAACCTTCCCTGAGATGCTTAAGATATTTATAAGCATTCCTTATTCTTCCATCTGCAAAGTCCTGCTCCATTTTGAGAAGCAGCCCGTTTTCAAAAGTTCTTTTCTTTTTTCTACATACTTTATTTGCCAGTCTTCTATTCTCTTCATATTCCTGCTTCCTTTCTCTAGTCCTACACTGAGAATACTTCCTATAAATCTATATATATAAAAGAGAAATACCACTGACTCACTCACTGACTCATCACGAAATCTCCGAAACTATAACACCTAGAAACTTGAATTTTGGCATGTAGGTTCCTTATGTCATGTAAGTATCTGCTATAAAGGGATTTTTGGAAATTCGACCTTTAAAGAGGGAAAAAAGGGGGGGGAAGTTTGCCTGACTAACTGACATAGAATCAACGTAGAGCAAAAACTACTGAATGGATGTCAATGAAACTTTGAACATAGCTTCATCATAGGTCTTAGGTGCTCACTAAGAAACGGTTTTAAAAACTTTCACTCCTAACGGGCAACCCCCCCCCCTATTGTATGTATGTATCTATGTATGTATGTTCCACATCTCCTCCTAAACCACTGGACCGATTTCAACCAAACTTGGCACAAATATTTTACGCGACGGGAGAACCAACATAGGATAGGTGTTTTTTTCGATGGGGTCCTTTGGGGGGTTCTTTGGGGTCTTCCACATCTCCTCCTAAACCACTGGACCGATTTCAACCAAACTTGGCACAAATATTTTATGCAACGGGAGAACCAACATAGGATAGGTGTTTTTTTCGATGGGGTCCTTTGGGGGTTCTTTGGGGTCTTCCACATCTCCTCCTAAACCACTGGACCGATTTCAACCAAACTTGGCACAAATATTTTACGCGACGGGAGAACCAACATTGGATAGGTGTTTTTTTCGATGGGGTCCTTTGGGGGTTCTTTGGGGTCTTCCACATCTCCTCCTAAACCACTGGACCGATTTCAACCAAACTTGGCACAAATATTTTACGCAACGGGAGAACCAACATAGGATAGGTGTTTTCTTCGATGGGGTCCTTTGGGGTCTTCCACATCTCCTCCTAAACCACTGGACCGATTTCAACCAAACTTGGCACAAATATTTTACTCAATGGGAGAACCAACATAGGGTAGGTGTTTTTTTCGATACGATCCTTCAGGGGGTCCTTTGGGGTCTTCCACATCTCCTCCTAAACCACTGGACCGATTTCAACCAAACTTGGCACAAATATTTTACGCAACGGGAGAACCAACATAGGACAAGTGTTTTTTCAATACGACCCTTGGGGGGTCCTTTGGGTCTTAAAAACTATTAGATCTGGTTACTATGGCAACCCAATAGAATAGATTCTGGTTACCTACCAGACCAGGAGTGGAAACTTTCACTCCTAAGGGGCAAAAAACCAAATAATGAAATTTATCTCGGGAATTGCATACTTTGTAAATGAAGTGGTTGACATCTCAGTTTATTGGAAACCCCCGAATACATTTAGTTCTGAGTTTTTAATCATTGTTTTAAATTGAAAAACTTCGTTGTTTGCAGGTTCTTACAGTCGAGAAAATTTCGAAGTTCAATTAATTAATAAATGTATGTCCTTTTTTTCTCGGAAACGGCTCTAACGATTTTCTCGGAATAAATAATAAATAGCTGTTGCTATGAATGTAAATAAACAAACTAAGAATTGAGAATTTGTACAATCTATCTAATGCTATACTATTAAGCGAGCAATAATTGTACAATTACGTACAACGTGAAACTCCGTAGCGAAGCACGGGTATTTTGCTAGTATGTGTATAAAGGCTATGACAGTGCATCTGTTGAATTAGGTTCAGAGAGAAATGAACCAGGTCAAGAAATACAAATTGATGAAGTTAAAAATTTTTTAAATGGCCGTTATGTCGGATCAACTGAAGCTGTATGGCGCATCTATGAATTACCAATGCATCGTTAGACTTGACATTCATTTACCGCGTAGACAGAATGTTTACTTTCGAGAAGGGCAAGAACGTCAAGTAATTGAAAATGCAAGACAAACAAAATTATTAGCATTTTTTGAATTGAATCGATCAGATCCATCAGCGCATGAATATAAGTATATTGAAATTCCTTTGCATTATGTGTGGGAAGATTCCCGAAAAAATGGAAGAAGAGAAGGCGTGGAGGTGATAAAATCATTACACGCATATATGTAGTATCACCAAAAGACATCGAACTTTTCCATTTACGATTGCTTTTATTACATGTCTGTGGTCCAAAATCATTTGAGGATGTTAGAACATACAATGGAATTATACACACTTCTTTTGTTGAAGCATGCCATGCTCGCGGCATTGCTTCAAATGATAATGAATGGCGCAAATGTTTAAATGAAGCAAAAGAATTACATTCACCAAAACAAATGCGAAATTTATTTGGTTACATTTGTGCATTAAATGTGCCAGCCAATGCATTGGCGTTATGGAATGAATTTAAAGTATATCTTAGTGAAGATTTTTTGAGAGATTACAATGAAGAAGTATCCTTTAACACAGCTCTATTAGAAATTGAAGATATTTTGAATGTTCATAATTTGTCATGTCAAGAACTTGGTTTACCAGTTCCCACGTATTCGCAGAGAACAGACGAAGCAAATGCTATTGATCCAATAGAACAAGAGTTTCTGTTTTGTGAGCATTATGAAACTGCAAATATTGAACAGCGTAATCTAATTGATCGTGTGATTCGTGAAGTTTTGCACCATGATACTGGATCTAATGTTTTTTGTTTAACCACTCATGCAGGCTGTGGTAAAACATTCACACAAACAGCAATCATTCACAAATTAAATTCGCTTAATCTTAGTTGCATTGCAGCAGCGTTCAGTGGCATAGCTTCAACTCTATTACTTGGAGGCAGAACTTTACACAATGTGTTTAAATTGCCTATACCCATTTTGGAAAATTCTGTAGCGAATATTACCGCAAATAGTAGCTATGGACGTTACATAAATTCATCATCATTGATAATTATTGATGAAATTTCTATGTGCCCACTGCAAATGTTGAAAATCATAGATAGATTATTGCAGGATCTATGCGATGAAAATGATAAACATAAACCATTTGGAGGGAAAATGATACTTCTGTGCGGTGATTTTCGGCAAATCTTACCAGTTGTCCCACATGGATCACGTGCAACTTTAATTGAAAATTGTGTCACGAGTTGGCATAAATTTGTTTATTTTCATAAAGTAACGTTTACTCAAAATATGAGAGCCTTACCGAGTGAAATAGAATTTGTCGAATTCTTGAAAAAAATTGGTAATGATGAAGCCCCACAATTCCCTCAGTTTGGTGAAAATATTATTGAAATACCTCAGCAATTAATAGGAGATGAAAATAATATTATTAATGAGGTGTATGGAAATATTTCCGAAAACATACTCTCAGATAACATATTGAAGTTAGTTATTTTAGCACCTAAAAATGATGATTGTACTTTTATTAATACTGATATACTTAATCGAATACCAGGTGAACAGAAAACATATCATAGCTACGATAAAATAATTTGTGATGATGACAATGAAATCAATAACTATCCAGTAGAGTTTTTGAATTCTTTGACTATTAGTGGTTTGCCACCACATAAGTTAGTACTGAAAGTTAATTGCATCGTTTTACTGATCAGAAACTTATATACAAAGGAAGCATTAGTCAATGGAACAAGAATGCGCATCAAGTGTATGCATCGTAATGCTATTGATTGCGAAGTTTTAACTGGAACCGCACGCAATAAGAGAATTTTGATTCCACGTATAAATTTAACATATTCCGGTACTGTTTTACCATTTAACTTTCAAAGAACTCAATTTCCAATTACACCTGCATTTGCGATGACAATAAATAAGTCTCAAGGACAAACATTCGAAAAAATTGGAATTTTATTGAGGCAGCCAGTTTTTACACATGGTCAATTGTACGTCGCAGCAAGTAGAGTTCGATCATTCGATGGTTTGAGATTTTATATTTCCGAATATAATGGCCAAGGGCATTTAGCAAATGATGAAAGAGTTTTTACAAAAAACATCGTTTACACAGAAGTTCTGAATCATTAAATTCACTTTCAAACTATTTTAAGTTCAATGGACAACATTTATTTTTTTAACTGCCCGGTTTTTTTGATTTAATGAAAAATATATGAAAAAATACGAGGCACGTATTTTTTATTTCATTTTTTATTTTGTATTAATTTTTTATTTAAATTTTATATAATTCGAAAAAGATAGGCAAAATAACTGTGTAGCCTTGGCGAAACCTGGTCAGTATGGCAATAAAAAAAAACCCAAGGAAATGTCAAAAAATGCGTTATTGCTTTTTAAATATGGCTTAGCCAAGCTAAACCTCATTTTTCCTATCTTTCACATTTTTCAAATAACTCGAAAATTAATGCAGAGAAAACAAATTAAAAAATTATATAAGCTTTGTAGCAGATAATCTTCAAACTGTTTTCGAATTTTGTACCTTACCAAAAATGAAATGTAATCCACTGGAATTGAAAACAATGTATCTTATACTTCTATGAATGTCAAGTCTCATTTTTATTAGCGTTTATTTGATTCAATAATAACATGAAAAAATTAAAACTGACAATGAATTATATCAAAAAATAAATACGAATACAAGCTGTAATTGTGTTTTTTTTTAACTGTTACTAACATTAAATTTTAAATTTCATAGGTATTGCAGGGAATTAAGGCAAACAACACACTCTAATGACGTATTTGTACACGCTCGCAGCTGACGTAATAGAACAAAATTCAAAAAAATTATATGCAATGATTATAGAGGTATACTCTTTGACAAAAGAACCTCAATAACGTTCAAACTTAAAAATTTAA